>JAKSZU010000001.1:159792607-160527607 GCA_026018925.1 Tupaia tana
CTACAGGGCGCATGTGCACGCCAGAAAGCCAGAGAGAGACAGAGAGACACAAAGTGAGAAATCACCCCCCAGGGGGGATGGCCACACTGCAACCCCTTCTCCTCCATTCTCCTTGGGATCTTGGGCATGCACGCACAGGTGCCCAGCATGAGTTCAAGCCACTAGGTCCAGGACTCGAACCGCAGGCAGCTACGTGGGAATTCAGTGACATAGCCATTATGCTAACTGCTGGTCCCGAGAAGAATTTATATTTTGAAGTTCGACAAATAAAAGTAAGCTTATGTCTAATACCGTGGCTTTAGGACTATTTTCACTATTTTATTATTGTGCTCACTTTATGCATTTAATGTCTGCTTTATCAAATACTAGATACTTTTTATAGTTCAGCTTTTTAAGAAATCAATAATATGTTTTGGCAACATGTATTTCACTTTTCATTGGCAATGCTGACTAGCCCTCACAGGTGGGAAGAATAAAAATTATTAGGTCATCAGGTAAGTCATAAGACATACTTTTATGCAAAATTAATAGAAATTATAGTCTATAAGAAAAGAAGCCAAGACATATTTGCCAATGAAAAGATATATTAGTCAGTGTTCTCCAGAGAAACAGAGCAAAAGGAGATAGACAAGTAGGCAGACAGACAGATTGATGAAGAATTAGTTCTTGTGATTACGGAGGCTTAGAAGTCTCTCAGTCTAATCTGCAAGATAGCAGCCCAGGAAAGTCAATGGCATAATTCCAGTTCAAGTCCAAAGGCTGAGAACCAGGGAAGTTTATGGTTTAAATCTCAGCTTGAAGATAAGAGAAAACTGATGTCCCAGTTCAAGTAAGCAAGCAGGAAAAAAAGGGTGGTGTGGGGTTGGGGCGGGGGGAGGAGTTGTATTCCTTTTTCCCTTGCCTTTTTGTTCTGGTAGTCTATTGAATTTATTCTCAGTAGATTGGGTAATGCCCATCCGTGTTGGGAAGGGAAATCTATTGTACTTTACTGAGTCCACTGATTTAAATTCCAGTCTCATCTGGAAATACCTTTCAGACATGCCAAAAACTATTTTTTAGTTTGGGTATCTCATAGCATTGTTCAATTAACATAAAAATTAATCCATCATAGTAAGGTAAAGAGTATTATAAGAAAACACTATATCCACAGTTTCAAACAACATTCCAGAGGGTCTAAAATAGATCATTCAAGGCAGATGTTTTGCCAGAGAAGGCATGTTGCATTTGTGTGGACCAGGAAATTAAGTGGATGTGTCCTATGAAAACCTCAGTTCTCCCTGTACTAGAATGGCCTCTACAGGTTAACATAAAAAAATTGAAGATCATGTCCTATTATTTCCTCTATTTGCCAGTTCATTACAATTAAATTAAACACTCTAACACTTTGAAATTGAAAATAGACCCACTTACCGAGTGTATGGGAATAAAGGATAAGTTGTAAATTGCTCCTTTCACTCAGTCTGTTTTTACACTTCGCTCTGGGGTGAAAGCCTTTCTCAGGGCAACTTTGTCTATGACTCAAAAGTAATGTAACCATGGGATCCAGCAGTTAGCGTAATGGCTATGTTGCTGGACTCCCACGTAGTCGACCGCGGTTCACGTCCTGGACCCGGTGGCTTAAAACTCACGCCGGGCGCGTGTGCGTGCGTGCCCAAGATCCCGAGAGGAGAATGGAGGAGAAGGGATTGCAGCGTGACCATCCCCCCTGGGGGGTGATTTCTCGCTTTCTGTCTCTATGTCTCTCTCTGTCTGTCTGGCGAGCGCACGTGCCCTATAGCGAAAAAAAAAAAAAAAAAAAAAAAAAAAAACAACCTCTAAAAAAAAAAAAAAAAGTAATGTAACCATTTTCCCCCTTTGGCTGACACAGTATTAGTTTAAATGCACTTTTCTAGGAAAATTATCAGTATTGTCTCTTGACTCGGAATTGTTTTGGTTCAGATAACTTGCAAATTTGACTTACAGGATGTGCAGGGGGACTGCTGTACACTTTGACTTCTTCCCTGTCTGGAGACAGAAGAAGGAATAGAAGGGTCTCAGTGTGTCATTCTAAGCCAACACTTTTCAACCAGCAGCACTTCTGCTCCTCAAGGGATATTTAGCTGTGCATGGTGAAAAAATGTGTAGTTGTCGACAGTTGAAAGGAGGTGAGGATGTTGCTACTTGCATCAAATGTGAAGACCTCAGAAATGTTTCTAAACATCTGGAAAAGCCTCTTCAACAAGAGGGCTAAATTACCAATAATGCCAAGATTAAGTACCTTACTAGAGCGTTATAAAACTCAGCCAAGCACTAGATTAAGCCCTTTCTTCATAGGTGCTTTTGTTCCTGTGTCTATCTAGTTGAGCAAAGATAGCTCTTCCCTTGTTCTTTTCTTCCAAGGATATCCCACAGAACTGGCTACAGTAATGTGCAGGGCCTGGGGCAAATGAAACTGTAGGGCTCCTTGGGACTGCCTCGTAGCTATGTGGTTAAAGAAGCCAGATCCTACGTGCTCAATTGCTGTTCAAGTACTGACCCCACTAACTTGTGAAAACATGCTCAGCACACGTACATGCATGCCCTTAATCCAGACAAAACAGGTAAATTGAGGAGAGAGGACTGAGCCATGACCATGCTCCATCGGGGAGTTCTTCCTCTCTCCCTCTCTCTTTTTCTGGTAAGCACGTGTGCCCTCTTTGGGGTGGGTGGTGGGTGGGTATGACTCTTCCAATTAGTAATTTCAAGGCGACGACAGCATAATACCAAATCAGGCACAGAGTCCCACCTGATTGGAGAGGTATGAATTGGGCCCTGATGCCCCATCAAGAGTGGAAGGTTAATTTGTAAGGAGGTTAATTTGTAAGGAGTGAATTTTATGAATACCCAATCAGAAGGTTGAGTGCTAAATTATCTTTAATTCCACAGTAGAGTTAGACAATCTTTAAATTAAAACATTATGTTAATTGGGTGAACATGGTCATTGATATCATTTTTGGATCGAAAAAAGCAGAAACATTTTGAAACTAAATGTGTTAAGGTGAGTTTTTTTTTTTTACTTTTAAAAAGAGGAAAACCAACAATAATATGTACACTAACGAAATAGCTAATACACAAATGGACACGTGCTTCATTATCTCGTCCTAGGACATCTCTTGGCATCCCTCACTAGTGCTCCACTGACGGTGTCTAGAACACTTATAACGCAAAACAACTGATGTATATTGCCTTTCAAGTCCCAAACCGTATCTATATAGGCTAGTAGATCGAAGCTATATTTTCACAACTTAGAACATTCACTATCTGAAATGTTAAGGTTTATGGCATTGGATTATGGTTCCATCAGCTTGTCTTCATAGTATAGCATTTCCAGACATCATTGTCATCTATCTTAACATATTAAAGGATATACCTTTCAAATTTATTGTATTGTCTACTTTTTCCTCTTCCTTTTATATTATACTCATCTCATTATACATGGTAGTCTTTGTACAACTAAACTTCTTTTCCATTTGTTTAGCAGCATTATTTTTGAATTTTAAACTCTTACTAATAAATCAATATTTGGTCACAGATCAGAAAGCCATATAATCATTGTCTTCTCAACACAGATCCACAGAGATTTGATAGTGACACAACTTTGATTTAGAGCATAGAGACATCCATGCACAATGACAACAGTTTCCAAGGGGAGATAATTTCACTTTGCAATATTTCTTCCTGAAACGGTGGGCAGCACTTCCATTTCAGGTTCCTTTACACAGTGCCTCTGAACCCGTGTTATTGACATCTTAGGATGAATAATTATGAGAAGGCTTGTCTGTTTCTTGTGGGATGTTGACCAGCACCCGTGCCACCATCCACTAGATGACAGTAACTCTTTTCTAGTAGCGAAAGCTAAAAATGTTTCCAGACATTGCAAAATATCCCCTGGAGGGGGAAATTACCCTTAGTAGAAAACTACTGCTTTAAAGCTAATCTAAAACAAATATATCAGATTTTCTGGTTGAATTTTCTTTTATATTTCCCAAAGGAGTTTAATAAATTTTCATGCAATAATCTATAAAGCTATTCCAACAAAGCACGTTAGAGAAATGAAGTAAGCATTCCATTTTATTGATATAAAAACAAATCTTTCCAATACTATAGATGTCTTTATTTCTTATATTAAATTTTAAAAGAGTTACTTTGAAAATGATGTGGCCTGGACTAGTGCCTCTTGGCATGTTAAACTGGAATATTACTTCCATTGTCACTGTCATGTCACAAGTTGGACTAAGGTCAAATGTGCTCTCCTTACACACCAAAATGTGGTTAAAAAAAAAAAAGAAAAGAAAAAGAAACACTGTCTTTAGAGCAGAATATTTGTTCGCTTCTTACATATTCATCTAATCCTGTACTCTCAGGCTGTATTCTCTTAGTAATACAACCAACTGAATAAAGAAAAAAATCAAACAGGTGCATAAAAGATAAAGCATAACTACTCATGCTGATTATTTTTTGCCATCTACTTGTATAGATTCTTGAATCTTTGATGTTTATGATTGCCTTTATCTTCACAGGGTGAAGCAATCACAGTTGTAGAAAAAGGATGGATTAACTGGTCATTTGGTTGAGTTCAACTTAATTGTTGACCTAGAAAATATGCTTAGATATATTTCCAGTGAAGGTTGAATTACATCTTTTACCAACACAGAGTTATATTCACATTTTGAAAAATTGCCTTATAGTTAGATTTTATTTGATGTCTCTATTTTATGTCATTCAAGATAAATTCATTCTACAGACAAATTTTAGAAAGTCAAAAGTAAATATATTAACACTAAAAGTTGCATGCTAGAGCAGGACAGATTATTATGGATTTAATATTATTTCTATGTAATGTAGTGGAAATTAAGAAAAAGAGTAAGAAACAATAGTTGCTTCAACCATAGACAAATAGGTTTAGTTTGCTCAACTAGTAAAATTAGATTATGAAAACTTAATGTTTACTTTTAAATAATAATCAATTACTTTGAAAATTATTCTGTTTATGTTTTCAGATTGATCGTTTTTTTCTCTCTCTAAATTGAAAATGAAAATGAGACATGCTCAAAATGTTAATGAGAATATTATTTCTATATCTTGACATTTCTTGCATGAGTGTTTTTCTTGTATCATACTATAATTACAGCTACGGGGGAGGTGACAATTTTTTTTTTTTTTTTTTTTTTTGGAGAGGTTTTTGCTATAGGGCACGTGTGCTCGCCAGACAGACAGAGAGACAGAGAAACAGAAAGCGAGAAATCATTCCCCAGGCCATGCCACAATCCTTTCTCCTCCGTTCTCCTCTCAGGATCTTGGGCACACACGCACGCGCACCTTGCGTGAGTTTAAGCTGCTGGGTCTGGGATTCAAACCACAGTAGATTACATGGGAGTCCAGCAACATAGCCATTATGCTAACTGCTGGTCCCTCGGTAACAATTGTTTATTGAGCATAATAAGAGCTTTGCTTTGAAAGGTGTTGATAATTCTGAGGAGGGTCTGAAGAACCATTTAGTAAAAGCGTTGCTTTTCTAATATTACTGTTAGAAGATCATGGAGCTCTGTCTTAAAGGGGACATTCTTAATATTCTTTAATCATACGGCATCTACAAATGCCTTCACTTTGAAATCTGAAGGGAAAAAGGATTAGAATATGCAAATCTAAAAAAACCTCTAGCATATACATTTCTAAGTCACTCTTGGTATTATAGTTCTACCACTTAAAAGTGAATTATTTCAGAAAAATATTGCAATCAAGACATAAAATATAATAGACAATCAATATGCAGAATGCCAGGAAAACATCATATAAACTATGCATTTTTCCTTGTTAAAGTCTTATGTGAGCCATGAATTATGCAAAACAACCAAGAGATCCTATTAAAAAGGTGATACATCTTCAGGATCCTAAGACATGAAAGACTATTTGAGCTTTCCTCTCAAGGTTATTACGAAGTTATCAGAATTTCTCAGAGTCTGAAAGTTTTAAATGGAAGTAGGATAGTGAGAATATATTGCAAATTATATGCTGCTGGAAGAGAAATGCTTCAGAAAAAAAGTTTGATGAAGTAATCAAAATTATTTATTCAGTAGGCTGTTCATTTATTCAAAAGCAAAATTTATAAAGTGATAACCTGACTTCACCAGCAATATCATGGGTTAGAACATGTACTTTGAAAATGTCCTCATTAATATTCACAACATATCACCCAATAAGAATTTACACTTATTTACCTGGCAGAATTCGGTGTGTTTTTAGATGTCTCATTAATGCTTTAAAGGGTAAATGCAAACTATTGAAATTATTAATAATAACATTGCCACTCAAGCATGAGTTAGGAGACCTTGATTAATTATGAGAAATCACAGAAGAGTAGGTTCAGATGGTCTGTTATGGCAAGATTACGAATTTCACTCTTAGGGTCAGTGCCCTGTCAGTAAACCACCCAACTCTTGGATCAGGTGTGAGAGAGTTGGGAAATCAGCTAGTTGCTTTCTTAACACGATCCTAACTAGTTTATTAGTTTCCTCCTTAAATACCAATTATTTTAACCAAACTAAGATTAATGAATTTCAGTCAGATGTGCCCATGGAACTGAAAGAATGTATAAATTGATAATCTGGTTAGCTAATGAAACAAATGACAAAATGTCTCTGGGAACAATTAAAACATATATTTTCTACCCCACAGAATGTCTAAGTTTAATAATCTTATTTTCAACTGCTATCAAATCTCCCCTACACGCATGTGCATGCACACACACACACTGTTTTAATTCAAACAAACACATATTACTAGCACTTTATAAAGTAAAATATTAGACACAGGCACAACATTAAATGTAACAGTGCTATTTCAAACATTTGGTAAAACTTGAGAAACCATTCTCAGTGTCAGTGTGAGAAAACATTCTGGAGGGGATATATATTTTACACACATATGCACACACATGTACATTTTGATGCTCTTGAGATTAGCATGTATTTGTACTAACCCAGACTTAATATTTTCAGTCAAAGTATTAAGGGTGGTAACAAAGAAAGGCTGTTATTCCATAACCTTTAAAAATCCTGAAGCTCCTTAACCTTTGAGAGTCAGTGTAGCTATTGGTTAAGGCCTGGCCTTTGGCGAGGTCGCTAACTGATCCCAGGTGAGTGGCTGGATCTATCTGATCCTCAAAGGCACTTTCTCTTTGCAATTGGATAGTAAGGTGGTGCAGTGTGTCATGATACGGATCTCTGGGTTCTCATGATGTTTACTGTCCTTTATGCTTTCAGTTGTTCTGCTTCTTATCACAAAGGGTTCTAATCCTGCAGGTTGTATTTTCCATTTCCAGATCAACTGCAGTATTTGCCAATGAAAGACAAAAACAAAGGACCATTGGGCTAGAGCGAAAGAATACCTGAGGGAAAAAGTAGCCAGCGTATGTCCCTTACCTTTCTGTGTAAGTTCTCTGGAGCTTCCACAATCAAATACAAGAGAGTGGGGGACTTAAGCAGTAGGCTGGAGGTACAAGTCCAAGGTGCTGGGCAAGCTCTGTGGTGCGGTGCTGACGTGCCGCTCAGGAGAAGCCCGATCCCACAGTGCCGGCGCTGTTCCAGCTCAGTCGTCCTGAAACATGTGGGACATATGTGGGAGTGCCCAAGATCAGTGGGCTGAGGGACTGAAGGAAGGGAATCATGGAACGACCAGACTCGTCTCTCTCTCTCTCTCTCTCTCTCTCTCTCTCTCACATGTGCATGTGTTCTATCATGACTAAAGAAAAAAAATTAGAAGGTGTCAGTAGGGTTTTTTTTTTATTTTTTTGAGACCTATTTTCTCAGTTTACAGTTATTAGCCCCTCTATGTGTTGTCTTAAGACCTCATTCTTTTAAAGATACCACTCATATTGGATTAGGGCCTACTCATATAAACTCAATTTATTGTAATGCCCTCCCTGAGGGCTTTATCTCCAAAAAGAGTCAACTTTCAAGGTACTGTATGTTAAAACTTCAGTATACGAATTTTACAAGGACACAATTCAGCTCATAAAACCTCTCTCTGACTCTAGTGACTTCTCTAACAGTAAATGCCTAGCCTCTCTGCTTGCATCAGCCTTGGACAACGGCTACATTCCCCAGAGAGAGTGGTTCTAACTACTGCTGGACAGACCTTTGTTGTCCCAGTTTCTGCTGGGTGACGAGGACTAGGACTCTGGCAGTCATGGCTCCTCTCTCATTTTTGTCTCCACTCAAAAACTGGCACACATTTCCACTGTTGATAAAGGAATGCCTCATTTTTCCTTTCTTAGTAGCTCAGGTTTTCCCCCAAAATTTTCCTCTAAATTCTCTTCTAAAAAGTTAAGTTTCTTTCCTTTTTTTTTTTTTTTTTTTTTAGAGAGACAGAGATTTTTGTTATAGAGTCTGTGTTCTTGCCAGAGAGACAGAAAGTGGGAAATCACCCATCAGGGGAGCTGTCCATGCTACTTCGTGCAAATGCACATGCACCGTGTGTGAATTTCAAGCCGCCCGTCCAGGACTCAAACTGTGTTCAGCCATGTGGGAATCCAGTGCCTTCACCAATACACTACCTGCTGGCCCCAAGTTTTCTTTTCCTATAAGAAATAGAATGTACAGACACTGATACAGAGAAAATAAATGAACTAATGCTGTCAAAATCAGAACATACTGTAGTGAGCAACATGCAGGGATTTAAATAAAGGAACACCATTACTTATCTTGTAAACATTCTCTGAACAACTCCTTTGCCTCAGAGGAAATTAAAATTCTCCTATTCAAGCTCTTTGTTATCTTAACTCCTTTTTTAAAAATAAATCAATGCTACTGAAACATCAAGTTTTGAAATAGAACTTAGGAATTTTGGTAGATATGTAAAAAAATTAATAGAAAAAATAATACTACAAGTTTTCTAGACACAATTATTATCTCGGTGATGTTATTTTTAAACTTATTTCCCTTATCCTACTGTGAGAATTGGTTAATATGAGAACATCTTTATTTTGACTTGGTTTTCTTTAAATATGAGTGGTAATCCTGGCTGTGCCCTTTAATAACTGTGCTATTCACCATTTTCTCATTTTCAGTTTAGGAAGGGCTATGTCTATCTGAAATTTGGTGGAAAAATAAATGAGAGAGTGAATTCTTCAGTGTCACCCCTTCCTTCCTTCCTTCCTTCCTTCCTTCCTCCCTCCCTCCCTCCCTCCCTCCCTCCCTCCCTCCCTCCCTCCCTCCCTCCCTCCCCTCTCTCTCTCTCTCTCTCTCTCTCTCTCTCTCTCTCTCTTTCTTTCTTTCTTTCTTTCTTTCTTTCTTTCTTTCTTTCTTTTTCTTCCTTTCTCTTTCTTTTTCCTGTCTCTAACTTGAATAAGTTTGCCTTCAGTGGGAATAACCTTATTATGTCATGCTTCTAAACATAAGTAAAACCTCACCTACAAATACTAAAAAATTGGGCAAAAGACTGTTTATATCACAATTTTATTAATTTCCATTTCTTAATACCCCCTTTCACTCTTTCACAATCTCTGTGGCTTATACTGACTGCTTACTCCAAAATTATGAAAACTGTGTTATTTGCTCATTCTCTCTTCCCATCTTCTCCATCCGTCCAATGGTTTCATTGTCTTTCTCAATCCATTTTCTAAAGAAAAATGTTTAGAATTTACTCTTCTTTCCAGTTTTTCCCTCTCAACCCATGATCATTCCAAATATGAATCAGAAAGCAAGCAAGAAAAACTGTGACTCTGCCTGCTTCAATATCTTCACCCCTTCCATATAAGCATATGTATTCCATCTCATCATAACAACAGCCAAAAAAAAAAATTAAAGTAAAAACTAAATGAGCACGTGAACAAAGGA
Source organism: Tupaia tana (assembly GCA_026018925.1). Lineage (NCBI taxonomy): Eukaryota > Metazoa > Chordata > Mammalia > Scandentia > Tupaiidae > Tupaia > Tupaia tana. The sequence continues at coordinate 159,802,462 of JAKSZU010000001.1, forward strand.
AACTCATACACATGTCCCCAGATAGTCCTTTTCCTTTTATGATTCTGGACCTTTAATCTGCCATGAACAAACCTCTCTTCAATTTTATTACCAAACTTCTTGGGGAAAAAAGTTTATTTTCCCTATTCCTTATGTCTTACCAAGTACTCCATCCCCAATTCTATGAAATCAAGTTTCTTTCTTTGTCATTTTATTCTAACTCCTCTTGCCAGTGTTTCCAGTGAGTCGGGGATTATTTTTATCAATATTTTATTCACCATTACTTTCTTTGACTTTTCTATAACCTTTGACATGCTCAGTGATTGTACTAGTCCTATTTTCTAACATTTTCTCCCACATCTTTTCAATCCTTTTAGAGTCTCTTTTTTACTGAATTGAAGAACTAATGGGTTGTCAAAAAAGTCATGGCCCATTTTTGCATAGAAAAAAACAGAAAAATATGTCATACTTTTTCTGACAACACAAGTTGTCCGTAGAGTCTCATTCCCTGGTTTTCTCTCTACATACAGCTTTATAAAAGGAGCCTTTAAAAAGGTAAAGGTAGTATTATGGAAAAAAAAAGAAAAAATACCTATGCATGAATTTTTTTAAATGCTTGCACGAAATTAACTTATGCTGTAATTTTATTTTTTTATAAATATTTTGAAGTTCTCTAATATGTAAACCCTCACCTCCCTCCACCCATGACATTACTTACTACCTATATTTAAAACAAGCAGCAGTGCTTGCATTGGCAGAAGATCTTTCCCTCGAGTACTGGTCGTTGCTCATACTAGTAACTATGTGAAACATCTCATGGATGTCTTCAAGCAGATATTAAATATGTGGAATGGAACTCATCTTGTTTTCTCCAAATCTGTGCCCACAGCTATGAATTATTCCACCAATGAAAACATTTTCTAAGCTGAAATCACCTCTCTCTAATACCCTCTCCAGCTCTCTATGTATGGATACACAAATATAGCCTTCTAAATACATAGACTCTTCTCTCTCCACTACCATTGTCATAATCATAGTCTCATTATTTTTTAATTTAGTGATTTGTAAGTACCTCATCTATTGTCTTGTACACCTTCTCCATGAAACACGCTACTTTCTTTCTCAATTGTGTTTCATACAGCTGTGGAGTGTTCCTCACAAATGCAAATATGATTACTCTGTACTCAAAATAATTCCAGTAGCTCTCTAGTGACTACAGCATAAAAATTTTGATCTTATTGTAGTTACAAGGCTCACCATGCCTTGGTTTCCTTACACTGTTCCAAACTTAATGTATCACTTCATGTTTTAAATCCTGCTCCCTAACTCTACACACAGAATGAGCTTGAAGATACATAAATATACCACGAGATCGTCACTCAGAAACTTGCATCATCCTTTCCTTGCTTTCAGGGACCAGCTAACATGTTTGTTTTCCTCTAGGAATTCCAGATAAGGTCTTGGTTCACGTATTTTAAAATAATTTACTTTCTATGGATCCACTTTTAGGAGACCTCCTTAATTACCTAATATATATATATATTAAGAATTAAAAGAATATAGAAAGTGTCTTCTACTGCAATAGGTTGGTATATTCAATCTCTCTAACAACTTTTCCTGCTTTTTCTATGTAATGAAGTCTGGGAAGCTAAATAGTATTCCCCAGGCTTCCTTATAAATGGGGTTATGGAAATTATTGTGATTGTGTTAATTAGACACAACTGTATAGGTCTGAATTTGGATACTATCTGGGAAAAGAGAGAATACCAAATTTCATATTCAATGATCCAACCATTTACAATTTTTGATCCAACAGGAAGTTGTGTTCTAGAACCAAATATTGAAGCAGTTACTCCTTGACTCATTGGCAGAAGTGACAATGATTTGTGTCAAGGATCAATAGGTGCTGCAATGGCTTATTGATTCTCCAGCTTCCTGACTGTGGCCCAGAATGGCCCATTCCTGCAATTAATCTGAAAGTCGTAACTAAAACTTAGTATATGATCCTCTGGGTTTGCTACTGAATATAAGCACAGTTTTGTATATTAAACCCCATTCTGCTTAAAAGGAGATGATGAGGGATCAGCAGTTGGTGTAATGGCTATGTCGCTGGACTCCCATGTAGTCGACCACGGTTTGAGTCTCGGAACTGGTGGCTTAAACTCAAGCCAGGCATATGTGCATGCGTGCCCAAGATCCCCAGAGGAGAATGGAGGAGAAGGGATTGTGGAGTGGCCATCCCCTCTGTGGGGTAATTTCTCACTTTCTGTCTCTCTGTCTCTCTCTTTCTTTCTGGTGAGTGCACGAGCCCTATAGCAAAAAACCTTTCTAAAAAAAAAAAAATAAAGAGAGATGATGATCTACACAAGGATTATATAAGATTACACAGTTATCCACTTTTCAGAGATAAAGGAACTGAAGTACACAAAGTAAATCTTTCAAGATTACTCAGAGAGTAATCAGTTAGCTCAAGAAATGAACTGGAGTATTTAACTAAATTCTGCCTAAACCTGCACTATCTACAATCTCTTCTATGTTTTCAAACTTGCTATATCCTTTAATCTTGCAAGAATAGGAAATTGATTTCTTTAGAACATGTTGGACCAATCAGTTTCTAACGATAGGACAAGTTCACATCAGAACATCATCCGTTAACTCAAAGACAGGTGCAATTTTCTTGGAGATGAAACTGCTTACCTTGGATTAACTAGAACCATTTAATTAATTAATTAATTAATTAATCAATCTATTTTTTTATTTAGGTCCTACATGGGTCCTATCAGAGAAGCCACGTCATAATTAAATTTTACTTTGACAACATTAAATAAAAATGAAAGGAACTGAAATCCTAAAATGTGTAATTACTTTCATCTTTATCCAGGATGGAACTTAAGTTTAAGGTATGGGAATGGGAGTGGACTCTTGTACATTTTTAGACTTTAACTCCTTTGCACAAATATTTCTCTCTTTTGAAGTTCATTTCTTTATTTTGGATAGAGAGAAAGAGAAGTGAGTGCCCTTAACAGGACCATGTTGTGACCCCACCCCAAACCCCTGCTTTCCCATTCAGTCAGGATCATAGACATACAACCAGCACCTCCCACAATTCTTAATGATAAAACTAAACTATGTAACTAAAGTAATTAACAATTTGGCTAAGAGTCCTACTCCTTTGGCTAGCTCTTTTATTCAAATTGTCCACATTTGCTTCTATTATCCTCATTTTCCATTGTCTAACCTCTCTTTGAAGTAGCCCCTTCCCTCTTTAGATATGACATTGACTTTCATCAAATTATTGTTTATGTCTTCAGGTTTTAGGACCATTTCTTCTTTATGAATTTATTTAGAGAGGATGTTTTTTAAGTTTTTTCTCTAGGATGCACACGTTTGCCAGAGAGAGGGACATAGAGAGAAATAGAGAGAGAGAAAGTGAGAACTCGACCCCCCTCCCCAGGGGATAGCCATTCCACAGTCAGTTTTGGGCACTCACACAGATAGATCCAACATGATTTTGAAGGCTCCAGGTCCAGGACTAGAACTGTAGTTGGTCATGTGGGACCCAGCACCTTAATCTCCATGCCACCTGCTGGCCCATAGACTTTATTATTTTCATGACCTCAAGCTTCTAATAGAAACCTTTAGTGTTATCTCCTTTGTCCCAAAACAAGTACTTACTTCCCTTAATTATAGTCATCCTTACACGTCTTTCTAGTTGGAAAACTTCAGGACAGTAGAAATTGGTAGGTTCATCTTTGTAGTCTCAGTTTTTAGAACAGTACTGAGAAAGTTCTAAAAATACCCAAAATATTATCCCCATTGAAACAAAATATATTTTAAGGGACTTTGCCCATTGTAAAATGCATACCAATATAAAATATTAATATTATGAGGTGTGTCTTTCAAAATATACTTCCACAGTTTAAAGATAATTTACCTTTGTTTGTCAAAGAGCAAATTATTACAAAAAGTTTTATGTTCTTATGTTTTATGCATTTCTACAGTGCTTGCTAGCTCCTAAAAACTCAGTACAATAAATTATCATTTTGAGCTCTAAGATAAGAAGAAAAAGATAAATGCATATTATTGTAGCACTTCACATTTCAAAATTGCTTCTAAAATGCATTTGTAAAAATGTGAATACTCAATTGCCTTATTTGGCATATCTTAAGATGAAGAAAATATAAGATTAATTTGAAGTATTTCTGCAAGGATAAAAATATATTTCCACTATTGTATCATAAATATGCCACAGCAATTTTATTAACTGTTTCAATCTAATTAGTGTCAAAGTCAGGGTGCATGTCCTGAATGAATGATTGCATTCAACAGCATCATTAGGGCCAAATGGGTACGATACAGATTTTTCAAAGAAATATTTTTGTAGTGAGGACTGAAAAGATTTTATGGGATACCTGCTTGGTTTATTCCAACAAATATTTTCCAAGTACTTACCATTTACCCAGTGTACTAAGTTAAATGCAGGCACAAGTGAATTATAATCTAACCCATCAAAGAGTTTATGGTGGAAAAATTAGGTATTCAAAAAGAACATTCTAATTACATGTGAGAAGTTCAAAGAATAAAATTACAAATGACTTCAGGGACAAAGAAAATATTTAATTTTGACTTGAGGGTAGTGACAAGAGACATAGCAGTTTCCTGGATATAGTAACATCTTAGATAAACGCTAAAGAATGAGAAGTCTGAATTCAAGAGAGGGGTAGGGCACAATATCTCTTCAACTGAGGGACTTACAAAGTTCCAGAGACATAATACTATATGGGGGATCTGGTGACCAAAAAATAGATTATCAAAGTTGGAGTATAAACTGTGACGTGAGAACTAGCAGAAGAGTACACATTGTGTGTGTGTGTGTGTGTGTGTGTGTGTGTGTGTGTGGAGTGGTGATAAAAAGCATCTATGCCATAGAAACCTTTTGCAAGGATTACGAGTAGGTGGTGAAAGCTGCCCAAAATACTCTTGTAGATAGTGGGTGACAATCTTTTTATTTTAGAACAGTAAAGTAGGTAGCAGGGTCAAATGTACATAGAAGAGGGAGGCAGGAAAGAAGGTAGTGAACCACAGGAGAAGACAATATACCGATTCAGGTAAGAGGTGGTTGCACTTTAGCAATTACGATGGAGAGCAGAGGAGGGATGCACAAGATTATAGAGACAGAGCTAATATGACTTTGTGCAACTCTCACTGCCAATCAAATCCATTCCTACCAAACACTAAGTAGGGAAGAGACAATTCTGTTTTGTAGTTTACCTGGCACCAATTGCAAACAAAGTGAAGATTTATTGATAAGTAGAAGGAAAGTAGGACCAGTGTCCATCCCTTAAGCTTTTTTTTTTTTTTTTTTTTTTTGGAGAGGTTTTTCGCTATAGGGCGCATGTGCTCGCCAGACAGACAGACAGAGACATAGAGACAGAAAGCGAGAAATCACCCCCCAGAGGGGATGGCCACGCTGCAATCCCTTCTCCTCCATTCTCCTCTCGGGATCTTGGGCACGCATGCACACGCGCCCGGCGTGGGTTTTTTTAAGCCACCGGGTCCGGGACGCGAACCGCGGTCGACCACGTGGGAGTCCAGTGACATAGCCATTACACCAACTGCTGGTTCCCCATCCCTTAAGCTTTTTTTTTTTTTTTTTTTTTGGAGAGGTTTTTTCGCTATAGGGCGCGTGCGCTCACCAGACAGACAGAGAGAGACATAGAGACAGAAAGCGAGAAATCACCCCCCAGGGGGGATGGTCATGCCGCGCCCGGCGTGGGTTTTTTTAAGCCACCGGGTCCGGGACGCGAACCGCGGTCGACCACGTGGGAGTCCAGCTACATAGCCATTACACCAACTGCTGGTTCCCCATCCCTTAAGCTTTTTTTTTTTTTTTTTTTTTTGGAGAGGTTTTTTCGCTATAGGGCGCGTGCGCTCACCAGACAGACAGAGAGAGACATAGAGACAGAAAGCGAGAAATCACCCCCCAGGGGGGATGGTCATGCCGCAATCCCTTCTCCTCCATTCTCCTCTCGGGATCTTGGGCACGCACACACACGCGCCCGGCGTGAGTTGTAAGCCACCGGGTCCGAGACGCGAACCGCGGTCGACTACGTGGGAGTCCAGCGACATAGCCATTACGCTAACTGCTGGTTCCCCCCATCCCTTAAGCTTTTAAAGAATACGATGTGGAAGCAGGCTTGGAGGGCTCTGGAAGGATTTGTGTTTTTAGAGATTTCGGTGTCCTGTCCCCCTGGATCAGGATAACATTTCGAGCTTCTCAGCCTTTTCCAGGGCTCACTAGGCAGTATTCTAAGAGGTGTATGGTCTGAAGAAAGCTTCTCCAAAGCATCTGAGGTCCATGAGGAATAGAAACCACAGATGGAGTTTTGCACAATGGAGATGTTCTATGCATGCCATTGTTCTGTAAGTCATGCACGCATTTAGTGATAGAGACATAAGTGATAAAATCAGCACCTATCTAATTTGCTTTAAATTATTTATCTAATGTGAACCTCCTTCAATATTTAAAACACATTGCATTTAGTAAAGCATTGCCAATGATATTTGAATCTAGAAAGTGTAAAATCTGTGGGACTTTCTATATCAGTTATTACGACTCAGTGGTGAGTTACATTTGAATCTTATTTTCTATAATGTGTCCTGAATCTTGTCAAATGGTATCTGACCTAATATTTAGGCTAATAGGCAGTCTAAAAACTAAAACTGGAAAAGTGAATTATAAACTATCTTAAAAGTTGCAACTTCTTTCTGACTCATTCTAGTTAAATAATTCCCACACAGAGTACTAAAATCACCCCTTTATTTTATTTTAAAATAATTATTTATTCATTTTTTATTCATTATTATTATTCTTCAATTTGACCAGAGAGAGAGAGAGAGAAAGCCGCCAGGTCCAGGACTCAAACCACAGTTGGCCATGTGGGAGTCCAGTGCTTCAACTACCACACCACCTGCCATTTCTGCAATTACGTTTTTAATTTTTTAGTTATTTCATCCACTTTGGTGTGTTCATCCTCACAGGATATATTTTCCTAACTGCAATCAAAGTACTCTTCTCAAAAAGATTAGCTTCATCCTCAACTTATACTTTTAGTTTAGAGCCCTTTACTAGATTAGCACTGTAATTAAAAACCAAACAAATAAACAAAAACAGATAGTGGTATAGACCAGCTATACCATGGCCTATTATACTCTGTGTATGCTCTTGTTCTCTGTGAATACTTCAATCCTCCTGTCGGATTCTCCCTTCCTCACTCCCGCCACACCCATTACTGTCTCAAAATAGTTGCATGGTCCTTGTTATTTTCTGTGACACCTCGAAAAGTTACATAAGAAGTTCTTTCTCCCCAAAATGTTATTCCTAACTCTCCCCAGATTCCACTCTTCCTTCATAATGTTGACTGTATGTACTCGACATTCAGTATCTACTAAATGGTTCCTTACATTGAGAAACCGCCACTGACCTCTTTACTGGTCCATCTTCAGAATGTGTCTCATAGCAACATTTACCTCCCTTTAGCACTTGCCATAATCTTATACTTTATTTTTATATATAAATCATATTATTATCTGAATACTGTCCATTTTGCCTTCTAGATACTAATCTCTGTGACAAAAACAAACAAAAAAAACCCAGCTCTGTTCACCATTGACCTCTTTGACAATGCCTCACATGTACTAGCTATACCAGAAAGTTAAACTCAAACTTTCAGTGGAGTGATCAAAGTACAAATTTATTTTTTACCTCAAAAGATATTCTGGTCCATATGGAGATTTAAAACTGGTGAGATGAGTGGTTCTTTTGCTGATATCTATGATGTAAAGTGTTTGAGAGTGTTAAAACAGAAGGGAGAATTTTGAGACATATTTTTAGGAAGTGTTTTGAGCCTTAACCCATTCTCATCCAAAAGTAGGGTTGTGAGGATGGGGTTCTTTCTCGTACCTCAATTTTAGTCAGAGGAATGTTGTCTTGGTCCACTTGGGCTTCCATAATAAAATGCCATAAACTGATGCCTTATAAACAATAGAAATATTTTTTCTTAATCGCTATAGAAATTGGGGTGTTGAAGACCACGGCAGAAGATCTGGTATCTGGTGAGGGTATGGTTTCTTACTCAAGAACTGCATCTTCTAGCTGTGTTCTCATGTGGTGGAAAAGACGAAAGAGTTTTTTTAGGCGTATTTATCCTTCTCTATTCCAGAGGGTTACTAATGCCATACATGAGAGCTCTACCCTCATGATCTAATCACCTCTTGAAAGGTCTTATCTAACACTGTTACACTGGTCATTAGATTTCAATATACAACTTTTGGGGGGAGACACAAATGTTTACACAATGTTGAAACTAGACCATTCATAGATCTTAGTATGTACTCATGTACATGGAAGGACACAGAGGAAGAGATTATGATTCACACTTGAGTAAAGTAGTGATTAATGATATCAGGGAGGAGGGCTAAACTTGAAAGTGATTGAATTACCTTCCTATAGTGGACCAGGGGCCAACAGGTGGTGAGTTGATTAAGGCACTGGGCTCCTACATGACTGACTCCACCATTTCCCTCACCTGGCAGCTTGAAAATCACTCCAGACACATGTGCATGTGTGTCAAAATCCTGAAAGGAGAATGGAGAAGGGATGGCGGCATGCCAATCCTCCCTGGTGAGTGATTTCTCACTTTATCACTCTCTGTCTTTCTCTGTCTGTCTCTGGTGAATGTTCATGTCCTATGGCAAAAACCTAAACAGTGAACCAAATACATGTGATTCCTGAGTGCAGATGTGGCAGCCATCATTAGAAAGCCAAGCCAAGAAAGAGTCCACCAGGATTGTAGGAAACCAGCAATAGGAGTTGTGGTCCAGTATGCAGGGAGCACATACCAAAAAGCATCTGACATGCTTAGCTAAAATAAATAAATAAATAAATAAATAAATAAATAAATAAATAAATAAATAAATAAATAAATAAATGGAGAAAGCAAAGCATACTCCATCCATCAACAACTAAAGGACTCAACAGAGGAATCATGAAAGAACGAGCTTTAAACATTTGCTAGTCAAGACCATGCAAAGCTGTCTTACACAGTGCCAGTGAATTCAACTTTCTCTAATTTTCTCACCTCCCATCTCTCTAATCTTTTTGATGAGGACAAATCAGTCAAAAAAGAGAGAGAAAGATTAGTAAGTGATCACTAATGGTCAAAGAGTCATAACTATATTTTTAGGCAGTTGGCAACCAGTTACAGCTAGCATTAGCTAGACCAGAAGAGAAATCTTATTACTAAATGACTTCAGTGTTGATTACTATGTGGATTTTTTGTTCTGTGTTTTTTTTTTTTTTTGTGTGTGTGTGTGTATGTGCACACTTGCTAGACAGTGATGAAGAAACAGAGAGAGAGGAAAAGTGAGAAATCACCGACTGCCATGAGGCATGGCCATGCTACAGTCCCTTCTCCATTTCTCTGTCCTGTCAAGATTTTGTACACTCATGCATATGCAGCCAGTTTGTTTTTCAAGGTACTGATTCCAGGACTGGAACTGAGAGGATGGCCGTGTAGGATCCAGCTCCCTTGACCACCTGGCCATAGGCTGGCCCTATATTGGATGTTTTTAATTACTGAATTAAAACTATGTTTTCATGATAAAATGACTTTTGAATTTTGTTATTTAATAGTGATCAGAAATGCAATGTGGTCATTTTAGCTTTTTAAGGAGGTGTAAGGGGAAGTATGTCCATATGGAGAGTTTTTAAAAGACAGAAGACAAAAATAAGGATAATTGATGAATATATCCTGTGAGTACCTCTAATTCAGTGTACTTGGAGCATAGATCTTAATGTACATCTGTTGAGTGAGCAAGCTTCCTTCAATTAAAAAGATATATGAATTCAGAAAATATTTGACAAAATTGGTCTCCCATATGAAAGTAAGAATTTCCCCCGGGTCTCATTGTCCATTTCTAACCATGCGTGCCTTGTCTTCTCTAGGGATCTCATGTGCTTGGAAATTACCCTCTAAAAAGTGCAGAGTACTTTAATCCCCCATAATGACTTTTTAATATAGAAGATACCAAGTGAGTAAATATTTAGAGCTGAACATGGAGGTGAAAAGACAGAAAATATATGATCATAATAGACTTCATAAAAGTAAAGATAGAGTATGAATACGAAGGATATCATATGAGGCATATTTAACACCTTTAGAAAATAAGGCTTGGCTCTTTGTAGGAATAACTTCTGTAAAAGCAGAAAAATGCTCAGGATATCTAAAACTTCAAAGTCAGTCTAATTCAAAAATAAATAAATACAAGTATTTAAAGGTGAGAAATTATGTTTTTAAATCATGGAAAGAGAGAAAATGAGAAAGACAAGTGCCTAGGATTTCAAGCCACAATACTTGTATTAGCTGTCTCAGCTGTCCAGGATGTAGGCACTGGTGAGCTTGGGGTGTGCAGGACACCTCGGGAACTGAACCAGTGAAGTTCCGTAGAGATCCAGCCTTACTCAGTACACAGTTGCACCACTGCAGCTAACCAAAAAAAAAAAAAAAAAAAAAAAAAAATGTTAATATTAAGTTTCTATATAATAGATTGATTTCTTGGTTTTACAAATATCTTTGCATGGGAGTCATAGCTTAACAACATGTTTTTCCAGACTTCATTGAATACTTGACCCAATAATCCATACAATTATTAAGTACATACAGTCAACCCACAAAAGAAAGTTATAGTGTGAAATGTTTAATTAGTTGTACAGGGCAGCATTTCATGAATACATAGAAAATGATATAAAGTTCATACATTGTATTTGCTTCAGAGAAAATGAAAACACGTATCTTCTTTCTTGCTCCCTTCAGTTAGTTACACAATCTAAATAATTTCATTTATTTTAAATAATTATAAAATTATTTATAACTTAAATAATTTTATTTTATTTGTATTATATTTTAATTAATCACTTTGAGATAGACACATAAAATATTAATTATGAAAATCAAGGTAAACTGTTAAGTAGTTTTATATTACGAGTAAATTTTATTAAAATGTCTCTGTGAAAATCTCTCCAAAAAAAAGTATCTGTGAGGGGAAAAAAAAAAAAAGATTAAACTTGGATAAATGAAATATAGTTGCTATCTGGAAAAAGTAATATGAGAACAGATTTTCAGTGGGTGGGAACAACCTGGAATATTATTGTGCCAAAAGATACCTAATAGTCACAAACAGTGAATTAGGCATTAGACATAATGTGAAAGTTAAGAAAAATAAAGCCTTAAAAATTCGTGTTTTGATTTTTCTTTTCACATTTATTTTGAAGCATATAAAATTTTAAAATTCAATTACATGAACCTGTACAGGGCTAAAAGATATTACTCACGAATTTCTTATATATAATGTTAGCATTTCACATAGGCCACTGACCTGTTGAAGGTACCCATTCAAACAGAAAAAAATAAAATAAAATTCAGATGATGTGTTTTATTTATTTATTTTTTTCTTTTGGAGAGTTTTTTGATATAGGGCGCGTGTGCTCGCCAGACAGACAGAGAGACAGAGAGACAGAAAGCGAGAAATCACCCCCCAGGGGGGATGGTCACACCGCAATCCCTTCTCCTCCATTCTCCTCTCGGGATCTTGGGCACTCACGCACATGCGCCCGGCATGAATGGCTATGTCACTGGACTCCCATGTAGTCGACCGCAGATGATGTGTTTTATTTTAACATAGCTTTTTTTATTAAAAGAAACACAATAATTGTACTTTTAACACAAGCATCTAAATACATTCAATTTACTTTAAATACTTGCAGTATTTCAGAACATTAACTCTTAAGCATCTTAAGACATAGAATAAATTTGTAAATAATATATATCATGTTAAGCATAAATTTCAATATAATTTTAATTTTGATTAATATGTCATGCAATATTCCTACTTAAAATTTACAATACTATTGGGAACCAGCAGTTAGCGTAATGGCTATGTCGCTGGACTCCCACGTAGTCGACCGCGGTTCGCGTCTCGGACCCGGTGGCTTACAACTCACGCTGGGCGCGTGTGTGTGCGTGCCCAAGATCCCGAGAGGAGAATGGAGGAGAAGGGATTGCAGCGTGACCATCCCCCCCGGGGGGTGATTTCTCGCTTTCTGTCTCTATGTCTCTCTCTGTCTGGCTGGCGAGCGCACGCGCCCTATAGTGAAAAAACCTCTCCCAAAAAAAAAAAAAAAAAAAAAAAAATTTACAATACTATTAATGAGTAGAGGTTTAAAAAAGTTTGACAACAAAATCAGAAGGAAATAAATAAGGACTTTTGGTTACAGAATCAAATGAGACTAGATAGAGTAGAAAAATAGCATCTCAATAACACAGTATATAAAGCGATCAAAATAACAAGTACAAATTAGATATAGAGAATTAGCCCAAATGAATGCTTCTCTATTAAATGCTCTTTTTTCAGAGACTTTCTTTATATTAAGAATAAAAATATCTGGGACCAGCAGTTGGCATAATGACTATGTCGCTGAACTCCCATGTAGTCGACAGCGGTTTGAGTTCTGGACCCGGTGGCTTAAACTCACGCCATGCGTGTGTGCGTGCATGCCCAAAATCCCGAGAGGAGAGTGGAGAAGGGACTGTGGCGTGGCCATCCCCCTTGGGGGGTGGTTTCTCACTTTCTGTCTGTCTCTGTCTTTCTGGTGAGCACACACGCCCTATAGCAAAAACCTCTAAAAAAAAAAAATCTTCAAAATATAGGTTACATAATATACTTTTGGGTCTCTCTTCAATATGCTTTAGGAGAACGCATGTAATTATTTTGACCCTGATAAAAATGTAAATACAAGATGAATACCATCAATTAAGTGGTCATATATTTAAGTCCCACTACAGCTTACAATATTTTTAGTGAAAACATCTGCCAGGGACTAAAATGAGTAAATTAAAATAAATAAAACTAATTGCATATGGAGCAAGTCTTGGGTTTTTAGTTAGTCATATAATCTATCAATATCCAAAAACTGTGGTGGGAATATTTCACTAATTCAATCTCCCTGTTAGTTATATTTATCTCTATTAGAAATTCTGTTGATGAGAAGATATTCCTGATATAATAATGATAAATACTATTTACATACTGCTACTATGCCAGTGTCATCAAGACTTTTGACATGTTCAATTTGACTGTCCTAACAGCCTTTTTAATAGGTGGGAAAGAAAAATGATACCTAAAGAAATTAAGACTCTCATATGGTATCATGAAACTACACATTCTATTTTCTTATTTTGTCTATTTAAGCATTTTCTTTGTCAAGTAGTAAAAGTGCTTTAGAGTTCCTTTAAGAGCAATGCTTCACTTGAGAGCAGGTAAGAACTTCGAGACTGCCATCATTGCTGTGATAGTATTCTCTCCCCATTTTTGCCCCAAGTCTCACAGATTCCCCTGTAGTAAAATCTCTTCTAATGTGGAATCAAGATAAGTGGTATAACAAGTATGATATTAGGAAAATGATACAATGTTACTTCACAGCTATGTAGTACAGATGATTTGTCATTGCGTTCCTTTGGCTCATGCTCTTTAAAGGAATCCAAGTACTATGTTTAAGTTCACTCTGACAACCCTACAAACAGATCCACATGATGAGAAACTGAGAACTCCAGTCAACACCTAGATCTATTTTCCACTTCTGCAAATGAGTTAGCTCATTGTGAAGACAGATCTCCAGTCGTAATCAAGCCTTCAGATGACTACAACTATAGCATAATCTTGACAATAACCTAAGGCAAGCTTTGAAGTCAGAACCACTTAGCTAAGCCATTCCAAGGTGCTTCATCCACAAAAACTATGTGAAATAATAAATGTTTACTATTTTAACCACTAGATTTTGGATAATTTATTTTGCAGCTAATAACTAAGACAATTGTTAATCATACTGGCAACTTATTACTAAAATTTTTTTACAAACTTTGTATTACTATATTTTCTTCTTTATGATCACATTTCCACTGTGTTTCAGATATCTAAGAAACAATGTTTAATTTATAGAGCTTTTAAAAGAAACTATTCATCTACTCAATAAAATGGATAGTCTTCTGAACAGAAATGTGATAAAAGCCAACAACGATTACTTCTAAATTCCTGATATTTATTCCCTCAGAAATATTTTAGAGAGTTTACCATGTACAGACAGAAGAAATAATATATACAATCCTTTCTTCATTTAGATCACATTCCAGTGTGGCAGATAGAAAATAAACAATGAAGTAAATCAGACTGTGAGAAGTGTTGTGGAGGAGAATAAATCCTTCTTGTGGGAAGAGAGAGCTTGGGAGTGGCATGAACTGACTCAGGTTTTAGTAAAATCCCCAGGGACTGACACTGTCAGAAGATACAGTTTGGAAAGCTTGTTCCACAGACACAATTACTATTGCATTCTGGAATATTCAAACACTGTGTTTATACAGTCAGCATGGTAACTGATTTTTTCATATCAATATTCTCAGTTAAAAATATAGGACAAATGTTGCCAATTGTTGAATCCAAAGACACAGACAATACATTATGATAACTGTGAAGGGTTTGTGATTTTAATCTACTTGCAAACTAATCAGTTAGCCTACCTCTGAAGACCAGGAGCCATGCTGCCATCTTGAATCTACTCGGTTTAGTGTTGTGGCAGCAGCTTCTGTGATAAAGATCTATCTTTAAAAGGTTAATATAATACATATGACTCCTTAGAGACAAAGACCTTGTTTCACTCTTACATTGTTTCTCTGTATATAAGTTCACACAGGGAAACTTTATGAGAGCCAGATGTTATCTGCATGTGAAGCAGGGTAAATTAAAGAAAATACACCTCAAGACTGAGAAACTTATTTTAAATAAGGCTGCTGATGATCTGCACATCTCTCCAATAGAGAAAGAGAGACAGGAATACCATCTTTGTTCTAGAGTGTAAGAAAATATCATTGAGGTAGAAGAAAAAACTGTCCTTATGTATGTTACATGGGAACGTAAACAAATCTTCAGAAAAAGGAAAAGGACATTACCATGCTGGAATTTGTCCATATACAAAGTTGACTGTAATTGCTTTTGCTCAAAGTTTGTAAACTATCAAGAAACATAAGAAATCCATGGAGAAATGTCTTCCAACACAAAGAAGGCCAGAACAGTCCATTCGAGGCATTTTCAGATTTTATTGTTAAGTTTTAGGCTCTTCTATAAATGGCAAAAGACTTTCCAGGCACAGAAGGCAAGTCAGATATTTATTAGATACACAAAATTAATGAAGAATGATTTGAGATTTGACCCCAACTGCTCACTGATTATTTGAACCCCAAATTAAACAAAAACTCTCTTCTTATAAATCCTTTCTTCCATCTTCAGATTATTTTTAACTTAAAGTTTCAAGGAATACAGTAACAGCAGACTCAGAATCATGTAAGAAAAATAATAACAAAAATGTCATCATCGGGACCAGCAGTTGGTGTAATGGCTATGTCGCTGGACTCCCATGTAGTTGACTGCTGTTCGAGCCCTGGATCCAGTTGCTTAAACTCATACCGGGTGTGTGTGAGTGTGTGCCCAAGATACCGAGAGGAGAATGGAGGAGAAGAGATTGCTGTGTGGACATCCCCCCATGGGGGGTGATTTCTCACTTTCTGTCTCTATCTTTCTGCAAGCACACATGCCCTATAGCAAAAACCTCTACAAAAAAAAAAAAAAAAAGTCATCCACAATAGCAGTAGTAACAATATTACTAGTACTAAAAATAAATTTTTAAAAATAGAAGAGATTTCATGTGTTTCTGTGACTCTTTTATATGAATGAGGAACTTTCTTTAGAAGATAGCATTCCAAAAACTGATGACTGAGTTGAAAAACTGTGGCACACATATACTGTAGAATATTACTCAGCCATAAGAAATAATGATACTTTTATTTGACCCAACATGGATGATTACAAAGCAAAATGAGCGAGACTTTGAAAGATATACACTGTATATCTCCACTTGATATGTATTGAATGTATGCACTCTATGAGAGAAACTGAATTATCTGAAGATATTATAGTAGAGAGAATGAGTGTAGATACCAGAGACTGTAACGGAGGGCAGTGGATGGTAGAGGGCAGGTGGTAGAAGGTGGATGGAAGGTGCAAATGAAAGAAATATTTAACAGACAAAAGAATATAAATTTCTCTATGGAGAGAAAAGCTCTGTTATTTTTGCTTTATAAAAATAAAAATTGAAAAAATAAAGAAAGCATTTAAGCTGAATTTGCTTTTGGTTCTATTGGTTCTATTCATTGCCTTTTCCTGAACCTGACACTAATATAAGGAGTCAAAAATAAACCAGAATTGGCTGAATCAACTAATGGAAATGACCACCAGAGGGTGCAGTGGGAATGGAAACTGATCCAAATTTGGAGGATCAAGAAACTGAAGTACCACACTGGTAGGTTAAATAGGAACTAAATAGTTGAAGGGAGTCATAGAAAGTGTTGTAGGCAGAAATCCACAGCCTTGGGAAAGAATGAGCAAGTATCAAGTTTCACAGGAACAAAAGGGAGTCCAATTTAAATGAAACATTAACCTCAAAGACCTGGTTACCAGAAATAAGAACAAAATGGCAAATTGTGTTTAATCACCAAGACCCAAGGATAAGAATATTTACATTTCCCTAAGAGTTACGCTTCTGTACTGTATTATGTAACAATTCTGGTATAGTAGACTTTGCAATTCCATATAACACATATCCTATGCTAATATTACTTTGAAAATTAAAACTTCTCTCTCCAAATGTATTCATGTTTATGTCTTAGAAAAGTTGCTTTCTGTTTTTTTGTTTGTTTGTTTGTTTTTGGTTTTTTTGAGAGGTTTTTGCTATTGGGCGCGTGTGCTCACCAGACAGACAGAGACAGAGACAGAAAGCAAGAAATCACCCCCCAGGGGGGATGGTCACGCCGCAAACCCTTCTCCTCCATTTTCCTCTCGGGATGTTGGGCGCACACGCACACGCGCCCGGCGTGAGTTTTAAGCCACCGGGTCCGGGATGAGAATCGCGGTCGACTACATGGGAGTCCAGCGACACAGCTATTACGCTAACTGCTGGTTCCCAAGCTTTCTGTTTTTTTTTAAACTGTGCATATTTTTCACTACTGCATAATACATTACAAGAGACTGAAATTTAAGATGAGCCCAATTTCGATGGATAATGAGGGAACAGTATGTATTAATCATTACAGAACAGAAATGTTGGCATAATGACTTAGTTGTCCTTCACTGAATTTGTAAGCTGACAGTTATAAATGTCCTTTCTTACTTTCCCATCCTGTTTGGGGGAAGAGGTTACAAAAATGTGGATAATGCACATTAAAAAAAAAAAAAAAGAAGAAGAAGAAGAAAAGAAAAAATATCCAAAAGAAAGTTCTAGTAGTTTAGGAGAAAATTTTATCTTAGAGAGATTTGCAGGGACCAGCTGGTAGTATGGTGGCTAAGATGGTTGGATCCCTGATGGTTGTCTGTGTTGTTTGAATCCTTGACACAGAAGCTTGAAAAACACACTAGGCCCATGTACATGCATGCCCAAATCCTGAGAAGAATGAAGGAGAAAAGATTGGGCCATGGCCTTCCTCCAGGGGGTGCTGTCTCACTTTCTCCCTCTCTCTCTACTGAGCAAGTACTTTAGTATTATAAGATTAGATTAGCTCTCAAAAAGGAAAAACATAGTTTTTCTTTTTATTATTTAAAGAAGTAACACAAACTCTCCTGATTTTTCACATGATAGTGGTCTATCTTGCTCTTTAGATTAATAGAGAAATTAGGTATTGAAGAGAGATACTCTAAAGAGAAGTAAAAATTATACTTTAGAACTGGACTAGTCAATGCCCGAGTGTAGGAAAATTAGAAGGTAAGGTATATAGGAGACCCAAGAACTGTAAGTAAATCACTGTCATGATGTCATCATTTCTTTCTGTTTCAGTTTATATCAATGACAAATGTTTGGGGCTACTGGAGGAAAAGAGCATAGGACAGTTCTCAGGAAATCATCTTAATACATTAGAATAAAACCAGGTTAAAAGTATAACATTTTGAGAACATCTCATTTACATATTTCACCAAAATTCAAGTTCTCCCCCCCACACTTAAAATGAGTACAGATGTCAATAATGAAAACCAGGTGATGAGGTGTATATTCAGAAGTATTATTCTTTTGATGAATTTATAATACTACACCACTTCCACAATTTTATCTTAGACTTTTCTATCTCAGAAATAGCATTTCTAAAGTAGTGCATGGCAGATGTATGAAGAAATGGCTGGATCTGGAAGTGTAGAGTTCATGTCTGGTAAAGAAAATAATTATTTTTTTCCCTCTGACTCTACCTAAATTTCACTTTCAATTTCTCATAAAAAGATACTGAAAATGTTACTTATGCTGAAGCATTTATAGCACGCCAACTTCAACTCCTCTTCTCCTAGAAGAAAGTATGTAAAATATGTTCGGCAAGATCCAACTTGTTCCAACATATCAAAAGGGAATAATTCATAGACACATAGAAAAACCATTGAAAAAAGATGTTATGAAAATTTTGAAAGCCTTGTGCATTTTATTATCTCCAATTTCCCTTCCTTGAGAAGTTCCATTCAATTACCCATTCCTTTATTCTTAGCACATATGTTCTCAATTTGCACTGTACCAATTTGCATTTATTTGCAGATTGCTGTTGGTAAAACATTTCTTAATGTTGTGTGAATGTACATTTCTTTTTCTATATCCACAACTGTTTGAAATTGCATGCAGGACAAGCACTTAATTGACTCACTGTGCCCCTAAGCTAGGACAAGTGCTCAATAAAAGTTTATTGAAAACAAAAACTCTTGCTTCAAAACCCCTTTTTACCACCAAACGCAGGCACCATAAAGGGAAAGGATTGACTGATTAGATCATTTGGACCATGCAACAAACGTGTGTGTGTGTGTGTGTGTGTGTGTGTATGTGTGTTGCATTATATAATAATGAATGAACAAAACTGAAAAGTAAATAAAGGGCCTGTTCTTTAGACCAGTGATTAATCACTGTGCGGGGGAAACCAGATCTCACATGGTAGACCCCAGTTCAAATCCATCTCTGAGGTGGGCATGTGCCCAGGATAGTGAAGGGATGGAGAAGAGGAGAAAAATAAGAACTGAGGTTGTAATCAAGCCCTATTGAAGTGCCTTCCCTCTCTCTTACTCTGTCTCTTTCTCTTTCTGTCTCTTTCATGGGCATTACCCTCTGGGGGAAAAAAAAGTAAATAAAAATTGAGACAATATAGACAGTATGTATGACATGTAACGCTTTAATCATTAATAAAGGAGTTAATTTTAAAAAATACAAGTGGTTAGGGAATATGGTTATGGAATTTGCAGTGAAATTTAGGTATATATGGGCAGACAAAAATAAACATACACAAAATAATCATATACATAATGACACCAATTCTAATCACAGAAAATATGATTAATTATATAATATGTTTACCTCTTACATTGTTTTTGAGTGCAAGAATAATAATTCTAGGACTCAGTATGCTTGTGGAGCAGTTAGAGCCTCTTTTAGGAGTTGAGCAGTGGCGTGGTGGTAAGATGCGAGGCTCTGTGAGGCAGACACACTTGGGAACAGTGTCAGTTTTGCAGGGGGAGTGTATGCCAGGCACGTTTGTACCCATTATCTGGTCTTGCTGAAGCTGGGTGTAGAGTATGGTGTCAAGACCCTATTAGGGGTGCTATATTTATGTCTCTTGCTCTCCTTCTTTCTCCATCTTTTTCACCCATGGAATAAAAAAATAAACTTATTTTTCAAAAGGGTCTTTTGGATGTGTGGAAGGCATGTCCATTGCTATAGATTTTATGGAAAGTATTTTCACCTTATGAACTAGATGCTTGAATACATATCCAAAATATTCATTAATAATTTTCTAAGATAATTGTGGAAACATGTTGTGTGTGATGAAAACAGATTCCATAAGCAGTAAGATATACAGGGACAGCCAGTGGTGCAGTGTGTAAGGTGTCTGGATCTCACATAGCTGACTGTGCGGCTTGAGTTCAGGACCCAGTGGCTTGAAAAACACTCAGGTTGTATGTGTTTGCTGTTCAAAATCCCAAGGGGACATTGGAGAAGATATTGCAGCCTGACTATCCCCTCAGGGATGATTTTTCACTTTCCCTTTCTCTCTCACTCTCCCTTCCTCTGTCTCTCCAGTGAGTGCACATGCCGTATAGCAAAAATTAAAAAAAAATGATAAAGTATTGTATTAACTATAGCTATCATTTTCATTTTACATTTCTATTCAAATGATCACATTACAATATTTCTTTTATCAATAATTTATATTTTGATAACCTTTGATCTTATATTCTAACATAAAATTATGATCCAAATGCAATCTAAATGATATAGATAAAGTTTATTCCCCTTAGTAAGTGTACAGTGTATGATTTGTTCATATTATCTAAGGCCAACTTGTTTTTAGGATAATGTATTTAGGATATTATTTAAGTTCAATCAATTTAAGAAATTAAGTAATATCAAATGTGGTATATATTTTTTTCTTGTATAATAAATGATAATATTTAGAAGAACTGAATCCCAAGACCAGCAGATGGTGTAATGGTTACATTGTTGGACTCAGACATAGCTGACAAGGTTTGGATCCTGGACGTGGTGGCTTGAAACTCATGTTGGGTGCATGTGCATGCATGCCCAAAATCTTGAGAGAGGAATGGAGGGGAAGGGATACTGGCATGGCCACCCCATTGGAGGGTGACTTCTTGCTTTTTGTCTCTCTCTGTTTCTCCAGCAAGTGTGCATACCTGGAGCAAAAATCCTAATCAAAATAATAATAATAATAATTGAATCCCAAATTTGCATTATTTTGTATTAGCTGGAAGTATTTCAGAAAGTCAGACATTAATACAAATTTATGTTCTTCTGCATAACAGGTGAGAAGCAAATTTTCTTGATAGTAAGCAATCAATCCACAGCTGCCCTGGGAATACAGGAGTAGCACAGACAGGTCCTGCCTTGGATAATTGATGTATTGGATTAGAGAATGTGATGCCAATTGCACATTGTGTTGACTATTGCTTTTCCTGGGTCTTGCTTGTTTTCAAAATGTTTGTGTGATGTAGACATCTGCTTTGCTTTGCATGTGGTTATAACACTAACAGTGAGAAGACAGACAGAGGTTTACAATTTGTTGGTTGTATTTTTGCGACTATGAAGATAAAGTAATACTAATAGTAATCATGTTTTAAAGTAGAACAACACAAAAATACCTTAACAATTAAAGTGCATTACTTATAACAGAATGGTCGTGGCCAATGCAAGTGAGTGGCAATAGGGACTATTGGAGAACAATCCTAGAAAAGATGAACAGAGCATATATTTTAGAAAAAATATTATGGTCATATTATTTAACTTGCCTGTTTAGTAAAAGGTTACATTTCAAAGCACTATGTGAAGTAAACCTAAAGGCAAGGTTTGCCTATATGCAGTGGTTTCTATCCCAATTCCCTAATTCTGGTTCTAAATTGTGATTTTTGTTTTGTTTTTATTTTGCTGTATGGGATGTGCATTCTCTAGAGAGAGGGAGCCAGAGAGAGACAGAGAGAAGAGGGAAAGTAAGAAATCACCCACCCCTTCCTAGGCAGGATGACCATGCCACAATCCCATCTCCTTCATTCTCCTTTTGAGATTTTGGGCACACATGCACATATGCCTGACATGCTTTTCAAGCCGAGTCTGAGACTTCAGCAGCACAGTCAGCCATGTGGGATCCAGCTGCCACAACCTTCATACCATCTGTGATCCCATAATGTATCATTTTTTCATACTCAGAATGTTAAGTATATTTGTGAGTAGTGTTTGTTTCTTGGTGGCAAGTTGCTCAAATTGCTAACTACAGTTAAAATATCTTTTGAAGATAAATGGAAGAGTTGGTAAGTCGTGAAAGCTTTCTTGCTGGAGATAAAGTTTCGTCTACCAGTTGTAGTTTTCTACAACACTTCATCTTAAGCCTCCAAGGAGTCAGCTTGAGGGGATGACTCTATAGACCAGACAAACTACAGCACTCCTCAGCACTCCGTGAGCTCATTCTGATAGCAATAGAAAAAAAATGGGAGTGGGGAACACAACAATATGATATTCAGAAAAGAGGACAAAACTGTAGATTAAGATCAGTTGATGCCAAAGATTCAGTGGAGAGAAATAAGGGGTGAATAGGTAGGTGATAGAGTAGGGTGTTAGGGTGCTGAATGAACCTCGTCTCATAATATTGTAAGAATGGAAATATGCTACTAAGTATATTTTTCTCAATTTTCCTGTATGTAGTAGAGATAAAAAGGACAGAAAGATCTTTCCTCTATATTTTTAACGAGACAAATATGCAGGTTGATAGCCTATGTTTTTCTAATATTATAAGTAAAAATGAAATGGTTAAGTTCGACTAGAAAATATCTGGGTTTATTCACATTTACCATGAATTATTTTCTCAAATCTCAGAGTCATTTAAACAAAAATTATATTTTCTCTTTGGCATTATTGGTTCTTTAAAAATATTCCTAGACATTATGTCACTTTAGTGCTCCAACATCATTATGATAATAGATTCCCCTTTTTAAAGAGGAATTTTAAAAATCTGCTACAAGGCTGAAAAGAAAGACTTGTGATAGCACTGAGTATAAAATGAAATCACATAGACTCCCAAAATTAATTGATCAGATAAGATGTTATGTGCTGGCACCATCAGGTGGTATGGTGGTAAAGATACTGGACTCCTACATAGCAGACCAGGGTTTGAATTCCAGAGCTGACAGGTTGCTTTGTAACTTTCCCTCCCTGTATTTCTCTGGTCAAATTAAAAAAAAAAAAAAGTAAGTGGAATTAAATAAACAATTTAAAAAGAGATACTATGTACTAAATAACTAAATTGCCAAGTCATGACTTCCATGAACTTTTTGAATATCTCCTGTGTGTGCTTGTGTTTGTGTGTGTGTGTTTGTGTGTATAAAACAAGTATGTGATATAGGTATATAATGCATATATGTATAGTTAGATATGTATCGTTTAGGACTGATATGTGTGTTTGACAACTCTATGTATGACATATAATCTATGACTTTATGGAGAGATAATAAATTCAACTGCTTTGCTTATATACTGATTTACACCCCTCCAAAATATGTTGAAGTCCTAACTCCAGATACCTGAAAATGTAATTTTATTGGCTACAACTCTTATAGATGTAATTACATTAAAACGGGGTCATGGGACCAGCAGTTAGCATAATGGCTATGTTGCTGGACTCCCACGTAGTCGACCGCAGTTCGAGTTGTGGACCTGGTGGCTTTAACTCACGCCAGGTGCGGGTGCATATGTGCCCAAGATCCTGAGAGGAGAATGGAGGAGAAGTTATTGCGATGTGGCTATCTCCCCAGGGGGTGATTTCTCGCTTTCTGTCTCTCTGTCTCTCTGTCTCTCCCTGTCTGTATGGCGAGCTCACGCACCCTATAGCAAAAACCTCTCAAAAAAAAAAAAAAAAAGAAAGAAAAACAAAAACAAACCGGGGTCATTAGGGTGGGCCCTAATTCAGTATGACTGGTATTTTTATAAAAAGAGAAAAGGGGGACCTGCAGTTGGCGTAATGGCTATGTCACTGGACTTCCATGTAATCGACTGTGGTTAGAGTCTCAGGCCCAGTGGCTTAAACTCACTCTGGGTGCATGTGCGTGCATGCCCAAGATCCCGAGAGGAGAATGGAGGAGAAGGGACTGTAGCAAGGCCATCCTCCCTGGGGGGGGGGGGGGGGGGGTGATTTCTCACTTTCTGTCTCTCTGTCTCTGTCTGTCTTTTTGGTGAGTGTATGTGCCCTATAGCAAAAACCTCTAAAAAAAAAAAAAAAAAAGAGAGAGAGAGAAAAGGAAAGAGGATGATGTGAAGATACACTGGAAGAAGATGGTTGTGTGAATGGCCTGATGTTTCTAAAAGCTAAAAAACATCAAAAATTTTAGGCAAACACCAGAAGCTGGAAGCAGCGAGGAGGAATTCACTCCCAGAGGACTCAGCCAGAGCACGGCTCTGTGGAAGTCTTGACCTTGGACTTACAGCCTCCAAGCCGGGAAGAAGTCAACTTCTGTTATTTTAAGCCACCCAGTTTTTGGTGTGTTGTTATGGCAGCCTCAGGAAACTAACACACCTTCTTAGACATTTACAAATACATGTCTGTACTGGGTTACGAAAATGCTTACTTGGATCAAATTCAGCCCCTGATACTGTTTTATGTTCTTAAGCATAACACGTTTTAGTCAAATTTGTGGTTAGCACAAATCTGAAATTGCTACTTAGTATCTTAGTTGTCAGAATTAAGATTTAGAATTATCTCAATACCCTAGAAACATGGGTTGAAACCTACAACTATCATTTTAATGGATATAAATAAAGTGTGAAAATGTGCAAACTTCAAATGATGTTAAAACTTGTGGACTGTTTGCTATTTCCAAGTATGAGGCAACAAGCACATAAATTACTGAAAACAAAATTGACACAATTTTAGAAGACTATATTAGAAATACTGCAATTGTAGAATAATTATTATGCCAGGCTTCACAAAAGAATATATGGAATCCCATTGAATTATATATGTCACAATTTAACTGAGATTATGCAGACCACAGTTGTCAGAGGAGAAGGTCTGTGTTCTACAGGCAACTTGAATGACCAATGTTTTAGTATGAACCTAGATATAAACTGCCCATGTGGTTTAAGGGGCCAGTAGGTGGCAAAATGGTCAAGGTGTTGAACTTCCACATGGGTGTGGTTCAGTGGCTTGAAACTCATTCCTGGCACTTGCATGTGCATGCCCAAAATCCTAAAAGGAGAATGGAAGAGATGGGATTGTGACTTGACCATCTCCCCTGGTGGGTGATTTCTCACTTTCTCTCTGTTTCTCTGGTAAGCACACATGGCCTATAGCAAAAACAAAAACAAACAAACAACAAAAAACAAACTCTCAAAAAAATAAAAATATAATATGCTTATCCACTTATGGCTCACTATAATATACCAAATGAGGGGTTTATATTAAGCATATATTTCCCAAGATAAGTTAGGGATACATAATGCATCAATCCATTCATTACTTTAATAACTATTTCTTGAATCCCTGCAACGTGCTAAGGATTGTTTTATATCTTAGGGATTCAGTAACGAAAAGGGCATTTTTTTTTTTCAAGAGAGATTATCGTGACAGGGGACATGCACTTTCAAAGACAAAGAGAAATAGAGAGACAAAAAGTGTGAAATCATGTCCCAAGCGGAATGACCATGGCACAATCCTTTCTTCTCCATTCTCCTCTTGAGATTTTGGGCATGAAGACACACATGCCTGGTGTGAGTTTTAAGCTGCCAGGTCCGGAAATGCATCAACTACATGGGAGCCCAGCAATGTAACTGCTATGCCATCGGCTGTTCCCAAGAGCAAGTAAGTTTTATGTTGATGTATGAAAAAACACAATAAGTAAGTGATAAATAAGAAGAAAAATCACATGATTCTAACTACTATTAGGTCAATGCATATGACAATAATGAATGAATACTGTTTGACCAGTAATTTCTTATACTCTGGAGCTATTTTGTGAAAATAGTTCACTGAATTGTTCATATCAGCTTGAAACAAAATTTTTATACAAAAAAGAAATGGTACATTTCAAACATGTGAACTGGTATCTTGCAGGAGTCTTGTTTGGTTTGTTTAATTGAGGTCAGAATAACATATACTTGGAAGATAAATAATCACAGTTTTGGATTCAGTACAAGAAATTTATGAAAATTGAAAACAAAAATTGAATGTACTGTCTTGCTACTGTGGGTTCATGAATGACAACTAGACTGGATAATATTTTAGGAAGTCCAACATAGAGTGAAGCATTGTTTCTCTCTCCCATTTAGTATGATTCCTATAATATAATAATGGATTTTTAAATTGAATGATATACTAATTATCCTGGATAAACTCTGAGAGATGATGGCAAACCAATAGAGGTCTTTATTTCACTTTTACAGCCTCACAGAATAAAAATATAATTTCCCCAAAATATTATTTCTTTCATGTAAAGATGTGTGTGTGTGTGTGTGTGTGTGTGACCCTGAGCGTGCTTCCCTTGTGCTATATTGAGTTGTTCAATCAATATTGCATAGGTAAAAAATTAAGTAAAAAAGTAGTAAGTAAATTGGGGAAGTGGAATATCAACTGTTTTAGAGTGAAGGCATTATAGACGGGGGATAAGGAGAATATTGTGCCTAGAGAATAGGCAAGCAGAGTATCGATTGTCTATTAGTGTTGTGTTGAAATTACGCTTTCTTTCTTCTGACTCTTTGCTGTTGTTGGATTTTAGTGAATTTTCTCTGTAGAAATGTCAAACTCAGAAGTTAAGGGTGTGATAGACTGTAGGACAAGAAAACATTCAGATAATAGCATATCTCATTTGTATGTTCTCTTCCTAAGTCCTGCCAACCCTCCAAATTCCAAACTTAGTTATACAGTTCCAATGGCCCTTCAATAAAAAAGTATACAAAATTAAAGTATTTTAATATAAAAAAGTGTAGTTTTTAAAGAACAAAGAATTCTGTTTTGTTTAAAGTTTGGAGCCAGAATTATTCTAATTCTGTCTTAGTCATTTTAAATTCCATGTACTTGTTTCCCATAATGGCAAAGATTAATCAAAGATCTAGCAAAGAACAACCAAAAATGTAGCAGATTGATGAAGAAAAGGATATAGTTCTCCATAGGTACCTTTTCAAAATGTGTACAAAAAAGTAATTACAACTCAATGATTCCAAAGAACATAATAATAAGAGTTTATTTTTAAAGTTTGTTTGTTGATTTTCTGTAGTTTGTTATTCAAAAGCATTTATTGAAAAATGACACTTGAACAAGACTTGCAGAAGTTTTCGGGCTTTGTCAGTAGGATAAATGGTCTTGGAAGGCCTTAGAGACATAGTTGTTCAAACAAGAACAGAGAAGATGGTGTGGTTGGAGCATGGTGAGAGAACATAGTCGGAATAAGATGAAAAAGAACAAGTAGCCTTGTGGGTAACCATAGTGATTTTGAATTTGAAGAGTAAAGTAGGGAATGTCCCATTGGTTCTGAGCAGAGGACTATATATTAAAAGTTAATATTATATTAACTTTAAAATGATATCTAACTTTCTATGTGTTTAAAAGAAATCTAATGGCCAAGGAAAATTTTAGCTAAGTATAAACAACAGTGAATTTTTTGGAGACAGGAAGAGGTCTACTCTTATAAAAGAAAATGTAGTCCAATCTAACATGGCTGAGACTTTAGATTTAAAGGTTCACTTCAATGACTGTGTTGACAAGTATCTGGGAGGCATGTGTAGCAGCTGAGGCACTTTTTTTTTTTTAAAAATTTACATGTAATCACTGTATATCTTTATAGTGTACAACATGGATGGTTTTTCTTGCATGAATATGGTCAATATCAGTCAAGTTAAAGACATTATCATATACATTATCATCAACAGATAACTTTTCATTTTTGTGTCTATTTACTCTGTTATTTTTTTCTCTAACCCCCTCCCTCCCACTTTCTCTTACCTCACCACACTGTCTCAAGGCACTTTTTTTTAAAAAAAAACTATTTTTAATATTTATTTATTGTTTAGTTTTGACCAGAGAGATACACAGAAGGAGAAAGTGAGAAAGCAAGCCACCAGGTTCAGGACTCAAACTGTAGTCGGCCATGAAGGAATTCAGCGCCTTACCCACCACCCCACCTGCTAGCCCCTGGAAGCATTTTTTAAAAGGCAATTTCAGTATACGGACACTAGGAGATGGGAAGTAGGCACAGACTCAGCCACTATAGTGGCAAGGAATGATTAAACTCTAGCTATAGTCTGAAAGTAGAATCAATACGATTTGCTGAAAGAGTGCATATAGGCTGAGAAAGGAACAGAGATTGAACAGAGGGCTCCATTTCTGAACCCCAGGGCCAGGATGCTTGGTGCTGTCATCTCCTGAGACGGAGACAGCACGGTGGGAGGTAGGGCAGGATGGGAAGGGGAGCCGGAAGAGCAGGAGTTCAGCTTTTTCCCTCATTGGTGACCATAAGTGCTTATAAACATAAATCAAGGAATATTAAATAATAGGAATAACTGTGTGTTCATATCTTGATATTGAACATCACATTAGCCCTTTAGCACACTATAATTTTAAAAGAATATAGAAAGTTTCTTTAAGCAATAGGACTTTTACCCAAGTTAATCCCTTTGACTGGAAAATCCTTTCCCAGTGCATTCCTGATGCCTTCCACAAGCAAGTGTAAAATCGTTTTAAATGGACCGTGTCAGGTTACGTAATCTAGTGCTCATTTCAATCAGGTCGGAATGTTCTCTTGCCAGTCCTTACACTGGATGTTGTGTCCTCTAATCATTCTACGAACCACTAGCCATTTCCAGAATTGATCTCCCAGTTAGTCACCTCCATCCCTTTTTGTGCTGTGTTTCAGCTTTCCCAATTCCTCATATCTCATCTCCTACCCTGACCCCTGACACATTAATAGTATACATGTGCACGATTGTGAGCAGGTGTGGAAGGGCATACACACACACAATGATTTACATTGGGTTTCTCCAGAAGCAACCTTAGTCAAAAGATATGGGTACAATATGATGATAATAAAAAAAAAATTAAAAAAAAAAAAAGATGCAAGTTGAAAAAAAAAAGATATGGGTACAAGTAATTATTTGTGTCTTCAAAACTTAATGCAATTCTTTATTTTATTTTATTTTTTTGAGAGGTTTTTGCTACAGGGCGCATGCGCGCGCCAGACAGAGAGAGACAGACAGAAAACAAGAAATCACCCCCCAGGGGGGATGGTCACGCCGCAATCCCTTCTCCTCCATTCTCCTCTTGGGATCTTGGGCACACACACACACGCACCCGGCGTGAGTTTAAGCCACCGGGTCTGGGACGTGAACCGCAGTCAACTACATGGGAGTCCAGCAATATAGCCATTATGCTAACTGCTAGTCCCAAAAATTAATGCAATTCTTGAGGCCAGGAGGTAGCATGGTGATGTGGTTAAGGCACTGGACTCCCCCATGGCTGATGATGGTACAAATCCTAGACTGGGGGCTTGATTATCCTTTCTCTCTTGCTGTCTCTCTCTGGTTAAATTAATAAAGCAATAATAATAAATAAAATTAAGTAAAATAATTCTTAAAAAATTAGTACAATTCCTATGGTATAGTAGATGCCGCATATCATGTATTTAGGAACCAAGATAACCAAGATAACAAATTATACCTTATTAATATTTGTATAGTATACTTATATTACAAAATGTATTTATATGTACCACATTAATTAAGCCAGTTGGAGCCAATTTCTACCCTTTTATTAAAACAAAATGAACAAAACACCAAACAAAAATATAAACTTAACGTCTGTTGGAAATTTCTGACTGCAACCTTGTGCAGGAAAGCTGACCTTGATTTGAAAATTTATAGAAGAACAGCATATTGAACTCCAGTCTTTATACTCTTCAGGCTTGGTTTGGCCAAAACAGCTGGATCTCAGTTCCATGTAGGCCTCAGTTGTCTAATAAATAAGAAAATCACCTCCATGGAGCTGCAGTGTCTGCACCCAATATATTTTAATAGTGGATACTGCATCTTCCTAACCCAGTAAGTGTGTTCCAATATGCTGGGAACTTTGGTCTCTAACATTTGCTTCTGCATCTTGTCTCCTACTCATTATGTGTTAAGTTAAGCCCCAAATAATAGAGTGCAATGGATGAAAAGGATTTTGGAGATTATTTTTGGAGAAGTCTCAAACTTCTTCTTTCACAATTGAAAACCTGAGGTCAAGAAAGTTGGGCAAAGTTTGCCCTACTTTAGCCACCAGAGGGTAAAATGATACATTCTGAATATGTAACAACGTCTATAGCTGCCATCAACCAATCCAATGAACTTCACTCCATCAGAACAGGCACTAGTCATAGCGCATTCATGCCTGACATTAACTATGGCCCCTTCTGTAGGAGCAGGACCTAATCTCGGCAGCTCACAATGCTGCTGATTATGCAAAACCTCCACATGTCCTCTGTTGCCTCTCTTGTATATCTTTGTATAATGAAACTGGTACCGGTTTCTTTAATGTGAGATACTCACTGTTTTATACTTGATTCCCTCTTATTCAGAAAATAATCTAAATGCACTATCACCCTGCAGAGAAGTATGTGTTTACAGGTTGGAAGAGGTGTAGAAAGTACTGAAAATATATTAATTTTTCTACCTTTTTTCCAAAGTATATAGAATATTCCTGATAAAACCTAATGTATATTTAAAGTTTAAATAAATCCCCAAAAGGAAAAGAAAATAATACAATGGCTTCTGAGACACAGAAAAGTAAGTTAACATGTGATAGCTTGGGTATTTATCAAAGTGGAAACCACAATGGTATGAAAATCTAATAAAATATGTATGAAATAACAAATAGCAGTGAAAAGGGTTATCCTGTATCAATAATGGTACTTAAATGATATTTATAAAATTCTTCATTTTATTTGTTTGAAATACCTCTGAAAGTTTCTAAAATATGAGCTTCATTATGTTCTTAATCTTTGCAAAGATTAATATCTCTAAACATCTCCAACACTTTAAAAAGTGTTTAAAGGAAAAAAAATTAAGTAAATATGTCACAGCCCATTTTTGCATTAGTGCTATGAAAATTTTAACTTGGAACTTAATGTGTAATTCTTTATTTTAATGCACCAATATTATTTTTTGAAGACATCATTTTAGGAGCTCTCATTGGAACATTAATTTTCATAGAGTTCAATATTATCACATTTGTTAGCAGAAAATTCAGCCCAATGTAGCTTGGAAGTAGTGATTGCTTTCTCACTGGAAATAAGGACGGTTGTATTTAGAAATTATTTCTTCCTGGTAATGATTCTCCATCCTAGAAACTCCAATTATAGACTCTGAATGGTCGTGCCTTGTTTTCTCTAAGAAAGTTACATGGAATTATTTTAGTTTTGATATTGAATCTCATTGAGTTCTCATTTTTCTTTTAGATTAATATTGTTCCCTCTATAGATTCTATTAAAGGTAATGAAAATAATTATTTTAAAAGTCTGTATATAAATTCACACATATATTATATCAACTGATTTTCTTGACTATTAAAGGTGAAACTTTTAGCTAGGAGACTTTTAAGATGTTTAAACCATCATAAATTGAGAGACCACATTTGTAGACCTCCTTTTTATTTGTAATTTACATCACTAGATGAATGACAGTCTCTTTGAGATCAGAGGCTCTAGGATTATTTTACTACCAGGTGGTTCCTTTTGCACAAGGCACAGTGGCTTGTGTGTAAGTATCTTAATTGAAATTATTGAGCCTGTTTGGCAAACAGGCTTTCTCTATAAGGATTAGAGATGGCATGTGCACAGTGCTCATGCTCTCCCTGATGTGATTTATAAGAGAATATTACTATTAATTACAATGGGATTCACTCTGTATTACCGAAATCTTGTAATTATGCCTACGTATGTAAAGGGTTGAAAATGCCCCATATAGAAAACATCTAATAATTCCAAATAAAACATGATGGAGAATTATATTGACAATGGTAGGTAACTTCATAATTTCTTAAATTTAAGAGCATACCACAGTGTATAGATTTTGTACAACCTATATCCTAGCATTTTTTCAGAAGAATGGCGTATATTATCAAAGGATTCTTCACATATTTATTTTGCATTACTATGCATATTAAAGTGTAACCATGTAGAACAATAATCAATAGTATGGTGGCATTCATATTTTTAATTCATGCCAGGCTGCCTGGAAATGGTTTATATTTAATATTGTAGAGAAGTCAATAATGGATGATATGCATAAATATGCTCATCTGGGAATTATATTTAGCAAGTACTTGAATTTCAACATAATCAAGCAGTTTAACTTTGCAGAACACATCACTTCTCTAAGAATACTGCATATAGAAAAGTCTCTTACTCTTTCCAACATGCCTCGCATAATGGCTGACGCATAAGACCAACATTAATCTATGCAGGAAAAAGTGCTCAGCATGCTCTTCCTTTACCTTATGTTGCCTATATTAGCCTTTTCACTAAATTTTATATTCAAATGTCCTAGGTATTTCTCATTTTATTTTTTAAAATCAGTAAAATAGAGAGTAATAATGCAAAATTGAGATTAAGAAAAAAATCCTTTAATGAATTAAAGAGTTAATGAATGCTTTAATGAATGCACATGAACCTGACTGATGGGTGTATCAGTTCAAAGTCTTTCAAGTAGTTGGCCTTTGCAGATGGTTAGCATGTTCTCTGCATCTTTACCAAGTTGACCAGCAGTGATAATTTAATGTTGAAACTCAAAAACAACTTTTGGAGTTGGTGAGTAAGTGAAGAAAAAGTAGAAGATAAATGGAAAACTTGTAAAAAGCATGACTACAAACTACATATGATTAATTTATTAAATGAACTTAGTGTTTAGAGGAAGTTATGTCAGGGCCAGCAGGTGACCTAGTGGTTAAGTGCTGGACTCTTACATGGCCAACTCTGTTTTGAGTCCTGGTCCTGGTGGTTTGAAAATCATATTGGGCATGTGTGTGCGTGCCTGAAATCCCAAGTCAGAATGAAGGAGAAGGGATTGTGGCATGGCCATCACTCCTGGGTGGTGATGTCTTACTTTCCTTCTCACTGTCTCTCATTATCTCTGATAAGCACATAGACCCTATGACAAAAAAAAAAAAAAAAAAAAAAAAAAAAAAAAAACAACTTAAAAAATTTAGATGTAGTGATATCACAGACACAAGACACACACAAAAGCCTTCTCTGGTGCAGAACAAAAATGTTAGAATTATTTACTCTTAGACCAATGGGTGACTACTGATAAACAGACTAAAGTTCCTGAAGTTTTCAAATAAAATTAACTTTTGAAAGCTTTATATTAAAAATAATTATTTTTCTTGTCTAGCTGCTGAAGCACAGGCAGTAGGGCACTGCTACAGAATAATGGATCCACATTTTACCTGAACATGTGCGGCAGCCCTGCACACTCTTGTGAGTCTAGAGGACTGGAAGGCTGGCGAAGAATCACAGAGTGGCAAGACCCTGTGGTATCACTCTTTCTATTATAAAATAAATACATTAAATAAACAAAAACATTTCTCTCATTTGCACTGTACATATGTATACATATACTTACATATATAGAAATACACTCACATATATATGCATAGACACATAGACTTACATATACAGAGAATGTGTGCATTTTTATACAAGTTATTCATTTAAAGAGTAAAATTCCTTACCCTTCAGCTGTGTTCTAAATTTCAGCTTTGAGGCAAGTTATATGACTGAGTATGAAAGTATGAGCTTTATAATAGGAAACTTGACAGAACTTTAATTATCTTGCTGTTATTTGAGTGCTACTCTAGTTAATTCTCCCATATACTGATAACAAAAGCAACGGTGACTTGTAACCTGCAGCTCACATGTTTTTATTTATTCTTTCTGCAGTTCTGATATTTCATTATGGATTTTGACACTCTATTTTTGCCTGATGTCTTTTCTGCACTCAATCTTGATTTACTTCAATGCATTGAGAATGGATATTTTCTATTTAATTTATATTATGTTCTTATCCCTTCTTTTCTTACAAGAATATTGCATTTTTAATTAACTCAATGAAATTATTCTCTTTACCCATGGAGCATTGTCTTATGTGCTGTGTCTGTCATATGATTACAACTTCCAGTTTGTGAGATGATCAAACACTTTCCTAAAATACTGTCAATTATTTTTTTATTTTTTCTTTCTTTCTTTTTTTGTTTTTTTTCTGATAGAGAAAGAAAGACAAATATAAAAAGAGAGAGACTGCATCTCAAAGAGGTTCACAACAACATGATCCACCCTCAGGTTCAACCAACCCCAGATTATGTGGGGGTTAAAACTGAGTGTAGCATTTTTACTGTTGCACCAACCTCCAACCTCCAGTTTTGTCATTTCTAAGTCTTTAGGAGTGAATCTTCAAACTCATTAAACTATTAGCTAAATATCAAACACTGAGTAGAGTTTTATTAAAAATCTCTCTCAAGACGAGGCACAGTGGCTCAAGAGTTGGAGTGCTACTTCATGGAACTGTGGCCATCTTGGGGGCCTAAGTTCAGATCCTGGGTCAACTCAAACACGCTGAAAGTACCCATGGGTGCACTCATGATCCTGTTGGGAGAAGGATTGTGTTGTGATGAGACCCGGTCAAGTATACTTCCATCCTTCTCTCTTTTTCATAAAATAAAGAAATACATTTTTTTTTAATCTCACAAATAATTTCAAAATTTATTAATTTCAAGAAATATATGCTGTTTTTGTACCTAGTCTGTATCATAGGTTTTACCTTATGATGAATGTAGGGCCATGTCATATTTTAATATTCACAGATCTAGCACAAATTAGATTTGTTAAAAGAAAGTTAAGAGAGGACAGCAGATGGTGTTGTGGTTAAGGGTGCTAGACTCCCACATGGCCAACTGCAGTTTGAATCCTGGACCTGGTGGCTTGCTTTCTCACTTTCTCTCTCTCTTTCTTTCTGGTTCAATTTAAATGAATAAGTAAAAGTTAAATAAAGTAAGTATTTTTTAAAAAAAGAAAGGTGGAGTGAGAGTTCACGTGAATTTATGCAGAGACTTGAGGGTACAGTTTGATGGGAATTGCAAATAATTGTTTAATTAAAAAAATAGAGAAAGGTTTATTCACTTTCCAAACAAGTAATTATTTTGCATTAGTTATGAAAATAACATATTTTGAGGGCATTCAGTTAATTACTATCGTTTTCTCTATGTATTGTTATGCCATTAACCTCCCATGACTCTGACCATGGTTTTTCAGCATTCAATCATTTTCTCATTATTTCCAGAGTAGTGTCTGAATTTCCAAGCTGAATTTAATGCTTAGAATCCATGACCTGGTGCTTCTTTGCCTTTTTTTGGTCCTATTTCTAACTATCCTGATCAAACTCATCCCAAATTAACATTTGGATCTCTTTCTTTCACATCCTTGTTAATAGTGTTTAATTTACTTGGTGAGAAAAAGCATATAAAAATCCAGCAGAGAGAATCTCAAATGCCACATCATTCAAGACACCTTCTTCAGTCCATCAAAGACAGGACTTTGTCCTGCTTTGTTATTCCTGCTGCTGTGATGACATAATGAATCTGCTCTGCAGGGATTTCAATCATGCTTTTATCTGGTACCAGCTGTAGAACCCGAACCATGCTTCTTCTTTCTTTTCATCTCAGTTTCTTACTCATAAATCTGGGTTGTGAAGATAGTGCATATTTATAATCCCTTATCAAGTTATGAAATACAAACTTTCTGACAAATAAAAGTTAATTTTGTACCTCAAATGGCTGCAAATTCAGCCTCACCAAAGCTCTTTCTGATGAAAAAGCTGACTTGAACTGGTCTTAGTTCATTTTCTGTTGCTGTAACAGAATGTCTGAAATTGGATTATTTACCAAGAAAAGAAGTTTATTTATCTTTCAGTTCTGGAGGTGGGGAAGCC
This sequence comes from Tupaia tana, assembly GCA_026018925.1. Lineage (NCBI taxonomy): Eukaryota > Metazoa > Chordata > Mammalia > Scandentia > Tupaiidae > Tupaia > Tupaia tana. The sequence goes on from JAKSZU010000001.1 coordinate 159,838,121, forward strand.
CAAGGGCATGTGGCAGCTTCTGGTGGGGGCTTTTGTATCATGTTATAACACGGCAGAAAAGTAGAAGAGTAAAAGGGAATGCGCAAAGAGAGACCCCAGGGGTGAACTGAGCAGGTTTTAGCTACAACCTGTTCTCTCTAGAACTAACTCATTCCTGTGAGAAGTAACTCACTCTAATAATAACAGCATAATTCACATCTTAATGCTTTTGAGAACATATTTAAACTATAGTAATATCTTATTCATGTATTTCATGGTAGATTGGTCTTTCAGACCCCCTTGAATCTGTTAAAATTATATTATTTTGCGTTAATAGTGATGTGTAAACAGATGTTTAAATAAGAAAATGGATACAGGACCTAAGTCATACCATAAATCAAATGGACTTAACAGACATCTATAGAACTTTTCAGTCAACCATCAAAAATATGCATGTTTCTCACTCCCTCATGGAAACCTTTCTAAAACTGACCATATGGTAGGGCATGAACCTCTTATGAATTCAAAAGCATAGAAACTATATCTATTGTAGCATCTTCTCTGACCATGATGAAATTAAACTTGAAATTAACTTCAGAATAAACCCTCAAAAATACACAAACACATGAAAACTAAACGACCTGCTCTCCAATGTCTTCAAAACCACCGAAAAAAGTAAGAATGAAATCAAAAGTTTCATTGAAACCAATGACAACAAGAACACGAGCTTTCATAACCTATGAAACAGAGCAAGGCAGTCGTAAGATGAATGTTCATAGCAATTAGGGTTCATAAAAAAATGGAAAGGAAACAAATAGACAAGCAAACAACACACCTCAGGAAACTGGAAAACCAACAAAAATCCCCCAAAAATGCCAGGAGAAAAGAAATAATAAAGATTTGAGCATAATGAATGAAATAGAGGATAAATAAGCTATACTGAAAATAAACGAAACCAAAAACTGGTTATTTGAGAAAATAAACAAAACTGACACAGTGTTGACTAGACTAAGAAGAAGAGAGAAAGGAACCAAATAAGTCAAATCAGCAATGAAACAGGCAATATTACACCAGACATAACAGAATACAAAAGACTATCAGAGAATACCACCAGCCACTGTACTCCGACAAACCGGAAAACCTAGATGACATGGACAAATTCCTGGGCACATATAATCTACCAAGATTGAATCAGGAAGACAAAGAAAGCCAGAATAGACCCATAAAAAGTGATGAGATTAAGTTAGTAATAAATTATCTTCCAACAAAGAAAAGCTCATATTCTTATGGTTTCACTCAATTCTACAAAACTTTTAAAGAAGAGCTACTTCTAAAGATACAAAGGGAAGCCTCTATCACCCTGATCTCCAAAACAGACAAGGACGTAAAAAAAAAAAAAAAAAAAAAAAAAAAGAAAACTACAGACCAATATCCCTGATGAATATAGATGCAAAAATTCTCAACAAGATACTAGCAGACTATATCCAATGACACATTGAAAAGATAATATGCCATGACTGGGTAGGTTTTACTCCAGGGATGGTGGTACAATATTCACAAAACCATAACTGTAATACATCATATTAACAGAAGAAAAGATAAAAACCATATGATGATATCAATCAATGCAGAAAAAGTATTTGATAAAATACAACATTCTTTCATGATTAAGATTCTCAGCAAAATCAGCATGCAATGAACACTCCACAACATAATAAAACCAATAAACTTCAATATTTTTAGTTTTTTTTTTTTTTTTTTGAGACAGATTTTTGCTATGGGATACATGTACTCACCAGAGAGACGAAGGGAGGCAGTGACAGAGAGGCAGAAAGCGAGACTTCCCCCTCCCCAGGGGGATGGCCACATTGCAATCCCTTATCTTCCATTCTCCTTTCAGAATCTTGGACATGCACACACATGCACCCAGAGTAAGTTTTAGGCTGTTCTGTCCAGGACTCGAACTGTGATCAACTACATGGTAGTCCAGCAATGTGACCATTATGCCATCTGCTGGTATCATCATTCTATAATTTCTTATTTACATTTCTTATTTACATTGTTGCACACTTTTGTGGGATACAATGTTTTTTGTGAGATATAATATCTCCATATCCATCATCTTCAATAAAGAATATTTCAATATGCTGTTTTTTTCTACGAGTTTTGTTTTTGAAAGATATAATGATATATAACATATATGATATGCCATGACTGGGTAGGTTATTATTATATATGTTATATAATGATATATAACATATATAACATGTTATATATCATTATATAACATATATAATATATAATATGCATAAAAATGCTATTGTCCATCATATATAAAAATATATATTATATCTTAGATATGTAATATAAGTATGTTATATATAAAGTATACTCATGTCATATGTGTAGGATACATAAAGTATATGTACGCCACATGTGTATGTTATATCTAAAGCACATATATACGTACATGTCTAAAGTATGTGTATTATATGTACTATATATATGTATGCACACACACACACATATATATGCATATATTTATATATAAAATGTTTTTAAAATAAAGTTTTAGCTTTAGGATGTGGGTGCACACCAGAGAGAGAGAAAGAGAGACAGAGACAGAAGGAGAAAAAGTGAGAAGTAATCCCCCCATCACCCCTGGGGGGGTTGTCCATGCCACAGTCCCTGGCGATGTGGGATTCAGAGTCTTAATCTCCATACCACCTGCTTGTCCCCAACATTCTTTTTTTTTTTTTTTTAACTTTGTTGCAGTATACCATTCCATAAACTATTTGCCTTGCTTACATGCATGCTTATGTCTACAATTCTTATTGAACGTTCTTATTTGAAGTCCTCTTCAAAGCTGTTTCATCTCATATTGAAAACTTCTGTTTTACTTTTGTACAAACCGGACAGACTTGGAACCAGCAGATGGCATAATGGCTACATTGCTGGACTCCCGTGTATTTGACTGCAGTTCAAGTCCTGGACACGATAGTTTAAACTGATGCCAGGCATGTGTGCATGAGTGCATGAGTGCCCAAAGTCTCGAGAGGAGTATGGAGGAGAAGGGATTGTGGTGTGACCATCCCCACTGGGGAGTGATTTATCACTTTCTGTCTCTCTGTTTCTCTCTGTCTTTCCAGTGAGCACACACACACACTATAGTGAAAACCTTTTCAAACATACAAACAAAAAAAATTCTGACAGAATTTATATTGAGTCCATCTATGTAACCACACCATCAGTCAACCAATAAGTGGGGCATAGGAGAAGTCTGAAATGGTTCACAATTATCCAAGAATACACTTACAACATATTGCATTTTGGAAGCCTAAGGACTGTGTGGCATTCAGTCTCTTCATCCACAATACCTAGAGCTTAGTTCCATAATTAGAGAAATGTGGAATCCTAAATGCGAAGGCAGATGGAATGGAAACAAAATAGAAAAAGAAAAGCCCATGTTACCCCAAGTACTCACAATTGAAAACACCAGGGCTATGTAAATGCCTATATAGTTATTCAAGAAAAAATACATATCAGCTGTATTAGTCTGCTGAAGTTGTCATAATAAATTATCACAGACTGAGTGGCTTAAACCAAAAGTAATGTTTTCACAGTCTTCAGGCTGGAAGGTCAATATCAGGTAGCCCACAGAGTTGTTCTCTGGTGAGGCCTCTCTTCCTGGATTGTAGATGGTTGCCCTCTGACCATGACTTCTCTGTGCCCAACCCAAAGAGGGAAAGCTCTGGTATCTCTTTCTGGTGTGTATTTCTAGTCCTATCATATTAAGATCCCAATGTCATGATCTCACTTAACATATGTTACCTCCTAACAGGTCTTATTTCCAAACACAATCACATTGAGGGTTTAAGCTTCAATATATGAATTTGAGAAGGACATTATTCTCAGTAACATCAGGAAAACATTCTTTATGGCATTGAGAATTTCTAAGACATCCATTTTAGTCTTTCCTTCATAAAGATACGGGATTTAGTTCAGATATCCCCCTTCCTCATACTGCATATAGGCCCCAACAAAAGCTGATCCCATAACAGGTTTCAGGGATTGACCAGAAAAAGCTCAGGTAGAATAGGAATATAATTTGGTATTCAAACTGGGACATTCTGGGAGTGAACAGGGACACTACTTAATTGTTATACAATAATATGTAATTGTATTTTCGGACAAACTGGTATGTAAGGTTGTGGTTTGTCATGTTGGGATTAGGAATGGTCCAGTTTGTGAGAGTGCTTTGTAAAGGTATTTGCAGGTGTCTTTGTGAAAATTTCTAAACATTATCTTCCTCTGACCATTTCTCTACCCTCTGTGAAAATTTTAACAGCTGCTGTTATTTGTTATCGCCTATGATGAAGTATCCACATGAGTAGAATCTTAGGGAAATAGAACTGCAGGTATTGAAATAAATCAACATCAATCTCAGAATGACCCCAGGACACAGATCTGCATAAGGTAAAGTTTCGTACAATTTACTTGAGTTTTAGAAGGGTTTTCTGGCACACATGCAGCACTGTAAATGGTTTGGATTTGCTTTGGACACTTGAGTCTGTGATTTTTCTTGGTCACTAGCACAATTCTACTTTCTCTAAACCCCATTGTCTGCACTTTCCTTCTGTTTCTTTTGCCACTGTTATTGTTTCCCATTGCTTGATTTCAGTGATCCCATATGCTCCCATGTCCTCCACCTTTCTTAGATCTTCAGTTTCTTTTGCTGACTCCATTGATAAGTCCTTCTTCAAGATCGCCCTCTCTCTCTGACCTCCCCACTCTCTCTCTCCAAATCTGAGGTTGTTTATTTACTGGGAAACTGAATACATTTGGTTAAGAATAATCAAAATTTCTCTTACAAAGGCAAAACACAGAAATTCACAAATTCCCTAAGGATATTGGGACATAGAAGAATAAATCATTCTGGGACCATCAGCGTAATGGCTATGTCGCTGGACTCCAACGTAGTCGACCGCGGTTCGAGTCCCGGACCCGGTGGCTTAAACTCACAACAGGCACGTGTGTGTGCGTGCCCAAGATCCCAAGAGGATAATGGAGGAGAAGGGATTGCGGCGTGGCCATTATTTATTCTTTTTCTTTTTTTTTCCTTTTTTTGGAGAGGTTTTCGCTATAGGGCGCGTGTGCTCGCCAGACAGACAGAGAGAGACAGAGAGACAGAAAGCAAGAAATCACCCCCCAGAGGGGATGGTCACGCCACAATCCCTTCTTCTCCATTCTCCTCTCGGGATCTTGGGTACACACGCACACGCGCCAGGCTTGAGTTTAAGCCACTGGGTCCGGGACTCGAACCGCGGTCAACTACGTGGGAGTTCAGCAACAGAGCCATTACACTAACTGCTGGTTCCCAAGAATAAATCATTCTGAGAGCAACTAATACAGAGTAACCCTATTTGGTGACTACATTTGGGTAAATAAATAACTTTCATCTGAATATTTACAAAGTAATTTTTTCAAGGAAATTTAGAGTCAGTGGAAATATTTTAAATATGATTTCAATTTAATAAAACTCTCTCTCTCTCTCTCTCTCTCTCTCTCTCTCTATATATATATATATATATATATATATATATATATATATCATAATAGTGTGTCTATTATATCAGTTTATCTTTTCCAGAGATCCTCAATATAATGTTAGCTATCTTAGCATAATGGGAAATATAACAATATCATTTTGAAAAATACGTATAATGGGGACCAGCAGTTAGCGTAATGGCTATGTTGCTGGACTCCCATGTAGTCGACAACGGTTCGCATCCTGGACCCGGTGTCTTAAAACTTACACCGGGCGCATGTGTGTGCATGCCCAAGATCCTGAGAGGAGAATGGAGGAGAAGGGATTGCGGTGTGGCCATACCCCCTGGGGGGGTGATTTCTCGCTTTCTGTCTCTCTGTCTCTCTCTGTCTGTCTGGCGAGCATACACGCCCTATAGCAAAAATCTCTACAATAAAAGAAAGAAAGAAAGAAAGAAAGAAAGAAAGAAAGAAAGAAAGAAAGAAAGAAAGAAAGAAAGAAAGGTATAACATTGCTATTTGGTAGCTCTTACAAAGACAAATGTGGCTAATCTCCAAGATTTAACTTACCAAAGACATAGGCACAGTTAGAAACAGTCTTTAGGTGACTTACACAGCACAAATTATAATGTTGTGAATTCAACTCAGAGTGCTATTCTTTCATCTCTTCCAAGTACATAAAACCTTTTCCAGGCATCAGAGTGATAGCTCACCTACCTTTCTCTCAGGGTGCTTTCTCCATTCCTTCCTTTTAATCAATGAAACTCCCACCTAGAGTTTAAACTGACGCATTGAACTGAGACTGCATTTCACAATTTTTCCTTGCAGTTACACAGTCACATAAATGACTTCCGGCCAAACTTCACTTGTAGTTACAAATAATCACATATATGAATTCCAGACAACTGAGAATGGAAAGAAATGACATGTTCCACTTCCAAGATCTGCCTTTAAAGCATTGTGTGCGAGGCCCTCCTTCCTTTTTCTTGCTAAGTTCTGGTGATAAAATATGGCTACGCTTACTCTCAAAGATGTGATGGAAAACCACATGATGGGGAAGCAATGAAATGAACCCTTGAGTAACATCTTAGTCTAGTGATGACATGTCAAAAACATTCTTATAAATTACTAGATTTTTTTTCATCAATTTAGCTTCCATTCTATCTATCTTACAATGCTCAATAAAATTCATTCCCATTTCATGCAAAATCCAGATGTTAGCATGTAAACAAATAATGCCTCTATCCTTACAGTTTAATTTTACGAGGAGTTCAAGAAAACATAAAATTCATGGTATCTGTACAAATATTGACTCTATAATTAAAGCCCTTAGAGAGAGACACATACATATGTATACTCCTCCACATATGAAAAATATATCACAAATTCACCTTAACTATTTTCATTTATGTAAGGAAATCCTGTTTCATTGAGTATGTATAATGCTAATTTTGTCTCAGAACCCACCGATAATACATCTTTAGCTTCTACAACCATGAGACACAGGGCATTAACAGGTATCTTTATTACCATAGATTTGTAAGAAGATCTAATTTATACATTTACTTCCAGGAGGGGTTTTCCACAATCCAAACTATAAAGAAACTTAGTAATCATTAATTTTTAAGAAGCTTCTTTAAATAAGTATGTATGCAAGTGAAAAGATTGGCACTCTCCAGATGTACTTTATCAAGGCTCATATTCAATCTCTCATTCATGCTGAAATTCTTAATAAGAGTATAGACACCAAAGTCTTTACTATGGATCGACAATAGTTACTTGTGCATGCTAAAACTTGATCAGGCTATACTTCATAAAAATTTGAATCTCAATATTTGTGTTGAGTTTGAAAAGCATTAGATTGTAAGAGGACTTTGTTTTCAGTTTCATTAATTTTACAGTAAATGACCATTTCCCACACATCTCAAACTATAGAAAAAAAATTCATTAGCCCAAAAATAATAGTTCATATAATGATCATCTAGGCGGCTGTTTGATTTTTATGTGTAGTCATGGTGCAATTTAAAACTTATTTAACATCTTAAAACTAAGTTTGGGGGGACCAGCAGTTAGCGTAATGGCTATGTCGCTGGACTCCCACGTAGTCAACCGCGGTTCGAGTCCCGGACCCGGCAGCTTAAACTCACGCCGGGCACGCGTGCATGCGTGCCCAAGATCCCGAGAGGAGAATGGAGGAGAAGGGATTGTGGCGTGGCCATCCCTCCTTGGGGGGGGGGGGTGATTTCTCGCTTTCTATCTCTCTGTCTCTCTCTTTCTGTCTGGCGAGCGCATGCGCCCTATAGCAAAAAAAAACCTCTCCAAAAAAAGAAAAAAAGAAAAAAAACTAAGTTTGGGGACTAGCAGTTAGCGTAATGGCTATGTCTCTGGACTCCCATGTAGTTGACCACGATTCGAGTCCCCGACCCAGTGGCTTAAACTCACGCTGGGTGCGTGTGCATATGTGCCTAAGATCCTCAGAGGAGAATAGAGGAGAAGAGCTTGCAGTGTGGCCATCCCCTGGGGGTGATTTCTCGCTTTCTGTCTCTCTGTCTCTCTCTGTCTCTCTGGTGAGCACACCCACCCTATAGCAAAAACTTCTCAAAAAACCCCAAAAAACAAAAAACTAAGTTTGAACTGTATACTTGTTTTTTTGCTTTTATATATATATATATATATATATATATATATATATATATATATATATAGTGTAAAAGCTCACTGGAGAAGACAGAGGGAAAATGATAAAGCACTACCCAAAGAGGATGGCCACACTACAATCCATTCTCTTTCATCATTCTCCTTTAGGGATTTTAGGCATATACACACAGGTACCCTGTGTGTTTCTCTAGCCACTGGGCCTAGGACTCAAACTATGCAGTATGCCCAGTAGAATCCAGTCACCTTAACCTCCACACCATCTACTGGCCCCATATTTATTTGACCTGATTTTGTGTGTGTGTGTGTGTGAAATAAAATCTATTCAAACCCTGAGCATATACTAAGTATTCTAATTTAACAAGAATGAACTGAAATATCGAATTTAGAAGCAATTCTATTTAACATATGATTTTGTATAAATAGAAATACACACTTATGCATATATGTGTATGTATATAATTATGAATGCATGCATGTATGTGTATGTAAGAGGAGGTCTTTAAAAAGTTTACAGAAATTGTGTATAATAGAAAAACTATAAATGAGTATCAAAATTTTACACCAAAAAAAACTTATACTTTAATTCTATTTTCCACACACTTTCTATTGTTCGCGTATGTGTTGGCATGTGTGTATATGTATGTGTGTGTATATTATTCATGCATTCAATAATATAAAAAATAGATATCTCTAATATGCAAATAGATAGATATATGCTTACGAGGAGACTTCTAAAAGTTTGTAGAAAACTGGATTTAAAGTATGAATTTATGTTGGAATAAAGTATTTTTGTAATCCATTTATAGTTATTACATAATATCCATTTTCATAACCTTTTTGAAAACTTCTCATATTTGTTTAATAATAAATACGTGGTTGATGCACCAACATTCAAAGCATGAAAAGAATTTATTATTATTAATCCTAAAATTCTTAGCATCTTAAAATGTTAACAACTGTGATAGGCTGACATTGACAGAAAATAATCCTCATGTTCAAGGAGTTTTGTATTTTAGGGAGAATTTAAGAATAATTTGGAAAGTTAACAAAAATGTCTCTAATGTAGTGTGGTGATCTTATCATAAAGGTAAATACAGGATGTTACAAATTTTCTAGCAAGAAGTACTTAACAAAATCTGTTGTGTAAGACTGGAAAAGGTAACATTTCTAAAATGGCTAATATTGGAGGCCACATGTGGCATTGTGGTTAAGGCACTGAACTCTCACATGGCTAGCCACAGTTCGAGTCCTGGACCTGGCAGCTTGAAAAATCATGCCAGATACATGTGTGTTCATGCCCAAAGTCCCAAGAGGAAAATGGAATAGGGAGACAACATAGCCATTTCCCCATAGGGGTGATTTCTCAATTTCCCTTTATCTGGAAAGTGTATTTGCCCTATGGAAAAACGAACGAACAAAAATGGTAACATTGATATTTTCTTGAATTGTAAACAAGAGATAGTGAAACATACATGCCATATATTTCAACATATAAAATAAATGTCTGTATGAAGCCAGAGCAATCTGAGCTACACGTAGGTTGGTATGTCTGGGCAGTACTATGCAGGTAAGATAACGATTTTTCTGGGAGTCAGGTGTTACTACTCCATCACCTAGCAGCTATCATTTTCTATCATCACAACACCAGTTTCATAGCACATACGACCATCTTAAGAAAGAAAATTATTTTGTATTATAACAAAAACAAGGATGTGAAACAAAACCACTTGAAAATGATAACTAATTCAATTGGAGGCAGAGTGGGTAGAAATGGTAATATGATTTGTATAATGGTTTGTTCTCCAAGGATTAACATTCAGAGACCAGCAGATAGTGTAATGGTTACACTGCTAGACTCCTACAGGGCTGACCTTGGTTTGAGTCCTAGACCGTGTGGCTTGAAACTCATTCCAGGTGGGTGTGCATGCGTGTCCAAAATCCTGAGAGGAGAATGGAGGAGAAGGGATTGTGGTGTTGTGGTGTGGCCATCATGGCCATCACCCCTGGGAAGTGATTTCTCACTTTCTGTCTCTCTGTCTCTCTCTGCCTCTGCCTCTCAGGCAAGCACACACACCTATAGCAAAAATCTCTAAAAAAAAAATAAATAAATAAACACACTTCTGAAAGTTTGATCCCCAGTGTAATGGCTTTGGAAGGGGCAGGCTCTATTGGGAGGGCATGATCCAAATGGTTAGGAATATAGCAGGAAGAGTATAAACAGAGGAAGCTGAAAAATCTGTTTCCTTCTCTCTTTTTCTCTCCCTGTTTCTGTCAGCCAAGTTGTGATGCAGTCACGCCTTTGGACTTTCTAGTCATCAGAATCAGCCAAATAAACCTCTATTCTTTTTGAACCCTAACTCCCAGGTATTTCTGTTTAGCAACACCATAAGGGGCTAAGGCAAAGGGGTAAATATTTTCAATAAGAATATTTTTCTTCTCAATATCTATTTTACTTGTTGAATGTATCAGTACTTAAATAACAGTGATGACTGTATATAAAAAAGTAGGTCTTTTACTTGTAAGATATTTCATGCACAAGAAAGTTTATCAGCAAAAGCATGCAATTAAGAATTTCCTGTGATTTTTATTGCAGTTTCATCTTAACACCCTAATATTTAAAACATAAGGACATGACTTCTGTGTATGTTTGCTTATGCTCAGAGTATTTGAAATCCACTGAGTTCTACACTGTAAACTATAAATACAATTTCTACTTTAAATTGCAGAGTGTTTTTCTAAAGAAATAGTTTTCCCCAAGTCTGTCTTCTGATTCACTCTTTTAAATTTTGTTTTCAAATTACATTCCAAGGAATTGCCCCTTCACCCTAAAAATGTGATTGCACTTTAAATACAATTTAAGTTTTATATTTATAGATTGAATGTCAGATGGCAGAGTACTATAACTGAAATGAGCAATTTTCAACTTAATTGCTCATATTGTAAATATTACGTTTCTTGCAATTCAACCCAAATGTAGCAAATTGCATTTTAATGGTCTACCTTACAAACAGGGGTAGTGTTTGCAGAGTTTCAGAGGTTTTTTAATAGATTTTTGCCTGTGGCATCTTTTTGCAAAGGATGAATTGCAGCTGCTACCTAATTACAAAAATAAAAAGTTAGATATTGCAGGTATTCAGGTTTTCTGTAAGCCTAGAAATTTAAAAATGAGAGTCATAAGGCTAATAAATTATGTGTATATCTGTCAAACAACAACATGTTCTTCTTCTTTTTTTTTTTTTTAAATGAGGTTGCCAGAGAGAGAGAGAGAGAATAAAAAATGTACCCACCAGTGAGGACAGCCACACTGCAATTCCTCATCCTCCATTCCCATCTCAGGATTTTCGGCACACACACACCTGACATGCTTCTTCAAGCTGCAGGGTCTGGGACTCAAAGTGCATGGTAGGCCATGTGGAATGAAGCTGCCTCAACTTTCACACAACCAATCCTATATCTAAAAATAAAATGATTCATAGTCAATGTCGAAATAAAGTCATGTGGAAGAAGAAAAACTTAAGAAACTTAAGTGATTAGGTTTCTTGGATACAACTCAGTACATCCTGCCTCTTTTTCTTTTACTCTTTTTTAATTCTACATCTGTCAAGAACAATACTTGATTATTGTTTGATACTCTGGGCAGTAGGAGAGGCAGCCCTAAAAGTCTTAGTGCAAGTTGTTAAGCTTTAATAACTTCAGAAGCAATAAACACTATAATGTTTTTAAAAATCACAAATTCATATCTAAGTTTTCTGAACATTCAGTTTTACACATTTTACATAACAATATTCTACTTTTAGTAATTTGTAACCCTTCAGATTGAAGATGGTAATAAACTGGCAATTTAAAAAATATATTTAAAAATTGGAAACTACTCGTTCTTAATTTTCACAACTTACAGAATTATATTTTATCTTAATTGTAGGAATTCAGACAAGAGATAAGCTACCTCCTTTGAAAGATCAAAACAATATTGCCTTGCTGAATTTCAGTGAGGATTAATGAAAACATATATTCAGTAGCTTCAATAAGATTTGAAACTTTGTAGAAACTACATAAGGCATAATAATTACTTTTGAGACATATTGATTTTATTTCATTCATTAATTTATTTTTAGATTAATTGCACATTTTACATAAAGTCCCTATCATGATGATGTACATTATATATATATATATATTCAACAGAAAACTTTACGTTTTTCCATCTGTCAAATATTTCCTCCCTTTGCACACCACATTCTCCTTCCACCACCCTCTCTCTATGCTCTACTCTCTCCACTTACATCTTTAGCATCCACACTCATCCTCTCCACCATCACATCTTCATATCTCTCAACCTCTGCCATAGAGGCAGACACTTGGTACAGACTGAGGGGAGATATACAATGTGTATCTTTCAAGGTCTGACTCACTTCACTCAACATTAAATCTCCTATACTCATTTACTATGAGTCAAACAATAGGATCTCATTGTTCCTGATAGCTGAGTAATATTCAATAGGATATATGTGCCATGGCTTTTCAACCAAGTCATCAGTTTTGGGACTTATGTTGGTTCTATGTTTTAACAATTGTGAATAATGCTGCAATAAATATGGATGTGTAAGTGTATTTCCAATTGAGTGTTTTCCTATTATTTGGGTAAATAACAAGTTGGAGGAATTACTGGGTCATAGGGTAGTTCTATTTTTAGATCTTTGAGGAACCTCCATATTGTCATCCATAGAGGTTATACTAATTTAAATCCCACCAACAGTGCAAGAGGATTCCATTTTCATCACAGCCTCACCAACACTTGTCAGTCTTCATTTTTTGATAGTAACCATTCTAATTGTGATGAAATTACATCTAATTGTCATTTTAATTTTCCTTATTACAAGATTCTTTTAACTTTTTCATATGCTTTGGGCATTTGTAAGTCTTCTTTGAAGAGTTGTCCATTCAACTCATTTCCCCATTTTTCTGATTGGATTTTTTTAAAGGATGAGCTGCTTGAGTTTCTTATATATTCTGGATATCAATTCTTTGTCTGAGGAATAATTTGCAAATATTTTCTCTCATTTTGAAAGTTTTCTTTTCATTCTAATTATTGTTTCCTTTGCTATGAGAAATAATAAAAATTAGAAATAAAATTAAATAACAATTTTTAAAAAGAAATCAAATTGAATATGTAAATTAATTTGGGTAGAACCAACATTTTTATTATATTGATTCTTCTTCCAATCCAGGATGCCCTTCCATTTCTTTTGTATCATACTCAATTTATTTATTTATTTATTTATTTATTTATTTATTTTCATAATTTTCTTTAAAGGAGAATGCCAGGGATACAAGGATGTCTCAAGGTATGCAAAACAATGTAATACATCACATTAACAGAAAACATAAGAATCATATGCAGAAATAGCATTTGATAAAATATAACATCCTTTCATATCTAGATTCTCAGCAAAATAGAAGTAGAAAGGACATTTCTCAACACAACAGAAGTCATGTATGACAGACCCATTGAAAACACCATACAGAATGGGGAAAAGATGAAAGCTTTTGGACTAAAAACTGAAACAAGACAAGACTTCCCACTTTCTCCACTCTTTTTCAACATCGTTCTGGAAATCTTAGACAAAGAAATCAGATAAGAGTACAAAATAAAAGGCATCCATATAGGAAAAAAAGAAGTTAACTGTCTGTGTTTGCAGATGATTGCAGATGATATGACTACATACATAGAAAATCTGAAGGCTTACACACTCATATGCACACACACGAATCCTAGAAGTGATAAATGACTTTGGTGAAGTAGCAGGACAAAAAAGTCAATATACACAAATGTATTGTGTTTTTATACACCAACAATGAACAGAGACATAAAGGAATCCTGTTTAAATAGTCACAAAATAAATAAGCTACCTAGGAATACAGCTAACCAAAGAGGTGAATGAAAGAGCTCTTTTTTTCTTTTCTTTTCTTTTTTTTTTTTTTTTTTTTTTTTTTTTTGAGAGCATACACTCTAGAAAGACAGAGAGAGACACAAAGTGAGAAATCACCTCCCCATGGGGAATGTCCACGCTGCAATCCTTTCTCCTCCATTCTCCTCTTGGGATTTAAGCCACTGGGTATAGGACTTGAACCACAGTCGACCACATGGGAGTCCAATGACATAGCCATTACACTAACTGCTGGTCCCAAAAAAGCTCTTTTTTATTTAAAAAATTTATTCATTTAAAGCATTTATTTTTTCTTCTATTCTAACGAAATCTGTATCTCTCACCACCAAGACATAAGCAATTAGAAAGAAGGTGCTTTCTTCTGTTGTTTGCTGTATTTCCAATATCCAGAATACCATAAATCAACAATAGAATTTTTGTTGGATGATTTATCTAATAGAATTATTTTCTCCATGGGTATATCTTCACTAGTCTCTCTGTTGCAAAATAAAAGTAATAATTTTTGAGTATCTCACTTTTTAATATAATGGACAAAGACTGTAAAATCACAATGTTGTCTCCTATACTGCCACCAGAGATTTAGCTTCATAGAAATTTATTTCGTCCATTAAAATTTATGTCTCCTTACCTCTTAGAAGGTAAGAGTTTATTTAAACCTTTCCAGAATAAAAAATGGATTATCTTCTTTTTACTTCATTATGATAAATTTTTAAAAAAGACTGTTCATAAAATGCTTAACACATTGCCAGGTTCATAGCAGTTCTCAATTAAAAAATTCCATAAAACTGAGGGGTTTCATACTTATGTTAGTCTCTTTTGTCATGTATATAATAATCTATGTAGTACTTGAAATAATAAAATTGACACTCATTTTATAAATGAAGAAATTGAGATTTGGAGAGTTAATTAACTTGCCTATTGAAACACAGTTTCTCTAAAGGATAGGCAGTTTCAAGACTCAAAATCAGACTTAGATATTATGGCAATGATAATAACTATAAAAGTTTGTAAGTGCTCATTTTCAATATGTCACTTATATCAGAGATCTGAAGCCACTCATACAATGGCTGTAAATCACAATTGGAGAAATACCAACTGCTCAAATCTTCTAGAGTCTTTCTAGGGGGAGGGCAGTAGAATACAAGATGATTTTAGCACAGCAAAAATAATTTTAATTAATTTTTAAAGCTATTATTATTAAGTTTGCTATAGGGCATGTCATGTATGTGTTTGTGTGTGTGCATGTGTGTGTGTGTGAGTGTGTGTGTGTGTGTGTGTGTGTGAGAGAGAGAGAGAGAGAGAGAGAGAGAGAGAGAGAGAGAGAGAGAAACTGAGAAAGCCAGCCACTAGGTCTGGGACTTGAACTGTGGTTGACTAGGTGGAGACCAGTGCCCGAACCACCATGCTATTGCTGGCCCCAGGATATCTAAAATATTAACATGGAAAACGTAACATCTTCCAGCTCTGTTCATGTGAAAAATACTGTGTTTTTTTTTTTTTTTCCCTCTCTCTCTCTCTCTCTTTTTTTTTTTTTTTTTTTTTTTACTTCAGAATCTCAACTAAGTGTGGTTATGGATATAAGGAAATGTACTTGTACAGAGAAGACTGAAATTAGATGAGAATTGAGAAGTAAGATATCATTTTCTTACATCCTATTAGAACAGTTTACTTAGGATGGGAGAACGGTTTGTTGGGGGACATCTGGTACATTGTGGAATGTTCTACAAGAATACTGTCCTTTATTCACTATATGCCAGTGGCAACTCCTCATTTTAGACATAAAAAATTCTCTCCAAAACATGTTGGTAAATGTTCCTTGGGTAACAAAGCTGTAAGGATCAGCTTTATTCCCAGGTGATCTAGGCAAACACTACAAACTAAAACCAATCACCACGAAGGACAGGGAACATGCAGCTCTGCTGTCAAAGCAACGTGAAAATAGACTGCCCACAGTAAGGACGTACAGGAAGTATGGCTTGGTTGATCCATGTAATCGAGGACATTCGAGCTGGGGAGCTATTTCTGTCACCGAATGGATGAGGAGAACAATGACATACATGTGGAAATTCAAAAAGCTTTTGGAATTAAATTATGAGTTTATTTTGCTGCAAAATATTTTAAACTATACTCATTGATGATCATAATATGCATTTCTCTTGAACTTTTGAAAAAACTTCCTGGCACACAAGAGGGGCAGAGTAAAAGTAGTTAAGTTATCCACTCTTAGTAAGCTCATTTCTGCCTGCACCCAGTATTAAGACATAGAATTCCATCTGGGGATGAGGGTTATCATGGGTTGGTCAAGATTTTACACTCCAGGTTTTTAGTTTCCTTCAGTAACATCTTTTGTACAGCATGAGACACATTATTTGATTTTAAACTCCATCTCTCACTAGAGGTATAATCTTCGACAAATCTCAGTTTTCTCATTTATAAAATGAGGGTATAATAGTCACCTGTGGGGATCAGCAGTCAGCGTAATGGCTGTGTCTCTGGTCTCCCATGTAGTCGACCGTGGTTCGGGTCCCGGACCCGGCAGCTTAAACTCACACCAGGCACGTGTGCATGCATGCCCAAAATCCTGAGAGGAGAATGGAGGAGAAGGGATTGTGGCCTGGCCATCCCCACCCCGGGGGATGATTTCTCGCTTTCTGTCTCTCTGTCTCTCTCTGTCTTTCTGGCAAGTGCACACACCCTATAGCAAAAACCTCTCCAAAAAAAAAAGAAAAAAAAATAGTCACCTGTGGTAGACAAAATAATGGCCCTCCAAAGACCTCAACCTGTGACTGTGTTACCTTACACGGTATAAGAAATTTTGTAGATGTGATGGAGGATCGTGAGATGGGGAGATTATAAAGCATTATTTGGGTGGGCCAAGTGTCTTTTTAAGAGGGAGACAAAAGGAGATAGCACCACACAAGAGGAGAAAGTAAGTAATATGACAATGAAAAGAGAAATCAGAGTTATGCCCCAAGAAGCTAAGAAATGGAAACTGGAAGAGGCATGGAATGGCTTCTCTCTAATCTCCAGCAAGGAGTCATCTTTGCCAGCTCTTTGAATTTAGTCCCATAAAAGTCATTGTAGACTAATGACCTCCAGGATTACAAAAGATTAAATTCGCAGTGAATATATTATCTCACAGTATTCTAGTGAGGATTATGTAAGTTCAAACACAAAAAAGCATTTAGAAAAATGCCTGTAACATTGGAAATATCATTATATCAGCTCTTTTTTTTAATCCATAATGTACTGTATATCTCTATGTTACAATTTTGTTTTAAATAATTTATCATTATTAACATAGTCCATAATGCTTTTGCAATAATTATGCCAATAATTTGCTTGGATTAACAGATATGATTTATAGGATACTATATAATAGGAGCCAGTAGACTTATTGCTTCTAAGATAGAAAACACCTTGATCCAAACTATTTTAACTTGAATGGAAATAAAGTTCACCTCAGAGAAAGTAGAATCTCATTGTATATGTTAGGGTTTAAGGGCTGCATTTGAATAAAAGCCTGTTAATTGATTAAACCTACTATGTATAATTACTATGTATTATGTTGGGTTTCTAACTCCAAACTATAAGACTAAATTATATTTGTAGAATCTTATCTCTTTGCTTAAAAATATGTCTCAGGACAGCATGTGGCATGGAGGTTAAGGCACTACGTCCCACATGGCCGACTAAGCAAGTCATGGAATCCCAGACCTAGTGACTTGAAAAAATCACACGGGACACATGTGTGTGTGTGCCTAAAATCCCAAGAGGAGACTAGAAAAAAAAAATCTACTTCCCATTTCCAAAAAAAAAAAAAAAAAAAAGAATCAGCTACCAATTATCTCATCGATCTTTCTCATTCTTTTCTCCTTCCATAGTCCATATTACTCTTCTGGAAAAATAACCTAGATGCCTAGGTCGTTCTCCTTCTCCTTCTTTCTACTCCTCCTCCTTCCCCTCCCACTCCTCCTCCTTTATTTTTTTCTTTTTCTTTTTTAGATTTTTTGCCATAGAACAAAGAGTTCACCATTGAGAGGGAAAGTGAGGAATCACCCCTTAGGAGGGCTGACCACACCTCAAGCCCTTCTCCTTCTGGGATTTTTGGGGACTGATTTTCATGCCACCAGGTCTGAGATTTGGCTACTATGGTAGCCATGTGGGAGTCCAGTGTCTTAGCACAACCCCACCTACTGGCCCACAGATGCCTAAGTTCTTGATACTAATGCCTACTGTAGAAAATTCTGCCATCAATTATTCTTTTTTTTCCCCTCTATTTTTAACCCTTTGTTCAAATGCCTTCTTATGCTTAACTGAAGACAAAAAGTACCATTTGGCTTTACCTTTTTATCAAGAGACACATTTTTTTTCTTTTCTTTTTTTTTTTTTTTTTTTTTTTGAGAGGTTTTTGCTATAGGGTGCATGTGAAACCGAGCAAGGACCCCCTAATGTATTTTCTAGGGTTCCTGAAATATAAAGTCCATTTGCATTGTAATGGCCCAGAGTAAGGAGTAAGTCTTCAGACTCATTATGATAATGACTAATATGGACCATAAATGAGGGCCATTTGACCTCTAAAACTCTCACTTAAAGGAAAGATAAGGTTTTCATTTCAATATGTAAGATGTTTTATAGGCTAGAAACTGCTGGTAGTGAGCTCAAAGACTCCAGACTGAAATGGCTCCAGACACCTGAAGAGAAATTTGATTATCTAAGCCAATCAAGAATGCCCACGAGATGATCATGCCCTCTTGAACCAGTCACTAAACTGATCATGTGCCTAGGACCTATGTCCCTAATTTCTACACTTAAAAACGCATGTGGGGAACATCTCAGGGAGACAGGTCTTTTCAGCATGAGCTGCCCACTCTCCTTGTTTTCGTTTTGCAATAAAGCTGTATTTTCCTTCACCACACCATGTGCCTATGGTTTGGTTTTATAGCGCTTGGGCAAGCGAACCTGATTTGAGTTCGGTAACACATGTGATCACCAGAGAGACAGAGAGACAGAAAGTGAGAAATCACCCCCCGGGGAGAATGGCCATGCCACCATCCCTTCTCCTCCATTTTCCTCTTGGGATCTTGGGCACACACGCACATGTGCCTGGCAAGAGTTTTAAGCCACTGGGTCTGGGACTTGAATCGCAGTCAACTACATGGGTGTCCAGCAACATAGCCATTATGCCAACTGCTGGTACCAAGAGACACAATTTCAACAAATTTATAGAACTAAGAGTAAAGCCTTCAGCTCTAATTTCAACCACCACCTGGACCACATGAGCATTACTAATTTTTTTCCTTCATTTGTTTTTCTTAGGCTTTTCCTATTGAATACGTGTAGTTGCTGGAGAGAGGCAGAGACTGAGAGAGAAGAAGTGAGAGATAGAGAGAACCTCCCCCAAAGGGGATGGCCATACCACGATCACTTTCCCTTTCTTTTCTCAGGATTTTGGGCACACATGCACATGTGCCTTGTGCGATTTTTCAAGCCACCTAGTCTGGCATTTAAACAGTCATTGGCCATATGGGATCCAGTGCCTTAACCACCATGCCACCTCCTGGACAATCTCACCCTTTAATTTCTCTTAACAATTCATTCTGGGGGCTGGCAGTTGACTACGGTTCAAGTCCTGGACCTGGCAGCTTGCTTTCTTACTTTCCCTCCTTTCTCTCTCTCTCTCTCTCTGCCCCTCTCTGGTCAAATTAAAATGAATGAATAAATAAATAAATATATAAATAAATAAATAAAGTTCAATAGAATAATTATTTTAAAAACATTTCTTTGTTTTTTTTCAATTTTACTTTTAAAAGAAAAGAGAAAATACATTTGATTTGTACTTAATTTTCATCCTTGGCAGAAGAATGCTCAATCAGAAAAGTGCTTGCACACCTATATTCATTGCAGCCTTATTCATGATTGCTAAGACATGGAACCAACCCAAATGTCCACAAATGGATGAATGGATTGAAAAAGTGTGGCATATATGCTCCATGGAATACTATTCAGCCAAAAAAAAAAAAAAAAGGCCTTGGAATTTGTTATATATTGGATGAATATGCAAGATCTGTTGCTGAGTAAAGCAAGTCAGGTTATGAAAGAGAGACATTGTATGTCTCCCCTTAACATATTCTGACTTTCAGCACTCAATGGCAGAGAATGAAAGACTGGAGGACATACAAGCATTAAAAATTGTCATGGACACTAGAGCCAAAGTGGAAAGAGTGGGGGAGGGTAAGAGCATAGGAAAGGACATTTGGAGAAAAAATGGAGAGGTAAGGCATTTGTGGGACACAAATATGGTTTATTCTTTGTTGATGAGGACGTGCACATGTTCTCAACTGGGCTGGACTGAGTTGTGTGTCACACTAGGTAAAGTCTCTTTACAATCTAAATGATGTATAGTGATTAAATGTATAAATAGTAATTAAAATTAATAAATAAAAATTATTTAAAAAATTAAATTAAATTAATTTTCATCCTTGGGATGCCTTACAATTTTTTTTTTTTTTTTGATCATTTCAGTTTTTCACTATAAAAAGAAGTATCTTTCACCTGAGGTACACTTAGATTTTATAAAATCATCCATTATTGAAACAAGTTTTTCAATAGGGTGTTATACTTATTTATGCTGATAGCCCTGAACCTTCCTGTGCATTGAGGCAGTACAGCTGGGTGATTGAAAGTATGAGCATTGGGGCCCAGCATGTGGTGTAGAGGTTAAGGTGACTGGATCCCACATGGCCAACTCCATGGTTTGAGTCTTGGACCTGGCAGCTTGAAAACCATGCTGTTCTTATGCAGATGCCCCAAAATACCCAGAGGAGAAAGGTTTACAGCATGGCCATCTCACTACAAAGTGATTTTTCACTCCCACCCCCTTTGTCTCTCTCTGGCAGACTCATGCATTCAATGAAAAAGTCCCTATAAAAGAAAAAAAAAAAGAAGAGTGCAAACACTGGGTCATATTCATGTGTTTATAAGTCTTTTATGCACAACCTTGAACAAGTTACTTAAGAACTCAAAGGTAATGGTATCTCAGGAGTTATGTCTGTAGTTTATTTCTTTCTTGCCAGAAAGCACGTATGCTTGCTGGACAGAGACAAAAGGAGAGAGACACCCATGGGACATAGTCATGAAGCAATTTGTTCTCCTCTAATTCTCCTTCCTGATAGGATCTGGCACACTCGAGCACAGGTACCTGCTATGTTTTTTGAGCCACTAGAGCTTGAATTGGAAAACTAGTTGTTCACATGGGATTGGACTCCCTTAACCACTAGCCTACAAAGACAAGCCCTGAGGTTTATTGTTTGTTTGTTTGTTTTGTTTATGTATTTATTTCTTTTACAAGCTAGAGAGAAAGAAAGGACAGGCACTAAATAGGTTTTGGACACTATAATCCACCCCCAGTTTTCAGGTAGGTCTGGATCATGGGGAGGATGTGCCCAGCTTACTCAGGGAAGCCTCTGGTCTTGAACTGGAATGTTCTCATGTGGGATCACTTTGCACAAGGTCCATTCTTACTGCTGCACCACTGTCTGGCTCCTGTCTGCACTTCCATTTGCAAATATTGCACTTTAAAGAGAAACCATTTTAATTGGATTATTCCCTATATCATTGGTAAACTGCTTGAGTTCCCTATATATTCTGACACATTTTGGTGACCGAAGGTTAAGTGTCTTTTTTTGACTGTAGGAGAAGAAACAAGGTTTGTTTTCTGATACACACAGTAACTATACTGAAGATAAAAACATTATTTGTGTTATATTTTAATATTACAGTCTCATGTGGTAGAAATTTGAGAGAGAAAAGGAGTTAAACATGATTTCTCAAAACAAGCAAACAACACACACAGAAAAACAGAACCATAAAAACAATTCTAATGGGACCACCAGTTAGCGTAATGGCTATGTCACTGAACTTCCATTTAGTCGACTGTGGTTTGAGTTCTGGACCTGGTGGCTTAAACTCATGCCAGGTGCGTGTGCTTGCGTACCCAAGATCCTGAGAGGAGAATGGAGAGGAAGGGATTGTGGCATGGCCATCCCCCCTGCGGGGGGGGGGGGTGATTTCTCGCTTTCTGTCCCTCTGTCTCTGTCTGTCTGGCGAGCGTATGTGCCCTATAGCAAAAACCTCTCCAAAAACGAAAAAGAAAAAGAAAAAAGAAAAAAATTCTAATTAAATGAATATTAGTTTAAGTAAGGTTGCCTTAAGTGTGAGCTTAATATATATGGTGTTTGGATATAAAATAGCAAGAGTGAATATCTCGTGAGACTTCTCAGTGTTTTAGATTCTAAATTCACATCACATCTTTTAGATCATATTATGTGGGGGACACGTTTAGAGAGAGAACCTGAGGTGTTGGGACATGCTCTGAGTAAACACCACCTGTCCTTTTGGGCTTTGGCAGAACCTTGTAACTTGTGTTTTCCTTGACCCTCCCTGCAGACAGAGCAAGGGTGGAAATTGCTAGGGACATGCCAACAGACACATCTGATGGACTTCAAGAGACATCTTGACCCCAATTAGCAAAGTCCAATCCCTGCTCTGCATCTGAAGGGTTCTTTAGCTTTCTCTGGTGGTGCACTCCTTATGAAGAAGTTCTTTAGCCTTCTTCCCCACACCTACTGGGAGACTTGTCTGCATTAGAAAAGAAGTTAATGAGACTTTCTCTTGATGGAATTTATCACCAAGTGATACACCTGGCCCAGTATGACTAAGCCCTTATAGATTTGTTACCTGCTTCTTATTGTCTGTAACCTAGCAATCAAATCTATGAAAGTGTGGTAAAATATACATGTGTAGTGTCTCCTTGTATTATAAATAGAGATGCCCAGTTTGGGTGGCTCAAGCAGCAGTTCAAGCACGGCACAAGTTGCTTTGGCTACCTAGGCTCAGGCCGCCTGTGTCCATTTCTACTCTGTCTCTTTGTCTCATTCTTTCCAATTCCCCAGTCCTCTCGAGATGGAAGGCTTTCTCTTTCTCATCCTCTTTCTCCTCCTCAACAGCAGCCCTCTGATCATGATTCAGCTAGACCCAAGCCCCAGGGCAGACGCCGACAATATTATATTAAGCTAGCAATTATTCTCTACTTTACTAATGGTCTATAACTTTGCCACTCCTTTTGTATGAGATGTATTTTTGTATGCCAGTATTACCCAAGGACCTATTTATATAGATAGTAACCTTCTTATATTATCATGCTATAAATTTTTTCTACTAAGAGGGATCTCAGAACATTTAAAGAATTTTTGTTATTAGACACCTAAAGCATAAAGCAAACATACTTTCGATTCTATAATATGTGATGTTGTTGGAAAACATGTTAGTATCTTGGAGTATATTTTGTCTCTTCTCTTTACTAATATGTTTTAGGGAGACTATTTTCCCATGAATGCCTGAAAATACACATAAGTATTTCAGAGAATCTACTGTATAAAAGATGAACTTAAGTATCTCTTTTTTTTGGTCTTATTTTTATTTTTAACACTAAAATAGTGCATTCCTGTAAGAAAAGAAAATTAATCATTTTCATCATTCTCAATGTCAACTCAAGTCTTGTTAGACTGGGTATTTCTTGGAAATTTTGACTTTTTGAACAGGAAGTAATTTGCTAATTTTCTTATCTGACTCCTTGAGTCTACGGACAGAAATATTAAAGTTATGAAAATACAGTAGAATTTCCTAGATTTAAACCCTACTTAAACTCATATGATTTGAATGCATTATCATTTTCTCATTTTTTCTCATCTTTGCTCCAATATTTTTGCATGTTCTTTCAGTCTAAATAATTCATTTCTCTAGAGGATACTACTTAGTTTCTGCTGTTTGAGTACTTTGCAACTTATCCATTTTGAGAACGGATTTAAGAAAATTCCATTCTCATCAAAAGTACTTAATGAATGCAATCTTCCAAGTCCCTTTAATACCAGCAGTCTAAAACTAACATCAACCAGATTTACCGTTACTTACAAAGAAGGGGAAAAGGCCTCTAAATTTAAAGTGCTGCTCTTGTAGATTTTAAAATGCTGTCTCTGCTGCCAAGAAGTTTTAGATTTCAGATGATTTATCTTTAAGAAGGGCTGAGGATCAATAAGAGGGTTGACGGAGTAAAGAAGGAGTGAAATAGAAAAAAGAAAACCTGAAAGACACATTATAGAAAAACGAAAAGATATATAGTATCGAAGAAAATTAATGATGGCCTGATGAAAGACAGATGCTTTAAATACCACAGATTGAAGAGATTTCTCCTGTGAAGGGAACAACTCTCCACCATAAAAAAAATAAGAAAGAGCCAAGAATTTTCAGGGAAATAAATGAGTTAAACATGTTTCATGCGACGATTTGGGAGATCTTTAGAAATGCATGAGAAGTGCATGTTATGAAAGAACAATTCATATATTTAAATTAATTTTTATTCCATAATAAGGCTGTACTTTATTTCCAATTTCATCATAAATGTTTGAATTGCCCTTTCATAAGTGTAATAGCAGTCCCGATAGTGCACAAACATGTAAATACTACTATTGCTTCCAGAAGATGATAGGCAGCTGGCCATCTTTAAGTATTGTATCTTCTCTATTAATACTCTCAACTTTTTCAGAAAAATTATTTCAAAATTAACAATATTTTAAAGACAAATCTCAAAAGACAGGCTCTTTTCTGTCCTTTATAATACGTAAGATCTAACATTTTTTTCTCTAAAACCTTGCCTGGACTCTAATGTGTATTTCTCAATACAAACATGAGGTTAAATCTCACCTATCACAGATATTCATTTTGCCCAGTCTCTTGTGATTGGCAAGACCTTGTCCTATTTAGATATTATCTTATTTGGATGAAAATAAGCCTCTAAGATATTGCTCATTCAGTAGAGCTCCCTACCTCCAGTTTTTGCTTATAGTGATATTAAATCATGAACTTCCAGCAATTATTTTCATATGATTGCTTCTGAAATCTCAGAATCCATTTTCTGCTTATAAAATGTGTTACATGAACAATGATGGTAAAAATGCAATCACCACAGTTGCCATTAGCTAAAAGTGAAAATTATCTTAAAAATTCATTTAGGATGAACTCTGAAAATAACAGTTGAGAATTTTGTATTCTATATATCCTGCACACTATTAATTGGATAAAATTAAAGTTAATTTTTATTTAAATTATGGAACATGGATATCAAGTCTGGAAATATAGAGCATATAATTTCATCTTGCATTGTATTATAGCTATTTTGTTAAGTTCATTTTGTAATGTAACTTTTTGTCTTTATTTATCTGTTCCAGACTTCACAGCTATCTTGAATTTATCATGTTGGGTACACCTGATATATGGAAATATTTCTAAGGATGTTAGTGATTTCAGACCCATCATCATCATGGAATTAGAAGAAACCTTAAAGTTACTGTGATGCAATCTCCTTTCAAATATGGAATTTCCTCCTGAAAATACCCGTTAAAAATATGTCAGGGACCAGCAGTTAGCGTAATGGCTATGTCGCTGGACTCCCACGTAGTCGACCGCGGTTCGAGTCCCGGACCGGGCAGCTTAAACTCACGCCAGGCGCATGTGCGTGCGTGCCCAAGATCCCGAGAGGAGAATGGAGGAGAAGGGATTGCGGCGTGGCCATCCCCCCTGGGGGGTGATTTCTCACTTTCTATCTCTCTGTCTCTCTCTGTCTGTCTGGCGAGCGCACGCGCCCTATAGCAAAAACTTCTCCAAAAAAAAAGAAAAAAAAAAATGTCTAAGCTCTACTTGAATAAGTTCAATGAAAAGGAGTTGGTACTATTTAAAGTAGCTTTAATTGCTTATAAACTCAAATTTTTACAAACTTTCAGGAATAGTTATAAATAGAATTGGCAACAACCCTTTTCTCTCTTTCTCTCTCTCTCTCTCTTTTCCTAGAGTTATCTTTAATTAAATACGTTTCTTAGGTTACGTGTGATAGGGTAAGATGAATGTAATAAAACTATCCTTTTTTTTCTTGGAAAATAAGGAAAAAAAGCTATTCATATAACTTAAAAACTGCAAAATAATTACTTTAATTTAGAACCCGGTTTAATTTGAAACAACATGTTGGTAGAGCTTTTGTTGTTTTAAAAAGGAAAGTGAGGGGCCAGCAGATGGAGTGGAGGCAAAGGCTGCTGAAACCCACATGGCTTAGTAGTTTGAGTTACCCATCTAGCAACCAGAAAATTGTGCTGCGTTTATGTGTGTGTATGCCCAGAATCCTGAGAGGAAAATGGAGGTGAGGGGCTTGTGGTGCGCCATGCCTCTTGGGGCGTGATTTCTCACTTTTTCTCTCTCTCTGACAAGTACACATGCTCAATAACTAATAAACAACAACCCCCCAAAAAATGAAATAAAAGAAATGTAATGCACGTATCTTACCAAGAGTACTATTTATATCTGTAATATTTCAGGTAACTTAATATCTCTGGTCTTTGTCTACAGTGTCATTGCATCTACTTCCCCAAAAGAGAAAGAAACAAAAATTAAAAGTACATATTTTTAAATCGACTCTATTCGTTCATAGGTTAGACAAATAGTCTAAGACATGACTAGCCATAGATTTAGAGGCAATTTATAAGTAGAATTCTAGATCAGTAGTTTTAGAAGATTTACAAAATGGGTTCTGGCATAACCTGTATGGTCATAAATACCTACAGGATCATTATTGCCTGATGTTGAACTATATTGCCATACACATCCACTTGAGTTCTTGTAAATAAACCACAAGCTCACCTGATTCTGCTCATTTAACAAATTGGTGAGTCATAGCAATCACAGCAGTCATGCGTCCATCACAGCCTGCCCTTTAAACTGTGTCCTTAAAGGCAACCACCAAGCTGAAAACAATCCAGCTGCTCCTCCATCTCATTTTCCTTGTCTCTGTTTTCTTCCATCACGTTCCTTCTCCTGCTCTAAAAGTTATTGACTCACAAGGCATCTATGAGTTTCTTGAAAATCATTCTGAGAGCCACCCAATTCAGGAATCATTTTTTCCCTTAAACAAACTCTGCTAAATTAGATTTGTCTAAAGTTTTTCTCTTAATACTGATTTACATAATAGATATGACAATAGGCATTAAGTCCTGCTTTTAAGAAGTCTTTATGTTTCCAGGGACCAACAGGTGGTGTGGTGATTAAGGCACTGGATACTCCCACATGGTCGACAATGGTTCAAGTCCTGAACCTATGGCTTGCTTTCTCGCTTTCCCTCCCTCTCTTTCTATGTGTCTCTGTCTGGTTAAATTAAAAAAAACAAAAACAAAAACAAAAACAAAAACAAATGAGTGAATGACTAAATAAAACTAAATAAATAATTCTTTCAAACAAAGTCTTTATGTTTCCAATTTATAAAGTGTCATTAATGTTTCATTTAAATATAAAAATTCATGTATAAAAGGTGTAATCTTCATTGGAAACAATACCTTTTGAAAATATGTATTTTTATTGAAAAATGAAATTTCACTAATAATAAAATGAAAGGTGAAGGAGATTTTTTGCAACAAAAAATGAAACTCTGAGTGAAGACTAATATGTTCTACAGAAGAATAAGGAGAGGATTTTTTTTTTTATCACTTAGGGTAATACTTAAGGAACCTAATGTGCTAGCTAATGGATGGCTAAGCTATATTTGCACATTAAAAAAATGTGTTTACAGTAAATAGAAATGTTCCTTTACCATATGTTATATTTTGTCTTTCATTATTTTATATTAAATGATATTTCAAGTTAGTGCATTTCTCTAAATGAGATCTATCTAATTTATGAAAAAGAAAAAGTGAAACTGAGTTGGCTAGAATAACATTTTTGAAATTTAACCTGTTAAAAGTAACTTTATTAATTTTAAGATGTTTTGAACAACAGTTAGGCATACATATAGTTTAAAGAGTAAAATATCTCCAGGGAGCTTCTTAGGAAGAAGTGGTCTCTGCCTCCTTTTTCCTTCCCTCCCTTTTCTAAGTTTCCTTCTCTAATAGTCCACTGTGTTTTTAATTTACCACTTTGCTGCTTAGTTTTGTGATTTTATTGTTATCTTTGGATCTTTTCAGTTTAAATATCAATTTCCAAACATAAAAGAAGATTTATCTCTTTTTTGTTTTCTTCCTCCATTAATTAAATTGAATGCTCATCTTCCTAACTTAGTTACATAGTCATTTGATTGAAAAGTATATGTTATACACTCAGTTGGAAAGACTTGCACATCCATGTTTATTGGAGCATTATTCACAATCTTTAAGACTAGAATCAACCCAAGTGTCCAAAAACTGGTGACTGGGTTGAAAAGTGTGGCATATTACTCAGCTATAAGAAACAATGAGACCCTATAGTTTGATTTGAAGTGGATGAATACAGAAGACTAACTTTTATGAGAGCAATGCAAATAATATTCATAAATAGCTATCTGTGCAGTAAATTATGATTATTTTATTTAAATTTTCTACATTTAAAAATTATTCTTGTATTTATAGTTATAGCTTTTTTTTTTTTTTTTTTTTTTTTTTTTTTTTTTTTTTTTTTTTTTTTGGTATTTGGTGCATGTGCTCGCCAGAGAGACAGAGAGAGACAGAGAGACAGAAAGCGAGAAATCACCCCCCAGTTGGGATGGCCATGCCCCAATCCCTTCTCCTCCATTCTCCTCTGGGGTTCGTGGACACACATGCACACGTGCCTGGCGTGAGTTTAAGCCACCGGGTCCTGGACTCGAACTGCAGTTGACTACATGGGAATCCAACAACATAGCTATTATGCTAACTGCTGGTCCTGTCATTGTTGTTTTTAGTTCTGTGGTGATTTGGTGTTTTGTAATTTTATTTTTTGTCATCATGCATATGTGCTCATGAGAGAGAGACAGGAAAAGAGAAAGAAAAAGTGAGAAATTAACCCCCACACACACCACACACACACACACACACACACACACACACACAAAGGAATGGTCACATCTCAATCCCTTCTCCTTCATTGTACTTTCTGGAATTTGGGGCATGCATGCACAGGCACCTGGTATGTTTTTCAAGCTGCAAGTTCCAGAGTGGAATCATGTGGTCTGCCATGTTGGTTCCAGTGAGTTAACCACTGCCACCTGCTGGTCCAGATTTGCTTTTTTTTTTTCATCTGAAGTTCACTGTTTACTATAATTGTTCAGTCTAAATCTCTATCTCTTTCTTTCTTTTTTAATTTTTTTTTTTTGTCTAAATCTCTTCTTACAACAAACTGAAGACTCTAAGAACTCCAGATTACACTGGAGAAGATAGGCATGTTCACAACACCAGGGCCTTCAAAAGCCCTTGCCTCAATGGCATCTCTCAGGGAGACCTGCCAGATGGTTACAGTTTCAGCTACTGTAACATCAAGCTTCTACCCACTGCCTGCCAAAGTCTGTGTGAGCCCCTGGGGTAGGCCCACCAGTCTGCAAGATCTCTTATAAAAGCTCAGAAAGGAGGCTATTGATAAGAGTGCAATTAGGAGACGAATCACATAGCAATTTAAATAGGGACTTAACTGGCAGAAACCACATTGTAATTAGAACAAGGAATGTGTATTATAAAGAATTATTAACTTTAACTGATTGTTAAATATAAAGGGCTAAGAACATTCTGGAGGATATCACTTCATGGAAAGAGAGTTCTCAGGGAAAAAAAAAAACTCAAAAGGGAGTCCTCCCATCAAGGCTAGAGTTCAGCCATCATTGGAAAAGATAGGGCTTTAGCCTTACTTGATAGGGAAAAGTTGGTTTGCCCTAAACCAGATCTATCGTAGTTCACAGTTGTGTATTCAATAGAAAACGCATCTGTGGGGTTTAAGTAGCTGAGACAGATGGACAGAGAACCACAGCTAGAATTGGCAATCAAGAAATATCCTTTCAGGATAGATAGGAGTAAGAAATGGGGCTGGACAGGCAAGGAGGAGCCAACCCTCTAAGCTGCAGGTGAATGAAGCAGTGAAAATCAACTCTGGGGACTATTCGGGTGGGGCTCAAACTTACTGGAAAGATGTCCACAGTGATGCTCTTAAGATTTGATTTGGGGTGTGAGCATCACTGGTTGTTTGCCTAATGGGCTTCTTTTCCTGGTCCTGATATGCTTCCCTTAGGTCTTTATTTGAGTATAACCTCTGGCACCCTCGCCTGATACAGCCCAACATTACACCTGTTAGACAGGATAAACGTGTGTAGGCTTCAGTTCCATTACCATGAGTGGGTCATGCGGTATGCATTTAACAATTGCCCCATCCTTCCTTACAGCATGGTACGTCTACCCTTACCTTCTCCTACTACCTTGTGAGCTTTTTCAGTATAAAGACTTCCATTTTATTCTCCAGAAAATAAAATTAGGCATTTCCTGTTAGGAAGAGGTACTCTACAGCAATGTTTGCGTTGAGTGGAAGGCATAGGGTTCTGGTTAGTTTTGCAGACTTACTACACATTTCCATTATTTTAGAAAACTGCACATCAACCCTTTCTCTGTGTTGATCCTAGTACCTCAGCCATGTAGAGGGTATGCGGCATCAATCTAGGTGTTTTTCAGCTTCTGTTACTTTGGGCATATGATTCAATTTTTTATTTTTTATTTTTTTTTAGATTTGCCAAATGATATGTTCAGGTCTGCTTTCATAATTTTCAGGTCATCATATGAAAATGTGGCATTCTTTATTCAAAAATCATTAAGGATTTCAGGAAAGCAACAGCAGCCCATTACACCAGCTGCAGGGCACGTCCATGTGTGGGAAAACTGTGAATGCACTGGCTGCACAACTCTGAAGCCAGCTCTGCATTCATGAATCCTCCATCTGTTGTCAAAGTTGCAGATTTTAGTGCCTTTTTTCCTCTCTTAAAGATTGCCTGTCCATGTAACATTAAGCTTAAAAACAACTATATTTTTATACATTCTTTTTCCTTGGGATTCTAAAGGATGTACGACTAGATATATTTGCTTACTGTATCATGTTTACCTGAATAAAAAAATAAGCTTCAAAAACTGTTTAACCTTGGAGCTAGCAGATGGAGTAGTGGTTAAGGCACTGGACTCTCATGTAGCTGAAAGTAGTTTAAGTCCTTAACCTGACAGCTTAAAACTCACACTGGGCACGTGTGCATGTGTGCCTCAAATCCTGACATGAGAATAGAGGAAAAGGGATTGCAGTATGGCCATTCCCCCTGGTAGATAATTTCTTGCTTTCTGTCTCTCTGTGTCTCTAGCAAGCACACTCACCCTACAACAAAATTCTATAAAAAATGTATAATCATAATTTTATATTGAATATATTAAAAATCTATCAAATATGTCCTGTGAGAAATTTTGGAATGGAGACTTATCTTAATTAGTTAATTTATTTTTCCTTGTAAGTGCCTGGTAAACCATGCTCAAAAGAAGAAGGCTGGCCCCATAGTACAGTGATTAATTATTGTGCTTTGGGAGTTGGATCCTGCATGGCTAACCATGGTTCAAATCCCAGCCCCAGTGGCTTCAAAAATGGGTACCAAAATCCTAATAAGAAGGACAAATGGAAGAAAAAGGACTACACCATTAGGAGGTGAGTTCTCACACTCTCTATAATGAGTGCATATGTTTTCTGGCAAAAATAAACACAAAAACCAAAAATAAAAACAAGAAAACAGGAAAAAGAAGAATAAAAAGAAAATATGACCTTCTACATTTTTCTTAATTTTTCCATTTTTCTTCTTCCCTTCTTTTCCTTCTCTCCTCTTTCTTCTCTCCCTTTCATTCTGAGGTATTAACCAGAATACATTGCTTTAAAAATGATTTTCAATAAACTATATCCATATACACAAATGTACGATATATACCATTCTGTGCTATTTCTAAAATTCAACTCAACTTTCTTTTTTTTTTTTTTTTTTGGAGAGGTTTTCGCTATAGGGCGCGTGTGCTCGCCAGACAGCAGACAGAGAGAGACAGAGAGACAGAAAGCGAGAAGTCACCCCCCAGGGGGGATGGTCACGCTGCAATCCCTTCTCCTCCATTCTCCTCCGGTATAAATATAATAGGGACCGGTATAAATATAATATACATATATTGTTAACTTGAGGTGAGGTTTTCCTTCAGTTTTAGTCCTTGCTATGGTCTAAATGTGTCTTATCCACCCAATTTATTAGGTTGTTGGGAAAGTCATGACATATTTTTCTATGCAAAAATACATCATGACTTTCTCAGCAACCCAATATATGTTCTGAAATTTCTTCACCAATGTGAGAGTGTTTTGAGGAGTTGCTTTAGGAGGTTCTTTAGGTCATAAAGATGAAATCCTCATGAATGGGATTAGTGACCTTACAAAAGAAAACTAGGGAGTCATTTAGGTGGAAAGAGAAAAAGAAACTGCAAACCTTCTTCTATTTCATAGCCTATTTGTTACCAAATCCATTAGTTTTTCACAAAGAAAAAATTGATGCTGAGCATCTGGTTCCTACAGTCCTGATGAACTGATTTATCTCCGTGAGCACTCACCAGTACTCATGTAGGATAAGGTTTTAAGTGGCTGACACCAGTGGCAAACGGATAAAAGTAGCATTGGCAACAGAAGCAGAGGCACTAGTGCTTAGGATCCCATCAATGAAATGAGAATTAATGAGACAGAAAATTGAGATGCCTGGAAATCACATTTCCATGATTTTGTATTAAGGCAAGAGAAATTAGGTCAGTCATAGTGACTTCAGTAAAGAAAAAGGGATCTGTTCCTGCATCCACTTTGTACCACTGTGGTGAACTTCCCCTTGTTAGAGGAAGAATACAGTAGTTTCCATTGATGTTCTAGCTGACTGAATATTTCATCTTCTAATGAGAAAGAGGTTATGAAAACTACCCTAAAATCCTAAAGCAGATTGAATGTTACAGAGACAAAATGCACTGTAAGGTTTTTCCGAATACATGTCTCACCTGCAAAAATTAAGCTGTATAAAGGTACTACATCTAAGTCTGCATACTACACTTGTGACAGTTTTTTATTCTTTTTTTGGAGAGGTTTTTTTTTTGCTATAGGGTGCATGCGCTTGCCAGACAGACAGAGACATAGAGACAGAAAGCGAGAAGTCACCCCCCAGGGGGGATGGTCAAATCCCTTCTCCTCCATTCTCCTCTCGGGATCTTGGGTACGCACGCACACGTGCCCGGCGCGAGTTTTAAGTCACTGGGTCTGGGACGCGAACCGCGGTCGTCTACGTGGGAGTCCAGCGACATAGCCATTACGCTAACTGCTGGTTCCCAGACAGTTTTTTATTCTTATAAGGAGTTCCTGGAGTAATTGATGACTGACATATATTTTATATTTTTCCCATAGTTTTACTTTTAGAGTAATTCTTAGACCATTGACTGGAAAGCATAAACACAACTATGCAAGGATTTTTCTTTTCTTTTGCTAGAGGACATGTGGTCTTGCTGGAGAGAGAGAGAGAGGGAAAGTGAGAAAGCACCTCAAATGGGGGAGGGCTATGCCTCAACCCCTTCCCCTGCATGTCTTCCTCCTTTTCAGAGTTTGAACAAAAAGAAACATGTGCCCACTGTGTTTTTTAAACAACTTGGTTGGGACTGGGACCACAGTGGGCCCCGCAGGATCAGCCTCCTTAACCAACATGTTGCCAGCTGACCCTACAATGATAGTATTAAGTATGGCCTGTTGTAATGACACTAGAACTTATTTTTTAGAAGAGATTTAATTCATTACTTTTACATTTGTTCATTTATATATTTCTTCTGTAATGGACTCCCAGCCTCAGCCTACCTGGATCCTATGTGTAAGGGAAAACCTCAGGATGCAAATTCCCTTGTGAGTTTAGCATTACAGTGTATTGTACTGCTCAGCCCCACCACAGCTGGCCCTACTCTATTGTTTTCTATGCATATTATGGAGCCACTTGAACTTTCATAGTTGTATCAAGTAGAATTTTTGCCTTACATAATTGATGATTTTATCTGTTGTCTGTGTTTTTTATTTCACCCTCTTCCAATGCAAATTATGTACTTATTCCAGACTGGCTTGGGGAAACATCTCCTTAATCACCATTCTTTTGGTTAATTTAGGAATTTCTAATGACCTCCTTTTGCCCAAAGCATTAATATGTTTAAGGTTTTCAGAATTCATTGTCATTCATCAATATATTTAACAGATGTCAGGCTCACAAGTACAGCATACAAATCCATGCCGTCCTGGTTTTGCTCATGCCATTCTCAGAAGTAGAAACCCCTAAGTACATTCCTCTGGCCATTTAAATCTTATACTTCCTAAGTCTTGTTTCCATTCTTGGTTCAATTCTTACAAGTGTCACAGGGTCTGCCAAGACTTCTGCAGTTCATCCTGCCATTCATTCTCTCCGCTTCTGTCATACTGAGTGGCTCTGCAACGATCTTTATGCCTTAGTATCCCCTGTCATTATGATAGTAAACACCTTATTAAATTGCCAGATGTTCTCAATATTGAAAACTGGGGCATAGAAAATATAACAGAGTGATAAAAAATTCATGCAAGTTGCTGCAGATAATTTAAATTGATAAGACTTTCTGTAATACTGTACAAATTTGGCAATTTCTCTCCAGAGCTGGATAATACCCGTAAACCAATCAATTTCCATAAACTCATACTATTTTCCTGCATAGAATTTAACACCAAAACCTGAAAACACTTGGGCGAATCTCACTAACTTTAATTTTTCTTACATAATAAATACTCTATTTCTTCAATATATAATGAGCCTATACAAATAATAATATACTAATTATGTGATCTTTAAAATCGGCACACTGTGAACAGTTTACAGAAAATCAAATTAGATGACTCAAACTTTTAAAATAGCTGAAATCTCAATCTTAATAAAATGATTAAAAACTAAAAAGTGAGGAAAAATACCATTTATTTCAGTCTTTAGATTAGCAAATATCGTGAAGTTTATTAAAATTGTGTAACTGGGAAACTGTATGGGAAAGAAGTTCACGATGCTGGTGAGAGAAGAGGGGGTTGTTTACAGAAACTGAAAGTTGATATAACCCAGCCCTTGTACAAAAAGTTCTGATTTTAATTAGGATAAAGTAGAATGTAACCTCGCTATTCCATTTATATCCACCCTACATCGTTAAAAGAAAAAAGTTATTTCATGTGAAAATATGCATTTTAAGTCTGAGAATTATTCTCTGGCTCTATGTCCAATCTCAGACCAAGCACAGAGAAATCCCAAACCAGCAGCCGTAATGCTGGACTGGATGAAGAGTGTTTGGATAAAGGCCTTACCGCCTGGCCCTTGGCCTGGAATGACTCTAAGGCATGCTTTATACTGCCTGATAGAGTATCCTGGCAGGACTGGGTTCCAGTTATCCACAGTGGTACAAGTGTCTGAAAACTGTACTGTGTATTATAGTCCCTCCCTTCCTTGTCTCTTTTCTCAATCATTTTTATGTGTTACTGCAATCACTGCCAAATAAATTATCTGTATCCTTGTCTTTTTATCAAATTATACTTCTGGTAAAACTCATACTGAGATAAATGCCCATTGCAACAGTGTCTGTTAAAAACAAAAATGAGTATGGGTTAGTAGGTCGTGTGGGGGCTAAGGTAGTTGGATCTCACATAGCTATGGTTTGAGTCCCCAACCTGCTCGCTTGACAATCACACCAGGTATGTGTGTATGCTCAAAATCCTGAGAGGCACACAGAGGAGAAGGGACTGTGTCATGGCCATCTTCCCATGGTGGGTGACTTCTCACTTTCCCTTTCTCTCTGTGTGTCACTGTCTCTCTCTGGTGCACACAGCCTACATTTTAAAGAAAGGAGGGGGATGCAGGTGGTATGATGGTTAAGGCACTAGACTCTCACATGGCCAATCCTGGTTTGAGCCCCAGAACTGACAGCTTGAAATGTCACACCAAGTGTGCGTGAGCGTATGCTTGAAATCTGAAAGGAGAGTGGAGGAGATGAGACTGAGTAGTGGCCATCCCCCTCGGGGGAGTTTCTCAGTTTTCTGCTCTATTTGTCTCTGTTTCTCTCTGGCACACTTGGCCTATAGGGAAAAATAAAGAGGGGGGGGATCATCTAAATGTTTATCTGTAAAGATTGACTGAACACATTAAATTTCATCTTTTCAATGGAATACTAAATATCCCCTAAAATACAAGTTGAAGAGGTTTCTATTGACTAATAATTTATTCCTAAATTAAGATATTTTTTAGAAATTGTGTAATTAAAGAAAAGACTTAGGTGTATGTTTATATAATCATATAATCTTTCAGCACAAATAGAGAGGAATTGATAATAAAATTTATCTGTGATGTTAGAACCTAGAGTCTATGAGATATAGCTGAAGAAATACAATAGGCTACTATAGATCTTTAGTATTTTCATTCTATGTACATTTGTATCCGGTCAAATATTGAATAATGGAATTTCAAAATATACAATAGGTGATTTTCTGTCTGTGTAGTTGTATGCTGAATGTCCCCTGTTACTTAGTAAGGCCTTGAGAAAACTAACCTTGATAGAAGAATAAATTTGTACTTCAAGGCTATTGTGCTAAGAATATTATTCTTTAGTAAGCCTCAATCTATCAGAGGTATATCATGCACAGGAAACTCTATGACTGATCATGAGAAAAAGAATAAAACAAAACAAAACAAAACAAAAACAAAACAACAACAAAAAATCGATGTTATATCAAAGGTGAATTCATATTATGAATATATATATATATATGTGTGTGTGTGTGTGTGTGTGTGTGTGTGTGGCAACCTTGAAGATTTTAAGAAATGTCTTCTGAGGATATGATGAACTAGATAAGAATGTGGAGAATATGCAATGAGAAGCTAGAAAGATTAGATTTGTTTGTATGCAGTATAAATCCTGTATATAAAAGGATTGTAAAACGTGCCAGTAAAATGAAAATGTGTATTTTCAGGTGTTCTCATTTTTATATAATTATTATGGTCAAGAAAGAAAGAAAACAAAATAATTACTATGAGCAAAGAAATTGTAACAAAATAATTTATTTTATAAAGTCAAGCCTGTCATTTACTACTTCCAAATTGAAAGCACCATTAAATTTTTAAATAGAGAATTCTTAATTTGTTACATTTTCTATTTTTTGAGCCATAAATTTTTGTCTGCATTTCACTTTGTTTAATAATTAAGGTTTTTGAGGGACCAGCAGTTAGCATAATGGCTATGTCGCTGGACTCCCTTGTAGTCAACTGCAGTTCGCGTCCCGGACCCAGTGGCTTAAAACTCACTCCGAGTGCATGTGCGTGAGTGCCCAAAATCCCGAGAGGAGAATGGCGTGGCCATCCCCCCTGAGGAGTGATTTCTCACTTTCTGTCTCTCTGTCTCTCTCTATCTGTTTGGCCAGCGCATGCGCCCTATAGCAAAAATCTCTCAAAAAAAAAAAAAAATAAATAAGGTTTTTGTTTGTTTGTTTGCTTTGTTTTTCTCAAATGATACTTGAATCATTACTCTTTTGGCTAGCCTTGAACTCTTCAAGCACCTCAAATAAAACATTTGTCACCACAAAGAGCTATGGAATGGATTTGAAAATAAAGTTTAATTGCAGTCAGCACTTCACCTCACAAGGTGACAAAAGTGGATAGTGTAAGGTAGCAAATTTTATAATACAGGATATTTGTATATTCTTTTTTTAAAAGTTATTTATTTATTTTTTATTATCATCATAATCTTGTTTATATTACATTGAATTGCATATAACTTTAAAGTGTATTACATGGTTTTTTCAAAAGAGAATGCCATGCATGTCAGTCAATACAGAGACATTAATCTCCCCACTTCATCATTCAATATCTTTTCATTGTTTTTCCTGTTCATTATTATTATTATTCCAATTATTTTTTAACCAGTCAATCGCGATTTCTCATTTTGCTTGTAAAAAGACTACCCACCATGAAATACTTCTCAAACCAATCCAGTTGAGAATACTATAGACGTCATCATCAACAGGTAATAAGCCACATCTGTTTCCCACTAACGTCCTGCCTCTCTATTGTTCTCTTGCTATCTTTCTCTATCCTCTTCTCTTCACCACCCATTCCAACTGTCTTATTCTCGTTAAGTACTTTCACTGCTTTTATGTCCTCCAATATTTCGCTCTCTACCATAGAGTCCAAATAGTCGGTATATATTGAGTGGATACATACAGTATCTTTCTTTCATAGCCTGGCTTACTTCACTCAGCAATAGATGCTCTATATCTGACCACTTTCTATCAAATGGAAAAGAAAAGGTGATGCTACTGGAAGAATACGGAAAATAACCATCATTTTTAAAGTGACATTTGCAAATTAAAGCACAGTCAAAATTATATAAAAATTATATGAAGCATTCCATTTAGGCCTAAATATACATTGATAACAGTAACTATTTATGTATACTTTAAAATAAGATGCTTAGTCTTAAATTTTATGAAATATTTCACTTACTTTTTCAGATTGTGTGGCAAATGAGGTCTGTTGGTTTAACTTGTTAGAGAAGAGAGTGAATATGCTTGTAATTCTGCTGAATTAGAGGTAAATGGAAGGTAGCATAATTAGTCCAATATTTAGGAAATAGTTTTTTAAGAGTTGCAGAGCTGAACAGCTAACAGGAAAGTCATTCACTTTATGTCTAACCATTTTGACTAAAGGTATTTTGCTGTTCTTCAAACTGCTTGTTGAAAAGGAAGCTCCACTTTTGAGAGGTTGGTCCTAATACAGTGCATTAAAATATATGCTTTTAGAATAACTGTGACATCCAAAAAGGAGATGTAATAGATGATATGAAATAGAAAGCTGTAACACCTCTTTAAGATATAAATCATTTCTAGGTAGTAGAGAAGGTTCAAAACATAGTTATAAATCTCTTCCCATATAAGGAAGAATAACATGAACCAGCATGAGAGCACCTAGCCTGCAATGATTTTGATAAGGAAAAAAATATATAATAAATTTTCATGATAACTTCTTTATCAAAATTATTTAAGACATCAACAACTACTAAAAGTAAAAGAGGAGGGGCTGGCAGGTGGTGTGGTGGTTAGGGCTCTGGACTCCCCCAGACTGACTATAGTTCAAGTCCCAGACTTGGCGGCTTACTTTCTCCCTTTCTTTCTCTAGTGAGCATATATGCCCTGTAACAAATTAAAAAAATAATAATAACAATGATAAATATAGTTAGGTAAATTGTTTTTATAAAAGTTAAAGAGGAATGGACTATATTGGATCAAGTTTAAAAAGTGTCTGTTGAAGAAATTACCATAGCCTAAAATATCTATATTCCTCAGAATTAATTTTAAAACATTTAGTGGGATATGATAACTGACAAGTGTTGCGACCAGCAGATGGCATAAAGGTTACATCACTGGACTTCCACACAGCTAACTATGGTTCAAGTCCCAAATCTGGATGCTTAAAACTTACACTGGGCATGTGTGCATGCGTGCCCAAAATCCCAAGAGGAGAATGGAGTAGAAGGGATTGCAGACTGGCAGTCCCACCAAGGGTGATTTCTCCCTTTCTATTTCTCTGCCTCTCTGGTGAGCACATGCGCCTTATAGCAAAAAATCTCTCTAAAAAAATAAAAAATAAAAATATAATTGACAAGTGTCAGAAATACAAATCCCATAGTCATTGAGAAATTGCAG
This sequence comes from Tupaia tana, assembly GCA_026018925.1. Classification (NCBI taxonomy): domain Eukaryota; kingdom Metazoa; phylum Chordata; class Mammalia; order Scandentia; family Tupaiidae; genus Tupaia; species Tupaia tana. The sequence goes on from JAKSZU010000001.1 coordinate 159,877,879, forward strand.
TCTGACCAAATTGTGCTGAATCTTTAGTTAATATTTTTTAGTGTAGAACATTCATTGAGTGTCACTGTGTTAGGTGCTATATATTAAAAGTCATTAAAAATGCTTTCAAAAATAAAAATAATAACTCATTCTTAAAGTGAAGAAATATAAGAATCCCCAATATGGTTATATGTGTGTCGTTGTGGAATGTGTGTTATATATGTTGGAGGGGGAAGACTGTTACGAAAAATTACCTCAAACTTTTGACAATAATCTGCTTGCATAGAATTCAATGTGTCTCTGAATTCTTAGTTTTCCTCACTAGAGTTAATTTTTAAAAATTATTTCATATATACATGTAAGGTTGGTTGTCCACTAAAATATAATTTCTTAGATATTCTGTTAAGAATATTGCAAAATCTGTTAGATGACTTGCCAATTACTACAAATGTGACTTTGGACAAACTATATGTATTTTCTATATTTTTTTCATCTGTAAATCACATACAGAATTTAATTCAATAAGAATTTAATTAGGCATCAGTTGCAGAGTGAATGGAATGACATTCTTCATTAGCATTAATATCAGGATACAGAATATTCTGCAGTTCCAAAGATTTTAATTTTGCTTAATTAAGCAAAAATTAAGTAAAATATTTTAGGTAAAGTGTTTAGAAAAAGGCCTAGCACTCAAAGGTACTAAACACATGTTAGCTTTTACTACTCCCACAGTTAATATTAGTCTCAATGCTGTCAGCTTGCTATTATTATATACTTCTTCTAATGTAAATGATGAATATTTCTTAGCTCTGTACATTGTCACCAGGCACAAGCCTCATCTCTTACAAGTCTGTGAACTTTTCTTTTTTTTTTTTTTTGGAGATTTGCTATAGGGCACGTGCGCTCGCCAGACAGACAGAGAGAGACAGAGAGACAGAAAGCTAGAAATCACCCCCCAGGGGGGATAGCCACGCTGCAATCCCTTCTCCTCCATTCTCCTCTCGGGATCTTGGGCATGCATGCACACGCACCCGGCGTGAGTTTAAGCCGCCAGGTCCAGGACTCGAACAGTGGTCGACTACGTGGGAGTCCAGCGACATAGCCATTATGCTAACTGCTTGTCCCAAGTCTGTGAACTTTCGAAGAAAAGTCCATTTACTTATGTCTGTTGGGGAGAAAAAAAATGAAAACAGAAAAAGAAAAAAATGGTTATAAAGCAATGATGCTGAAATCAGACAGTCCAATTTGATATTTTGATTGTAATATTTTATTTGTTGAATATTTCAGTTCGTACCTTCTTGGAATTTTTATAATTAAAAATTTATTCTAATTATTTGTTGGGTTTTGTGGGAGCTTTTTTATACTTATATTAGAAAAAATAATTACAGGAATATTTTTTTGAAATATGCATTGATTTGCCATAGGCTCAAAGTATATGCTGTTCAATATGAGAGTAAGGTGAATAAATTGAGTTATTCTAAATAAAGTAATACATAAATCCCAGGAACTAGGATAATTGAGAGGAAAATATTTGATTACTTTGGAGTAATTTATAATTTAATTATGTAGCCATTCCAGGAGTTATAAATACCACTGAAATTAGACCAATCAAATGCACACAAAACCATACATCAATAATTAAAGACTCTCTTCTTTCCTTGGGCATCAGTTGCAGAGTGAATGGAACTATATTCTTCATTAGCATGAATAGCAGGATACAGTATGTTCTGCAGATACAAAAGACACATTAGATGTAAGTCTATTTTATAATCACTGTAGAGGGTGTGCAGAGAGAATAGGTCTACCTAGGGTATGCTGGTTTATTGAAAGGACACGATAAACAAATAACTAACTTTGGAAACAATTCAATTAAAATACAAGTACCCTATTGTCAACAGTGTAGTGTGAGACAGGGTTGATGCTGTGTAGTCAGTTACATCAACCGAAGAGATAGGTCATTTCATCAGAAGCACAGCCAAGCCATTCTCCCTGATGTACTTACTTGTTCACTGTTACAGCTCCCATCTTATCAGTTCTCAAATGTTCCAGGAGATTCGAACACAGATAACCTCTATTAATTGCTGTTTATTACATTCTGATTCTTTTCTAATATCTTATATTGAAATTTTCAGTCTCAATTTTTAATTCTGGCATTTAAAAAAGCTTTGAAGTATCTGTTTGTGTGAATTAGCATTTTCCCACGGAAGTGATAATTGTTTATGCTTATTGAATAGTAATTGAAGTGGTCACAGAAAAGATGTCAGATTCTCAAGCTGTACATAGTTCAAGCACTGCATCCGAGTGTAGTAACACCATCACCTTTGTGTGTGGTAGTCAAAGATGATTGCACCAATGTTAAATATACAGGAATGACTGCTCAATGCTAGTGCAATAAAGAGAGGTCAGTCTAGGAGAACTGGATTCTGCTGAAATGAAGATGCTAGGGTTTCTAAGGACTAGAATAAGCTACTGGAAAAATACTGAAGGATGTTAAGGGAGAGGATGATCAATGGGATGTCAAGAACTTTGAATTATATATAGTTTGTGACTGGGACCAGTTGCCCGAAATGTTTTGCTCTGTGATTATGTTACCTGGGTTCTGTCAGGAAGGTTAGAGGCCTCTGTGGTTAACTAACCTGGTTCAGGTTGAGAGAGATCTGATACCTACAGACAGAAATAAACCTGTCTCATGTTTCATCAAGCTGAGAGAAAAAAATAATTAAGGTGCATTCAGCTTTTTAAAATGGTAATTTTTGATTTATATATAATCATTTTATATCCATGTGAGGAATAGGTTGCTTGTATAAAGATGGATACAGTGTATAGCAATCAGTTCAAGGAATAAGCACATTCATCATCCCCAGCATGCATCACCACACTACGGGCACATGCTCACAATTAGCAGGAAGTTTAAGTACAATTCAGTCAACACTATCATTCCATGTTGCATTCTGAAAGAACAGCAGAGTCATTGTAGAGTCAAAGAAAAGCTCATCCAGGAATCATTGGAGAATACTATTCAAAGAGCTCTCTAGCACTGACCTCAAAAAAAAAAAAAAAAAAAAAAAAAAAGACAATAAACAAACGATAGCAACAGAACAATCAAAATTGTGGTTTTTTTTCCATATAAAATAAAACATTCTGAAACTTCATAACATTTATACCTCTTTCTATGTTCCCATGTCTTTCTTGGAGTAGTAAACATAAATATTATTCTGTTCCATAAGGCAAAATGAAATTCCTGGCTATAAAATTGATTTAGTAACTCCTATCTCTGTACTAAGGTACATCTTCATAAACTAGCATTTACATGAATGCAATTATATCTAGTTAAAACCAAAAGCACTTCAATAAACAAACAAAACAAAACAAAAACAAAGTCAAATCGAGTGCCAGTGACTCAGTGGAAACAGGCAATGCTCTGCAAGGCTGATCCACCTGAGCACACGGGAAGGTCTGGGATCTGAGTCTGGAGAACTCCTCGAGGATGTGGTGCATGTGCTTGCTAGTGATCCAGGGCTGGTTGAGACAGAGGGATGATCAAAGCATCAAGAAGCTGTTGGGGACACTGTGTCTCTGTTCCTCTCTTTCACTCTCTCTCTGTCCTTTATTGAAAGAAAGAAATTTTTAAAAATTTAGAAGATACAATAGCAGGGAGCTTAGCGGCTCAAGGACTGATAAGGAATGGTACATATTGAGAGAATCACAAGAGCTGATGTTTGGTTGGCTACACTGGAGAAGAAATAGTTAGGATATGGGTCATCCATTTGTCTTCTTCTAATGAAGGAGAAAAGTAGGAGAGAGTAATGATATAAATTATTTTGGGGATATTTGAACAGGATAAGTTTCCCTTCTTCTTCCAAGTTAATGTGATAAAGGAGAAAGGTATCAAATTATCAAATAGGGCAATAAGGATTTCAAATGATGTATTTCAAAAGTTGAAGTATTTTATATTTTTGAAAATGATACCAGGTGACATGTATTAGGGAAAAAAATTGTTGCCTTAGAAACTTTGCTATGAAGCTTTAAGAAATCACCAAGATTATGATAAAAAATTTGAATGTGTTCTATATATATAGAACCCAAATATAAAACATATAAATATATATAAAATTATTCATTAGTTTTATAACTAGTTTACTTCAACCTGAAATATAAGACATTGCTTAGAGAGATTTCATCATTCATTAAGAATGCAAATAAGCAGTAAAAAATATAGCTGCTTTACAATATGAGAATAGTCATGAAGAGGGCATTATCTCCTTTCAGAGAGAGCCCTTTATTAGATTCACATAATCTACAATACATTTACTGACATTCCATATTAGTAAAACTACCGAAAACAAAATCATGAAGGATGGTCACTACTGAAGTGTTTTCTTCTTTGTGTGTTTTAATTGCGAGAGCGTGAGCTTGCCAGACAGACATAGAGAAAGAAGCACCTATCAATGTGATGTTGTCCTGCCACAATCCCTTCTCCATTTCTCCTTCCTTTCAAGATGCTAACAACAACAACAAACGTACATGTGCCTGGCATGTTTTCAAGGGATATTTAAACTCAATAAGCCATGTGATATCTAGCTCTCTTCATCACTAGACTACAAAGCCAGACATTTTTGTTTTATATTTATTTTTCCTCTGCAGTATTTTAAGTCCTCATAGTTAGGTGTCACATGAGTTAGTCACCCCAAAGAGAGCTGAATATGTAACTATCAGACAGCAGATGTTTTTATGTAGTCAATGTCTCCATTTACAAATGTACACCAATTGTCACTGGCAAAGTAAAAAAATTATTAAGACTTTAATTTTAGTATTTCCAAGTAATTAATATGTGTTTCCAACTATACATAATATTTTTAAGTTGGAAACAATTTGAGTTTGCCTGTGTTTCTGAACTGAGTATTAATCCTATGATTGCAATTAATTAACTTTAAGTTGTTCCTTAAATATATAATTTGATTGCTTAGAATATTAGTCTTTTAGAGTTTATAATATGTAAAGTCTATTATAACACAATCTGATGGTTAGCAGAGGATGTCAAGTTGGGAAAAAAGCAGATTTATCAACACTGTACATCACACCGATAGAAAACCAGTGGTGATTGTTGATTTTACAACTTTCACATACATTTACGGATATAAAAAAGATTTACCTAGAGATTCTTGAAAGGTCACTGCTTCTATAGTTCCATGTTTTTTTAATTAACAGCTAAAATAAAAATAAATGAACATGTTTTAATACTTCTCTCATGAAATAGCATCTAGAAAGCAAGCATGTGTTAGCTTGTGTGGCCTATTATTCTCAGCATCTTTCTCTTTGTGGTTCTTACTTATAGAAGAATTGGCATTAATTATAACAATGGAAGTAATTTAAAATGCCAGTTCAAAATTTTACAGCTTGAAACAGCTCATCCTTCAATAATTAAGTCAATAAAACTAACTTAATTTAATTTAAACAGTGGTGCTGGTTTTTAGGCCTTGTGCAGTCATCACAATTAGTAATTCATAATTAGTATTTTATTGATGTCCATGCACCGTGTTGCCGAGCATCATCAAGAAACTGTGATGACTGGTGGTGATTTGATAAACATTCAGAACCATTGCATTAATTATGTGTCTTCCAATTACATCTGAAGTTAATGAATGTATGTGAATATCGCAGAGATGAATTTAAAGGACACCTCAACCTTAATTATAAGGCAGTTTTCCTCCTAATATTCTAATTATAACTTTTCTAGTTATTAGTTTTTAACAAAATGAGGCTTATCTAAAATATTAAATGTGAGTATTGTTCATATAACAATCTGTTTTCTAAAATGGTAATGATTCATTCAAAACAGCAATCGATGTAATTTCTGCATACCATGATGAATAAAATAATCTAAAAGCATTGTTTTTAGATAAATTTAGAAATTCTTGTCATTTTTGCCTTAGGCTGTCCAAAACAGTTGTGAAGACCCTCAACCCACCTATGAAAGGCAGCTATAATATTTTCAGTACACTCACACACCTCAGTGACAGCGGGCACTAATCACCAAGACTTGTCTTCCAGAGATGGTACTCCCTGGGTGGCCTTTGCGTATTTTTATTTTTTTTGGAGAGGTTTTTGCTATAGGGCGTATGTGCTCACCAGAGAGACAGAGAGACAGAAAGGGAGAAATCACCCCCCGGGGGGATGGCCACGCCGCAATCCCTTCTCCTCCATTCTCCTCTCGGGATCTTGGGCATGCACACACACACGCCCGGCATGAGTTTTAAGCCACCGTGTCTGGTACTTGAACCGCGGTCGACTAAGTGGGAGTCCAGCGACATAACCATTATGCTAACTGCTGGTCCTGCCTTCGCATATTTTGACTTCAGTGAAAGGTTACTTGAGAATACCTAAATATAAAGAGATTATAAGTAGAAAAGAATATATATAAATATAAATAGAATACAAATTTAAGTTATATGTTTATGCTCAAGTATAGGTGAAGGAATTTTTTCTATTTCTCAGTTTCCTTAAAATCAAATAATAGACAAATTAGAGAAAGGGCAGGACCAGAAGTTGGTGTAATGGCTATGTTTCTGGACTCCCATTTAGTCGACTGCAGTTCGAGTCCCAGACCTGGTGGCTTAAACTCACGCTGGGCGCATGTGCATGTGTGCCCAAGATCCTGAGAAGAAAATGGAGGAGAAGGGATTGCAGTGTGGCCATTCCCCCAGGGGAATGATTTCTCGCTTTCTGTCTCTCTGTCTCTCTCTGTCTTTCTGACAAGTGCAGTGCCCTATAGCAAAAACCTCTCCAATAAATAAATAAATAAGAGAAAGGGCATATACATTTTATTTAATGTATACATTAGCACAGAAACTATACAAACTATGAATGCAAAGATGGGCCAGATGGCTGAGGTTTAAATATTCTCTTTCTATAGGAGAAGAAAATGGAGAAGGTAGGGAGTGTGGGAAATTTCAGAGTAAATATTTTTTAAGGGGGAATAAATGGGAATAAATGGGACCAGTAACTCAGGCAATGTGAGTTACTGGTAAGTGATCCTCTTTGGGAACTGAATGGGCCTAGAAGATGGACAAACTTTATGAGCTATGTTGATATCCTTGTTTTTCTTTCTACAGTATGAATTTGGTTAATAAAACCTTTGGGGTTGTCTATCTCTTTGTGTCTCTCTGTCTGTTTCTTTCATGGAAGAAATGAATAAATAAGCTTAAGAACATTTTTTTTAAAAAAGAATGGGAATCAGTAGTATTTGGTAATGTCTACAGAACTCAGATGTTGTGATTCTTTGTAGTACTTTCTATCAGGTTGTAAAACCACGAATGTTACTTAGGATTGTGGACTCACTGGTTGCTATCAACATTCTTCCTTATATTGACTATGCTCTGGACTACTCCCTGCTGTTTTCCTTTTGTCTTTATTTTATAGTTTTTTTTTTTTTTTTAATTTACATTTAATTGTTGTACATGTTTACAGTGAACAATGTGTTTTATCAAAGCATGCTTGCATGCAGTATGTGATAATTCAGGAATATTATCATATACATTATTTTCAACAAATAATCTTTTGTTCTTGTGCCTGTTAAATGTTTTCTTCTTAAGGCTTCCCATTCACTCCCCACATCCCACCTCCATATAGTCTCTGTCTCTACACTTGCTCCTTCTACTATTACATATTCGAGTACTTCAGTTTCTACCTCAGAGTGCAGATGTTCAATACATGATAAACAGGGAAATACCTTGTGTTTTTCATTGTCTGACTTATTTCACATCAAATTAAATCCTTATATTTATCCACTTCATATTGAATAACAGTCCTGTTGTTCTTTATAGCTGAATAGTATTTCATAGTGTTATATATGCACATGTTTTTCAATCTAGTCATCAATTTCGAGGCACCTAGTTTGATTCCATGTCTTAGCAATAAACATGGATGTACAAGTGTCTTTCCAATTGAGTGTTTTCCTGTCCTTTGGGTAAATACCAAGGAGTGAAATTACTGGGTCATATAGTAGTTCTATTTGTAAATTTTTGAAGAATCTCCACACTGTTTTTCACAGTGGTTGTACTAATTTACATCCCAATTAACCATGTAGGAGAGTTCTCTCTTCATCACAACATCACCAGTAGTTGTTCATTGTTTTTATTTGTTTGTTGTTTTGTTTTAATCATAGCCATTCTAGCTGGGGTTAAGTGATATCTTATTTTTTTTATTGGCATTTTCATTATGATAAGAGATGTTGAAAATTTTTCCATATGTTTTTTGGCCATTCACCTGACTTCCTTTGAGAGTTGTCTTTTCAGATCATTTGCTTATTTTAAAATTAAATTATTAGAGTTGTTTTAGAATTATTTATTTAATTGTATTTATGATTTTTTAAAAAAAAAAATTGACCAGAAAGAAAGGAAAAGTAAGAAAGCAATCAGCTATGTGTGGGGTCCAGCAACTTCACCACCATACCAACTGCCAATCACCAGGGTTTTTTGTTTAGTTTTGTTGGCAAGCTGCTTGAGTCCTGTGTATTCTGGTTATCAATCTCTTATCCAAAGAATAGTTTCATAATATTTTCTCTAGTTGTAATGGTTGTTTTGTCACTCCATTTATTGTTTTCTTTGTCATGCAGAAGGTTTTTAGCATCATGTAATCTCACTTCTCTACCCTTTGTAGACAAATTGTTGCCTGTACACTAGGAGTCTTGTTTTTTTTTTATTTTTTGGAGAGGTTTTTTTCACTATAGGGCACGTGCGCTCGCCAGACAGACAGAGAGAGACATAAAGACAGAAAGCGAGAAATCACCCCCCAGGGGGATGGTCACGCCGCAATCCCTTCTCCTCCATTCTCCTCTCGGGATCTTGGGCACGCACGCACACGCGCCCGGCGTGAGTTTTAAGCCACCGGCTCCAGGACGTGAACCGCGGTCGACCACATGGGAATCCAGCGACATAGCCATTACGCTAACTGCTGGTTCCCTAGGAGTCTTGTTTTTAAGTATTTGCCCACTCTGATGTCAAGGGTTTCTCCTGTTTCCCAGAGGTAGTTTTACAGCTTGAGACTTTACATTTAGACCTTTGACCCCCTTTGACTTGACTTTTGTTGACAGTGAGAGGTAAAGCTCAGTTTCACTTTTTATTCTGCAGGTGGATACCCAGTTCTACCAGAATCCTTTGCTGGTAAGACTTTGTTTTCTTCACTGCATTGTCAGGTGTTCTTTGTTAAAAATAAGTTGGCCATATGTTTTAGGGTTTATTTATGGATTATTTATCCTATTCCATTGTTTTATGTGTCTTTTTTGTGCTGGTATCATTCAGTTCCAATGATCACAACTTTGTAATATATATATATATATATTTTTGGAGAGGTTTTTGCTATAGGGCGCGTGCGCTCGCCAGACAGACAAAGAGAGAGAGAGAGATAGAAAGCGAGAAATCACCCCCCAGGGGGGATGGCCACGCCACAATCCCTTCTCCTCCATTCTCTTCTCTGGATCTTGGGCACGCACGCACACGCGCCCAGCGTGAGTTTAAGCCGCCGGGTCCGGGACTCGAACCGCGGTCGACTACGTGGGAGTCCAGCGACATAGCCATTTCGCTAACTGCTGGTCCCTTAATATATTTTGAGGTTGGGTAGTAAGATGCCTCTTTATTCCTATTGCACAATATTGTCTTGTGACATAGGGTCTTTTATGATTCTTATCCTACTGTTTTCTTATTTTGTCCAAGTCATGCGATCATGGACTCATTGAACAAGTAAACTACTAATCTCAATAGTCTCAAAAATACGGGGGAAATTGTTCTCAATGACAAAGAGAAAGTAAAAGCTAAAATGAGAGAGATGGGGCTAGACAGTGATGTAGTGGTTAAAGGAGGCAGAACCATGTGGGAGATTACTGACTGGCATCTGAAGACTTCGCTGAGTAGACTGGTGTTGGATCATGGCTGACGATCTTGTTGAGGGTGTTGTACATTTGTCTCTTTATGTATGTCTCTATCATTCAGGGAATAAGTACATTTTGAGAGAGATAAAGAGGTAAGAGGGAGGGAACCAGCAGTTAGTGTAATGGCTATGTCGCTGGACTCCCACGTAGTCGACCGCGGTTCGCGTCTGGACCCGGTGGCTTACAACTCACGCCGGGCGCGTGTGCGTGCGTGCCCAAGATCCCGAGAGGAGAATGGAGGAGAAGGGATTGCAGCGTGACCATCCCCCCTGGGGGGTGATTTCTCGCTTTCTGTCTCTATGTCTCTCTCTGTCGGTCTGGCGAGCGCACGCGCCCTATAGCAAAAAAAACCTCTCCAAAAAAAAAAAAAAAAAAGAGGTAAGAGGGAGACAGCAAGGAAAAAAAAAGCAACAGAACACTGAAATTTTAAAAATTGTAAGGCATTTCATGGGCCTGTGTGTTAAAAGACCCAGATCTCACATGACCAACTGCGTGGTTTGAAGCTTGGCCCCAATAACTTGGAAAATACATCAAGCGTGTACACATGAATGCCCCAAATCCCAATAGGATGAGAAATAGAAAAGGAATTAAAGTATGACCTCTCTATGCAGGTGCTTTCTCTCTTTCTCTCTCTGGCATGTGCTTGTGCCCTTTGACAATTAGAAAAAGTTATAAAATATATATTCTACATACTGAAAAAAGTAGAGAGGGGTGAAGTGGTGGCATAGCAGTAATGAAAATTGATCCATGAGAAAGGTCCTAGCTTTGCATCCCAGCTCCTTCCAGAGCATGCCAGGTACATATATGTGCCAGGATCTAGGCCAAATGAGACCACGTATAGATTAGGGTGAGAAGTACAGAACTTGTTGGGGGCCTCTCTATCTTTTTTTCTTTTATTTTTACATAAGTAATAATAAGCAAACTTTTAAAATAGTAGAAAACAGACTAAGTATTTTAAAAAGGCACAGATAAATATATGTATAATACATATAATATGTAAATATTACATAATAATACATAATATATATGTGAATATATATATTTTTTTCACACATACACACACATACACATGAAGGATCTTCAAAAGGTCATAGAAAATGTAGATATATAAAAACTATGCGTTGATTTCAATTTATTCTGTCATAATAATTTAGTACTTTAATTTAATTTTTCCACAGTATTTTTTTTTTTTTTTTTTGGAGAGATTTTTTGCTATAGGGCGCGTGCACTCGCCAGACAGACAGAGAGAGACATAGAGATAGAAAGCGAGAAAACACCCTCTGGGGGGATGGCCATGCCGCAATCCCTTCTCCTCCATTCTCCTCTCGGGATCTTGGGCACACACACACACACGCCCGGCGTGAGTTTTAAGCCACCGGGTCCGGGATGCGAACTGCGGTCGACCACGTGGGAGTCCAGCAACATAGCCATTACGCTAACTGCTGGTCCCCCTCCACATTATTTTTGACATCCCCTCATATATGTATATGTATGTGCAAAAGTGTGTGTGTGTGTGTGTGTGTGTGTGTACCTGAGTCTCTTTGTCTGATATTGTATTACCCAGTAACTTGACCAATCATGGTGAAAATGCATTTTAAAACTTTATTTGGGGACCAGTCAAGTGACATGGTGGTGAAGGTGACTGGAGTCTATACCATGGAATGCAGTTTGAATCCCTGACATGATATCTTGAAAAACAAGTTGGGCATGTATGCATGTAAGCCCAGAATCCTGAGAGAGGAATGGAGGAGAAAGGGTTGTGGCGTGGTCGTCCTCCCTAAGCCTCGTGCTTTCTCTCTCTTTCTTTCTCTCTCCACTGAGTGCATACATCCTATAGCAAATTAAAACAAACATACAAACAAAAAACTTTGGGGGGCTCTGTTTTCTTGTTTCTGTCAACTATGGCCAATTCTACTCACCAATTAATTCCTTGGGTTCTTATCCTTGCTAAGCATATGATATAAAAACCAAACAAAATCATTCAAGTATGGGAGAAATGGCATTCATGGGATATTTAACAGAAAAAAACGATCAATTTTGACAGAACGTAAGTTATGTAAGTATGTTAGATTCTTGTTATTAAAAATACACGTATCTTTGTATCTATTTATCATGGTATCTTCCACACATAAGTCAATAACAATTAACTATTTATAATTTACGGTAAATTTGAGGTCATATGTGTTTCTTCTCTAAAGATAATTATAAAAATGGATAAGAGTTTTAGAAATCTACAAAAGCAAACACAGTCTCTATTTTGGGGTCTCATATAAATAAATACAAATATATGATTTTTATATTAATTAGACATTAATTTTGAGTTTCAAACTATAAAATAAAAATAATTAAGTCAAGAGATCAGTAAACTTTCAAAAATTATACAAGTTCTTTTTTAGAAAGCTAGAGATTTATTGTTATTTATGATTAATAAATCATCAAATTGGTTATGACACTATCTCATACTGAAGTGTGGGAATTACTGGCATTTGAATTTTCTAAGACTTATTCTACAATAAAGATAAATTAAAAAAAGAAAAAAACAGAAGTAGAAAAAGCAGTTTATCAAATACTAAAAAATAATTTGTCTACTCCAGATTTAGATAATAAAAAGAAGCTAAGTATTCTGAAATCTAGAAATGATAATCAAGTCACGTTATTTCAGATCTGTATGTGACCCTGAAATTATTTTTTTAACTCTTCAAAGTCCTTTTTATTTTAAGTTTTTACCATAGAGTGTGTACATTCACCAGAGAGAGACAGAGAGGGAAAGTGAGAAATCACTCCTCAAGCGAGGAAGTCATGCCACAACCTTCTCTCTTCCATTCTCCTCTAAGAATTTTGGCCACACACACACACACAAACACACACACACACTTGCGCCTGGTGTGATTTTCAAGCCATAAAGTCTAAGACTTGACACGGAGTTGGCCATGTTGGAATCCAGTGCCTTAACCACCTTGTTACCTGCTGGATCCTAAACTTTTCAAATTAAAATTCTGATTTAAAAAAAAGAAGAAGAAAATGTAAGGAAATCTAATTTAGAAAGGCTGACTATTAGAAGTAGGAACAGGAATGTTTTTCTGCAATAAAAAGAATAAGTGGAGATTTCTACTACATTATTATATAAATGTTAGAGTTCATATCATAATAAACAAAAATAATTTTATTAATAAAAATAGTTAATTATTCCTATTTGAATCTGTACTTTCTTCTATTCTGTGAATCTTACACAGGTTAACTTGGGAATTAGGTACATACTTCCTAAATAGATTCCATTATCACTAGAATCTCAACAGGACTAAATCTCATTTTTCTTTAGACAATAGCCCATTAAAAATTTTTTTGAGAGGTTTTTGCTATAGGGCGCGTGCCCTCGCCAGACAGACAGAGAGAGACAGAGAGACAGAAAGTGAGAAATCACCCCCCGGGGGGATGGCCATACTGCAATCCCTTCTCCTCCATTCTCCTCTCGAGATCTTGGGCACGCATGCACACACGCCCGACATGAGTTTAAGCCACCAGGTCCGGGACTCGAACTGCGGTCGCCTACATGGGAGTCCAGAGACATATCCATTACGCTAACTGCTGGTCCCAGCCCCATTTAAAATTTTGAGCACACATCTGATTTTATAAAAACTGAGTGTTGAAACAAATATGAAAATTAAATATTAATCACTTTAGTATTTAAATTGACTGGTTATACTAAGAATTAAACAGGAACATATTAAAGTCTATAGACCCATGCCTGAAAATACTACAAAAATATCCTAGAAATTTTTCAAAAGCTCTAAATGCATCCATTTGGTAAGTAAACACCTATGCACAAAATGCTTATTGTATGGCAGGTGGTGTTCTAGGTGCTGGACATAAACTATATGATAAAAGACTATAGACTATGGAACTTGGTTCTTATTTTTCATTGATAATAGGACAATATAACAAGATGCAGTATTTTAAAAGTTATTACAGAAGACTTTTGTGTTGCAATAACTGCATCATATTTTGGAATTTGGTTCTTACAGTTTAATTTCAATGAGTTTTATTCAAATAAAGAAATTTCAAGATTTTTTTAAGTTCAGTATTTTGTGATATGTCTATATGTATGTGTATATTTTAATCTATGTATTCATTTAGATGCATATAGAACCATTAGTAGCAACCATTTCACAGAAGTTTGCTTAATTGAACAACATTCAAATCAGGTGAGTTCGAAGCCTTCCCAGTAAGATAAGGTAAAGACAAAAGATGAGACCAGCAGTTAGCATAATGGCTATGTCGCTAGACTCCCATGTGGTCGACCGCAGTTCAAGTTCCGGATCCAGTGGCTTAAATTCACGCCGTGTGTATGTGCGTTTGTGCCCAAGATCCCAGGAGGAGAATGGAGGAGAAGGGATTGCGGTGTGGCCATCAACCCTGGGGGTGATTTTTCGCTTTCTCTCTCTGTCTCTCTCTGTCTTTCTGCACGCGCCCTATAGCAAAACCTCTCCAAAGGGGGGAAAAAAAAAAGAAAAAAGAAAAGAAATAAACCATTATCTTTTTTTAATTTTAAAAAGTTTTTTTTATTTTTTTATTTCATTTTTTATACGTTCAATCACATTATTATTTGACTTACAAAATGGATATTTCAACAGGTGAACATGTCTCCCTAGTATAGTTGATAAAACTACAAAATATCTTCAACAGATAATGCCACATTTCTTTGTGCCATTAATGCTTTGCCTTCCCATTTTTCTTCTAAATGATCTTCCTCAGACTCTCCTCTTTCACACACACTATATCTGGTATTTACATCTATATACTGTGTTTCTATATCCTTTAATAAATTAGTTTCAGTCATAGAGTGCAGATATTTCGTATATATTAAGTGGGGACATATAATGCCTCTTCTTCATAGCCTGGCTTGCTTCACTCAGCAGTAAGTCTTCCATATTCATCCACTTCCTGTCAAAAGCCAGGGTTCTGTATTTTTTTTTTTTTTTTATGGTTGAATAGTATTCCATTGAGTATATGTGCCACAGTTTTCCTATCTTAGGGGTTTAAGTTTGTATTTAAAAAAATGCAATGGTGTAGATAGACTGAAAACATTTAGATGCAACCATTTACCATGGTGTCCATAAAAAGCTACGTTACTGGGGCACTTGACTTCCATATGATTACTGTGGTTCAAGTCTTGGACCTAGTGGTTTGAAACTTATGACAGGTGCATGTGCGTGCATGTGCAAAATCATGAGAGCAGTATGGAGGAGAAGGGATTGCAGCATGGCCATCCCCTGTGTGTGTGGGGTTGTTAGTTTCTCACTTTCTTTTCCTCTGTCTCTCCCTCGGTGTCTGGCAAGTGCATGTGCTCTATAGCAAAAATCTCTGTTTAAAGAAAAAAGCTATATTACTGAAAAGTCTTGCTAATGATACATTTGCAAATACCATTTTAAAAACAATACCTGTATTTACATAATTTGAAAATGTAAACACAATGTCATAGCTAGACAATGCTTTTACTACCTTAATTTTTACTTGTGATGCAAACATACATGTTACAAGCAGTACTGCTTTATTTTTTGCTGTTTATACAACTAAAAAAAAAGTCTGAGTGTTCCCATTTCAAAAGCCTAGGACATAGTTTTCATTTTTCTATGGTGTTATAATATTCTGTGTAGGAAAATCTATATTAAAAGTATTGTTTTAGCACTAAAACAGTAATATCACTTTGTGGGACTAAGAGTATTTTTAAAATGTTCAGAACAGAAATTTCAGTGACTTTTTTTAACCTTAAAATATAGTTTTGAGATTATCACTTGGACAAAAGCCTGCAAAAAACATGAACGCCTTATGTGCAAGTGGGCCAAAATTCCTCGAGTTGTTAATTGCAGTCTGACATAATGGGTGCAAGAAGCTTCCTCCATGGAGTTGCCCCCTGGAGAAAGGCTTATCCTTCAGCCCAGTGATGAAAGTGATTGTGTCATCCCTGGTGCCAGTGAAAGATGTTGCCCACACAGAGTGGGAGCTTTGAAGTCTAAGTATTTCAGTCCTCGAGTTTCCATGTGTCAGTTCCTAAATGAAGTGTAGAAAAAAAGACAGCTGCACCAGAATCTCCAGGAATAGCCTGGGTCTGTAGCAAATGAGCAGGCATTCTGTTGGACATATTGATTCAGTTTGTAATTTTCCCATTGCTTGTTAAAAATCCGAATGCACTTAGATCCTTCTTCTCCATACAGCATGATACAGCATTGATTTTTTTCATAAAAAGTGTTTGTTGGGGAATGTCTGTCCACTTCAGTTTTCACATGTGATAATTACTGGTTTCAAATGCAAAGCTTAATCATGATATATGCACAACTGTATTGAATGGACACACAGATGAAGGGTAAGAAATGAATAGTAATGTATTATTACCAAATTTGTAGGGTTTGCAATGAAAATGGAGATCTGACTGAGATAAGTAAGAAACTGATAATTATAAGCCCAACCCTGTTTGATAAGTCTAATGGACTCCCGTCACTTTACAGCTTCTGAAATTTTCACAGTAATTGTTGTACTCTTTCTTCTTAGACTCCCTAATTCACTTGCATTGCTCAAATATGGAACTTATGAAAGGTTAATTCCAGTGATGAATCAAGAGGAAACAAGAAAATAGTGCAGAAAATAAACAGTATAAAGGAACTGGTATTTTTATTCCTAAGCGAAAATAACAAATATTTACAGAGTTATCACTATGTGCACCATATATTTGGGGTATGGTGGGATGGGGTAAAATAGAAATATAAAATTGGATAAAATATTCCCAGAGCTGTAATAATTTAAGCAATGTATTTAAGTAAATATTAAAAATTTAAATTGAATGGAGCCAGTAGGTGGATGTGGTGGTTAGAATACTGGACTCCCACATGGCCAGTCATAACTCAAGTCCCAAACCTGGTAAATTGCTTTCTTACTTTCTTTCTCTCTCTCCTTTTCTGTCTCTCTTCTGTGAGTGCATGTGCCCTGTAGCAAATTAAATAATAATAAATAAATTTAAATGAATAATTCTTTAAAAATTTAAATTGAAGATGTAGATTAGAAGAAGAGTATAAGAAATGCAATGTGGATAAATAAGGTTAGAACTATTATTATAATTATGAGAGTCTTTGGTGCACATGAGCATAAGATGTTCAGAAAAGGTCAGGGAGAAAGGACACAAACCTAAAGAGAATAAAGACAAGGAAAGGATGAAAGCAGGGTTTTTAGGAGATGTAGTATTTCAAGCAAGAGGATCATTGTATACAAGACAACAGAGGAATAAAATGGATAGAAATGTTTGAGGAACCATTAATATATTACCTTGGCTAGGAAGAAGGATTTAAGAAACATTTCAGAAAGTCACTGTTTAGCTAGAAACAATCCTGTGATACACAAGAGCTCTGTGTGATGGAGAAAGAATAGTTTCGAAGCAAGACTCTTTCACAGATATGTTAGTCCTTTACTCACTAACCAAAAATAATGTCCTACCATTGCTTAGATTATTTTTACTTTGTTAAAAGAAAACTTTGTATGAATCATCTTTATCTTGGAAAAATAACTTCATTGTAGAGGTGAGAGAAAATGATTACTTTGGGTGAAATGAAAACTGTACCTTTATTTGTGCAGCTTCAGTTCTTGATTTTAGACACCAGTAAAAGGGAGTTTCACCAGGGGTAGTAGCACTCTCTACCTTTCTGTTTTTCACACCACTGAACAACACTTACTCAAAGACTCTAAAATTTCCTCCGTTCTGGGAAATATACATTCTGGGAAAGGAGACATGGTTTTTGATTTTTCAGTAAACTTTTCAAATTAGTTCTCAAATGAAGCTTAATTTTTACGATTTAAAAAATATATTTGATATTAAATGAACTACTTATATTTGAATTATCCTCAATAAATTCGTGTATGTAAAAAGGTAAGTTTAAGAATTCTATGGATTATTGGGAACCAGCAGTTAGCGTAATGGCTATGTTGCTGGACTCCCACGTAGTCGACCGCGGTTCGTGTCCCGGACCCGGTGGCTTAAAACTCAAATCGGGCGCGTGTGCGTGCGTGCCCAAGATCCCGAGAGGAGAATGGAGGAGAGGGGATTACGGCGTGACTATCCCCCCTGGGGGGTGATTTCTCGCTTTCTGTCTCTCTGTCTCTCTCTGTCTGTCTGGCAAGCGCACGCGCCCTATAGCGAAAATCTCTCAAAAAAAAAAAAAAAAAAAAAAAAAAAAAAAAAAGAATTCTATGGAATATTTAGAACTTGTCAAAGTTTTAGTTAAGGGACCAGCCTGGGCCCTGATGTTAAAGACAGCTGGAGGCCCACATTGCTGACTGCACAGTTTGTGTCCTGATCAGAGGGCTTGAGAAACACTGCAGGCCTGTGTGTAAGCATGCCCACAATTCTGAAAGGAGGGAGAGATTGTGGAGGAGGGAATGCAGCCTGACCATGCCCCGTGGGAGGTGCTTTCTTGCTTTCTCCCTCTCTGTCTTTTCAGTGGGTGCACAAACCTTCTGCCTAAATTTTAAAGAAGCAAGTTTCAACTGAGACATTACACATATCTCAAAGCTACACAGTGAGTATTTTTAAAGATTGGGCAAATCAAATACATAGAATTTCAGTTCTTACTTCTTTATTTCTCAAAAGTTTAGTTATTTATTTCTTCCACATCAGCGAGCAAGAGACAGAGAGGCACCACCCACAGGGTCTCGATGCCACGGTTCACGCCTGGTCCCAGCCTGTCCTGGTGACAGGTGTGTGCATGTGTGCCCATGGTCAGGGAATTCCCAGCACCTCTCCCAGGTAAGTGGGTCCAGTTATGGCCTCACTGCCTGGCCCCATTTCAGTTCTTTCTAAGATACATGTTAGACATCTAATGACTGATATTCTAGATATTTTAAGAAATCATTGTATTTTAAAAACTTTATATAAAGAAAACAAAATTCTTTCCTATACCAAATGTGTTATTTAAAAGTCTGAAAAACTTAAGCTTTTGTAAGTTTTCATTAGATGATTATCCTTGCAGAATGGTGTTAAAAGGTCTGTTGTGATAAGATAATATTGACTACATACGTACCTGTCAGGAGCCAAAATTTCTAACAATCTCGAGTGAAAGAAATAACCAAAAATATCCTCAGTAAAGAATAAGCTACATTGGGAACCAGCAGTTAGCGTAATGGCTATGTTGCTGGACTCCCACGTAGTCGACTGCAGTTCGCGTCCCGGACCCGGTGGCTTAAAACTTACGCCGCGTGCATGTGCGTGCCCAAGATCCCAAGAGGAGAATGGAGGAGAAGGGGTTGCCACGTGACCATCCCCCCTGGGGGGTGATTTCTCGCTTTCTGTCTCTCTGTATCTCTCTGTCTGTCTGGCGAGCGCACGTGCCCTATAGCAAAAACTTCTAAAAAAAAAAAAAAAAAAAAAAAAAAAGAATAAGCTACATATTAAGGACCATTAAACTCCAAAGCAAATTAAAAGTTCGAGGTAGAGATCTTAGAATTGTTTTAGGGTATAGTTGAATCCACATAAAATGTGGAAATATATGCTATAGGTTCACTGTGCAAGGGTTATGCAATGTGGTCAGTATAATTCGAACCAGTCTCAGGGCTTTTTGGACCAGAAGAATTGTAAATAGGCTAGTACTGTTCTGATGAAGTAACACTAGACTTTGTAAATAGACTAGGCTTTGTGATCAGGTACTAGGGCTGCTAACCTAATTCAGCATTCTCGTATAACCCTCCATCTCCTCAGCCACCCGGTTATGTACACTGCCTGCTGGACGAAGAACTCAGAGTGCCAGAGAGGCTGGAGCATCTGAGATGGCCATGCTGATGCGCATGAAGTTCTCACTACAAACTTAAGAGGATCGTGCTGGAGAGAATCATGCTTGGGAGCACTCAGTTTTCCTGGAACCACAGCCCATCTCTTTTTTTTTTTTGGAGAGGTTTTTGCTTTAGGGCACGTGCGTTCACCGGACAGAGAGAGACAGAGAGACAGAAAGCGAGAAATCACCCCCCAGGGGGGATGGTCACACCACAATCCCTAATCCTCCATTTTCCTCTCGGGATCTTGGGCACGCATGCACATGCGCCCAGCATGAGTTTAAGCCACCGGTCCGGGACTCGAACCATGGTCGATGTGGGAGTCCAGCGACATAGCCATTACGCTAACTGCTGGTCCCCCACAGCTCCTCTCTTGGGTGAAAGTCTATGGTCTAAGCATGTCTGTACAACTGGTGTTTCTAAAATAGATAGCAACTCTACTCAGACCTTAGTGGAATGAAACATTCAAAAACTTATTGCTGTTAAGAGGATGAGAAATACCTTTATGTTTTCCCTGTACCTTCTTGTATGCCTAGAAACAACTCTCCAGCTTAAGCCTGGATTTGACCAGGCCTTGAAACTGTGTGTGCATGACATATTACAGGTTTTAAAGAATCTTCCAAATCCCAAAAGAGGGGAAATCTGTTCTTAGTCCAGTTCTGCCAAATACCAATATTTACCTCCTCTCTAGCCAGGATATTGCACAGGCAGGGGTTGGTTGTGGTAAGAATCAGAACCTGATTGACTGGATAGGAGGCTCTTCTTAAGTTCTAGATGATGTGGATTCTCTCTCTCCTAGCCCTTCAAATTCCTGGTAGTATCTTACAGTCCCCAAGGCCCCAGTCTCCAGTCCTAGGACTTCAAAAAGTCTGAGTGAAAATGGAATTAAAGTGGTAATTTACTGTGGTGTATTTTTTTAAAAATACTTGCATGCTTATTTTACAATACACATTTTCCATGAGCTATTAGAAGATCCTTTGTATGAGGCAAAGAACTAATTGATTCAGGTTCTGTGAATTGAGTTCCCTGTCTTAGTGTAATGTGAACTCAAACAACATTACTCAAAGTAATGTAACATTTCCTCATCAGTAAAAGGAGTTAATATGAGCATAATTCTCTATCATTCTTGCTTATGAAAATTAAGTGAGAAAAATCCATGTCACAAGTTACATGTCATGCAATAAAAATCTATCAACAACATTATTTCTTAACAATAACAAAAAGTGCTTAGGAATGTTCCCCAGAGGTTAACCAGGTACTTAGGACTTTTCAAGTGATCTGTGCATGCTTTTTTTTTTTTCCGTAAGAGAGATTTTTGCTATAGGGTACATGTGCTCGCCAGAGAGACAGAGAGAAACAAGGTGAGGGTGATAAATCACCCCCCAGGGGGAATGGCCACACTGCAATCCCTTCTCCTTCATTCTCCCTGCATTTGTGCATGCATGCATGCACATGTACCTGCATGAACTTTAAGCCGCTGGGTTGATTGATGACATGGGAGTCCAGCTATGTAAACATTATGCCATCTGTTGGTCCTGATCCTCGTGTGTTTATTTGTGTATTGGCTGATTTTTTAAGCCTTCGAAACTAGGGAATAAGTGAAATGATATCTATCTGAAACGGGGGAAATAGAACTGCTATTATTGTTGTTTCTTTATTTGTATGTACGTTTATTTGTTTTTAATAAGCTGATTTATTGAGTGCATATTGTGTATCAGTCACTGGGCTAATGTGTAAACAAAATACTGATGAGCCAAAATATTAATTTCTTTTTGCCTTCAATGAAAATTACTATGCAGGTGGAAAGATAGAAAATAAGCAAATAGCCAAGCTTATAACTGTAAAATTTTGACTTGCCTTAGTGCTGTGAAACACAAGTACATAGCACCATGGAGGTATATACCATGGAAATCTGCTCTGGACTAGGGCATGAAGATCTCCCCAGGAGCCCAGCCACAGAGGTGCAGCAATAACACACTTTGCAATGCTGGAAATCACATAGAAGTTCTGGGTTTGGTTCCTGGATTGACCTGTATAAGCTGGGTGCTCTTGTGATCCTGGCTGGCTGAAAGGCTGGTGACCTTGGCATGAGACATTGGTAAGGGTCATTGTCTTTCTCTCCTCTCTTCCAGAGAATAAATGAACTTTAAAAAGAAAGAGAGAAAGAAAAAAATAAAAGAAAAGGGAAGAAGAATTTCTTAGGTAAGTCTAGTGTCCTGGCTAGTTATTTCATTATATTGCTATTTAGGTCCCTTTTCTATCAAATAGGAATAATAATAGTACCTACTTATAGGGTTACTGTCTGTTTAATTAATTAATATTTATAAAAAACTTAGTACTTGCATGTTGTATATGCTTATAAATGTAACATATTACTATTATTAGCAAACCCATTTCTCTATCAATTGCCATACTTTGTAGATTAGCAGAAGTTAACTAATAAAAAGGAGGTCATGAATAGGGAGAGGAGTAGGAAGAGGTCAGAGCCTAAAAGCTCCCACCAAGGGCCAGGAGGGTAAGGGAAGTGTCCTAAGGAAAAGGATTAATATGGAAAGAATGCAGAGGGAATCATTGGCCAACATTAAGGGTCTCAAATCTTACAGTACCTTAACCTTGTATCTCCCAATTTTCTGATCACTTTTCTTTTATACAGAAAATATGGGACCGGGAAAGAGTACAGGGTGGAGAGGATTGTGAAGAGACTGTTGAGGTTCAGGTGGAGGAAGAGCCCTCATGATTGGGGTAAGTGTTCCTATTAGATAGGCCCAGGGGAACTTGTTGCCCTTCTACCATATGAGGACCCAACAAGCAAGGCCATCTATGAACCAGAAGTTGGGCCCTCACCAGACTATCAGTCCCTTGATTGTGGACTTTCCAGCCTCCAGAACTGTGAGAAATAAATGTTTGTTGTTTATAAGGCACCAAGTCTCTGGGGTTTTGTTTTAGCAGCCCAAATGGGCTAAGACATTGCTGCTCCTTCTGCTTCGTGGTTATATCCTTTCTCCTTTTCCTGACCGTCACATGAGATCAAGAAGAGATGAAAAGTATATAGACAACAGAAAACAAGAACACACAGCAACAATAATAAAGATAGGCTTGCCTAATACTACATTGACAGAAGAAGCACATTGTGTCTGATCCAAGCAGAGTTACTGAAGTGCCCCCTTCGCATGACTAGAGATGCATAGCTCTGGCAGCGTGACTAAACTTCCCAAATACTGCTTTAGGTTACTTATATCACCTCTTTCTCATAGCAAACTATAAAATACTTTTTATAAGAAAAATAGCATTTCCCATTTGTGTAATTTTCCCATTCCAATAAATTGAATGTACCTGTATGATATTCTAGCTTTTAATAAGTTTAAAGAATTTCTGTTGTTCCGTTTTCATTTCTCTTTCTTTTTCTTATGCACATAGATGGTGATTGCAAGTTAGGAGTAAGGACCTAGGTAGAACGACAATTCACAACGGTAGCATAAAATACATATTGTTAGCACTTAGTTACTGTGATGAAAGGCTTTCTCTTCATATCGGGGAAACTTATGCTCAATGTGTGCTATTCTTAATAATTATTTTTAGTGATTTGGTAACTGTCAAGTCCAAATTTGTAGAAATTGCATTTATTTCTAATCTTTTTCAGAGCTCAGGATGCCAGCACCCTGGACAACATTGTATGGAGTAGACTTAACAGGACCTTTGTCTTGTATCTATCAATTTTCTGATCACTCTTCTTATCTATAAGCAAAACTTTATTCCTTAAAAATTCTGGGTCTACATTCTTTTTTGTGTTTTTATTATTTTATTTTATTTTTTTTTTCTCAGTGCATATGTACACTCACCAGCGAGGAGAGAGAGAGAAAACACCTTCCAAGGGAGAGCGGAAGTTCTTTTTCCTCTGCTTCTCTGTCCTGCAATGATTTGGGGTGTGGCATGATTTTCCTTCTCTTTTATTCTCCTATATCCTTTTGGTGTTTATTAGCCCTGCCTTTTCATCCTAGAGACCCTAACTCTCCTATCCTTTTTATAAGTAAACTGACTTAGTTCTTGTTCTTTTAGGAATGACAATAAACAGCCATTATAGTTTGACAGGCAAATAATACTGTGAAATAAAATAGGGCTAAAAATGGCACATTTTATCCATTAATCCCAAGACTGTTTAATTTTGCCAATACATCAGAAAATAATAAATTAATGCCTATTTTAGACAGTACATTAACAAATAATTGCATTGGTTATATCAGCACAGAAGTATTAGACTTTTAATTTTTTGCCTGATTTGAATTGTATACAAATTCCAGTGGGGAAAAAATCATATAACATCTCAGAATATTATTATTATTTTTTTGTGTGTGTGAAATGGACCTGGAAACTTTACTTATTTAAATTTTGTAAAAGGTAAACCTAAACAGATGCCACTACTCACTTAATCTTTTCATTTAGTTGAAAAAGTTTCTGTTATTTTAATGAAGGGGAAATTAGAAAGTTATTATTTTAGAACTTGGTCATAGGGTTGGTCTCCTATTTTAGTGGTTAGGCCTTATATTTAGAGAAACAGATCCCAATGGCTGACCATGGTTTCAATCTGGACCCCAGCAGCTTGAAAACCATGCCACACCTTAAATCATTGCAGGAAAGAGAAGTGGAGGAAAAAGAACTTCCATCTCCACTGTAAGGTGCTTTATCTCTCTCTCTCTCCTCTCTGATGAGTGCACACAACCTCTGAGGAAAAATATTTAAAAAAATAAAAAGAATGTAGACATAGACTTTAAAGGTATAAAGTTTTGTTTACCTATTAAGTAAAATAATTAATTTTAAATGTATAACGTTTTATTATTTTTTATAGTTATCTGATCTAAAAGTACACTGCAACTTTGATGCAACATTACTGTAGCTATTTAATATAATATTGTATTACAAAGAGAAGGATAAGTAAAGGAAGGCAGAAACTCTTCTAATATCCTATCCTATATTAGAATTTATCTTTTCATTTTCATTCAGGTTAAAATCAAAGCCCAAAGAATTAAAAATTGATAATTTCCTCCTCCATTAAACTAATTCAATATATGTGTAGCTCAGCTAAAATGGTAAATTAAAAATTGACTAAACTAAAATTTTATAGAGCTTTTTTAGGGGGGCAAATAACAAGACTGAAAAAGTGAGAGATAGAGAAATGCATTTGTTGACAGGAAAAGTTGTTAAATATGTGAACAAGTACCTAAAGGAATTTGCAGAACTGTAGGACTTTAGAAAAATAAAATATTCTCTCTGCACTACAGGTGATGGTTTGGGTAAGATTATAACTAAAGGCAAAATAATAGATCTGATGAATACAAATGGAAATTTCCAGCCCTGTGGATTTAAGATTTATTTTGTAGGCGATGATAAAATCAGATTTATAAGTCATACCTCATTATAAAATCCAACTAGAGGAGAAATTTGATTGTGAGATATTTTTGAACAAGGAAACGAGAGGAAATTATTATCTACTTCATGTTAATATAGTCAGTCTCTGCTGTATACAAAACAAAAGACTTTTAAACTCAAATAGCACTTGTGAAATATGGTAGAGAACTTTCAGTTGTATGTTGCTGGGAGAGAAAAAAATAGGAAACGGCAACATTATTTCTCTTATGACTAAAGACCATTGGGGCTTAGTAAAATACACCGATGGTCTATTTTGGTTGTAAAAAGTTAACCCGTAGGATATTCCCTATAGGCCAGGAATAAGAAAAGTACATAGATCATTAAGAAAAATTTGTGGTTGGAATGCAAGTGAGCAAGGCAGGGGCTGAGAGCATCTAAGTGGAAGAAAAGGGGCCCAGAACCATGTACAGAGCAAGGATGAAGGCCCGCAAGAGCTCGGCCCGATCCCTAGCTTCCACGTTTCCCTGCCGTGGTTAAAATATTGGAGTCCCCTGCAGTGCCTGGGAACCTGTCACTCATCCCAGTGCAGCCCTCTAAGCCTGAGAAGAGTTTGTGCACATCTTGGGCACTTTTCTTCCTTTCAGGGCCTCTCTGACATCCTCACAATCTCCTATTGGGATCAACCAGGCACCCAGAGAGCCCCATGGCTCATTTCTATGGGGGTCTATGGAGCTCCCTGGACAGCAGGGTTCCCAGGGAGAGGCACAGGGAGGGAATCACTTCCACTGGTCAATGCTGTATTCTACAAGTCGTAAGAGATGGGGCTACACAGAATGGGTATGACTGCTCACTTCAGTAACTCTTAGACCTAGGGCTCTGGATTACTGACTTTCAATTCTTGTACTTTGGCTTGAGGCACAAGTGAGAGTGACATCATAGCAGTATCTCTGGCCTATAGCACTGGAGAACTGCAGGAGGAAAAACAGAATCTCCTAGGACATTCACCCCACTACCATTACAGGCTCCTGACAACATGTACACCAATACTCCAGAAGAGATGCACCCAAGTCTGACTTTCTTTTTCTCTTTGTTTAGGTTTTTGTCATAGGATCCATGCATATGCCAGAGAGATACAGAGACAGACACAGAGAGAGTTGAAGTGAGAAATCATCCCCATGGGGCGATGGCCATGCCCAATCCCTTCTCCCCCACTCTTCTTTCAGGATTTTGAGCATGAGACAGTGTGATTTTTCAAGCCACAGGGTCTGGGACTTGAACCACTTTTAGCCATGTGAGAACCCAGTGCCTTAACCACAACACCACCTGCTGGCCCAGTTCTCTTAGTTTTGGAGACCATTGTTCCAACCCAACCAAAACCTAAAATGTAATAAACATGGGTGTCAGCCAGTCACAAGACGTTGCCAAGGAACTCAACATTGACCATTCTACAGTCACTCAGCATTTGAAGCAAATTGGAAAGGTGAAAAAGCTGGATAAGTGGGTGTCTCATGAATTGAGCAAAAATTTAAAAATGTAATAATTTTGAGTGTCTTCTTCTCTTACTCTGCAACAACAACTCACCATTTCTTGATAAGATTGTGAAGTGTGCTGAAAAGTGGGTTTTATATGACAACCAGTGATGACCAGCTCAGTGGTTGAACCAAGAAGAGGCTCCAAGCCCTCCTCAAAGCCAAATTTACAACAACAACAAAAAAAAGGTCAGGGGCACTGTTCGATGGGGTCTGATCCACTGCAGCATTCTGAATCCCAGAGAAACCTTTACATCTGAGGTGTATGCCCAGTAAACTGATGAGATACTCAGAAAATTGCAATGCCTGCAGCCAGTATAGGTCAACCAAAAAGTCCAGTTCTTCTCTACTAAATGCCTGACAGTCCAAATATCTAATGGGGCCATCCCTTGTAGTACAGCAGTCAGGCACTGTGCAGAGGAAGAAAGATTCCACAGCGTCAGCCAGGCTTCAAGTCTCACCCCGTTCTCTTAAAAAAATGTGCCGAGATAAAGTGATTAAACGAAAAAAGAGAAAAAAAAAGTGCCTCGGAAATACACATAAGCCTAGGTTCCTAAAGTGATGGAGAATGGAGGAAAAAGAATTGCTTTATGACCAGGCGCTATTGGGAGATACTTTCTCTCTCTTCTGATCTCTCTTTCTCTCTCTTTCTATCTCCTCCATGTGCAAACACATGCCCTCTGGCATAAATTTATTTTTACCTATATTTCTTTAGGTATTTTAATTATATTTAATTATATATGTATATTATCAATGGTTTTACTTCAATCATTGAATAAAAATTAAAATAACTTTCTAACTCACTACAACGTAGTTATGCATCAGACATTTTTAGCTGTTTCCCAGGAAACGTATTTATTATCTTTTGCTTCAGCCAATATTAGCCCCAGGCTCAGAGGTCACTTACGATTGGTGTGGTCCCATTTCCTTTGCCAGTGATCGAACAGTTCACACCCTTCCATAGATTAGAACATGAGTATGTGTTTTATGGAGCAGCTCACTCCTTGTGTATCCGTGTGCTATGCTGGCAACACACTAGGAATGAAAAGTATAAGGATGAAATAGACTCAGGGCCTTAGAGGTACAATGAGCCAGTAAATTAAATAGAAAGGTCATCCTGTTCCCAGATCATTCTTACTACTTAAAATAATAAATCCTCTTACTGTTTTATCTTTGCATTTTCTCCTCTTTAATATCCCAAATCTTCAATAGCAAAATATATCTAAAGAAAAACTTAGTATCCTATTACTGAAATTTTATGAGAATGACTTATTAATAATTAATTAATGGATGGATGAAATTATAGACAAATTTCAACAGCGGGCTGATTTAAGACTTTCTATTTATTGTTTTATAGTCATATAAATTTTATATTTATTATGTATCTAAAATCCATATAAAATCTGAATAAAATCCATTAAACATAGCACATGTACTATGTACTATGCATTGTTTGATGTACTGCAAATTGCAGAGAGTTTAAAAAAAATGTCTCTCCTCACAAGCAGGATAAAGTGAGGTAAAATTAGGTCAAGGGAATATTGTAGCTATGAGTGAACTTGGTCTGGAGATTGATAACGCAAGGAACTTTTGTGTTTATTCTTCATAAATGTGTCCTTTTTGAGCTCTGTCTGCCTACAGTTTTGACTGAACTGAATACTCAGTCGATTTATTTTTCAGATGGCATTATTTTCTCATCTATAACTTGGGAAATCTATAAGGAGTTTTTGAAGAATAACAAATATTAAACACTGAAAGTAAAAAATCTATCAGGAACTATATTGATAAGTATATGTGTTTTAAAAAATGATGCAGAATCAGCTTTAATGTACACTGATATCCAGGAAAATACTAATTACACATACAATGTAATTCTAGAGATACCAGTAACTATGAGTCCGGAGGTCTAGATTAGTGTCTTGAAGTAATGGTGTGGTCTTGATCAAATAATTGCTTCTTCAGGTAGTCTTAGTTTTACTCTAACATCAAGTCAGACCATTAGAGTACTGATATGTGACTGATCACTTGGGAACATTGTCTTTCCCTAGGAAGAGTAATACAAAACGGTAATTAGTACTCACTAGAGTATTTAAAAGAATTGTTCTTGAAGGCATATATCTCTACATCTTTAGGGATCCTTGGAAATATTTCCCACAGGTATTGTTATCAGGGAAACAAGCAAGCAAGCAAGTAAGCAAGCAAAGCCATAAAATGAACAGACTGATTTCCCTGAAGAAACCATTTTTATTGTTGTTGTTCTAGTTTAAAAAACCTAAAAATCTCAGACCAGTAAGTGGCATGGAGTTGTTTTTTGATCTGTTTGTTTGGTTTATATTTAATTTTATTTTCAGAAGATTCATTTTGGCATGGAGCTTAAGGCAGCTAGATCCTACATGCCAAACTCTGGGATTCCAGTCCTGGAACCATGCTGGGCATGTGTGCGTGTGTGCCCAAAATCCCAAAAGGAGAATGGAGAAGTGATTGTAGACTGGCCATCATTCTGGGGGTGGGGGTGTGGGGACTGATTCCCCACTTTTCTTGTCTCTTTGTGCTCTTTCTTTGTAGAGTGCATGCATTGTTTACCAAACAAACAAACAAAAACCACTAAAAAACCCCCCAAAATCAAAACCTACAAATCTCAAAATCAAATAAGTTTACCATTTTGATCTCATAGCTCAGAAAATAGAGAGTTAAATTTGCAAGTCCCATCCCTGATCTTTAAACCAAGGGAGAAGATAAACAGTCCAGGCTATTGTTTTATCTCTGATTTCCTATTTTTAACACTTTCTTTTATACTGCAGGTCTCTCATCTGTGTCATGTAAACACATGTGCTGTATCTTTCTTTTATTCCTTAATTTGTTTTAGAAGGTAAGTCAAAAGATAGATGTCTGGGTTTTTGCAATGATAAATTTAAAAAATGTATATAGATCAGCAAAGTGAAGTCTTTGAATTTTAAAATTTCTATTTATCTATCTTTCTTCTTTTTGTTAATTTTATGCTAAGAAATTATGATGTATTTATTGAGATTGATATTTGAAAAAATGCCATTGCATCAGTAGACTTGAAATAACTTTTGCTCATCAATAAAAAAATTAGAATAAAAGATTAGTACTACTTTTCTCAAATTTTTATTAATTGAAGTAATAAAAAAATAAATTAGAAAAAAATATCTGTATAGTTTGTCAACATTAGGATTTTTTCTTGCCTGTGAAGCTAATGACTATTCCACCATAGTGTATTTATGTTTCTAAAAATATTGTCATTTTAAAAAGGGTAGTAATTACAACATGACATGTTCTGATTTTTCTTGTGGCACACTTTAAAAGAATTATTTAAGCATGGGCAGTTTAATTTTTCTTAATCATGTTCATATATTAATGATGCATACAATACTTATCTCTTGAAATTTTAAAGAAAGACTTGTTCTAAAATATGTTTCACATGGATAAAATATAATGCCAATTAACTCAAAGGTAGACAAATAAAGCTAGATTCAAGAAGTCTTTTGAGACAAAATTAAATGCAGAAGTGGATT
The DNA here is from genome assembly GCA_026018925.1 of Tupaia tana. Taxonomy (NCBI): domain Eukaryota; kingdom Metazoa; phylum Chordata; class Mammalia; order Scandentia; family Tupaiidae; genus Tupaia; species Tupaia tana. The sequence continues at coordinate 159,908,019 of JAKSZU010000001.1, forward strand.
TAGCAGATTATCTTCCAGATCTTTATTCTTTCTTGATATTCCTTGGAAGCCAATTCAAATATGCATATCAAGTTTTGTATCATACAAAACTGTATTTATGTAATTATATAAACCAGTATTTAAATGTAAAAATATAAATAAGACATTTCTAATTTTTTTCTGACTTTAAATGATAGGATTAAGAAAAATAATTAGAAAGCAGTGGTAACTTCTATAATACTTTAAAAATTATTCTTATGCTTTTAAAAGAATGCTATATTTCGTCTATACCAGAGCAGGAATAGTGTGATTATTTTAGGTTCAGGGAAATTAGGACATTTGATACAACATGGCTATTACACAACTATCCCCCCTTGGCCATGGCTAAAGCTCTTAAGCTAGCTTTGGCTTGAGAGTCTGTTTCATTTTGCTATAACCATGTTTGCCTTTCTTTATTTGCTAATTAGTCTATTATCTAAATTTCCACTTAATCCTCATGAAAATAATATTGCACAACTTGCAGGATATTTTTATAGGCTCCTCATGGTCTCTATTTCAAAATTTAGAAAATTAATTGATTTTGATTTAAAATAATTCTTGTATGATTTTAACAAGTAACGTGAGAAAAAATAAATGTCATTTTGAGGTTTTTGTGATATCATATATGTATATATATATTTATCTGCATGTGTGTGTGTGTGTGTGTATATATGTGTGTATATATATATATATATATATATATATATATATATATATATATAAAATTAGAATCATTAAAATGCACATTCATTTTGCTTTTAAACCATATCCCATTGCAGACTGAGTCATGTGGATAATCATCTCAGAACAAGTGGGATGTTTGACCCCTTTAGCAAGGCAACTTTAAATCCAAGTTTAGATAAAAAGATATTACAAATTCATGAAGAATCTCAAGTCTGAAGGATTCAGAGCAGAGAACTCCATCCTGGCGTGAAGCCTATGCCAGCTGGCCTGTGTGATTTTTGTTCTTTAGTGAAAGAGTAACATGACATGGCAGAAATAATACTGCTTTTCCCTTCTGGTGTGGATTAAGAGAAGAGAAAATAGAGAGAAAAAAAATAGAGGGAAGGTACGTGACCAAAATTTTTAGTTCTGCTTTCCATGATGTCATTTGGTGAAGCTGAGAGTGGCTTTGGCTACAAAGCACTCTGAGGATATGGTCAGGATGGGTATTCACAATAGCCTTGCACAGAGAGCACAGGGTCATAGCTTGAGACAGAGCTGAATGGGGGCGGTAGGGAAGACTCAGTAGTGGTTGAGCAGAGGGCAGTCAACAAAAGTCTGTAAGCCCTGAGCCTATTTTTATAAATAAGGTTTTATTGGAAACAATAGATACAGCCATGTCTATTGTTTTATGAATTATCTGCGACTGCTTCTGTGATTCAAGGGCAGAGTTAATTTTGTTGTGAGGAGGTTAAAATATGCTATTTGGGTATTGTGACAATACCAGTAAAAACTGTTTAAAGAACGGGTGGAAGGTTACTTTGATCTTTATTCTATTTCTTAAAAACAGAAGATAAAATTTCCATATGATAAACAACCTCCTTATATTCTTTTTTTCCTTTTTATTTATTTATTTACTTACATTCCTTCACTGTACATCATTACAGCAAAGAAAATGAGATTTTTTTCATCCAGAATACACTGTATATTGGCTCAACCAAGCACATCAACATATGTGTTATTGTCAACAAATCATTCTCCATTTCTTGTTTCCTGTATATTTTGCCTTTTAAGGAAAGGCAACTTCCTTCTATTCAAGGACAAGAAATTGAAATCGAGAAAATTCTGTATAAATTTTGTTAAAGTGACTCTTATTTAAGTCTCCCCTCATGATGTAGTTGCTTCTTAACAACTTACACCTCTTTATCCAATCCAATGTGTCAGTAAAACTGCTTCATTTTCTCTTTAATATCTTCCTTGAATGAGACAGAATCCCCAACAGACCTTTAATACACCCACAGCCTCAGATCATGAGCACACAATTGTCTGGTGACTCAGAAAAGTCATTGGATATGAAACCAGAATCTTCTCATGTGGGTTTTGCTCACAGAGCATTGTATTCCTGCTTACCATTGTTTGGTCCCTCCTGTTTCTTCAAGTTCCGTTTCTTTATGAGTCCTCCTGTGTACGTAAACTTGTGACTACATTTTGCTCCTATTAGTCTATGTGACATCAGTTTAATTTTTGCACTCAGCTGGATCCTAAGAGGATGGAGGTAGAATTTTTCTACCTCTAGAGTTGCAATAGAAACCATTTGGCACAAAAGTCTAGAATCATTTACCCTCTGGTCCTTAGGGAAAAGTACGTTGACCCACTTGTAGAGTTTTAGTAGAGCACAAGGCATAGCACTAGGCCTTGGTCCTGAGCCAGCTGTGAGAACAGATCAAGAATCACACCAGCTTGAGGTTTTGCTGAAAATCTTCTTACTCAGAGTTATCTCAGAATTTGCTTCACGTTGTTTACTAATTTAGCCCCAGTTAAATATTTGCTTGGATGTCTCTCCTGCAAATAGAAGGCTCTTGGTGACCTGATGTCTAAGATCATCATTTTAATCTAACGAGTTTACAATACTAAACTCAGTAACATTCTAAATTCTTCCTAAGAACACAGGTCCTCTTTAGCTGCAAATTAGATCAGCCAAGTTAATAGCGAATTAAATATATTTATTTTTTATTACCAGAGAGTTCTTGCCAGAGAAAGGGTAAGAAAGAGAGAGAGTGAGCGAAAGCATCAACCCCCAATGAGACATGGTCATGCCACAATTCGTTTTTCGCCATCTGGTAACTGTTTTGGACATAACACTCCTGGTGTGTTTTCAAGCCACCAGGGCCAGCATTTAAACAACAGTTGGCCATGTGGGATACAACTCCTTTAGCCGCTGGGGTATAGGGCTGGATCAAAATTAAATATTTAAAAGTTCTCTTCATCCATTAAATGACACTTTCTTAAACTCAGTTTGCTTTTCAAACATATTATTTATTTCACCTTTTTCAACATGTCATAATCTGGGTTTACTATGCACAGAGGTCTAGGATTGGGCAAGTTTTTTATTTCCTCCAAGAGGCTCTACTTGCTGACTAGCCTTATTATTTCATTTAATTAATTAATTAATTTAAAGTATCAATAATCCATTCTCTGAGTTTCTCTTTCTCTCTTTATTTCTCTATTTCTTCATGTTTTCCCCTCTAAGTTCTTATTAAAGTTTTCAGAGCCTGTATTTGTGAAGAGATCAATTCAATTTTAGAAGCATTATCTTCTCCAACATACAGCACCCCAGTCTGTTTGTGAAGTCTTTCAGATTTTTTTCTTCCATGATCAAGGACGTAGTATCACGGGATCCACCAGTGAGAACTGATGATTTCCTGTATACCACTTCTATCACTAAACATAAATTAAGAGAGCAAAAAAGTTGAACATAAATTGAGCCACTTAAGATTTTTTTTCTAAATTTTAAATTGCAAAGCATGTATAGAATACCAGTCTAGCATAGAGACCAAATCAGGACATGTGGGAAACACCTATCTATCTTTATAGATATGCACATGTATGTATATGTGTGCCCAATATTATAGCTATATTTAAATCTGTCTATCATCTATCTTCGTTATTATCTATTCATTTATCTATCTCCTACTAAATAGAGGTTAGGGTAATACAGAGATTAGGCACAGATTCAGTCTAAGGTCTCTGCCTGAGATGACAAAATCCTTTCTGATTAGACAATGCGAAAAAGAATTTTACAATTGGATCTTTTGGCTGGCACGGAGAGATAAAGAGAAAGATTGAAAGGCTGCTCTCTAGTAAGCAATCATACAATTTACACACTCCATTCTTCTGACAGTCCACTCCTCTGTCCCAGAAGTCCATGTTTCTCTAGATACTCCCCAGGATTTGGTAAATTGTTATTAACAATGAAGAAACAGACAAAAAAATTGTAGACCAGAGATTTATGAACAGGGGTTTTATCATTTACCTGAGGTCTACAAAATAGACAGTGTGAGTGGGATTAATCACAAGCCTGAAGGAAAGGATTACCTACCATTGCCAATTTTGATGTATATAAACATTACAAGCAAAACTGTCTTGCATTTGGATACTTCATATCGAAGGTTTAGCTACTTTAAAAATTCATTATGCACCTATGACAGACAGTTCAAGTCTTGCATCCAGTGACTTAAAAATCACGCCGGGCTCATGTGAGTGTGTGCCCAAGATCCTAAGAGAAATAGAGTAGGAGGGATGACCATCCTCACTTGTGGGGGTGGGGGTGGCGATTTCTCACTTTCCCTCTCATCGTTTCTGTTTCTCTCTCTCAGATGAGCACATGTACTCAAAGGGAAAAAAGAAGTCATTTGATAGAACATGTTCTGTCCTTCATGAAATCATTTCAGTGTAAGCTGTTGTTTATTCTTTGAGGTAAACATAACGCAACCTTAAAAAAAATAGTTCTAGAATCTTCTTAAAAACAAATAGCCAAGGAAATTTTCATCCCCCTTTTAAATATATGTATGTCATCTCTTAAAATACTAAGAATGATACATTCTGAGGTTTAAATCCTAATTAAACCTAAGAAGGAAAAAATAAAATCATTGAGCAGGGACCAGTAGCTGGCATAGCAATAGTTTAAGTTCTATGGCTGACTTTAGGGAAATGGGGTTCTGGTTTCTATCATCCACCTTGGAGAGATTCTAGTTTAAATGATTTAACTAGGAAAATGAGGTGTGAGAGACAAGAGATCAAAGAAAAATTGCTCTTAAGGATTTCACTTTGGAGTATCAATTCTTGGGGCCCCAACAGACAAGATAGCAAAAATATTATAGCAGGCACAGCAGAATGGTGAACCTATGTTGCTGAACATTCCCATGGCTGATGGCAGTTTGAGTCCCAGAGCTGGAGGCTTGAAACTCATGTTGTGTGCATGGGAATGCGTGCCCAAAATCCTTAGAAGAGAATAGAAGAGAAGGGATTGAGACGTGGTCCTTCCTCTGGGAGACAATTTCTTGCTTTCTGTTTCTAACAAGTGCATGCTCCCTATAAGAATAATCTCTCCAAAAAAATAAAATATATATATACAGAGATAGATGATAGATAGATGATAGATAGATAGATAGACAGATATAGATAGATGATAGATAGGTAGATAGATAGATAGATAGATATAGATATACACACATATATAATGTGTTCATATTGGTAATTATTGGTTATGAATAGCTTTCTTTTCTAATCATATATATGTGTATGTGTGTGTGTGTATGTGTGTGTGTGTATTTTGTTGTTGTTCTGGCTCCTTGCCCATTTAGGAAAGATTATGTGGGTTTTTAAAAGATCATTTTGTAAAAGTTCTTTTATTTTAGCCATGATATAAACGTATCCTTTAAATAAAAAACAAATATTTTCAGAGTATTATCCTTTCACATTTTTATCTCATACTGTATTTTGATCATATGATTGCATTGATATATTTTCCTTTAAAATATCCCTTTTCTTTTGTGATTTTATTTTTATTATTAGAGATATTTTGATCTCTGTATTGAAAACATACTCATTTGTATCTGTTTTATGGTTTCAATCTTTAAGAATTAATTATGTTAATCTCTGGAATTTGTGCCATAATATGACATTAGCATACACATAAATTATTGTCTAATTAATTAGGTAACCTAGTATCATGACCCCTGTAATATTGTATGTAATTATTATCATTTGTTTACATTTTATCTGGAATTTTCAATTAATTATTAGCCAATTCAAATAAAGTAACTTTTTTTTATATTATGTATCTTTGTACAATATAACTTTGTATCTACAGAGAGTTTCTTTTTCTAAATCTTTTTCTTTGCATTTACTTTCATGTTCTCTTCCTTATAGTACTTGCATGGACATGTGTCCTGATACAAAGAATTCTTAGAAAGATATGCCTACTGATAAGGAAAAAAAAGAAAGAAAAAAGAAAGGAAAAGAGAGAGATAACCAGAGAGGCATCATCCCAAATTCTGGATTTCCTTTGGTCATATTGTGGAAGTCTGCATATTAGATATTGCACATGAACAAATGTTCGTCCATTTTGTACCCTTCCCCTAACGTGGCTGTCTGCTTCTGTATTCTTGCTTGCTCTTCCCATGAGAAAACAGCTAGTGCTAAAACTGCATCCGGGACGAAATCCTCTACCTGCTACTGTCTTTGCTGACTAGCCTGAAACCCTTTTGTTTAGCAGTGTAACTGGTTGCATGGAAACCCCATTCCCCTCAGAAATAATTAACTGGCTTGACTCAGCTTCTGTAACTGCTTTTGCATAGGAATCCTGCACACCTGGCAACCCCTAAAAGAGGCTACCCCAAACTTTGGCTGGGGCGGCAGTTCTGACTCTCAGCCTCCGAGCCTCAGGCTGTAGTCGCTGGCCAGCTATTTAATAGAGACTCCCTTTAAACTTAATTTGACTTTGGTGGTCATTCACTCGGTGCCACTCTACAACAATATGAGTATGTGACATGGTATCTATCTAGAGGCTTCCTGTGAATGAAAGGCTAGTATGCAGCTGACCCTGAATCTTGGTGTTCTGAGAAATTTAATTATCTAAGCCTTAAACCACCTACTCAAAATATCTTTAATATTGAATAATTGATTCAGCTTCTAAAAACAGCCTAGCTGGTATATTTACTGATTTTATTGAACTGGAATGGCTTTATTAAATCAATAGTTTATTTTTTATTTTTTTTTCCTGTTCTTACCTAGTAAAGACCAAAGTCATTATGTCAATTTAGCTTCTTTTTCATATCTGTTTCCAGCCTCACTTTTGGTTATTTATCCACAGAGTTACATGTTCAAATTCTCCTCCTCACTGTATCTATAGCTTTATTTATTATATAGACAATTATTTTTAGCTGCAACATCCTTCTATGCATGACTTAGTACTAAACTTTTTTCTGGCCTTCAAGATCTGACATGAACCAACAAATTATGAATAGTGCTTTTTCCCACTATAAAATAAATAAAATTTGTTTTCTTATCCTGAATATCGACAATATTTGGCTTAGATCTTTCAAAAGGCAGTTTTATATGTAACATTTAAAATAATGTACAGCCAAACAGCTTGTTATCTTAGCAGGGGCAGGAAAGGGGGTTGATCGCTTTCTTGCCCATCTGAAAGAATCATGGCCAGCATTCCTATAGCAAAAACAACAACAAGGTTAAAAAAAGAGATGAGTACGAAAAATGTATTTGATCCCAGTTTAACTTAATATGGAAGCAAGGCAAGCTATCTGATTTTACACTTTGGTTCAATGAACCAGGAGTGGCTTAGGATGAATGAAGCACGGACAGCCGTATAGAAACGTGACTGGATGAAAGGGTATGAGCAAGTGGGACTAGACTGAGTGGGGAACCCGACAAGGAAGTCCTGTCTGTTCAGATTCTTCTTGACCTCTTTGTTGCAGCAGTTCCTCGTCACAGGTATGGCACAGAACCTCTCCAGAATGAGGGATTTTGTTTATGACTAGCTGTTACAAAGAAAAACAGGAAGACTAGGGAATATTTTTAGTTTCTGTAACCTGTCATAGGAAGGGAAATTCTAGTTTCTCTAGATTTTTCTAGTGAAAAATGGATGATTCTCTAGAATGTCTAGGGGTGAAGATAAGGGTGAGAGTCAGAAGCACAGGGGGTTGGAGGGGAACTCTGCTTCTGTGGCTGCTCTGAGGCCTTCACTTCAGGGTTGGAGGGAACTCTGCTTCTGTGGCTGCGCTAAGGCCTTCACTTTGGGGTGCCATTTTCTGAGCCCCAGCATCTACGCTAACATGAATGTGCTATTGCTCTCCCTATAGTTAACAGAATTTAATAGTTCAGACGTTTTGCACCCAGGAACATGGAGTTGTAATAACTTTGCTATCTGTTTTAAGAACTTCTTGACTATGCGTTTATCTGAATGATAGACTAGTCAGCCTGCCATGTGATGATAATGAGCCTCATCCCAGAATAATACATGATCAATTCATCAGAATAAACAATGTTTTTTAGAGTTTTTTGCTTTAGGACCTGTGCAGTAGCTGGAGACAGAGAGACAGAGACAGTGAGACGGAAAATGAGAAAAGACCCCACAGGGATGATGGCCATGCTGCAATCTCCCCTCTTCCACACTCCTCCTGGGATCTTAGGCACACACATTCACGTGCTGAGTGTGAGTTTCAAGATGCTGGGTCTGGAACTCGAACTGTGGGAGTCCAGCAATATAACTGCCATGCTATCTGCTGGCCCAGAATAAGCAACACTTCCCACTTCAAAATTCACTTAAGCCTTATTCTCACTATGCCCATGATTTCCAAACTATTAGATACACACTTTGTCCTTGTACCATGGAAATGTTGGGGAAATATAATCAAAACCAGTCTCTCAATCTCGAAATTCACTAAACGAAGGTAGTAGAGTAAGAGCACTCTTTTATTATTGAGTCAATGTTGAGCCAGAATGTTTGTGTTCATCACAGCCAATTCGTTAGCAGATGGCAAAGATGACCTAGCCTTGTGGCACAGTCAGCCTCAAGCCGAACTGCAGTGCTTGCTGAGCAGGGCTCACATTTCTGTGTCAGACTGAAAACATACCAGGAACACGTGGTTGTGTCTTGGATCCGGCAGTGTAGGAGGGCTTAGGAAAGCAGATTAAGGTAGAATGGCATGCCTCTCTCTTGTGCACCATGGATTTTCTATCATGAAAACAAATAAACTTAAGGAAAAAAGATCACAAAGACAAAAATAAATTGTACCCTTTTATGTAGTCATGAATATATAACTCAATATATACATGCTTTCAAGATAAATAATAACTAATACAGGGGCTGGCCTTGTTGACTAGTGGTTACGGGAGCCAGATTCCACATGACCAACTGTGTGACTTGAATCCTGGACCTGGTGGCTTAAAAAACATACCAGGCATGTGTATGTGCCCAAATCCTGACAGGACGGAGACATGGAGAAGGGATTGTGGCATGACTACATTCTATTGAGAGGCATTGGTTTTTGTTTATTTTTTACACTGCCTTCTCAGTCTTTCTGTGGTAAGGGCATGCACCCTCTGGCAAAATTAAAAAATAAAAATATAAACAATAACTAGTGCTCAGGTCAGAGGACTTGACAAGATAATTTGTCAAATTTAGTTTTTTTAACTTTACCTGGTAATTGGGATGACCTTTGAGTTGCCAAATAGGTTTTAGATAGAGAAAAACTAAACTTCTAATATTATGATGAGAGGTGCCTCCCGTAATTAGTCTCTCTCTTTTTTTTTGGAGAGGTTTGTGCTATAGGGCGTGTGCACTAATCAGACAGACAGAGAGAGAGAGACAGAGAGATAGAAAGCGAGAAATCACCCCCCCCCCCCAGGGGGGATGGCCACGCTGCAATCCCTTCTCCTCCATTCTCCTCTCGGGATCTTGGGCATGCACGCAAATGTGCCTGACATGAGTTTAAGCCACCGGGTCCAGGACTCGAATCCCGTTCGACTACATGGCAGTCCAGCGACATAGCCATTATGCTAACTGCTGGCCTCCCATAGTTAGTCTCTTAATCCCCTCTAAACTGGGAGGTAGGGTCAAGATCTCCTAGAATGCTTGTTTCAAGGAAATGACTACCAGTGTTGAGAAAGATATTTTAAGGTCAGAAAGCTGACAAAATGTCATTCGAAAGAATTTTATGTACATTTTAATGAGAGAGAAATACTTAAAATAACATGTTTTTTTAAAAAAGGGAATGCTCAAAGAAAAGGAGAGAAGGGAAATCTATTATCCTATTTTCAACATAGTGGATTATACCACTTACACTTAGTTTTCATTTGTTCTTATGAAAGACCGATTTTTTTTTTATTTTTTTGGAGAGGATTTGCTATAGGGCATGTGTACTCGCCAGAAAGACAGAAAGAGACAGAGAGACAGAAAGAGAGAAATCATCCCCCCAGGGTGGATAGCCATGCCCTAATCCCTTCTCCTCCATTCTCCTCTCGGGATCTTGGGCACACACGCACATGCACCTGGCGTGAGTTTAAGCCACCGGGTCTGTGACTCGAACCATGGTCAATTACATGGTAGTCCAGTGACATAGCCATTACACCAACTGCTAGTCCTGAAAGACCCATCTTTTATTTTTTTTTCTTTTATTTATTATCATCATAATCTTTTTTATATTACATTGAATTGCATATAACTTTAAAATGTATTGCATTGCTTTTTCAAAAGGGAATGCCATGCATGTCAGTCAATACCAAGACATTAAAATCCCCACTTCATCATTCAATATCTTTTTATTGTTTTTCCCATTCATTATTATTATTCTAATTATTTTTTTAACCAATCACTATCTCTCATTTTGCTTGTAAAAAGACTTTACCCATCATGAAATACTTCTCAGACCAATCCAGTCGAAAATACTATACATGTCATCATCAACAGGTAATAAGGCATATCTGTGTCCCACTAATGTTCTGCCTCTCTATTTGTTCTCTTGCTATCTTTCTCTATCCTCTTCTCTTCACCCTCCCCATTCCCTACTGTCTTATTCTCCTTAAGTACTTTCACTGCTTTTATGTCCTCCAATATTTCGCTCTCTACCATAGAGTGTGGATAGTCGGTATATATTACGTGGATACATACAGTATCTTTCTTTCATAGCCTGGCTTACTTCACTCAGCAATAGATCCTCCATATCTAACCACTTTCTATCACATGCCAGAGGACTCATCTTAATAGGCATTCCTAATCCTTTTGAATACTCTGTCAATAATGTTTCCCATTCCACTGAGACATTCTAGTGAGATTCCACTAAGATATAAAAGTAGTGGCTTTTTCTACTGTAGTAGGAATTGTGGGGAGTCAAAATATGCCATTCCAAAATACACTTTCAGAATATTTTAAAATGACTAGTCATTTCTGCAGATAGAAAATTAGTTAAAAAATAGTTTTTATAACAGATGTACATCTCTTTGTATCAGTAAAGTAAGCAGTAAATGCAAGCAGATTTTCTGATGCTTCCTTGATCTGCCTAGAAAAAATCATATCACAGGAAGAAGTGAATTAGAGGTTGGACACCTGACCCAGAAAAATAAGATAAACTACATCTTCTTCCCTTTCCATGTTGATGGAAAACAAAAACAAAAACAAAACAAAACAAAAACTCCATAAAATATTGAAAGAGATTTATTCTAAGCCAGTATGAGTGACCATGGCCTGAGAAAACACAAACTCAAGCAACTTTGAGAAAGTTGTATTATAACAGCCCTTTTGTACCCTTCAGGAAAGCAGAAGTTATAAGAAGAGTTGAAAATCAATACATGAGGGTTATATATTGGCTTGTCCCTAAAAAAGTGAAATACCTTGAATTATGAACTTATGCATAGGTAGATTTAGAGAATCTTTCATTTTTATTCACTGTAGTAGCTATGTTTAAACTGGGGGTCAGCAAAAAGGAATATTTAAGTTTAATGTTAGCATAGATAAGGGAGTTTACTAACTATCAATGATGTTTTATTAGAGTCAAGATAGGAAATATAAGTCACAAGTATTAATGAAAAATGACCAGTTTATTAAGACTGATGGTATATAAGCTTGGCTCTCTCTGGACCCCTTAAGGGGGAAATTTTAAGAACAAAGAAAACTCTTTCATATCTTAATCCCTAGCTTCTTTTTCATAAGGTATAAAGCTTTTAGTCACGTGGCCTTTCTTTAAGTCTCATATTTTATGTGGCTCCTGTACATAAAATTCATATGTCTTATTGCTGTTAACCTGGGTGTAAGTTTTATTTAAAGTTGATTAAATCTTTAGAAGGAAGTGAGAAAATTTAAATCTTCCTTACAGAATAAACCTTTTGTTTGTTTATGTTCTTTTTGTTTTTGAGACAGATTTTTGCATTAGGACACATGCACTTCCCAGAGAGAAAGAGAGAGACAGAGGGATAGAAAGCAAAAAATCACCCTCCAGGGAGGATGGCCACACCACAATTCCTTTTCCTCCACACTCCTCTTTGTATTCTGGGCATGCACACACACGTGCCCGGCATGTTTCAAGCTGCTGGGTTCGGGACTCAAACCATAGTCAGCCACATGGGCGTCCAGGCATCTGCTGGTCCCAAGCTTGGTTTTGTTTTATTCACAGGCTATTTTAAGGGTATTTGGGGGAAGCTGACAGTAAACAATCACTATCTTATATTAATTTTTTGAAACTTTCATATCTCCTCTATTACAGTATAAACAGATCAAGGTGGAATATTTCTTAGGTACATTTTTACTTTATAATTGATTTTCTCTTGTGGTTAGTATAAAAACCTATACTCATTTGATAATCAATAAATTCAATTGAATTGGAAACTTTCTTTTATATACTCAACAATGCATTCTATGCTTTGATATGAACAGCACAAAATTGATTGACTCTTTTTGACAGCTTATAATTCTCTTTCATTACACTGAACATTATTTAATCATAGATACAAACATAATCTCTCATTTAATGTAAACTGAGAAAAATGAAACAATTACAAAGTGTCTCCTACAAATAGATACTACAGTACTTTACCATATCTGCAGGAAAACACATGCATTTGCACAATTTTAACCCAAAAATCAGTAGATTTTTCGAATGTAATTTTACAATTACTTCCTATTCACTAATGACTCCTTTCTAGTGCTGATCTTCATGATTATTGGCTAGTTCTCCATTTTCTAAAAGAATATGCTTTATAAAAAGCACTTTAGAGATGCATAAATCTGTTTCTCTCTGAAAATGATCTCCCAGATGAGATCTGCCTTGGGAAGATGTTAAGCCCTTTTTATTCCTAATTAGCCCCTATTCCAGCATTGTAAGGTTTTTTAATCATCATAAAAGCCACAGATTTCTTCTTTTCTTTAAATATGAAGGTGAGCACGGACTCCTGCTGTGAGAAGACAAAAGCAAGATGCTAATACAAAGTTAGCCATGACCTTTATCCTTTGCCAGAATCATCAAAAAGTAGTTACTTCAAGATCACAGAGGAAATAGCAGTACGCAAAATGGTGAAAAAGCTCTGTTTTAATTGAGAAAAAATGATATTGTGACTTTATATTTGATACTTTTCTTTGACTTAAATGAAACTGACAGAAATGGCTATAAAATACGTTAGAAAGTTTATTTGACCCAACACATTGATCAATTATCTTCCAAGATAGGCAATTAAATGGGCTTGTAGAGTTTATATTCAGCAAAAGTATTGCTCTCAAAGGGACTAAGATTTTTTTTTCTAAAAATAACTCAGCCAACTAATTATGTGCTTCTTTCTTGCCTAGGTGTTAAACCTTCTTTATTTAATTTCATTTGTTATTATTTATTTTTTAATTTGACCAAAGAGGCAGAGAGAGACCAAGTGAGTGAAGAGAAAAGTGAAAAAACAATCCACCAGGTCCAGGACTTGAACCATGGCCAGCCATGTGGGAGTCCAGCATCTTAACCATCACACTGTCTGCCAACCCAGAATTTTGTAAATTTAATAAAATATATGTCTAATTCTCTATGACAGACTACTTTTCATCTATAAATGATTAACAACAATGACAGAAACATACTGCAAGTTATCATTTCTCAGAAAAGGAGAAAAAATATTCCTACAACATTCACCTGACATTTTGAAATAAACTCTTGTCCCCCAAATTTGATATCTGATGACATTCAGTTGAAAGAAATGTTACTGATGGCTATACCCTCTGCACCACAATTCTTAGGTCACATAGTTGGAATACAGCCTTTCTTAGTGGCCGACAGGAATATTATTTTACTAAGACCCTACTTCTACTGTTATACAAAGTAATACATATTTGCATTAAGGAGCAAAATCATCTAGTTAAATGATGGAGATAATCATAATAATGATTTCTGCCACTTTCTTTTTTTGAAATATTTAACTAGCAAAAATAAAACTGTGACATTTTCTATTTTCTTCAAACAGTTATACACTGGAAGTAATAGGAATCATAAAAACCAACCAGGACTTCTCATCCTAGTATAGAAATCTTAACTGTGGGAGCTCAGTAGGCCCCAGAATACCAACCAAGTACTACTGTCTAAACATATCTGCCCCTTACTCTGTAAGGGAGAGATTGAGGGAGATTGCCTTACCACAAGGCTTCAGATACATTGACCCAATGGATGGTGGCCCACTGTTCAGACTAGGGCTTTTAAATTAAATGACAAACTAAATGATGTATTTTACATTCCACTTGGGAATACGTTAGCCAGGCTGCATTACCAGTCTTTTTGATGAAACAGCCACACTAAGTTGTTCTCAAATTTTTTTAATTAAAAAGGAAGTTTTTAATATTACATTTAGTCACATGTATCTTTACAGTGTAAAACATTTCTTTTTCCAGCATGATTACCATGCATATCAGTAAAGACAAAGACATTTCTATCCACATCATCATCAGCAAATTGTTCTCGAATTATTAGCTTCTTCTTTTTAGCTTGAGGGAACAGAAAGATGAAAAACCAAGACATGCTACTGCTACTTGATAAAAAATAAGTAGCACGTAGGCAGATTATTTATTTATTTAGAATAATATCAAGACTAATTCCTAAGGATGTGGACTTTTTAATGTTAAATAATCATTTAAAAGATTTCACATTAATAACCAAGAGTCAGGCCGACCTTGCATCACAGTAGCTAAGTGCTGTGCAAAAGAAGTAAGATCCTGTGGCTGACCAGGGATTCAAGTCCCTCCCTTGAAGACTAGAAAAACAGGGATTGTGGCAGGCTGGGGAACTGGAGGGAAAGAGGATTAAAGCATGATTAGACACAGTTTAGAGAGTGCTTTCTCTCTTTTTCTCTAGTCATGAACATCCCCTATGGTATAAAACAAAACCAAGAAACAAAAAATTAAAATTTGACTATGCTTTAAAAAATCATTACATGAAAATGAGAATACTGGAAATAAACTTTCTTTTCTAGATCCTGTCTTGGGCAGTTAACAACACTGTAAGAGGAAAGCAGATCTAATACACGCGGAAGAAGTCATAAGACTACAGAAACTAAAAATGCATAACATTCTATAGGTTGGTTGTAATAAAGTCCCAGAGATGCATCATTCAGTCTTGCTTAGACTTTTAGCCTGCTTCTTCTTCTTTCTTTTTTTTTTTTTTCCTTTTTTTTTTTTTTTTTTTTTTTTTTGAGAGGTTTTTGCTACAAGGCACGTGCACTCGTCAGAAAGACAGAGAGAGAAAGAGAAATAGATAGTGAGAAATCACCCCCCCAGGGGTGATGGCCATGCTGCAATCCCTTCTCCTTCATTCTCCGCTCGGGATCTTGGGCATGCACGCACACGTTCCCTGCATGAGTTTAAGCCACCGGGTCCGGGACTCGAACTGCGGTCAGCTACATGGGAGTCCGGCAACATAGCCATTACACTAACTGCTGGTCCTGGCCTGCTTCTTTTTATTCTTTATCATGCAGTTAGTTCTAAAATCAGGATTATCTCTTTATCTCTGATAAACTGACTTTATACCCATACTTTGCCTTTGCAATTGCTCTTACCTTTGTATCAAATATATTTGCTTCATCCCTTTCTCATCCAGATGCTAAATCTTCACAATATGGCTTAAGTCACACCTGTTCCATAAAACATTTTCTAATTGTTCTCTCTTTGTTACAATAGGAAGTATTCATTTTTTGTTATGATTAAATAAATTCTGTATGTTAACTGAAGGTGAAGTATGAGCCAGCCTTGTGTCAACTGTGCTCTAGTGGGTTTGTCTGGACTTGATTGGACTCATACAGCTTCAGATGTCTTCTATGATAGTCTCAGAACACAGTGCGGGATTGATTATTTGCTGGGGTATGCTGTTTCTAAGGCGAGAGTTTGAAATAAATTATATATGTACACCCTAAGGTTCTGCTTGACTATACTGTTAAATGTCATGTCTACTCTTATTCCACTGGCTGAAATAAATCACTTACCCAAGCCTGACACTGGAATAGGAAAGCATCCTTCACTTCCTAGGAGATACTGTCACAGTATTCTCATTCTGAAGAGAGCCTATATTCAAACAATAATACCAATTGCCTCAATCTTTGCTTGTTCTGATGCATAACTGACTTTCCTCCTATATGAAAAACATACTCAATACTGTCTTTAAAAATATAGCAAAGGGCTTTTCCAATTAAAGTATAATATGCAAATTCTGTATCCTACAATCTCAATCTAGGTGCAGCCGGCTACTTGTGTAAACCTTTCTATACTGTCTTGAAATAGGAGCATAGAGGTCACAGTTTGTTATTGCACAAAAAAAGCCAGCTTTTGTTTAAACTTGGGGTCAGTGAAAAAAACATATAAGCTTAATTTTAACATTTATAAAAATTTGCTACTCATCATGTGATCTTAGGCTAGAGTTAGGGAAGTAAGCCATAATACTGAAGCAGGGTGATCTGTTTTAGTGAATTTGATGGTGTAATAGAAGCAACTTTACCCAGACCTCTTAGAAAGGTATTTTAGAACAAATAAAAAGGGTTAGATTTGTTTGACAAAATAAAAAAAAAAAATCTTCACAATCATCTTCAAATTCTTCTTAAAACTGATTTTAAAGGGCATAAATTTTAAAATGTCTAATTTTTAAAAAATATCTTTAAATTTAGTAATGAACCTGGTTTACAAATTTAGAGCACAAACTTCCATAATGAAGAATACAGTAGAATCTGGTATACCAATTTTTTGAGTTGAACTTTTTTTTTGTACTTTTCAGATGCTCCTCCTAAGCTGTTTCAAATGTAAGCCCACATTTTTGTATTCCTTACTGAAAAATTATTAATACCAAAATAGACCAGCTTATCAGGAAAATATACACTCATAGCCACTCCTCACTTAACAATCTACCTATCTCCCTGTTGAATGACAGCTCGGACTTAACAAATGACCAATTCTCTACTGTGAGAAATTTCTTTCTCAGTCTGTAAATCTCAGAAATCCCCATTCTCAATCTTTATCTCATTCCCAGAGTCAGTTAGTATTCACTACATGAAGCGTTTGCTATCACGTAGCACTACATATTTTGTTTGTAAATTTGTACTTTATTGTACACCTATAGTAGTATCCAGGATAAATAAAGATAATTATGCTGGATTTACAGTGTTGTGTTCTAGTGTGTCTTGCTACATTCTGGCACTTAATACATGTTTTCATATGGATAGAATTACATTATTTTATTGTGGTGTCACTTAATATCTATTGAAAAATACATGCCTTATGGTGCCATGACATACCACCAATCATATGCCCTTAAGCCCCTCGCTATAGACCAATTTTCTTAGTGATTTAGCCATAGAAATTACTCGGTCATTGAGGAGTACCTAAGTTAAAATTAGAAAGCATATGCAAGCCTAGGTCGCACTGTCCATAGTGCCTCAGACCACAGTGTTGGAAGCCACATGACTGACTGGGTTCATATCCCTGGGTTAGCGTCTAAGATCCTCAGGTGTTGGAGATCTGAGGGAGGGAGATCACAGCCTAGCAGTATTCGGATGAAGTCACCTTTCTCATCTCTCTCTCTCTTGCACATGGACATGCTATAATAGAAAAAAAAAAAAAGTCTTAAAAATGGGAAGCAGATAGAAAGTAGTAATAACACAAATGAATTTGTTCAAGGGTTATTTCTTTGATAACATCATCTTGGGTTTGAAAGTTTAATAGCAAGATTTCTTACTGCAACTAAAATCTTGCTGTGGGTTGATTTTTTTTTTTTTTTTTTTTGAGGTAAATATAAAGTGACTTGAAAAATTCCAGTTTTCTGTAAAGCCAGGTTGTTTGGTGTTTTTCTTTTACTATTAAGTTTTAGAATTGCTTTTAAAAATTCATTTGTACAGATTAATAAAACATATCTCTTTGCATAACATTTATAGGGGAAATTTCAAGCTTTTAATTTTAAGGTAACATATGACTTATTTTCCAAGGCTACCATGCAATGTTCATTTTTATGAATTCCTTAAATCAAAAAATTTAATTTTTAGAGAAGACTTTTTAATTCATTGAGCAAAATATACAACAGATATGTTTTTTGTATAAACATTTAGTCATTCAAATTTAGAGGAACTGTCAGGTTAATATAATCAGTAAAGTGTTCATTAAAAGTAAGGAAAGAGAAAATTATGTTTTTAAATTACAGGAAACTAAAAAAAAGGTATGTGATAAATTAAGTGATTTAAAATTTTTATTTCCTCAAGTTACCATTTACTGGGTCAGAAACTGATTGCATCACTATCTGCTTTAATAGCTTTTCATTCTAATCCCTTAGTCGAATAGATCTATTTTTTAAAATAATTACCTATTCAACAATTCTGCTAGATAAAATACAAAGGCAAAAAGCTCATCACTGTAACAAATCTTTAGCAATAGAATCATATACACAATTCCAGCAATTTCTCAAGTCCAACATCTAATTATGTACATACCCATTTCTTATTTCACAGAAGTGAACACCAAGCTAATTAGGACTTTTATTAGGCTCTTCATCCATATAAAAAATAAACTCTGTTCAGATTTTCTGGTAAAATACACGGCTACCCTATATGGGACACTGAATGCATTCCAAGATTTTATTGTCTGAATTTGTTGCTGCTATAATGCAACCCTTTTAAAGAATTGTCAGCACTCTGCTATAATTCCTTGCACTCCGTTGAATTCTTCAGTATTTACAATGGTGGAGATGGTGCAGATTAGATGGAACCAGTACAATTTCTGTGTTCCTGCCAAGAGTCTCTTTTCTCCACAATGTCCCATCACAATTAGCTTTAGAGAGCATGAAGACAAATCTCATTATACCCCTTGTCTCTGGGTGTCCAAAATTGTAAGATGCCAAGAAATCCTCCATCATGCTTTATCCCTTGGATGGATTCCTGTATGGATCTGTACATGGCTTAGACTGCCCCATTTTCTCTCTGCCTCAACTTCTAAAACCCTCATTGTGTTCTCCAAACCACATGACTCGTTACTGGTAAAAACTCTTCTAATGGCAAACTCTCCTATCATCATTTTCCTCACTTTCTTGTTCTAAATAAAATAATATGTGACTTTCATTTGAGGCCCCTTTATTTACTTGCAATCGTTGGAAAATTGAGCTTAATAATGAATAGTTATTTTGTTTTTGTTTCTCATGTCCACGAACTATTATTATTTTTGTCTAATCTGACCACCCTTTTTCCCATCACTGCTTTAAAACACTTCTCATCAGATTTTACTGTCTACTCCCCTTCGTGCTGCCCGTTTTTCATACCTTCCTTAGTCATTTGCCTTTCATGTTTTTAAGACTTTGACTTGTCACTCACTCACATTCACTGCAGCACTTTTCTCTTCTTACTTTTTACTGATATTAGAACATACACAGATGAGCCTTCCACTTGTAAGTTATGGCAAACACACATGTTGTTACCAGGTAATCTGATTACTTCCTGTTTTATTAGAATTGCAGATCTCAGTCCCCTTGTTAGATGGTGGCCATCGACCATCTCAGATATATGAGTCGTAAGTAGGAATGATTTAAGTAGCCATTGAATGTGAGATATTTAAATAGCAAACTCAAACCCTCCAGTGTCTGAGAACAACTAGAATCTTCTATCCCAGTGACCATGATGGCCATGTGGTATGATCAAGAAATAAACTTATTTTCTGGGCCAGTAGGTGGCCTGGTAGTTGAGGGCACTGGACTCCCACATGGCCAACCACGCTTCAAGTCCTGGACCGGCCAGCTTGCTTTCTTACTTTCCCTAACTTTCTCGCTCTCTCGCTCTCTCTCTCACTCTGTCCCTCTCTGGTCAAATAAGTAAATAAATAAAGTTAAATAAAATAGTTATTTAAATAAAACTTGTTTTAAGATTCTTAACATTTTTAGATATTTTATTTTCTATGGTATAACCTACCTTCTCTTAACTGATATAACTGGTCTCACCTTACCTTTGCTCTTATACTGAAAGGGTGGTTAAGTCCTATTCTTTATTGGAGCAATAAACATACAGGTTAGTGTGGCTGAAAGAGAATAACTGGTCTCTCGATCCAGGAACATGAAAATCATGTGGCCCCTTGGTGCTGGCCTAGTCTACCTAACCTCCTACTCCTGAGCAACTATATATGCCTTCTGCTTTATCTACAAATACCTTCTTCAAAACTTTGTAAGAAGTAATAAATGCAGTACTAGAAAGGATCATGTTAATCTACTGAAACTAGATATAAACTGTAGTCTGTAATTATTTTTCTATAATGATTTGGTAAAAAAAAATATTGGGGACACAGAAATTTGAGCATTAAAACATTCATTCCTTAGTATCCTCTTTTATTTATGTGTTAGTTCAGACATTATGCACATATTTTCTAAATTTAAACTAGCTATCACTTGTTGAGTCCCTGCTGATTGCCAGGCCACATTACATGTTCTGTAGGAAATTTATTTCACTGAACATTCAAAATAATGCTATTATGTACTACTGTTATTCTCTTTTTTTAGATAAGAAAGAGAAGTCACAGAGGTTAAATAATTTACTTCAAATCATAGTAGTATATGTGGAAATTAGACCAGAGTTGATTGTGAATTCCAAAGACCATAGATCTGACCACGACTACCTAACCTCTCACAAAATACTGAAGAATTTGAAGTGTGTGTAAGAGCCAAGGAAAATTACTAAGGTTATCTTGCTTCCTGAGGTTCTCAAACGAAAGCTATGATTTCCACCCAGGAAAGAACATTGACAGGCCTGAGTTCATTGGATGGGATTAGTTCATGTGCTGGGTCTACAAAGAAATAGGACCATTTGCATTGTATTAACTTCAGTAATCAACGAATTGTTATGGTGACTCCAACGATGGCACAATTATAGAATTTGGAAATGACTTGTTTTATTCCAACTTTATGATTTCTTTTTTTTTTTTTTTTCTTAGAGGTTTTTGCTATAGGGCGCGTACGCTCGCCAGACAGACAGAAAGAAACAGAGAGACAGAAAGCGAGAAATCACCCCCCCCCCCCCAGGGGGGATGGCCACGCTGCAATCCCTTCTCCTCCATTCTCCTCTCGAGATCTTGGGCATGCATGCACCCGCGCCTGGCGTGAGTTTTAAGCCACCGGGTCCGGGATGCCAACCGCGGTCGACTATGTGGGAGTCCAGCGACATAGTCATTACGCTAACTGCTGGTCCCAACCAACTTTGTGATTTCTTATTTGACTTTGTTTTCCCTTTTTAACTATAAAATATAACATTGTAATTCAAAACAACACTGAGTTATAGTAACAATGTGGTGAAATGAGATGTGTGTCAAGGCCTATGCAACAGGTCGCACTTTCTGGGCTTTAGCTGTATTAGGATAAACTGCTTAGGTTGGCCAATGTGATTAGTCTGACTGCTGAGGATTACAAAATGTATTTCTGGGCAAGTATAAAATCCTTCATTATTATGAAATCCATGCAATTTTTTGGAGCTTATAGCTAACCACACCCACTGATTTACAGTCATAGATTCCCATCAAATGTAGAAAAGAGAGACTAAAAAACAGGATGATTGGGGAATCAAATGCCGTAAAACTCAAATAATAGGAAAATACTGTGAGCTACCTTGGAGAAAAACGTGCCTGTTGAGGAGAGCAGACACTGGTATAGTGGGTTAGACGTTGCAGAGGGCTGATACTAGACTGGAGGAGCCATTTTGGGTGAAGCTTAAGGACATTGATTAAACTGTTAATATCCTCTACTTGAGCTTCCAGGAAAGGAGAAGACTGTGGTAAAATAGTAAGAACAGCAATACTATAGAGTAAGAACTGTATCAATAAGTGGTCAGAAATATTATATATATATTATATATATATATATATATATATATATATATATATATATATATTTATGTTTTTGCCATGTGTTCTCCAGAGAAACAGAGAGGAAAAGTGAGAAATCACTCCTAGGGAGGTGGCCATGCCACAGTCCCTTCTCCTCCATTCTCTGCCTGGGATTTTAGAGATAAAGGCACACAACCTTCCAGGTCTGGGAGTAGAACTGCAGTCAGCCCTGTGGTAATCCAGCACCTTAACCACTATTCCATTTTCTGACCCCTTTTTAGAAAAATATTTGCTAAAGGGTGGGTGTGCGTGTCAGAAAGAGAAAGAGCGAGATCACGCTATCTCGCTCCCCTCGATGGGGGATAATCACTCCACAATCATTTCTCCTCAATTTTTCCTTTCAGGATTTTGAGCACTCATGCACATGTACCCAGCATGATTTTCTTTTTCTTTTTCTTTTTTTTTTTTTTTTTTTTTTGAGAGGTTTTTGCTATAGGGCGCGTGCGCTCGCCAGACAGAGAGAGACAGAGAGACAGAAAGCAGAAAATCACCCCCCAGGGGGGATGGCCACGCCGCAATCCCTTCTCCTCCATTCTCCTCTCGGGATCTTGGGCACGCACGCACAAGCGCCCAGCGTGAGTTTAAGCCACCGGGTCCGGGACTCGAATCGCGGTCGACTATGTGGGAGTCCAGCGACATAGCCATTACGCTAACTGCTGGTCCCCCCAGCATGATTTTCAAGCTGCTGGATCCAGATCCGAACCATGCCATTGGCCAAGTGGGATCCAGCTTCTTTAACCATCACACCACTAACTGGCCATGTAATGTCTTAAAAAAAAAAAAAAAAAGTGGTAGATACAATAAAGGGAATCTATTTTCCAGTGTGCCCCAGAAAAATAATACTCAAACATACAGAAATAGGCAGACATGATAATGAGCTCAAAATAGTGACTACAGAGGGATTGACTTCCCCTGAATTGACAGATCAAATGGATTGCAGCGTGACCATGCCATCCAGTGGAGTGCTTTCTCTCTCTCTCTCCCCCTCTGATGAATACGTGTGCCCTCTGGCAAGCTGGTTTTTTTTTTTTTTTTTTTTTTTTTTTTTTTAATAAAAGCATGATAAGAAAACAATTAAGTCAGAGACCTATTAGCCTGCAGCCAGTAGAAATTTTGTGATAGAGACTTCTACTTTGGGAATTCCTAGAGTCTCAAGAAAGGTAATGAGCTGAGGTTTTCATTTTTTCTGGATGGTGCTCAGTGATGCAAAACCAAAACAAAACAAAACACCAAACTACAGGCAAAGTGCTTAAGTGCCTTTCCTATTATCCTTAAGCTAAAATATATTACAACATATTTGGTTACACCAAGTAAAATATCTGACAAACATTAGAGATTAAGAATACTTATCAGATATTGGTTCCTTATATTACAGTTCTTTAATCCAGTCTATACAAGTAGGGATTAGTTTTCATGTACACATATTTATTAAGCCAGGAGTTACATTGTATAGAGTGATATTTTGGGGGTGAGAGTCAGAAATACATTTTGGCTGTTTGATAGAAGCTCTACTTTTTTCTCTGCTAAAAACCAGAGTTCTTTCCACTAACCACGTAGTTAAATCTCCAAAATGGTTTTGTAGCTCTGCTTGTTTATAGTTAGCCCAAATATGATAAAAATGGCCTACTTTCTACTTTGTTTTGTAGCAAGCAAACTTGTCCTAGAAAGTGAATTTAGGGATTATTACATATTTTTGTATTATGGGCTGTTTGTGTAAACCTGTCCACATTGTCAAAATAAAGCCTTTACTGAAGGAAAGTGAAATAGTAAGGAACTAAAAAAAATTAAGTTGATGGATTAGCTCACTATTTCCCAGCAGAAAATTTTTATTCTCCTCTGTTGGGTAGTTTCTTATCTCAGTGGACTATACCTCTAGTTTTTATCAATTACCTTGGGGGCACTTCTCTACAAATACTTTCAATTCTAGAGACTCTTCTGGCAGACCTCCCTGTTACCTTTGGCTCTTTATCTTTGGATTCTATCAGAAGCTTTCAAGAGAACTGTTTTGCAGCCAACTCTGGGAACCTAAGCACTAGACTGTTTTAGATCTTTTTTTTCCTGTGAAATACCTAGGGATCTCAAGATACCTATTTTTAAAGCAAAACCTATTTTGTAAAGGGAGAAAAGTCTTTGATTCACTCATGATAAGAATTGTTTTTTGGTGAATTTTATGTTTTATTAATTTTTGACATAAATCTATGGCTATCTTTTAAATGGTGTATTATAGCAATTATTGCTGCTAATTAAGTGTTTAAGACAACATTCTCTACTATTACAAATGGATTATTATAGAAAAATGTGTATTTATGTTATCCAGGGGTCTTTAATCTGGTGTCATCATTATTCAAGAACTTCATGGACAGAAAGAGCTCACAAACTTAGATGAAAACAAAAACATTTCTATGTTTGCTTTCTCTAATCTTCAGATGAAATTTAAGATTATTTTTTGTCAGAGGGTGCACGTATTCATCAGAGAGAGGTAAGAGAGAGAGGGAAGGAGGGCGGGAAAGCAATCCCAGTGGGATGTGGTCACATTGCAATTCCTTCTCCTCCATCTCTCTGTCCTGGGGGAAGAACAAGAACCAGGCCAAGTTACCAGGACCAGGATTCGAACTGTGGTTGGCTCCATGGGCTCCAGTTCCTTTATCTACTAGGCCACAGGACTGGCTACATCTATTATATCCTTACTGGTATTTTGTTAATTTAGTATATTAATTACTGAAGGAGGAGTATTTACAGCTTCAAGTATAATGGTACATTTAAAAAATTTCTGATTTCAGTTCTATAACTTCATTTATTTTAATGCTCTTTTGTCTGCTACAACAAATATTAAAGATTATTATAGCTTATTTGTGCATTGATCTCTTTATCTTTTTTATTTCAATTTATTTATTTGCATTCATTCACTACATCATTACAAAATGAGATTTTCCAACCGGAGTACACTGTATATTGTCTGCATATTGTCTGTATATTGTCTCAATGAAGCACATCAACAAACATGTTATTGTCAGCAAATAATTTTCCATTTCTTGTTTACTGCATGTTTTGCTTTTTTTCCCCCATCCTTGATTCCCTATCTCTTACCCTCTGCTATCTCTCACTCTCCTCCCACCCTGTCTCTGGTATCTATGTTTGCTTTCTATACTGTTTTCCCCCCACATTTTATTGAATTACTAAAGACCTTAGTTAATCTAAATATTTTCATAGCAAACACAGGTGATACATACCTTTCCATGAACACAAGTCTAACTTTACGCATCCTATAAAGTAGCACCTAGCTGGGGCTATATATCTTACTGCAGTCATTGAATAGATATATTTTCTTTTTCCTGAAACTTTTTTTTTTGTAACTTAATTTACATTCTTTCCCTAAGCATCATCACAGCATACAAAATGTGATTTCCCATCCAGTATATACTGCATAGTGACTTAATCATGCATTAGATCTCTTTATCTTTATGCACTGTTTCAATTCATTACTAGGAACATTTCTTGTTCTGATGTTAAGTTTGTTGATTACACTGCAATTCACCCACAACCTAAGGCGAGTCAGAATATGTGTTACTAGTGTACAAAAGGACACCTCTGGACAGGAAACTGAGACGTTTCCATGTGGCTCCAACATCACAGCTCACTGCTTCCTTCAATGCCACCATTGTCCACCCTTGAGCTGAGTTTGCTTTTTTAAGATATTTTTGCCAAAGGGCACTTGTACTCCCCAGAGGTGGGAGGGGGGAGGTGGGAGCGGAGAGAGAGACAGAAAGAGAGAAAGAGAGAGAGAAATCATCCCCTCAGGGAAGATGGCCACACCACAATATCTTCTACTTCATTCTCCTCCTGGAATCCTGAGCATGCATGCACACATGCCCAGTGTGATTTTTCAAGCCACTGGGTCAGGGACTCAAACTGTGGTTGGTCATGTGGGAGTCCAGCAACATAACCACTGTGTCATTTGCCGGTCCCTGAGCTGATTTTTTTAACTTGTGTCTTAAAAACTAGTTTTGGGGGCCAGTAGGTGGTGATAAGGCACAGGACTCCCACCTGACCTACTGGACCTGGTGACTTGAAACCATGCTGAACACAGTGTGCATGGGTGCCTAAAATCACAGGAGGAGACTGGAGGACAAGGAATGGCCATCCTCACCTCCAGGGGTGATTTCTCATATTCCTCTCTCTCTGTCTCTCTCTGGTGATCACATGCAACCTATGGCAGAAAAAAAATAAAAACAAAACACACACACACACACACACACTCCAATCCAAGAAAATTAATTGTGAATATAAGAATTGCAAAGTATTACATTAATACTTTCTAGACAGTTTCATGTATATGCAACTTTATATGGACCTGTTTTATCATATTCACACCTACATCTCAAGAACATAAAATAGAAACTTTACAAATAATTGTTGTGCTAGATCTTCTATATTTATATGATTTTGAGAGTTTCTTAAAAGACTTTCTGTCCATATGTGTTATTTACCACACTAAGAAAGAGTGAGGTCTTCAGGGATTTTAATAATTCACTTTGCTTATGGAAAATATTTAACTCCTTTGCTCCTGTGATTTGTTTTTCTGAGAAAGGGAGAGACAGATAGAAAAGAGAGACAGGGAGAAGAGAGGAAATGAGTGTGGCATATGGGTTTAGTTCAAGAATCTGTTTATAGCAGATGATTTTTTTTTTTCATTTACTACACATGTCAAAGTTCTATAAAGTACCCCAATTTTAGAAATCTCTGACTAGGGGGATCAGCAGTTAGTGTAATGGCTATGTCTCTGGACTCCCATGTAGTTGACCGCAGTTTGAGTCCCGGACCCGGTGGCTTAAACTCACGCTGGGTGCGTGTGCGTGCGTGCCCACGGTCCTGAGAGGAGAATGGAGGAGAAGGGATTGTGGTGTGGCCATCCCCCGTGGGGGGTGATTTCTCGCTTTCTGTCTCTCTGTCTCTCTCTGTCTTTCTGGCAAGCGCACGCACCCTATAGCAAAAACCTCTCCAGAGAAAAAGAAAAAAAAAATCTCTGACTAGGTCAAATTCCCTATAATTATGATTCATAACTGGATATTAGAGGAAAGACTGTCTTATTCCCTTTCTTTCTATATTTAACAAAAATGGGACAATTGTCTCAGATTAAAAAGATATCCTATCAAATGATAGTGGTATAGTTTAGATAAATATTTAAACTTTTGTTTCTTTTTTTTTTATAATCATCATTACCTTTGAATTGGAGAATTGATAAAGAGAGAATACAACTTTAGTATACACTTCTTCCTTCTATAAAATTATATCAGATATTCATTATTTAAAAAGAATTATAAACTTGTTCCCCCCTCGGCTGTGTATAAGTTTTGTTTCTGTCTGTCTTATGCATAATTTTTGCAGTGGCTATAATTTTAACTTTTCATGATATAAGCCAACATTTTAGCAGTATTTGGATTCCATGTGACAGGAGAACATGTTCAATAGAAGGATTATGTATGTATTTATTTAAAAATCATCATCAACAGCAACAACCAAATCTTCTTCAGGGAAATATGCTTTCCATAGAGCATTAACCTTGTTCAAGGTGTTATGGTGCATGGTAAATTTTTCCCCTTTGCTGAACTGAACTGCTAGTGAAATACCATTTTCATGATTCTCAATCTTTCAAATTTATGCAGGTGTTGTACTGCATGAGAATATCTGCATTTAGTATGCGAATTAGAATTGGCAAAGGATGATGGCTTCTCTCCTGCTAACTTTAAATAAGTCATGTCACAAATTGCATGCAAAACTTATAAAATATTAATATTGGGAGACATTGAAACAAATCAGTATTACTTTTAACTTGGGAAAAGATTTTCCAAATATATATCCAAACTGAATAAAACAAACTAAAAAGTTTTACTTTTATAAACAGATGTATAAAATATTTTTGTAAAGTTTGTGACTTGAAGAGCAGGAGAATGCAAAAAACTTGTTTATCCCAAGAGCTCCTCCAATTTTTTCTCTACCTGTCACCCTGGACTAGCAAATCTTCAAACATAGTAACCCCTCTAAAGTTAAAAATGGGACAGATGTAGGTAGCACATATTATGTACTTTTATTTCCAGTTACATCTTCCTTTATCTTTGTCGAATTATTGAAGCTTATTTTTAATACAAATCAATAGTATTTATATAAAAAGAATGGTGTTATATTTGTGAAATTATTAAAGCTTATTTTTATACAAATTAATAGTATTTATATAAAAAGAATTGTGTTTATAATAGTGCAGGCTCTTTTTTTTTTTTTTTTTTTCTGGTAGATGTGCCGATTGTAAAGTAAGAAAATCTAGTTAGGTATTAAACTGTAGAGTCACAATTGTTTTATTTATTTATTTATTTTTCTGTCATAAAAAAGGATGTTGCAAAGGCACATAACTATAAACAAACTAACTGAGCTTCTAGATTCATCTGCCTTCTCTACTAGTCAGTATACAAAGAGAGTATTTATAGAACAAACTGTTTTATTGACTATATCTGAAATGTGCACTTATGCGTGTGTGTGAGAGAGAGAAAGAGAGAGAGAGAGAGAACAACTTTGTTCAGTCTCAGCCTTGTAAGTTCAACTATAATCTAGCTCGTGCATGAACAACCTCAGTTCTTAAAAAGTAGGTAGGCAAGTAGGCAAAAGGTTGATATAAACACTCTTTATAAAGACAAGATAAACACCTTTTATCTAAAACTGATTATCAGCAGCCTACTATACTTTTAGTACTAGAAAGATACTGCAGTAGATAGAAAAAGAAGATATGATCTTTGTCTTCAAAGGAAATATAATTTTATCAAAACAGGATTTTTTTTTTAGAGGTTTTTGCTATAGGGCGTGTACGCTCACCAGACAGACAGAGAGAGACAGGGAGATAGAAAGCGATAAATCACCCCCCCAGGGGGGATGGCCACGCTGCAATCCCTTCTCCTCCATTCTCCTCTCGGAATCTTGGGCATGCACGCACACGCGCCCGGCATGAGTTTTAAGCCACCGGGTTCAGGACGCAAACCGTGGTCGAATACGTGGGAGTCCAGCGACATAGTCATTATGCTAACTGCTGGTCCCAAAACAAGATTTTGATTCTGATATGGTTCATTTTAGAAAAAAAAATCTAACGAGACTGATTTTCAAATGTAAAGGCCAATTTGCAATTCATTTTTTCTTTCTGCCATGTTCTAATACAATTGATGCTGCCAGTCATTTCCTTTTTGAAATTCTTTTCTCTCTTCACTTTGTGCCCAAGGTTTCTGCTGATTCTCCTCAAATCTCTCTATTATTCTTTCATCTTTATGAGCTTATCTTTTTCTTTAAACTGTTGATATTTCTTTGCCGTTAGTGGCATGTCATAGCATTCTGTCTTCAATTAAAGTTTCTTCTCCAGACTTTTTTCCCTGAGTGATCAGATACATTTATTTGAATTTCAACATGAGCTGCGTGTTGGTAGTTCTTGGCTCGGTCCCTGGTCTCTCTCTTTTCAGTTTAGACGCACATTTTGACCTGGGCATGCACACCGCCACATGGACGTCATAAAATGGTGGTATGCTCAACACTACATTCTTTTCTTCTCAGGCAGTAGATAGTCATTGTATGCTGTTGATTCAACATCAGTTTTTCCTTTTTTTTTTTTTTTAATATACATTTAATCACTGTGTATCATTACATCATACAAAGTGAATTTTCCCAGCATGAATTCATTGTATATTAGTCCAAAGTTATTACCATACACATTATCATCAGGGGCCCTACTTTCTCACAACAGATGCCAAAGAAGTCTGAAAAATATTTAAGGCTGTTTATTCTGGAAACACAGACAATTGGATTCTCCAGAAATGTTTTATTTTGAAGAATGTGTTACGAGGACTTAAAACTTAAAACTTATTCAGTAGGGTCATCCTTGCATGGATAAGTAATTCTTGCTGCCTCAGTCCCTTCCTTGGTTTCTACCCTACTTTCGTGGCTACTGTTGCAACTATGGCCAATCTGATAACTCCTTTTATTATGTATATGTTGCTGCATAACAGATTACCTAAAAATGAAGCAGCTGACTATAACAATGTTTGGGAACCAGCAAATGGCATAATGGTTACATCACTGGACTCCCATGTATTCGACTGCAGTTTGAGTCCTGGACCAGGTGGCTTAAAGCTTATTTTGGTTGTGTGTGCATGCCCAAAATCTCAAGAGGAAAATGGAGGAGAAGGGAGGAATTGCTCCATGGCCATCCCCTACCCCGTGGAGTGATTTCTAACTTTCTCTTTCACTGTCTCTGTCTCTCTGTCTGTCTCTCTCTCCTTCAGTGCACATGCCCTACGGCAAAAACACCCTAAGAAAGTATAGAGGTGAGTCCATACTCAGGTAGAGGAGATCATACGAGACTAAATCCCAGGGACGAGACATCAATGGAAAACATTTTAGAGGCAGCCTACTCTACTTTCCATCACATTTCCTTTCTACACAAGATAGCCAGGACTTCCTCCTGTTGATTGTAGGTGGGGAACTCTAACAGATAAACCACAGAAGTGTTATTCTTTCCCTGTATCCCTTTATCACTTGAGGTTGTTTGAATGCGCCCAGGCACCAAGATAGACATCTTGGATTAAGGTTCGCCACCCTACTCCCCTAACTCTCTACATCAAATGCTTTCCTACATTCTAACCCACGTTCATTCCTCACTCTCTATAACCATTTAGTTGGGAGGAATCTCCATGATGGTACTCTACCCCTTTGTATTTATCTTCCACTTCTAGAATTAACGTGACTCTGCTTTTGATTACCTGAGCACCTTCTACTGCATTTTCTTTCTTTCTTTTTTTAAATTGTTTTCTTAGCCAGAAACAACTTCTTATCTTTCCACACTACATACTTCTAGTCATCCTTGTAGGCCAAGCTTATAGCTACCTGAGGAAGAAAACCACCTCTTACATTCAAGGCTAAGCAGAATACTTTTCTTATGAGCCCACAGTGCTATCTGATTCTGCCATTGACTTTTTATATGTTATTATAGTGACGTGATATGTGTCTGCCTTGTCTGTAAGACTGAAAATATGGAGAAGAACTTTAGTTTTGTGTTAATTTTTGGATATTCATTTATTGCTCATGCCTTTCTTACTATGATTCTCAAAAGAGAATTTCCCTAGGTAACTCAGTAAAGATAGTTATATTGCACCATACCTAAATTAAATGGTATTAGAATCTGTGTGGAGAATAACTTATTGAATATATAGATAGCTAGATAGACAGCTAGATAGATGATAGATTTTAGAGAGATTTTTGCTGTAGGGCATGTGTGCTCACCAGAGAGACAGAGAGCTACAGAGAAACAGAAAACAAAAATATCATCCCTGGGGTGTGGCCATGCCATAATTCCCTCTCCTACATCCTCCTCTTGAGATTTTGAACATGCAAGCACATACACCCAATGTGAGTTTCAAGCCCCTGAGTCAAGGACTCAAACCACGGATGGGTATGCAGGAGTCCAGTGACATAACCATTATGCCATCTGCCAGTCCTGCTCATTGAAAATATTTCTGTTAAGTTAGAGCAGGAATTAAATGGAAAATTTAGAAATTCAAGAATTCACTAGAAAATGGTGGAAAATTAGAGATGTGCTTTAAATAATTACAAACTTTTCCTTTATTATATTTATAGTTCATTATGTGAAGTAGTTTTATCCAAATTACCATAAGGGTCAATTTCAAGCTAGTGAAGACCTAAACAACTGGCAGGAGCTAATACAGAGCACAATGAAGACTATAATTTTTGATGGTTAGAAATTATATTGACTTTCAATGTATAAAGTTGTTTTTATAACTTAAATTTTAGAAATAACTAATACCTACATCTTACAAACACAAAGCAGAGACAGAGGAGTTAGTGATACTAAAGCAGATGTGTGTCATCTCTAGTGATCATGACGTCTATGAAGTATGACTTACTAGTGGTATGGTGGTCATGAGGTGTGACTTCCCCTTCTCTTTCTTTTGCTTAGCACACTGACCTTACCTTGACTATCTATACTTTTTTTTTTTTCCCTAGCAAGAAATGACATTATTATTCTCATTTAAAAAATAAGACATTAGCAGGTGGCATGGTAGTTAAGGTGCTGGACTCCTGCATGTCTGACTGCAGTTCGAGCCCCAGATCTTGTGGCTTAAAAATCACCCTGAGCATGTGTATTTGTATGCCCAAAATCCCAGAAGGAGAATGGAGCAGAAGAGATAGTACATGGCCATTTCCTTCCTGGGGGTTGGGTGGGGTGGTCGGGGTGGTGATGGTGGTGGTGATTTCTCACTTTTCGTCTTATTGGCTCTCTCTGTCTTTCTCTAGTGAGCATGTGGTTTCTATGGCAAACACCTTTTAAAAATAAAGTAAAATATAACACATTAGGAAGTCATACTTTAATTGCATAATTCAAGAAAGAATAACTTTATGTCTAGACTTTTTAACGATTCTTCATAATTTGTAGTCTTTGCCTACATATGTCTTCCTCTTAAGAAGAAAGAATATCTGGAAGTAAAATTTAGCAAGAGAAGACAGTTTTATTGGTATACATATTTGGATTTATTCAACTTCTTTGAATATTAAAATTTTCTCATGTCTTACTGGACTTAATTTAAGTTGCAAAATAAAAATCATACAGTAATACTTGCCTTGCCAATAGATTGTTTCAGCCTCCTTTGTGGATGTAACATTTAAATGCACAAAATGTTGGTGTATTTTTTTAATCAAATACTTAAAATATTTATTCTTATATAATATTTGTTTCATTAGAGATAAAAACACTTAAAAGTCCACAAATGGCAATAGGTTTTCTCAAATGAGAACATGTATTATTAAAAAAGAAAGAATCACATTTGTGCTTAGCCTGTATTCAATCATATTTAAAACTAGTCTTTTTATGAAGATTACAGTATATGTTTATACATATTTGTACACTTTCATTCAATATGCATCTTGATTTTGACAATGTAGTATCATTTAGTTATGAAATAAATTTGTACTTCCTGGGACTTACTGTTGACATAAGTTAGAATATTGGATATTTTTACTAAAGCATATAGCATAAAAATGGACATTTTTATTCTTAAAATTTGGTATTTTATCTGTGGAGACTAATAACGTTATTCAACCATGCTTCCAGATTTTTATATTATTTGGCATATTCTTCCTATGGTTATAAAAATCTGCTCTTGGCATAGTGATTCTTCCTTTAATATCTTTTTAAAAACCCACAGAGATCATATTCTTTAGATAGGTGAGTAATTCAGAGTAATTTATAGCTCCAAGAGCAGCCAGTACACTTACTCTTTTTTGTGTTGACTGATTTCCAAATATTCAGCCTAATGTTAAGCCATCTTTAATATCTTCCTGATTTGATATTTGTTTCATTGTTCTACCTCTTAAGAATTTCCTTATAGAGCTGTAAAATGAACTATTTTCTACACCTTTAGTCATATCCTGATACAAATACTTAAAGTATATAAAAATCACATTAAGGGGGTGTTCTGTTTAAAACTTGTAAGAAGCGAGTAAAGAATATATTTTTACACAAATTTTACCCTTTAGACTTATGAACCTTTTCAGTTTTGCAGATAAAGAACTGGCTGGGGCCAGTAGGTGTTGTGGTGATTAAAGGCACTGGAATCCCACATGGCTGACCACAGTTCAAGTCCCAGATCTGCTGGCTTGCTTCTTGCTTTCTTTCTTTCACTTTGTGTCTCACTCTGTTCAATTTAAAATAACAATAATGATAAATAAAATAAAAAAATAATTATTTAAAAAAAATACTAGACTCAATTTTAGTAAAATTGCTCAAAGAAATATTTTGCCAGAGGATACATGCACTCATTTGGGATGGAGAAAGAGAGAGAGAAAGTGAGAAAGCATCCCCAGATGGGGGATGGCCAAGTCCCAATACCTTCTCTTTCATCTTCCCTCCTTTCAGAATTCTGGGCAGTCATGCATACATGCCAGGTATGTTTTTCAAGCCACTGGGTCCAGGGCTTGAACTGTATAGTCAGCCATGTGGGATCTGGCCACCTTAACCATCACCACTGGCTGACCCAAAAGAAATATTTTAATATTTTCAAAATTTCTCTCATATATACTTCTGAATAAGTTTTAATAAATCAAATGTTTTCTATATTCACCCAATTTGCATCAGATGAAAGGTTTCCTTGTTTTGTTTTTTTTTTTTATAGCTGAGTAATATTTCATAGTGTATATTTGTCACATTTTTTCATCCAGTCATCTGTTCTTGGGTACTTGGACTGAGTCCATGTCTTAGCAATTGTGAATAATGCTGTAATAAACATGAATGTGTGAGTCTCTCTCTGACTATTTTTCTATTCTTTGGGTAAATACCTAGGAGTGGTATTATTGGGTCATATGGTAGTTCTATATGTAGGTTTTTGAGAATCCTCCATGTGGTTCTCCACAATGGCTGTATATATGCTAAATGTCTGCACTCCATGGTAGAAATGTAAAGAGTAGAACACATAAGCACAGGGAGAGCAAGCACAGATACCAGAGACTGTAAAGCACAGAATGGGAAGTGACAGGGGAGGGAGGAACTCAGGGGAAAACAAACAAACAAACAAACAAACA
The DNA here is from genome assembly GCA_026018925.1 of Tupaia tana. Classification (NCBI taxonomy): domain Eukaryota; kingdom Metazoa; phylum Chordata; class Mammalia; order Scandentia; family Tupaiidae; genus Tupaia; species Tupaia tana. The sequence continues at coordinate 159,942,520 of JAKSZU010000001.1, forward strand.
AACAAACAAACTTATCAGGCACAAGAATGGAAAGTTATCTATTGATGATGATATATGTGGTAATATCTTTGACTTGATTGAAATGCAGTGCATGCATGCTGGGAAAAACCATGTTGCAAGTTGTAAAGATGTACAGTGATTTACAGTAAATAAAATATTTTTAAGAAATCAAATTATTTGTTCTTAAAACTGTAAATTTATCATGTAAGACATTTCCTCTTCTATTTGTTGACATTCTTCTCTTCATTTCCTCTCTCCTTTATGATCCTTACACACCAAAATTCTGAATACTGAAGGCTGTTCAACATCATGGCCTTTCATGTCTCTACATTTTGTATGCTGGTACCTATGACTTGAATGCCCTATTCTCAATAAGCCCTCCCTCTCTGATTCAGTATTTAATATTTATAAGCCATAGTCGTAAATGGACCTTTTCCAGTAGCTCTGTATTTTGCAGCTAAGATTCAAAGACAAAGAAAAAATGACACTAAATAATCCACATTCCAAAGAAAGGGCCATGAAAGCATTATAAAAATTAGAATAATAAGCATTTCTGATGATATTTAGAAGATGACCATCCTAGCTCTTTTATCTCACAACAGTCACCTCAGCTTCCCTCCGTCTTTCTGTATCTATGGAGCTTGCAGGGAAAAGTCAATGAAGGATCATGTTGCCTAGGTCCTTCTGAGAAGTTTGTTTCCATGCCACAAGACAAACAAGGGGCAATCTCTCCACATAATCACCCTTCATTCATATTTTACTGTCTATAGACAAGGGAAATGGAATTTTGATCCCTGGCAGGAAGTTGGGTAAATTGTAGAGCAGCATAGCCAGCCTTGGGAAAGTAGGGGAGCATGTTCACAGGGTAGCCTGATATGGATATGTGTCTAGGCTGTGCTTGGCATAGACATTAGCATATCCACATCGGTAAATAAGCCATGGGATAAATACGGCATTAGAAAATCCATGTAGATAAATATGCTTTATCGAGGGATCTAGAAGCAGCTGGCTATTGCTAATGTATAAGGTGAAAGTTTGAGAATGAGGAGAGTTAAATTATGAGTACCAAAAAGATGGGAAACAAAACAAAACAATACAGAACGAGCTTTATTTTTCATTTCAGAGTTTGGATTTTGTGAGTAAATCAGAGTGAGGAAGGAGGGGTAAAGGGTTATAATAATAATACTTGAAGCAGGATTACCTAAGAGGATTTTTGAAAAAAAAAAAAAAGTAGCTTACAGTGTGTTGCCATGTAGTAATGGACAAAGGAGTGGGTAGGGTGGAAATTCAAGTGTTAAAAAGCTTCTCCAGCTAAGCAGTTGTTTATGAACCTCCCCAATACGTGTTAGGGTGACAGTGAGAAGTTTAAGTCAGGTCATGTCAGGCTAGCAGGTCATGTGACTGTTAAGGTGGCTTCATTTCCACATAGCCAACTCAGTAGTTCAAATCTCAGACCAGGTGGCTTGCAAATTACACAGGTGCATATGCATGCATGCTCAAATCCTGAGAAGAGAATGGAGACGGGGTGTGGAGTGGCCATCCACCCTGACGGGTCATTTCTTATTTTCTCTCTCTCTTTCCAGTGAGCACATAAGCCCTATCGCAAAAAAAAAAAAAAATGTGGTATGGCCACATTTCCTTTTAGACACATCATCCTTTAAGGTTTGAAGGACATTTATTTAAGTAGAGTCATACGGAGAAAGAACAATTCAGATTTGGCCCAAGTGAAAGGTGTTAAGAAATAGTTATCAGGCACTGAGGCAGAAGGTGGTAGGACAGAAAAATTATTGATATTTGAAAGGTAAACTTTGCTGAATTGGTAATTAACAATTACCAAGATTGATTGCAACAACAATGCAAGATCTCAGTATTTTAACTTAGGTTTATATTTGGACACCCGCGAGTTAAAAACATTAAGAATAGAGAAAATTAGGTACATGTGAGTGTCTTACATGTACCCATGTGTAATGACTATATTGTTGAAAATGTTTTTCATATCTATTAGGAAAATAAAAATTAATAACATGAAAATTAGTATTGCTCAATAGGAAAAATGTCCTTGATCATTTTCTGTTGGAACTGAATGCTTAGTTTTCCAGTGAACTTCTGTTCTTTTAAGTCAAGTATTAAGATTTATGAATGTTGTGTTCCCATGTCATTTGTCTTTTTTTTTTTTTTTTTTTCTGAAGAAATTATAGACTTCCCTTATGGCAATGTCAACATTGAGTTATCAGTCTCTTCCTTTGTAAAGATAAATGTTGCATCATATCTAAATTATGATTATTTTCTTCTTCTGCAAAAGAGTGCAGTATGAGAGAATGAATCAAATGAGTTTGAAGAATCACCTTATATTCCCATATAGCTAATTGTAAATTTAAGGACCAAAAATTTGAAATGACTTTAATAAATGTTGTGGATTTGTACATAACTATTTTGGCATATGCCTCTGGGTCGATGCCACTGACACATTTGGTTTCTTCTTTCCTGGCAGCACAGAGCTATTCAGTGCTAAGTATGACGAGAATGATTGGTAGAAGGCCTTTCAAAGGATTTAGAACTATCACTGAGGAAAGAGTAAGGAAGACAGCCGTTAATAGGCTCCAAAGAAGAACCAAGTCTCCATTAACAAGTGAGATTTGAACATCACTTGAAGGTGTCTTCAATCTCGTCTTGTGTGTCACTTAAAATTTATTGAAACTGCAAATGCACAGTGGGATAGGGAGAGATTAAAGATCTAACAACCTTACATTTTCTTTTTGGATTGAGTTTCCAGGGACGATAGCTAAAATTACTGTTCATCTTGATATTTTCATTGTAGTTATTATTTGGGGGGCATGATTATAATGAAGGTCTTTATGTTTTACTTATTATTTGGAGGTAAAATTCCTGAAAAGTGAGACTATGGGAATAGCTCAAAAGTCATGGAGTTGTGGCAGAAATCCGTATGGGTAATATTTTTTTCTTCGTCAACATATCACCAGTCATAGAAATCAGAAAGAAAACTAGAATAATTTCTACATACTATGTTATGTGTTTCTTAATTTTTAATTTTTTTTCTGTGAACAAAATAAAGAGAGAGAGAGAAACAGAGACAGCAACCCTAACAGGGTCTTTACTCTGCAATACAACTCCAGCCTTACTCCCAGATCAAGGGAATGTGTGTTTCTAGCATGAATCTGGAACCCTCCCGCCCACCTGTGTCAGCCTCAGGGAGCTTTGCATTTTCCCACTTTACTACTGGTCCATTTGCATTTGAATTTTTCAGGATTTAGATAACAAGGATTTATCACTTTCTCTCTTCCTCTAATATATTTGTCCCAAAGTTGGAAGAAAGAGTTGTGATTTATATTAGCAAAGTCATTTAAATTATGATATTGTTTTTAATCATATTATATACTTCCTAACATTCCAACTCTATTCCCCAATGTTTCAAAGTGACATACAATTATGCATAATTTTTTAAAATCTTTTTTTGTCCTGTTTAATATAATGCTACCCGAATACTTCAGGAAGTAAGTCTAATGTTGATTTAAAAATGTAAATCTAGAGAGACACAATGAGTCATACAGAAGTAAAGAAAATACATGGTGCAGAATTGAGCTCATGCTTTAATTTAGCTGCACTCTCAGGGTTCAGTTCTCCCTCTGCCACACGCAAGTTGTGAACTCGAATGAAATGTTTTACCTCAGTCTACCTTTGGTACTCATTTGTAAAATCAGCCATGGTGTGGGAGGTGGTGGGAAATGGAGGAGGGTGAGAGGGAGGAAATCAAGGGGAAAAATAGAAGTAAAACATAAGAAACACACACATACACACATAGACAAATCAGCCACTTCCTGCAAATGCATTGCAGATTCAATTAATTGTTAGATATAAATCACTTAGAAAAACATAGTTCAGATTAAGTAATGTTTAAAGGCTACCTAGTTTCAATTATTAGCTATTAGTATTCCATTCTTGTAGAAATAATTTTCAGAAATATATATTTTATATATTTCCTCTATTGTTTTCTATGACATACTAGTATAGTTTATTCAAGTGACTAGGGTATACACAGAAATTAAATGTCAAATTTAAAGATTTAATATAGAAAACTTTGTTTCAGAGAGAAATTAACCAACACTGTTTCCATGTAATTGTTGATGTGATAATTGATGTTGCTATTCAAAAAAATTAAGTGTTGACATAATTTCTTGGCTAATACAGTTACAAATCTTTACGCCAAAAGTGAGATCTTTAGACTGCATATAGCTTTTGTTCTTTATAGAGATTCTCTAGATTTATAGTAATCACAAAGTTAGAATGTATATATTTAAACATCTGGATAGATATTTATGAATATAAATATTTTTAACTGTGCATATGCTTGAAACATTGTGTTCTCAATTCAAGCTAAATCTATGTGTAAAGATAGTATATGTGTGCGTATACATGTATGCATGTACATACCTATATGTATATAAATGGCAGGGTACTTCAAAAAGTTCATGAAAAATGAAGATTAAAGTACCGAACTATTTTTTCAAATAATTATTTATTTAATTTTATTTGTTCAATTCATTTATTTTAATTTGACCATAGAGAGACAGAGAGAGAGAGAGAGGAAGCGAGAAAGCAAGCCACCAGATTCAGGACTCGAACCGTGGTCAGCCATGAGGGAGTGTCCAGCACCTTAACCATTATGCCACCTGCTGTTCCCCTAATACCAATCTATTTTAATGTCAAAATTTTTTGAAATTCATGCATAGGTTTTGCATAATTTGCATTTTTCCTAAAGATTTTGATGACACTTGTATAAAGTCATATATCTCTATATATGTATATGTGTATATATATATATATGTGCCTATTTGTGTTATATACATATACATATAGTGTATATTAAATATATTTGTTATTATATACAAATATATACATATGTATTTTAAAATATATATTTATATAATAAATATTTGTATGTTATATACATATAAAACACCCACATAAATAATATATCTACACATATAAACCATTGATAGACATCCTAATAATGTTTCAATTTTCAGGGAAAATGAAACAAAAAATCAGTGAAAACTTTTTACAAAATTATTATTTTATTTTATTTATTACTATTCCATTTTTCTTAAAAGTGTGCTCACCAGAGAAAGACAGAGCAAGAACAAGAGGGAAAGTGAGAAAGCAAGCCACCAGGTCAGGGACTTGAACTGCAGTCAATCATGTGGGAGTCCCACATCTTAATCACATGCTTCCTGCTGGCCTTGCAAATAACTTTCATTTTTAAGAACATGAAATCATCTGAAGTTGCCCAAGTTATAATAGGAACATCTGTTTGTTTGTTTTATGTCAACATTAAGGTACCTAGGGGAGCTGCATTGTTCTTGCTATATATCAACATTTTTTGCTTTTTTTAGAGAAAACTAATTTTGCTGTAGGGCACATGTGCTTACCAGAGAGACAGAGAGATAGTGAGAAATAACCCTTAGAGGGATGGCCATGCCATAATCTCTTCTCCTCCACTCTCTTCTTGGGATCTCAGGCATGCACACACATGTACCGAGCATGAGTTTAAGTCGTCAGGTACAGGACTCAAACCGTGGTCAACTACTTTGGAGTCCACTGACATAACCATTACACCACCTGTTGATCCCACATTTAAAAAATTTTAAGTAAGGTGATGTCGATACAATTCACAGAAATCTTTCCTCCTTGCATTAATTTCTTTAGTTTTTTGGCATGTGATTACATGTGTCTCCTGGTATATAAGCCAGCTTGAAGATAATTCTCAATGAATCATATTTAATCAAGAGAATTTGAGCCATCATCCTGTGCAAATTAAGGTATCATCTCTACTGTGGTCAGGACTGATACAGTTTTTAGTTCAGTTGTATGAAGGAGTCTTCAAAAGTTCATGGCAAAAGGAACTAATGTATAAGCTTACTTTGGTGCAAAAAATTTTGAAATCCATGCAGTTATTTTTATACTACTCATTTTCCTCTTGTGTATTGGAAATATAGTCTAAGTTCCCCACCAGATATTCAAAATTGTCAGTCTGAGCCCTATACGCACACACATACACACAGTCACATGTATATAATTGAAAAAAAAATCACCCCAACTCATCTCTTCAGGTTTTTTATTAGATGCAAAATATTTCAGTAAGAAACCTACTTAAATGAGATACAGGAAAGTTCACACTATCACATATGTGTATAATTTTAGCTTATTTTTCAGTCTCTCAATTTTACAAATCTTCTCAGAAGAAACTCACATCTCTGTAGCTCATCAAAAGAAGGACGTGTATCGCTTTTCTCAATGACTTTATGTTGCAATATTGCTACCCATGTAGTGTCAAGTAAGAGAATACAGATACTGAGAACTTTGTGATAGTGTGAACTTTCCTGTATCTCATTTAAGTAGGTCCCTTACTGAAATATTTTGCATCTAATAAAAAACCTGAAGAGATGAGTCAAGGTGATTAAAAAAAAAAAAAATTGTGTATTTTAGTAGTTAAAGGATCTTGGTCCAACAAGGACCTACACCTGTCTACATTTTGTGTTGTACTGAAGTACAATTAAGGAACATTCCTGAGGAAGGGATTGGATAGCTGTCCAGAGAGTAGGACTAAAGGATTTGTAATACTATATCTGCTTCAATATCTTTGGTTAGTCTCCAGTCAAGATCATGAAGAGTACTGCTAAATCACTAAAGCACCTTTGGATGAACTTAAATGCTTATCACTATATACCAATTAGCTCAGTTATTAAAGTGGAATAAAATCATTCCTCTTGCATACAAAAGTGGGATGGTTATGGTTTTATATCAGATTTGCAATTATTAAAGTTTATGCCATAATAGTTTAATGGTGCATCTGATAAAATATATCAAAACAAAAAGTGTATAGACAGACATGTAAAATTGAAGAATAAACGTATAACTGTAGGGAAACATCTATTGAGCAGACAGTATAGATGCATATCAAATAAAGCAATACTTTTAGTGACCATCATGTTTATTTCTCATTTTTATATTGGTTCCATTAATGACCATTTAAAATGACAATTGACAATGCAGCTACTAGGCAAACAGTCTAAATAAAAGTTTAAAAATAAAGACTATGTACAAAATGTATTTCTTTCAGCTTTTGCAATTGGAGAAATTTATACACTTAAGTAACCATCTGTTTTCTTCAAAAAGAAATCATTCTCATTTCCTGCTCTCATTTTGAAAACAGCTGTCAGCCAGGAGGACAGAGCTGAAATTGATTGCTCATATCACATGGAAGTTGGGAAGGGGCCACTATTCCCAAAGATTCAAGACTTTGCCCCTCACCAAGCTGCCTTTGTTTTACCTCGAGGGTCTCTCTTCTCCTCTGTTGTGCTTTTTCTTATCCTAATAATAATCAAATATGTGTATGACTTTGGTGTTGAATGACTATCTTAGTTATAATAACTCTTGCAAAAAAGTACTTTAATATTGAGTCATTAACTTTACAAAACAAATTCTTACAGGCTATTTAAGATTTTTTACTAAATAAATACATATATATGTATGCACACATATAAATATTTTATTTATTTTTACAAACTGGACCCGCAGAACTAGCATCCAGATCAAGAATGCAAACACTGGGGACTTATGGTGATACAGCAGAAAGATGCAATGCTTTGCAAGGCAGCCCCACATAGCTAGGTTCCTAGTTCATATACAGAGACCTGCCTTAACATGCAAGGCACATGTATGCTTATGATCTGGAGCTTGCTGGATCTGGGGATGGATTAGGGTGGCAAGACATTGTCAGGGGTACCATTGCTCTGTCTCTCTATCTCTTTCATTCATGGAGGAAAAAAAATAAATGAAATAACTGAAGAAAGAGAATGCAAATATTGCCAATATTTCAGAAATTTTAATCATACTTCATACAGATCATTATCTGCCTGTTCAAAAAATAACTACTAATACACAATCAATTTTTTTTTCTATATCTATGACTCATTCCTTTTTTCCCCATAGAACCTGGATCAGTCCTCTCAGATATTTTTAAATTGAGTTAAAATATACATACCATAGAACCTGGCACCTAGTGCACTGCTGTGTGATACTGGAGCCATATAGAGAAGATCTGAAGTTGAATCCTTGGCCAACCTGGATATTCCAGGCACATCCTTGGAAATGAATATATATATATATATATATATATATATATATATATATATATATAATATTTTTCCCACTATAGTAGAAACACTGAAATAACTGATGGCATAATTTGGAAGGTATTTCCACTAACTATACAATTAATGGAACTAGAATGAGAAAATATAACTATGGGCTTATAAACACTTTACTTATGAAATGGAGCACACACAATGATAGAAAGACGGTAGAATCTCTAAAGTCTGACCCAGAGACCTTTGTCCAAGCTTGTAGAGCCAGTTGAGGTTTGCAGCTCTAAGAAATCAATGCAGCAGGGAGTCAGAAAGACTGAATGTGGTGTAGAAGTACACAGTATTAAAACCTATTTTGAAATTGAAGCAATTTCATCCAAAATAAAGCACTTTTAGTGGGATAGATATGAGACTATTCCTGGAAATAGTGGATCTTAGCATCACATTGTCCTTTATTTTAGATCATTCTGAGTACAGGAATCCTGTAACATGGGAATGAGTCAGAACATAGCACTCTAAAATATACCTGATTAGATCTATATGTGAAAGGAGATTTAACCTGTGCTTATGAGAAAAGTGTGCCCAGGTAAGGGGTATTTGCATATCTTCATGATTAGCAAGAATAACAGAGCTGAGCAAATCTGAGTAAACTTCATCTACTAGATCTATTATAAAGGAAGTCATAAAAGAAAAGCACAGGTAACACAGTTACTATTAAATTTTCTGTAAAATGAAGTAAAGAAAGAAATAGCACAAAGGTACAGTAGAAAAGCAAATATCTAAAAATCTACCTTAAGACCCAAAGAAATTTGTGATTTTTTTTTATAGAAAAAGTAGAATATATGAATGAAGAACATAAGCACAAAATAAACAGCTTGTTTAAGTATATTAGTAAAATAATTTGAAATCCACTTCTACCAAAAGTAAGAAAACAAAACAGAATAAATAAACATGGAAGTTCTCAGGAAAGGATCAAGGGCTGTGCCAGAGAATTCAAGGGTAGTAAGTTTTTTTTTAAAGGGATTCTATCCAGGAAATGGAAATTTTCTGGGAACATAAGCCACAGCTTTGCTTCAGTTGTCTCTCCACAGAGCCACTGCATATGGGATACAGGCTGACAATGTCTTGGCCAACAAAACTTGGAACTCTGATGCAAATATCACTCACCAGAGTTGTTCCCTATTAAATCCCTCAAATAGTCAGGGCTTTTTTTTCTCCATCTCTCTTGTTCAGTTGATAAGGGCTGTCCTGTGTGGCATGTGACATTCAGGGAGGCAGCTCTTCACAGCTAAGAGAAACCACGAGGGAGATGACAGCAAGGTGAAACAGCCACAGTGCTGTATCTCGTCTCCAGGTCCACTTCCTGCTATTCGCTATTCGTTACCTTACACTGTCATCCTCAGCTACGACCTCCACTGGCCTCAGGGATTACCTACCGATTAGATCTGGATCATCTTTGAGGATTGGGCTTTCTTTTTTTTTTTTTTGACACAAAGATATTTAATTCCCTGTAGAAAACCATATCTATCTATATATATATATATATATATATATATATATATATAGTCTCAAAGGAACAGAAAAGAGTCCACAACAGATCCACACATATAGTATGAGTTGATTTTCTTTTACAAAAATGTCATGAAAAGTTGCTGGGTAAATCTTTGGTTTTCTTTTTAATGTGTCTTTTTTTAATGTGTTCTTTTTTTAAATGACTGTCTTCCTGATTACTTGGATGTTCTTTTTTTTTTTTTATTAATGTCTCTGTACTGACTGACATGCATGGCATTCCCTTTTGAAAAAGCAATGTAATACAATGTAAAGTTATATATAATTCAATGTAATATAAAGAAGAATATGATGATAATAAAAAAAAAAAAAAGAGGATTGGACTTTCTGATCACCATGGCTTCTGTGACCAGGTTTGCTGTATTTTTCTTTGTAAAATTGTTATAATTGGTCAAAAAATTACCAAGAGGCACCTAATTGTTTTTATTTTTTTAAAGAGATATTTTTGCTATAGGGTGTGTGTGCTCACTGGAGAGGCAGAAAGAGACAAAGAGACAGAAAATGAGAAATTGCCTCCCACACCCCCCTGTGAGGATGGCAATGGGGCAATCCCTTCTCTTCCATCTGCCTTTTGGGATTTTGGGCATGCATGCTCACATGCCCAGTGTGAGGTTTAAGCCACTGAACCCAGGACTTGAGCCGTGGTTGACTAAGTAGGAGTCCAACAGCATAACTATTAAGCCATCTGCTGGTCCCAAGAGACACCTAATTGTATTACCTGCGCTCTACACATTCACACTCTCCACTTCTCCATTGTATAACAGCACTCTTAATTTTTTCTGAAGCTCAAGGTCAACTACCATTGCCAATATGTTGACTCTGTTCCTTATCTGCTCATCCCTAGATAGAATAATTCAAACTGCTCAGGTGGCAGCTATAGTTTCTAGGTTACTAGGCCACTTAACTGTTTGCCTCAAGAAACTTCCCACCTTTTGTTTACTCTGGAGCCCAGAGCTGCAGGTATAGGAAGTACAAGATCTTTAGAATAATTACTTCTGCTACCCAGTCCTTGTAGTGCAGAACCACACAGTCTTTGTCTTGGTCACAGAGCCATCTTCTACGCAGTTTGTATATTGTCTCTGGAGGATGGCATTGCATTTTCACAGATATGACCTTTAAAATGGTGATTCAGGTAGGTATTATTCATTGCTTCAATTCTATATCAAGTGCGGGAATCCTGGGTGAGGTATTATGCAATCTGAACAGTAGAGTCCATGGGGGCCTAATCTATGTGCTAAAAAATGAATGTCTTGGTCCCAAGTACATGTAGCATATACCCTAGCAAACTTAGCAGTTTATTAGATATATCTAGCTTACTCTGACCAATAAGCATTTTATCTAATTGATGTAACAAATCAATGTAATATTCTATAAGATTTCCCAATAGTCTAGACTTCTTCAGACAATAATGTAACAAAGGTGAGAAAGCAAATATAGCCCTGGGCCAAACTTTAAATGTATCTTGCTTGTTTTGCAGGATAATTCTGATTACATACACTGACATACAGTTTAGAGTACATGGTATTTATTGGGAATCAATAGTTGTGGAAGGAAAGGAGAAATAAAACTGGGAAGAATGATGAACTTGAGATGCAACACAGCCTTGCCAAAACTTTGACCAATGATGGAGTGAATATTGCTCAGGAGGTTTGTGTATCTTTTGGCTAAAATCACTGTGTTTGGATATTGGCCATATTCTGATCTAAGGTGTCAGTTGACCAAGAAAAGAAATGATCCAAAGTATTTCAGCTTTTTGCAGTTGAGGAGACCCTGAATGAACTGGGAGGTTTAGGCTGACTGGACTGTGTTCCCTACAAAGACAAAGTGAGATCTTCCTTGAAGTTAAATTAAGTTGTTACATCACACTGTATACCATAAAAAGATACATATTTTTATAAAAGAAATTATTTACATATTGGGCAGACACCAAAAATGTGTATTTAACTCACAAGTAAACTGAAAAGCAGATAAGATGATATTAAAAGGAAGAAGGGTAAAATAACACAGAATTAGAAGAAACATTTTAAAATAGATTAACTTAGAGAATTGGCCAAGAACATTAAAATTCAAGATGCATTGATGAGCTCTCCCCAAATTTAAGGGAAATAAAAAGAGATAAAGGAAAAAGACAGAAGCAAGCATTAAGTCAAGAAAGCAGAAATCTGAGACATCCCATGGCCTGGTGGTTAGGGGAACTGGATCCCATGTGGCTGACTTATTACCAGACCGGCATCTTGAAGAACACCTGTTATCAAAATCCTGAGAGGGAGAAATGAAGGAAAAGGGATTGCAGCATGACCATTCCCATGGGAAATGCTTTCTTGATCTCTCTCTCTCTCTCTCTGGCAAATTGAAAGGAAAGGGAAAAAAAATAAAACAATGACTCAAGGTAAAAATTATAGCTATTTTGTATAGAAATAACTTTAGAATTTAGCAATAATTCAAGACATACTATTTTTATTTGTTTTTTAGGTTTCTTTCTTTCTTTGTGTGAGAGAGAAAGCTGGCTCTGTAGCACAGCCATTAAGTACAGCATGCAAAGAGCTGGACCCACACAGCCTAACTGCCATTCAGATCTGGCCCGAGTTGCTTGTAAAACATGCAATGATGTGTACATTCCTACATGCTCCAAATCCTGATGGGGTAATAGGACTGTGGTGTGACCATGTCCCATTAGGCGGAGCTTTCTCTCTCTCTCTGGTGAGTACATGTACTCTCTGGCAATGAAACAGAGAGCGAGAGCGAGAGCGAGAGCGAGAGCGAGAGAGAGAGAGAGAGAGCACTTACCCTCAAAAGAGTCTTCATGATATATTGGGATCTTCCCTCCAATTTTCCAACCAGCCAGTATCACAGGTGCATGGTGTATTTAGACTGACCTTGGATCTTCATCAGGCATCCCACATGGCCACAGTATTACCCTATTATTTGTGCCGCCATGCCAGAATCAAGAATACTGTAATCAATTTTTTTTTTGGGGGGGGAGCATTTTTTGCTATAGAGTGTGTGCACTCATCAGAAAGAGAAAGACAGAGAGACAGAAAGCAGAAATCACCCCCCGTGGGGGATAGCCATGCTGGAATCCCTTCTCCATTCTCCTCTTGGGATCTTGAGCATGCATGGACATGCGCCCAGCATGAGTTTAAAGCCACCAGGTCCAGGACTTGAACCGCAGTCGACTACATGGGAGTTCAGTGACATAGCGACATAGCCAACTGCTGATCCTCAGAATACTGTAAACAATTCTAATGTGCTTTCTAAAATATTTTATATGTTAATGTTCTTGATGAAAAGAAGGGGCTTATGACCAATATCACAATTAAACTGGTAGGAGATGCAGCTGGTTCGTGGTGTTTAAGGTGCTGAACCCAGTTATGGCTAGAGTTACAGACCCAGTGGCTTGAAAATTATGCAGGGCTCATGCGCATGTGCACCCAAAATCCTAGGAAAAGAGTGGAGGAGATGGAATTGCAGTGTGGCCATTCCTCCTGAGTGGTGATGTCTCATTTTCCCTCTCACTGTCTCTCTCTCTCTTTGTTTCTCTGGTGAGTGCACTCGGCCTGTGGTTATGACTAAAACCTAAAAAACAAAAAAGAGTTTAACTGATGGGATTTTTAATTTCATGATATAATATAAAATAATGTCTAGCATCTACAGTTTTCCTCCCTGCTATTATATGTTCCAGTCTTTCAGTTTCTGCTATAGAGTATAGACATTTGGTGTATATTGAGCAGGGAAATACAAAGTCTATCTTTCATAGTCTGGCTTGCTTCACTTAGCATTAAGTCTTCCGTATTCATTTATTTTGCACCAAATGTCAGGTCCTCATCATTTTTTATGGTTGAGTAGTATTCCAGAGACTTCATATGCCACGTTTTTTCAATCTAGTTGTTTATTTTTGGACATTTGGATTGTTGATTCCATGTCCTAGCAATTGTAAATAATGTTGTAATAAACATGAATGGGCGAGTGTTTTCCTATCCTTTGAGTTGTTACCTAAGAATAGAATGAGTATAATTACTGGATCATATGGTAGTTCTATTTGTAGGTTTCTGAGGAATCTCCATATTGTTCTCCATTGGTTGTACTAATTTACATGGTCATCAACAGTGTAGGAGAGTTTCCTTTCCACCACAGCCTTGCCAGCACTTATTATTCGTTTTTGTTTTTTTTTTTTTGTTTTTTAATTGTAGCCATTTTGACTGGGGTCAAATGGTGTCTCGATGTGGTTGATTTGCATTTCCCTTACAATAGGGATTTTGAATATATTTTCATATGCTTTTTGGCCTTCCCTATGTCTTCCTTGGACAGTTGTCTGTTCAGCTCATTTTCCCATCTTTTAATTGGATTGGTTTTATTTTTTAATGATAGTAAGGGAATGGTAATAGGGAAAGAGGAGAACAGTTCAAAAAAAAACAATATGTTTAATTGACACAAAAATGAAAAGTTACCTGCTGATGATAGACTATGACTATGGTAACGTCTTTGTCATGATTGATATGCACTGTAGTTTTGCTGGGAAAAATCATGTTGTACATTATAAAAATGTATAGTGATTAAATGTAAATCAAATGTGTATATATATATATATATATATATATATATATATATGGACCAGCAGATGGCATAGTGGTTATGTTGCTAGACTTCCATGTGGCCAACTGCGGTTCAAGTCCTGGTCCCAGTGGCTTCAAATAATCATGCTGTGTGTGCGTGTGTGTGCATGCCCAAGATCCCAGGAGGGGAATGGAGAAGAAATTGTGGCATGGTCATCTCTCTGGGAGTGATTTCTCATTTTTGCTTTCACTGTTTTTCTCTCTCTCTCTGGCAAGCACATGGGCCCTAAGATGAAAAACCAAAAACAAAAACAAAACAAAACTCTCAAAAATATATAGTTAATATAGCAATAAATATTTTAAAATATATATGTATATATATTTAAAATTGTATACCAAAATAAATAAATGAAAAAATTATCAAGAAAGCCTTAATGATACAGTTTGAAGTGAACCTTAGCAATGAAAAGAAACCAGTGTCTGGAATTTATGCTCCATGACATCAAGAACTGTATGGTAGTATTCACATCAACTAGTATAAAACCAAGCACATAGTAGGTAAAAATAAGTGATTTAAATTAATTTTATAAATCCTAATTTCAGTTTAATTTATAGAAATAATGAAAATAGTAGGGGTTTCTCAAGTAATTCAGTATAGAGTTGAAGAGAGTTCTGGGTCTGGACTGTTTGGGCTTGGAACTCCTGTTTTGATATGGATCCTGTTTGCTATCTAACTCTACTTCTAAAAGCTGCTTGCAAACAGAAAGTACTAGCACCTCTTCCACTTTTGTAAATTGCTTGCTTCGATAGATTGCCAGTCACTATAGGAACTACAGGAGGTGGTACAGCTGTTTTTAGTTTGGATTGTCTGCAACACCTGTAAACCCTACCTATATAACCTTGTAACTTCTGCAAGACAGAGTCTAGACTTTGGAGTATGAACTCCTCTGGGTCCATCTACGTAATAAACTTGAGTTCTCCTACTCTCTGAGTAGCACTTTGCTTCTCGGTGTTCTGTTTTCAGCAACAGTTTGATCATTGCACTAGATACTTTTTATGATTACCCTTAACTGATTCTCTCTCTTTTATTTTAACTTTTACATTCTTCAAAATATTTTTCCAGAGGGCATATACACTTACTAGAAACAGAGAGACAGGGAGGGAGAAAGTATTCCTCAAAGGGACATGCTGCTAACCCTTCCTTTTATTTCTCTATCCTGTCAGGATTTGAGGCATGCACACACATGTGCTCTGCATATTATTCATGTTTTTTTTTTTTTTTTTTCCCATGATTGAGATTCAAACCCTGCAGTCAACCCTGTAGGGCCCAACTTCTTACGCACTGGGCCATGGAACTGGTCCTTTCTTCTCCGCTTGAATGCGGAATAGGATTGTACTGCCCTATTATAGTTATATGGGGTCATGGGACTTGGGCTGGTCAACATCCTGACCAGTGTGTGTCACTGCTGTTTAAGTTACTTAGATGCCAGTGCAGGACTCCCTACACTCTCTTCCCATATGATTTGGACCAAAAAAGCACAATTTGGGCTGTGGGATCTCAGCATCACTGAATTCTGAACCATCCCAAGGAGGTACCTAGCCCTGATCCAGACTTTTGTGTATTAAAAACAAATAACATTGAGTGGATTTCTAGGGCTATGAGTTACTGTAGCATAATCTAGTAATCTTGACTAATTAGGCAATTATTCATTGAATGACATTATTTAAAATAGTTATCCTCTCTATGATTGGGTTTTTATCTTTAAAATAGATAACGATTGTACACACCTTAAGGCTTTTCATCAGGATTAAATGTCTAATCTAAGTAAAGTATTACTGAAATTTTCTGGTTCATATTCAAATATAATTAAGTCAAGAGTGGAAAAGTGAAAGTAATTTATTCACATGAGAGAAAATTATACTGGCCATAACTTCAAATATAATGAAGTACTGTTTTCAGAATTATGTAGAAATGAACTATATTCCCGATAATTTTATAACTAGAAAGACTATTTTTAACAAAAATATATTTTCATATATGCAAATACATGAACTTACGTGCACTTTGAAAACATAATCTGAAGATAGACCCCAGATGAAAACAATAGGAGCATAAGCAAATTTGATAGCTAAAGACTGAGAATTACGGTAAATAGGGCTGATTATTGCCAAATCCTGGTCATGTTATTTTAAAAATTGGCAATCGTGAATACTCTTATACATTTAAACTAAAAAATCAGAATGTATTCCTAACCTTGGGAAGAAGTTAGTATAAAGTTTTTGTTTTGTTTTGTTTTTTAGAGAGAGAGAGAGATTTTTTTTTTTCTATATGGTATGTGGACTCGCTGGAGAAATCAAAAGAAACAGAGACTGAAAGCAAAAAATCACCTCTCCAGGGGATGGATATGCCAAAATCCCTTCTCCTCCATTATTTTCTCAGGATTCTGGGCATGTATGCACACGTACCTGGCATGAGTTTCTAGCCTCTGGGTCTGGGACTCAAACCATGGTTGGCCATGTGAGAGTCCAGTGATGTAACCACTATGACATCTGCTGGCCCCAAGTATAACGTATTTATGAAGAAATACTATTGAGGCCAGCAGGTGGCATGGAGGTTAAGGGTTTACACCCCACATGATCAAGTGCAATTCAAGTCCCAGACCTGGCAACTTGAAACTCACACCAGGTGCATGTGTGTGTGTGCCCAAAATCTTAAGAGGAAAATGAAAGAGAAGGGATTGCAGCATGGCCACCCCCTCAGGGCATGATTTCTTGCTTTCCATCTCTGTCTCTCTCTGTCTCTCTAGTGAGTGCACTCACCCTACAGCAAAAATCTCTCACAAAAAATAAGAAAGAAATACTATTAGAACTAGCAATATGTTGTTAGGGTGTTTTTATGAACCATTTACATTGTATTTATACATTTCTATGTATTTCACATTATCTGAGCATTTACAAGAGTTTTCAAAAATTCAGAGAGCTGGCACTGTTACATAGTGGTTAAGCCCTGTGCATGAGGAGATGACCACTATTTGAATCCTGGCCTTGGTGTCTTGAAAAACCACTGGACACATGTGCGTGTGTGCCCAAAACATCGCTGGGGTGGAGAAACATGATAAAGGACCGTGGCATGACTACACCCCATTGGGAAGTGCCTTCTCTCTCTCTCTCTTTCTCTCTCTCTCTCTCTGTCTGGTGAGTACACACACTCTGTGGAAATGAAAAAAAAAAAAAACTTTTTGTGAAATGTGTATTGTTAAAAAGATTACAGATGGATTGCATTTTTTGTGCACAAAAATAAACTCATTCTTTAATTCCATCTTTCCACAAACTTTTTTGAAGTACTCTCACATACAGATATCACTAATGAAATTATCACTAAAATGAACAGATGTCATTTTGCACAGCTGTGTGAGAACAACTCTATAAATATATACACATCAATGAGACTAGGAGTGCAGAAAATTAGCAGTGTTTGTGGCTGGGTGGCTGGCTGTAGTACTCTGCATTTTTTTTCTCTCTTTTGTTTTGGTGTTTACATTCTCTATCTTTTCTAGAATGGGTACATATAATTTGGCAATACAATGGATATAAATCTCTTTCATGGAGGGCCCTGAATTCGTCTGGTTGAAATGCTATGATGAAAGAATTAGAGCGAGGAGCAAGATTTTAAGCAACAAATAAGTGGACATGCAGACTAGAGAAAAAAGACTGACTGCTTTGGAGGAAAGAGTAAGAAACAACATCCCTTTCCAATGGCTATAAATTCTGTAGAAAGGCTTGGAGAGGAAATGTTTAAGTGTTTTTGCTGCTTAATGTCAGGTGTATTTTTAACCTTTTCAACAAAAGCTTCAGTAAATTTTATATCACTTAAAAACACTTTTGTTCAAAGAGAATCTTATTGAGAA
Organism: Tupaia tana; assembly: GCA_026018925.1. NCBI lineage: Eukaryota > Metazoa > Chordata > Mammalia > Scandentia > Tupaiidae > Tupaia > Tupaia tana. The sequence goes on from JAKSZU010000001.1 coordinate 159,960,715, forward strand.
TTTCAAAGAAGAAAAAAAGGTTCAAGCTGACACTGATTACTGACACTTCAATTACACTTTGAGTGTCAAATAGTAACTTTTTTTAATGAAGGGGTTAGTGGAAGGAAAAGAGTAAGACAGATTTTGTGTGGGTAGCAGGATTAAATAAAAATACTTTTTATTAGAAAGGTATCTTGTTTGTTCTTTTCAGTTTTGCCAGAGGCACGTGTGACTGCCGGGGAGACACCAAGAGAGAGGAAAAGAGATAAATCATCCCTTATGCGAGGATGGCCACACTGCAATCCCTTCTCCATTTCTTCCTTCTTCTGGGATTTTGGATACACATGCACAGGAGTCCAGTGTGTTTTTCAAACTGCCGGGTCCAAGACTCAAATCAAGTAGTCAGCCATGTGGGACCCAAAGACCCCAATCAACACCCTGAGCTGGTTCAGGAAATTTTAGAAAGCTAAAAATGACTTAATGAGGCTGAATAATGTTTAATGCCTGAATCTGCACCTGTTACCTTATCTAGCATAAGGAACTTTGAAGTTGTGATCAAGTTAAAGAATCTGACATAGGGGATTAATCCTGGATTACCCACTGAAATCACCAGGGTCTGAGCAAGAGGGATGCAGGAGGAGTCATACTGAGACAAAAGACAATGCAGCTCCCCAAGGGGAGAGACAGAGAGAGTGGGAGCTGTTACTTCTCAGGCTTTGAAATATAAATGGTTATCTTTCTGACCCTGGAGAAAGAAGACTATGGGCCACAGGACGTAGGCAGCCTCTGGAAACTGGAAAAGGACAAGGAAATGGCATCTTTCCCGCACCTGCGGAGAACACAGCCTGTGATTCATTGCAGACATCCGACTTCCAGAATGACAAGATCCTAGTTATGTGTGTTGTTTTAAGCCACAAAATTAGTGGCAATTTGTTATAGCAACAATAGTAATGATTGCAATATTTATTTTAAAAGCTGACTTTCGTGAGAAACCATTTCAAATACTTCTGGTTAATATTTCATTTTGAGGGGGCTTTTAAACATTAGCTTTGGAGTGTGTTGGCTATTATCAATAAATTTGGTCACTGAAATATTATGAATATTTAGTCATCAGTAATACTAAGTAGTGTGAAGGTTTTTTTTTATATACCTCTTTCCCCCATGCACAAAATGAATAATACTTTGCCCCAAAGAAAGGAAATTATTATCTCTTTAATTTCTAAACTTATTTTACTCATATTCATGAGCAAGAATAATTCAGCATTAGTTAGTGTATTTATTATATTTATTTTTAATTTATATGCATGTGCAATGATATAAAAATCATATTCATATAATGCTAATAAATATACACATTTAAAAGATGGAAAATAATATAAGAATGGAATGGATAGAACACATGTGATTGGAATATCTAATACTTTCTTTTAACACGTCAGTGGACTATATTGTAGTTCTCTGGGGTTTCGATGCCCTCGTTACAAACTGCTGTATTAGATGACTAATACGGAGCTCTTCCTACTGTTTAATGATTCTCTCCTTTTTCTACTGTGAGCTTGTTTTGCTGTTAATGACAAATATGGTACAGATTTAGCTAGATGCTATGGGGTATGATATTGAATAAGCAATGTGACTAATCTTCATTGTGTATGCTCATGCTGACTCTTCGTACTCTATTTTCATGTCTCCTGAGCACTATAGCTTATTAAAATTGTCTACTTCTGCCATGTTTCAGTGAAAGGTATTATGATGCAATGTATTTTCTTTCTTAACTTGCAAAGGTGAGGAACTAAAATTATATGATCATTTGCTTAATGGCATTAATTTGTCTGTATGAATGTGTATTTTTTAAAATCACATCCTGTTATGGCAGGAAATAAGATTAAATTTCTCACATTTTGAAAAATCAGATAATATACATGCCATAACTAAAAAGACATTTTGTTGAATGAGTCTATTTTAATCTCAGCATGATGATGCCAATCTTACGTGTGTGTGTTTTAATATATGTATTAAAGTGAAATGTAGAGGACACAGCTTTTCTGTTTCTGAAAATGTCTGGGTTTCTTTCAAAGTCTCTGGCCACCAGACACTTCAAGTGACCTAATCCATCATTACAATGTACTGTGATTCATAAGAAAGACAAAAACAACCCACACATACGGCTTAATAAGATGGCTCAAACTATCTTCTAATATTGAATAATTTAAGTGCAAAATGACTTTAAAAGGATGGTAGTGTTTTGAAATTTTAAACATCTGCTAAGTCTTGTTTTTCATAAAGGACCCTAGTAACCTTTCACAGCATGACCAAATTCCTGTCATTAATATTGTGGTCAGTAAGATCAAAGACAGAAATAATAAGCAATCCCCATTAATGCAACATTGCTTTCAACCCTGAATTTCATTTTTTTAAAAAATGAGTTCTGTTATGATCTTGTGATTAAATTATGTCTAGAGAATATTTAAGTTGCATTTTGCAATTTTAACCAATGACCAGAAAACATTTCTCTTGTGTATGATTCAGGTGGATGTTGATTTAGTGTTTACTGCTGAATTACTACTATATTTAATCTTAAAGAAGTTAAGATTATCTAAAAATGACTCCGATTCATCATTTCTGCTGCATAGACAAGATTCGAGGTGATCTGTCAGGTAATAGTACCACCATGGTGCTCTGGAAACCTTACACATATCCACATACACCATGCAGACAAAGTCTTGAAACTTACTTCAATCTTGAGAGTACCTTGTCACCCTCCCTGAATCAGAGAAAATGAGCAGCCTGTGAATATCCATCTCAAGGCCATCTCAAACTCATCCCTTGCCATCCCAGAGAGGCTATCTTATAGTAATTCCTCCTTGTCTCTGGAGTTCTAAAGAATAGGCCCCCCTCCACCTCAGAATATCGCTGTGGATTATAAAATGGAAGAGCTATAGTCAAGAACTGACTCTTAGCAGAGCTCTCCACAACTTACACAAGTAGTTCAACATCATCCTGTTCATTGTGTGACACAAATATTGGCCCCTTCAGTTGCTCCTCCTTTCAAAGTATTTGTAAGTATTGTAGCATTAATTACATAAAATGCTATGACTTTGAAATATACAATATTTATTATTGGACTGGGTGAATGTCCTTGGATATTCCTGGAAATTTCTTTGTTTTCAGTCTAGTAAGTCTCTCAGCGATTGTGTGACAATTCTTTCTTCTCAAGGTTTTCTCATTGGTACCATTTTTCTCATGTATCTATCATTGTGCAGGGCATAACAACACATTCAACATCATGGGCTAGGCAGAAATAAAGAACTCAAAACTTCTGATACACAGGCTGCTGCTATTTGCAACATTTTTGACTCCAAAAAAACATTGACCCTTTTGTCTCAAGGTAAAGGAAGCTTCACGACATGCTCTATTGCATGGATCCACTCTTGGTGGAATAAAAATGGCAGCGATCTGATTCCCTATTAGACTATCAGTCAAGCTTCACTGTTGGAACTGTTGTAGGATAGACGGTTGTTGCCCTAATCTGCCAACTCAGAGCACATCATTGTTACCCTTGCTACTGATATGAGGCATGTTTTTAATATTCCAGGCCACTTGAAACTTGGAACTTTATCACAGAGCACAGTAAACAATTGTTAAGCTATTGGGTCTTCTGTTCTCCTTATCATCCATGAGCATCTGGTATTTTGAACACTCGAGAGGTTTCTTAAAAAATTGTTTTCTGAGGCCAGCAGATGGCATAGCAGTTACATCACTGGACTCCCACATGGTCTGCTGCAGTTCAAATTTCAGACCCAGGAGCTTGACACTCTGTGTGTGTGTGTGTGTGTGTGTGTGTGTGTGTGTGTGTGTATTGTGTGTGCATGCTTAAGATCCTGGGAGGAGGAGAAAGGAGAAAGGATTGTGATATGGCCATTCCCCTTACGGGGTGACTTCTCCTGTTCCCTATCACTGTGGCAGTCTCTCTTTCTCTCCAGCAAGGGCACACTCTGTAAGGCAAAAACCTCTTAAAGTTTTGTTTTATTTTGCTTTCTGATAAGCATTCTTACTTCTTTGTGTTGGTACATCTTAATGAGGCAGTTTTGCCCCTGAATGTTGCAATCACTGAAAAGGAATAATCCACTCTCAAGTGATTCTTGGGTAATTATCAGAACAAACAAGTTTGGCGTTAGATACATTTTTTTTTTTCCTATTTCTTTCACCGCCATTCCTGGATATTATGCTTTATCTTGTCTTCTATAAGCAATACCAGGACGAGAAAATTAGAATATACTTTGAGTAACAGCCTGGACAAAAAGGAGCCTAGAGAATTGAGGCTTACTTATGGTTCAGTTACCTGGATGTTTATGTTAGATTACCATGATCCTAGATCATAAAGCTAGTGGTCATTTGGTTGAATATACTACAATGGGCAAAGTACAGCAAAGTAAAGAGCACAATAGATCTCATAAGTTCCAAAACAGTGTTTTTGCCTTTAATACACCAGACTCTTCCAGAAAAAAGGTCTGTGTACAAGATAATTAAAAAAATGAGTAAAGTTAGGAACCAGTTGGTGGAGCAATGATACCACAGCTGGACACACATGGGAAAGGTCTGAGTTCACATCATGGGATCTTCCTGAGCACACCCTTCCATGTACATGCCCATGAGCCAGGCTAGCTAAGGCAGGGTGGATCACGATGGGGGGCCCTCTGGAAGGTACCTGTTTTCTCTCTCATCTCTCTCTATCTCTCCCTCTCTTGCATGCACACATGTACACACACACACACACACACACACACACAAGCAATAAATAAAGAAACTTTAAGAAAGAAAATAGGTAAATTTATCCAACAAAATGGGCACACAGTCTTCGTGATAGTAGAGAGAAAGCGCCAATCTGGCTACCTGTACTAGGAAACAGGGGTTATATCCCAAGTAGTATGAGGGTGAAAGGATGCTGGTGAGCTCTGTCTTTGAGAACTACCTTTGGAGCCTTTTTCATGAATGAAACAGTCTGGTGAAGCTCTCCCAAAGCAATGTAAGAACTTTCAGTTTAACTGACTATTAGGTTGCTTATGCCTACAAGCTGTCTCCTCACCAGTTAATCACTATTTTCCTTAACTTTACAGAGATGTCTATAAAATTAACCAAGGATGTCTTCTGATACTGCACTTCCCAAGCAAAACACGTGTCAACCCAGGAGTATTGAGTGGCCCACATTCATCTCTACAGCTGCTGCTTGATCATTTCATGGGGAGAGGAACACCATCTGCTGATAGTGTAGACAGGTTGCATGGACTGAACTGAATGTCCTTAGGTACAGAAAAGTAAGGACTGATTCCAATTACTCAGATTAAATAAACTAGGGAGCTTAACTGGAAGCTCTGGGTCTGTAATTTTGATTGAAAGCCAGTCATTATCTACCTAGTTCCAGGAAACATGATGATCTGCTCATCAGAGGTGGTCATAAGGGATCTTCAGAGGTTTCTAGAAACACCAGAGTAGTTCTTTCCTTTTCCACAGTTTTACTTTCTGCAGTTTCCATTACTGGTCTGAAAATAGGTGAGTACATAAGTTAAGATACTTTGAGAGTAAGAGATCACCTTCCTGTTATGGTAGATTAGTTATTATTACTAATCTCTTACTGTCCATAATTTATAAATTGAAGTTTTCCATAGGTATGTAAGTATGAGGGGTCTTCAAAAGTTAATATGGTAATGTCTTTACCTTGACTGACATGTACCATATTCGTGCTGGTAAAAGCAATATTGTACACTGTAAAGCTATAAGGTGAATGGGCAACAGCAGTTAGCATAATGGCTATGTTGCTGGACTCCCATGTAGTCGACCACAGTTTGAGTCCCGGACCCGGTGGAGTAAGCTCATGCCAGGTGCGCATGCAGGCATGCCCAAGATTCTGTGGTGTAAGCTCATGCCAGGTGTGTGTGCATGCATACCCAAGATTCTGAGAGGAGAATGGAGGAGAAGGGATTGCAGCATGACCATTCCCCATGGGGGGTAATTTCTCGCTTTCTGTCTCTCTCTCTCTCTCTGTCTTTCTGGCAAGCGCATGCGCCCTATAGCAAAAACCTCTCCAAAAAACTTATATAGTAATTAAATGTAAATTAAAAAATAGATTAATTAAAAAAATGAAAAACTCATATCACAAAAAACTGTGTGTGAATTTTAGAAAATAATTTGCATCAAATAAACTTACCCAAGCTTGTTATATGTGTGTCTAAACAGGATATAGTATGAGGTACTAAAGATAAGATAGCAATTTGGAAAGAGCCCCTGTCACTACTTACAAAAGTGTCTTGAAGTTGATGAAACCTATGTTGAGAAACAATGTAATACTATATAATATAAGATAACATAATATATATATTTCTCATAGGGTGTATACACTCACTGGAGAGATGCACAGAGAGAGAGTGTGAAGGAAAAATCAAAATCACTCCCCAGGAGGAATGGCCACTCTGCAGTCCTTTTCCACTCCACTATGTTTCTGGGATTTGGGGCCTGTATGAACACACACCTGGCATGATTTTGAAACAACCAGGTCCAGTCCTCAAACCATGGTCAGCTATGTGGGAGTTTAGCACCTTGACCATCAAGCCACCTGCTGGCCCCAATGTTTATATTTTTTATTTGATTTTTTTATTCTATTTTTTCAGTGATCATTTTAGTCCCCTTTTATAGGAAAAAGGATTGCATATACAAGGCTTGGTACTTAGAGTTTCAGGCATCCACTCTGGGTGTCTTAAAACATATGCCCTGCAGATAAGGGTTACTACTGTCACTGCCTCAAGTCAGTGGCTTGTTTTAGATTTAGAAATGTCATAGGTTTCTTCTCATTGCAAAAGTGGAATTTGTATAACTGGCAATATATCCTGCTGTATGGAGTTAGGCTTCCAGGCATGCAGAATGGTCAATTCAGAAATCAAGGAGAAAGCCACCTGAGTTTCTAAGTAGACCTTGATTGTTTATTGGATTTGGTCCTAAGGGTGAGACTAGGACACTGTGGCACAGTTCAAATTTGCATGCAGACCTCATCCTGCTTCTCACAGTGGTATTGGTAATAGCCCAAGTTAAATACAGAAGTAGACAAATTGGGTTGATTTTGCCCCAGCTACAAACTATCAGGTTAATCAGAGTGATAGATGGAGAGGTAAACTTATGGGGAGATTTTCCAGACATCAAGATGGTGAAGAAATGGGCAGATATTATTAGGAGATAATCTTTTATGAAGGATTTTATTGTTGTATGTGTTGGACTGGACTTCTTCCAGTGATGTTGTACAGTGAACAGCTTTGGAAGACAAATAATATCTCCCTGTAGCATAAAGGGCAGATTTGTTTACTGTCCAGTACCAGAAAGTAATGTATATTTTTAGAGCAAAGGGAAGGCAAGGCAGGCTTACTGCCCACTGCTGTAGAATTAACTTTCTTAAACTCAGGGTTTTTCTCTTGTTAGCACAACTCACTTCATGTGCAAGTCTTACCTGTCTTTTGCTTGCCCTGTAGGAATTAAACTTGAAGAACTTGCTCAAAGAAATGCTGATATTCTGGCTACTGGAATTGCTGTGAAATAAAGTCATGTGTGCCTCACCTAGGAGTGTCATGTCTTCTGCCAGCATCTCTAAAACAGTGGCAGGCTAACTTGTTAGTTTACAAGAAGAATGAAATCTAAAACCTTTCACAGTACTTGACACTTTTCAGATATGCTGTATGGCTTTTCTAGTTTTGATTTACAGACAAAAGAAAAAAAAAAAAAGAAAGAAATGATCAAGAAAGTATTAAGACACATCTGTCTTCAAAATCCTGGCCTAAGGGACACTGAGGCAGGGCCTCTGCCCCAGTTCCAGCCCCAGCACCCCCAAGTCAGAGATTCCCTATCTCTGTCAGCCAGTATTTTAAGACTCTCTGGGATCCTCCCTTTTATTGACTCACCTGTGAAAAAGGAGATCATTTTTTTTTTTCAGACACCTGAATAGAATACTCCTCAGATCACCTTGCTAAACACAACAAAAGAGAGATTTCAGCAGTCTTCAGTCCACAGCAAAAGGGAAGCACACTTGCTCCTATTCGAGGAAATGTTCTCTTAAAATGTATTCCAAAGTGAATACATTTCCCAATGGCTAGAAGTAGAAGAAGAGCTTCAGGTCTGAATAAAGCAGGAAATATGTCTCCATCAAAAGAACACAGTGACTCCCTTCCATTTCTTGAAAAAAATAGAGGACATTACCAAAATGTCCGAGGAAGAATTTAGAACATTCATGGTGACCAAATTCTATGAGTTGGAACAGAAAAGAGACAATGAATTACAGGAGATTAGAAAGTACTTCCATGATATGAAAGAAGAAATGGACACACTAAGAAAGAATCAGATGGAACTATTAGAGATGAAACCTGTAATACAGGAAATCAAAAACTCTCTTGAAAGTATTAAAAGTCAAATAGACCATACTGAAGATTGAAACACTGATGTAGAAGATAAAATCTCTGACCTAGAGAAAACCACTGAAATGATAGAGAAAATTAAAAAAATAAAATAAAAAAAACTAGGATAACATACAAGAAATACTAGATTCCATTAGATGCCCTAACATTTGAATAATTGGTATCCCAGAAGATAAGGAAACTAAGGGCATGGAAAATCTATTCCAGGAAATCTTGGAGGAAAATTTCCCAAGTCTAGAGAGACACTCAAACATCCAGACCCAAGAAATACAAAGGACCTCAAATAGAATCAACCCAAGAAGATCTTCACCAAGGCATATCATAGCCAGTCTGGCTAAGACCACAGATAAAGATAAGATACTAAAACTGGCAAGAGAGAAATGACAAGTGACTTACAAAGGTCACCCCATCAGGCTAACACCAGACTTCTCAAAGGAAACAATGCAAGCAAGAAAAGATTGGGAAGATGTACTGAAAGTGCTAAGACAGAAACAATTTCAACCAAGATTATTATAGACTGCAAGATTATCATTCATATGGGAAAAAAAGATTAAAATCTTCTCAAACAAAACCTGAAAGAATTTGCCAACATCAAGCCACTTCTTCAAGAAACACTGAAGAAAGTACTGTTCCAGGAAAACTAAATAAGTAACAGCCAGAAACAAAGGAATAAAAGGCAACAAAGACAATAGCCAACTTAAACGTCAGGACAGGTTCAGTAACATTGATAATAACATTGAATGTTAATGGATTAAACTCTCCAATAAAGAGACATAGACTGGCTGAAAGGAATAAAAAACAGAAACCCTCTGTCTGTTACCTACAGGAGACCCACTTCATGGATAAAGACATACATAGACTGAAAGCAAAAGGTTAGAAAAATGTTTTCCATGCAAATGGGAACCAAAAAAGAGGTGGAGTCATGATATTAATTTCTGACAAAATAGTTTTAAAACAAAAACTCTTAGAAGAGACAAAGAAGGGTACTATATTGTAGTAAAAGGGTCAATCAATCAAGAAAATATAATGCTTATAAATATCTATGCGCCGAACACAGGAGCACCCAAATATGTGAAGGAAAGATTGTTAGATCTAAAAAGGGAGATAGACTGCAACACTAATTGCTGTAGACTTCAACACTGCACTATCCTCTCTGGACAGATCATCTAGACAAAAATAGGTAAAGAGATACAGGATCTAAATGATACCATAAATCAAATGGACCTTACAGACATCTATAGAACTTTCCATCCAAAAACCACGAGATACACTTTTTTCTCACTCCCACATGGAACCTTCTCAAAGATTGTCCACATCATAGATCACAAAGCAAGCCTCTACAAATTCAATGGCCTATATCCAGCATCTTTTCCGACCATGATGGAGTTAAACTTGAATTTAATTGCAAGAGAAATCCTCAAAAATATGGAAATTAAATAACCTACTTCTGGATGACTCCACAACTGCTGAAGAAATAAAGACTGAAATCAAAACATTCATGGAAGCCAATGACAACGAGGACATGAATTTCCATAATCTTTGGGACACTGAAAAAGCAGTCATAAGAGGGAAGTTCATAGCAATTAGCGCACATAAGAGGAAGGTGGAAAGAAGGCAAATGGATCACCTAACATCGTGCCTCAGAGAATTGGAAAAGCAACAGCAAAATGATCCCAAAAACTCCAGGAGGAAGGAAATAATAAAGAATATGAGCAGAAATAAATGAAATAGAAAATAAATAAACTGTACAGAAAATAAATTAAAGTAAAGCTGGTTCTTTGAAAAGATAAACAAAATTGATACACCACTAGCAAGACTTATTAAGAAGAAGAGAGGAACCAGGTGAATCAGATCTGCATTGAAGCAGGCAGAATAACAACAGACAGTAGAAATACAAAACATTATTAGAGGATACTATGAACATCTGTATGCCAAGAAACAAGACAATCTGGATGAGATGGACAAATTCCTGGGCACATATAATCTACCAACATTGATTTAGGAGGATATAGAAAGTCTGAATAGGCCAATAACAAACCAGGAGATTGAATCAGTAATAAATAACCTCTCAACAAAGAAAAGCCCTGGCCCTGATGGATTCACCTCTGACTTCTACAAAACTTTCAAAAAAGAGTTAACCCCCATTCTGCTCAAGTTATTTCTAAAGATCCAAAAGGGTGAATCTCTCCCTAATTCATTCTATGAAGCCTCTATCACCCTTATCTTTAAAACAGATAAGGACAAGACAAGGAAAGAAAACTATAGACCAATATCCCTGATGAATATAGATGCAAAGATTCTCAACAAGATACTAGCAAATCGTATTCAACAACTTATAAAATAAGATTATACATCACGATCAAGTAGGCTTTCTTCCAGGAATGCAAGGTTGGTTCAACATATGCAAAACCATAAATGTAATACACCATATTAACAGGAAGAAAGATAAAAACCATATGGTCATATCAATTGATGCAGAAAAAGCATTTGATAAGATACAACATCCCTTCATGATCAATACTCATGGCAGAATCAGCAAAAATTACCCTCAGAAGGGTAATTTCTCAATGCAATAAAACCTATCTATGAAAAACTCATAGCAAACATCATCCTCAATGGAGAAAAGTTGGAAGCTTTCCAACTAAAAATGGATACAAAGCAAGGATGCCCACTTTCTCCACTCCTTTTCAATATAGTACTGGAAGTCCTGGCCAACGCAATCAGAAAAGAGGAAAAAACAAAAGAAGAGGTGAAACTCTCTCTATTTGCAGATGGCCTGATTGTATACATAGAAGACCTAATGGATTCCATGAAAACAATTTTGAAGTAATTCATGAATACAGTAAAGTTGCATTATACAAAATTAATATCCAGAAATCTATAGCATTCCTATATATGAACAACAGGCAGAATGAGATAGAACTGAAAAAAGTTATTCCATTTACCATAGCCACAAAATGTATAAGATACTTAGGTATAAATATAACCAAAGAAGTTAAAGACTTCCACAAAAAAAAAAAAAAGAAAAAAACTATGAGAAGATAAAAAGAGAAATCGAAAATGACACAAAAAAAGTGGAAGGATATTTCATGTTCCTGGATTGGAAGAATTAATATAATAAAAATAGCAATTCTATCCAAATTAATATACATATTTAATGCAATGCCAATCAAAGTACCAGACACATTCTTCACAGATCTACGAAAGAAAATCATAAAGTTTGTCTGGAATCATAAAAGACCCCGTATTGCCAAAGCAATTCTGCACAAGAAGAGTGGAGTGGGAGGCATCTCACTCCCTGACCCCAAAATACACTACAAAGCTGTGGTAATCAAAACAGCATGGTACTGGCACAGAAATAAACATATGGGCCAATGGAATAGAATAGAATCCCCAGAAATAAATTACCAAACATGCCAACTGGGGTACCAGTTGATCCAGTGGGAAAAGTAAAACCTCTTCAGCAAATGGTGCTGGGAAAACCGGATTTCCACTTGCAGAAAGATGAATCTGAATGCCTACCTCTCACCTCTGGTCAAAATTAAATCAAGGTGGATCAAATATCTAACTCTAAGATCTCAAACTATAAAAATACATCTGGAAAACAGTGAGGAAACTCTGGGAGACATCGGGGGTAGGCAAAGACTTCTAGGCAAAGACTTCTTAAATAAGACCCCCAAAGCATAGTCGATAATCTCCAAAATAGGCAAGTGAGATTACATCAGACTAAGAAGTTTCTGCATGGCAAAAGACACAGTAATTAGTGTGAATGGACAACCCTCAGAATGGGAAAAAGATTTGTGTAAACTACGCATCAGATAAGGGACTGATAACCAAAATTCACAAGAAACTCAAGGAGCTGTTCCGAAGAAACATGATCAATCCTATTAAAAGATGGGAGAATGAGTTGAAAAAAACCACTCTTTAAAGATGACATAGGAATAGCTAAGAGGCATATGAAAAAAAGCTCAACATCCCTCATCATAAGGGAAATGCAGATCAAAACAATGAGATACCACCTAACCCCAGTCAGAATGACTAAGATTAAAAAAAAAAAAAAAAAAAAAAAAAACACGAAAATGATAAGTGCTGACGGAGTGCGGTGAAAGGGGACCACTCTTACACTGCTGGTGGGAATGTAAATTGGTGGGAATCTAAATTGGTCCAGCCACTGTGGAGAACAATTTGGAGATTCCTGAAAAATCTACAAATAGAACGACCATATGATCCAGCAATCCCACTCTTTGGTATCTACCCGTGTCCCGACCTGAGGAGACAGTCGAACAGGTTTCCTGAGGGAAGGAGTGAGAGCCGGGATAAGCGGCTCAGTGTTATAGCACAGAGACGACACAGTGTCTTCAGGGTCATCCGTTTATTGTGGGCAGCACGGTACAGCACGGAGACGATGCAGTGTTACAACTCTTCAGGGTCGCATCGTCTATTGTGAGCAACACGGAGACGGCATGATGTCACAGCTCTTCAGGGTCGTCCGGAGATGACGTGGTGTTACAACTCTTCAGGGTCTTCCGGGTCGTCTGTAGACGATGCGGTGTAAGCTCTTCAGTGTCTTCCGGGTCGTCTGGAGATGGTGCGGTATCAGCTCTTCAGGGTCTTCAGGGTCGTCTGGCGGTTGTGGGCCAGGCATCGTGGTTATATACATGCTGGTAGGCCACGACTGGTTGTAAAAGGTGGGTTATGATTGGTTGCTTTTAGACCAATCATGAGATGCCGGATATGCAAATCTGTGGGATTCTAGTGGCCAATCAGAGCAAGGTTTCAAAGGTCAGGTTTTTTGAAGGGAGCCAATTGTGGCCTTTGGCATTGTATAATTGTTTGCTTTCTGAGAAACTGGCGATATTCGCTGGTGCGCAGCCTCCCACAATCCAGCAATCCCACTCTTTGGTATCTACCCAAAGGACAGAAGAATACTTCATCAGAAAAGTGCTTGCGCATCGATGTTTATTGTGGCACTATTCAGAATTGGTAAGTCATGGAAACGACCCAAATGCCCATGCACAGATGAATGGATAGAAAAACTGTGGCAAATATACTCAATGGAATACTCTTCAGCCATAAAAAACAACAAAACCCTGGATTTTGACAGGAAGTGGATGAATATCGAAGATTTACTGCTGAGTGAAGCAAGCCAGGCTATGAAGGTGAGGCATTGCATGTACCCACTTAATATGTACCGAGTGTCCACTCTCTATGACTGAAACTAATTGACTAAAGGATATAGAAACACAGTATATAGATGTAAATACCAGATATAGTGTGTGTGTGAAAGAGGAGGCTCTGAGGAAGGATGTTTAGAAGAAAAATAAGGAGGCAAAGCATTAACGACACAAAGAAATGTGGTATTATCTGTTGAAGATATTTTATAGTTTTATCAACTGTACTAGGGAGAAATATTCACCTGTTGAAATATCCATTTTGTAATCCAAATAATAATGTAATTGAATGTATAGAAGAAAATGAAATAAAAAAATTTAAAAAAGAAAGTATTAAGAAACAAAAATAGACGATATGTAGTCTTTATTTCATATTGTCCTAAAATGGAAAAGAATGTTGATTATAACTATATGAATATGTGTCCTTTGAGATTTTGTTTTCTTTTTTGAAACTCAAATACACATGTAAATATTTAGTTAATTTAGTTAAATCATGGAGAAAGGAGAACTTCATGTTCTTTGGGTATAAATCTTAAAATAATTGTGTGTGTGTGGGGGGGGGGTGGAGCTGAATGGTAATGCTCAGGTAAAACACGATAGATGCTCTGTGAAGCTGATCACATGAGAAATTTCAGGTTCATATCCAGACACATCCCTGAGTGTGCTGGGTTCCCACATGACCATGATCGGGCTAGCTGAAGTCAGGGGTGGATAGTGGCATCAAAGTCCTGTTGGGCGCTGTTTCTTAGTCTCTTTTTTCTGTCTTTCTTGTCCATAGAAGAAACAAAGCAAACAAACAAAAAATATGGTGAAAATATTATTGAATAATGCAATGGAAATAGAAGGCTCTTTATTACAGAATATTCTGGGAGTTGCCACATTTTGGGAAAGGCTTCCAAATCTCTATCTCTAACACAGATTGCTTTCCTGATCTGCAGATCCACATATCCAAGTCTGATGTTCACCTGGTACTTTGGCATGACTGTATAAACATGTGAAATAACACTGTGAAAACCAGTTATACTTGGACTTATTAAGTGCTGTGTCAATGGATTGATGACTCATAAACCAGCCATGAATCTTCAAGTCCCTCTCTCCTTTCCTGTTGCCCGGCATGTCAGGGGTCCCCAGGAGCCCTAATCTACGGAGTTGGTCAACATCTATTCTGGTTAATCATTGCATTTTCTGAGTTATTACTTACTTTGAATACCCCACTATCCACTTAGAGTTTGCTATAATTTGAATATTCATGTGTTAAAATGTGATGAGCCATCATAACAGAATTAAAAGGATAAAACCTTAGTTTTAATGTGGTGTTGAACAGTAGAGTCTATAAGTGATTAGGCATAGGGTGTGGCCCCATGATTGAATTCTGGAGGGTTTATGAGAAAAAAGGAAAGAAAGGAAAGGAAAGGAAAGGAAAGGAAAGGAAAGGAAAGGAAAGGAAAGGAAAGGAAGGAAAGAAGAAAGGAGAAGTAAGAGAAGGAAAAAAAAGGAAGGGAAAGGAAGGAAAGAGGAGGGAAGGAAATGGAAGGGAAAGGGAAGGGAAAAGACCAGAGCAGAGAAGGACTCAGGCACGCTGCTCTGCTGTTATTCTCATGATGTGATGAGACTCTGTGAGACTCTAGGTATTGCCTGTAGACCATGGACCACTAAACTATGAGCTGTATAAATCTCTACAACTATAGATTAGCCAGATTCATATATTTTATTTTACCAACAGAATGAACTACAAAAGAGGACATACTAAAATATCAGTTAATATATCCAAAGCCAATTTCTTTTTCTTCCCTCCAAAATTTATTCCTCTTTTTTTATATTCTGCCCAGAGGGAGTCACCACTAACCCCAGTCAGTCTGTTGTGCAAAACATCTTTTATATTTCTTTTTGTCTTCCCCTTATCCAAATCCTTTCTATTACATTAGTTATTCCTGCAGTATACTTTCTCACTTCCTTTTTATCCCCTTCACTACCTTATTGTTCTCTGCCTGTTTCAATCTTTCCATTCTAAAGTTCAAGAAAGCAGTTAGAATATTCTCTCCAAAATAAAATCATGTATAGTTACCCAGTTTAAATTTTAATAGCTCAGTATGATGTTTACACCTGACCTTTTGAATGCTAGTCTCAGGTCACCTAGTTAACTCAGGTCTCACCAACCTGCCACTCGCACACTTGCTCCTGCTGCAACAGACAGCTATCCTTGTTATTCTCCATAGTTGTTACAGTCTCTTTACACTCAAGTGTTGTAATCACTAGCAACAAATCCACCAACTTTTTCCTGTTTTAATTTCTACTCAACTTTATAAATTCAACATAGACATCATCTTTCAGTATTATTCCCAGGTGAAGAAATAATACTCGTTCTGTATTTTATTTGCATATTTTATTGTATATTTATTATCTGGTTACTTTTCAAGCTCTTGCAGTTTTTTTTTTTGTGTGTCACTTTTAGTGTTCTTTTTAGCGTCATTTATTGTAATGCTACATTACAATAAATAAATGTTGGGTTAATAAGTACATTCATTCCTAAGGAAACGTCCTAAATGTTGACTGGGTCTTTTGTGAATATGCTCTTTGTCATGAACAAAGTAAAAATAAATAAATAAATAGTTAAAAAGAGAGGGGACCCAAACTATGGGAAAATGCAAGAATACATTAAAAGAAAAGATTCTTGCATTATTGGAGACACACACTTTTAGGATCTTTATTTCTTCAAATGTCCATATATAAAACTCTTCTAAAAATTAATGAAAAATTTCCACTTGAAAATGAAGCTGTATTACAATAAATTATTGTCCTTAGTTAGGTGAGGTGAATGCTTACTCATTTTATAATTGGTTTTACTATTTGTTATATAATTTGAATTTTAAAAACAAGAAGATCTAAAGAATTATTGTCCCAGAAAGTGCAAGTGTCCTAGAATAACAAAGTAGACCAATGTCATCACCTTATTGGATTTTTTTGAACTACTTTTAAACATCTGCCTATGGAATTTAATAGCATTAATAGCCTAGAAAAATAATACTATTAATTGAGTTAGGGAAAGTTATCATCTCTACACCCAATCAGAAGTGTTTCCCTTTCATGGGAGAAAGAAAATTCCAATTATATATTGAGGTTTCAATGCCATCTATGTAAGTTTTCATATTTCTTCACAGAAAATGGTTTCAAGGCTCAAAATTGAGAGTAGTGGGAACCAGCAGTTAGCATAATGTCGCTGGACTCCCATGTAGTCGACCATGGTTTGCGTCCCGGACCCGGTGGCTTAAAACTCATGCCGGGCACAGTGTGTGTGCATGCCCAAGATCCCAAGAGGAGAATGGAGGAGAAGGGATTACAGTGTGACCATACCCCCTAGGGGGGTGATTTCTCACTTTCTGTCTCTATGTCTCTCTCTATCTGTCTGGCAAGCACACGCACCCTATAGCAGAAATCTGTCAAAAAAAAATAAAAAATAAAAAATTGAGAGTAGTTCACCCAAGATATCTCTGAGAGAATCAACAAAGTTCTGGAAAATTATTCAACTTACAGCTTTTCCTATCAAGGTGTGTTAGAAAATTATATTACATTAAGGAAAAATAAAATTTATATATTACTGAATTTTGTTAAACCTGCATTAATGTTGTTAGATTTGTATTATTATTATTATTACTATTATTTTCTTTTCAGGCAACTGAAGTTAATTTCATTTAGAATATAAATTCTTGGGACCAGCAGTTAGCATAATGGCTATGTCCCTGGACTCCCATGTAGTCAACCATGCTTCGCATCCCGGACCCAGTGGCTTAAAACTCACGCTGGGTGCGTGTGCATGCATGCCCAAGATTCCAAGAGAAGAATGGAGGAGAAGGAATTGTGGCATGGCCATCCTTCCTGGGGGGTGATTTCTCGCTTTCTGTCTCTCTGTCTTTCTGTGTGTCTGTCTGGCAAGTGCACGCGCCTTATAGAAAAACCTCTAAAAAAAAAAATTCTTCATTTAAAGTTTTTTATTTTATTTATTTATTTTAATTTCACCAGAGGGGAGAAAAAGAAAGAGAGAGAGAGTGAGAGAGAGAGAGAGAGAGAGAGAGATAAAGTGAGAAAGCAAGCCACCAGGTCTGGGATTTGAACTGTGGGTGGCCATGTGAGAGTCCAGTGTCCTCAACCACCATGCCAGCTGCTGGTCCCTGAAAATAAATTCTTCTTTATCCGCCAAAATAGAGAAATACTTTTTGTCTATTTATCTATTTGTTTATAAGAGAGATTTTTGCTATGGGGTGCATGTGGTCACCAGAAAGAAAGAGACAGCGAGTAATCATCCCCACCCCTAGGTGGAATGGCCATGCCTCAATCTTTCTCCTCCATTCTCCTCTCAGGATTTTGGGCATGCAGGCATACATGCCCAGCATAAGTTTTAAGCTGTGTTGGCGTCACTTCTGCAGAGATGACACGGCACCCGGTTCTTCCTCACACAGTCTTTATTCACAGGTTTCCTTTTTCTTTCTTCTTCCTTTCTTCTTTTCTCCCTTCTCCCTCCCTTTACCCCCGTATATATAGGATCCTCCCAACGGCCCCGCCCGCAAGTTCCTTTGCCTGTACGAGGCAAGTACTGGAGACACGCCTCCCTATGCAGCCAGCGGTGTTATCTTGGCTCGGCGGCCAAGGGCTGCGGCCAACAGTTCCCCCTTTTTGTTTTTGTCAGGAGAAGGTAGAGGTCACGGGCCCCAGATGTGGTGGACTTGCTTACTGACCTGTGGAAGAGCCCAGGGGCATTCCCCAGGTCAGCCTGTCCGATGCCTTTTTATGGGGATGGGTGTGTTGTTGGCATCAACCCATATGCACCCGGACTTGCCTTCCTCCAGGTCCCATCAAGGGCCCCCGGAGTGCAGTGCTTTGCCTCGCACCCTGAGCTGATAGGGGTTTACTGCATCTGGGCCAGCCAAGCCGCGAGGGAGTATCCTCCTTCGATAGCGGCAAATGCTTGTACGAGGAAGGCGCGGTCGCGATTGTGTTGGGCCCTCAATCTGCACAGGCAGAGAAGACAACCCCCACATAGAAAGACAAGGAGGGGGCCAAGGGACCCCATCCCTGCCCACTCCTTAAGATGGAGCGCAGCTTGAGAGATCCACGCAGCTATCCCGCTGGCGAAGGCGGCATCAACTTGTGTTGAGTTAATGTGGATGATGCTCCACCGGAGCTCCTCAGAGAGGGTATCAAAGTTCTGATTCCAGGGACCTGTAAGCTACTGGGAAAGTCCATCGTTGTTCAGACTGAGCCCCCTGGGGGAGCGTCAGTGTCCCCAGGAGGAGAAGGCATCCCCAGGCCATCATCAGGGCTCGGTGTATCAGCAGGCAGGTTCTCCTGGGATGGAAGGCGTCGTACCAACCTCTCTGGGACCCACACCGGGTCTGGTTCGTCCTGTGGGAAAACACAAACAGATCCTCTCGACCAAACCAACACAGGGTCTGGTCCCCTCCAGCGCCCCATGGGGATGTCCTTCCATTTTACTTTTCCCTGCTTGCTCGGCCCCGGTGCATGGTGCCTGTCGGCAGCCGAGCGCCCTTGGGAATCGAGCTGAAAAAAATTGAGTGTTAAGAGTGCTATTGCAATGCGGTCTTTCAGGGAGTGACCTTTGCTGACTCCCTGTTTTTGTTTTTGTAGAAGCTCCTTGAGGGTGCAATAAGCCCTCTCTACTACACCTTGACCTTGAGGGTTATATGGTAGGCCATGTGTGAGCGTGATTCCCATGTGGTTGCAGAATTGTGAAAATGACCGGGCTGTATAACTGGGGCCATTATCCGTTTTAAGCTGTTGAGGCTGCCCCCAGGCTGCACAGGCGTTGAGACAGTGACTTATGACATCTTTTACCTTTTCCCCTGTATGGGCAGTAGCATGAATGACGCCTGAACAGGTATCCACCGAAACATGGACATACTTAAGTGTCCCAAATTCTGGGACATGTGTGACATCCATTTGCCAGAGGTGGAGTGGTTTGAGGCCCTTGTTTTTATAGGGGAGGATTGCATTGTGACATTCTTTTGTACACTGTTGAAATATAAGCTGTTTGACCAAAGGCATGGCTGCATCCACATCACCAAACATCCTGCCCACCGTGTTCATCATTCTGGCCACGAAATCAGAGAAGGGTTCTGTGGGGCCCTGAGTGATTTTTGTAAGGTTGGCCTGCGGTTCCCCTTTGTTGGGAAGCATTTTCCAGGCCTTGATGGCTATTGTATTGATGTGATCGTAAACTGCCTGAGGGTAGCCTGTTTGTTGATTAGCGAACCTGCCCTGTCCCATATACATATCCACATCCCACGCTGCCTGTCCTGAGGCCCTGTTCCTGGCGGCTTGGGCTTGCGCCCCCTCAAGGTAAATAGCTTTCCAGTCAAGATACTGACTCGGGGACAGGCAAGTCCTCATGAGTGTTCCCCAATCACTGGGTGTCATACAGTACTGCTGTAGAGTCTCAACGAGGCCGACAGTAAAAGCTGCACCATTCCCATATGTCTTTACGGCCTCTGCTAAAGCCTTGATGGTCTGATAATCTAGGGGCTCATGATATCTATTCCCAGCATTATCTGCAAAAACGGGAAATACCCGAACAGGCCCAAGCTGTCTGGCCTCCTGCCAAGCCCTGGGGTAGAAAGAAGCTCCGCCCTCTGGGTTCTCCTTTTGTGGGGTGGAGGGATTATAAGGGGGAGGAGCCGTGGGAAGAGGCTGGTCTTCCTCCTCCTCCTCGGCAACCTCCCAACCTTTAACTTCCTCAACTAATTGTCTTACTTCACGATCGTCATCTTCCCCGCAGGCTTCCGTCATCTTGGCGGCCCCGTTCTCTTCCTGAGAGCGCTGCTCCCGGAGGGACTCCAAAGCCTCCTGGCCCTCCTCACTGTTCGTACACATCTTTGATCCTCAAGGCATGCTCGGACAAGCCTCCAGAGCGGCCTAACCCCTCCAGAAAGCCTATCGTCCTCCGCAGCCAGGTCTAGGTCCCTGCCTAGTTTATCCCAGCATGTGGGCGTGAGCTGCCCCGAATGGAGGAACCAGGGGGCCACATCATCCACCTGATCTATAAAGTGCTGAAGTGTCTTATCCCTCAATTTAAGCCCTTTTGACTTTAGGAGCTCTCTGAGCGCCTTGACGATCAGCTGGGATGGCCCAGCCCCCATCGTCGTTGTTCTCTTTTATTCCTTACTTTTAGCCAATGGCTTCAGTCTGCCTCTTTACCGAGGTCTTGTATCCGCCTCTTTGCCGAGGTCTTGTATCCGCCTCTTTGCCGAGGTCTTGTATCTGCCTCTTTACCGAGGTCTTCCTTCCGGGACCTTCTCCGGTCCTTCCCCCGCCCGGTACTTACCAGCTAGCTGCCCTGTAGACTCGGAGGTTCTGAACCTTCTCCTCTTTCCGCCTCTTTACCGAGGTCTTTCGCCTCTTTCCCCGTACGGGCCACCACTTGTCGGCGTCACTTCTGCAGAGACGACACAACACCCGGTTCTTCCTCATGCAGTCTTTATTCACAGGTTTCCTTTTTCTTTCTTCTTCCTTTCTTCTTTTCTCCCTTCTCCCTCCCTTTACCCTCGTATATATAGGATCCTCCCAACGGCCCCGCCCGCAAGTTCCTTTGCCTGTATGAGGCAAGTACTGGAGACACGCCTCCCTATGCAGCCAGCGGCGTTATCTTGGCTCGGTGGCCAAGGGCGGCGGCCAACAAAGCTGCCTAGTCTGGGACTCAAATAATCTTTGACCAATGGGAATCCAGTGATGTAACCATTATGCCATTTGCTGGCTCCTTGTCTAGTTTTTAAGCTGTTTTTCCACACTTTTCAATTAAATTAGTTTCTCTGTCTTTCACAGACCTATCTTTCGCTGACTTGGTCTCATCCATTTTTTCTTGGTAAAGAGTTGCTCATATTTAAATTATTGCTACATTGTTTTGTTCAGTACAACCAAATCCAAGGATCTGTATGGACTCAGAGAAATTGGGCGATTGATTTTTTTTTTCTTGTTCTAAAGAACTTTATATCCTAATTCTGTTGTCTTCTTTGCTGCCTGGCATTTTTTTTTGTTGTTGTTGTTTTGAGAGGTTTTTACTACAGGGCACGTGTGCTCGCCAGACAGACAGAGAGAGACAGAAATCAAGAAATCATGCCCTGGGGGGGGATGGCCACGCCACAGTCCCTTCTCCTCCATTCTCCTCTTGGGATCCTGGGCACGCACACATACGCACCCAGCGTGAGTTTTAAGCCACTGGGTCCGAGACACGAACCGCAGTCGGTCCGGGACACGAACCACAGTCGACTACATGGGAGTCCAGCGACACAGCCATTACGCTAACTGTTGGTCCCACTTCCTGGCATATAAAGAAGCAAGTATAATCTATAATAAATTTTTCGTTCAGCTTAAAACACAGTATGGTCTGAGCTGGGGATGAATCATGGCATGGAGCACCTTGTTGGGGGTGCTCTCTGTCTCTTTTGCTCATGGAAGAAATAAATAAATTTTTAAAAGTCACAGAAAAAAAAAAAAAAAAAAAAACCAGTATGGTTAATTCTTTATTTTTTCTCTGCTTCAGTGACCTGGAGCTTTAGGTAGAAAGGGAGACTCTTCAATAGAATAACTGGATCCCAGACTACTTCTTTAGGTCTGTTTTGATTGCTACTCCTATATTTGGTACCATGTCATCACCTGCTAGGATTGGTTAGTCATGTATATCTATTTTCTTTTTCTTTATTAAAATTCTTCAGATTTAATTTTTATCTCATTAAAATTATACTAACGGCTTCATTAGAAATATCTCTAATCATATCATTCTACAAATTTGATGCTACTTTAAGTATAATTTTCTGTTGTTCCCCACAATCTTTACTATAAATTGATATTAAAACATCTTCCACCCAATAAGCACCCCAAACACTCAGTTGACAAAGTGTGGAATGAATTATGAAGCTTAAGATTATGGAATTTTGTTGGTCCTACCAATGGCGAACAGTTCCTGAGTTGGGGGGCAAGGATTAAAGAAAGACAAGAAGACAGGATAGAAACGAGAAGACTACCAGTCAATACTGGTCAGCCACGAGTTAAGTTTATTGTTAGTATTTATAAACACTCCAGAGACTTCTGTGATGTAAGGTTTTAAGTCCTTACTGAATGTATCAGGTTGTTATAATAATACTTTGTAACGTTCAATTCAAAACAATCCCAAGACATTCTGCTCATAACAATCCAGCCACCCAAGGCCATGTCCAGATAAAAACCCTGGTCTTATTCTGGTGGTCACGACCTGCACATTCCTCACATTTCCTCTTCGGCTCCCTACAGGATTTATTCTTGGAAGCATTCGCAAATATTTATCTACATTTGCCAAGCAGGACACCGTACAGCTACTAAAGGTGCAGATATCGACCAACATGTTTAGTGGTGGTTAAGATGCTATATGCCACATGGCTGACTCCACAGTTGGAGTCCAGAAAAAGTGATTTAAAAAACACACCAAGGGGGCCAGCAGATGCATAGCAGTTATGTCACTGGACTCCTAAGAGGCTGACCATGATTCGAGTCCCAGACTCGGTAGCTTATAAATCTCACGGGGCACATATGTGTGCACGCCCCAGGTCCTGGAAGGAAAATGGAAATATTGGCCAATTATTGCCCAATTTTAAATAATCATTCTGTATATCAAACACAAAATGTCTGAGGAATGAATTTTGCCCTTAGACTACCAATTTTCTATGTCTAATTTGGGAATAACATTATGCTCTTCATTTTTTTCTTCCTCCTTTCATTTTTGATAAATTTCTATTCCTAACATAAATGAAAGTAATTAGTGAGAAAAATACTTCAGAATAAGGAAACTACTTGATGATTCATTGAACAACTAGTAAAAAACTGTTTGAATTTAAAATTATTGAAATCTTAAAGATAGACCTTATGGAATAATGATTCCTTAAAATGTTAACCATATACAATTATAAAATTCTGTAATGCTATAAAGAAGATATTATTTGTCTGTGACAGGAACATGACTTTATAAGATTACATTTGCTGGAAAAACTATTATTTTTTTTATAAAAAGTATTAGTAAATTATTCTGTTAACTTCCTGAAATGTGCATTAAATATAAAATCATGCATTAAATGAATTGTTGTCATCTATTTAAGGATTGTATCAATGATCAAGACATTGATCTCTCAACTGAAGCTCTTAAAGCAGGCTGAAAATTAAAATTGTCTGAGACAATAGTACAACATTCATTTGCCTAAAACTCATCTGGGAAAATGTTTACCTATCTCCATAGTTGACAGAAAGTCACTCAAATATAAGGAGCCCAAACCAGACCAGATCAGAACATCACAATTAACACACTTGAAATAATGTGTGTGTGTGTAAGTTTTGTATATATGTGTGTGTGTGTGTGTATATATATATATATATATGTATATATATATATATATACACATACATACATACATGTGTGTGTATATATATATATATATAGTGTGTGTGTGTGTATATATATATATATATATATATATAGAGAGAGAGAGAGAGAGAGAGAGAGAGAGAGAACACTGAAACCAACAGCAATAGAACTAACCTTCTTTTGAAGAGTACATATAAGGTTAAACAAAATCAACCATCTGATGGGGTATGGCAATACCATATTGAAATAATTAGAAATATATTTTCTACTTATGGGATTAAGATGAAAAAAATAGCATCATAACTAGAAAAAGGTCTACTTAAGGGAAATTTAAAAATGTAATTCTAAATAACTTATAGATCAAAGAAGAAATCAGGATAGAAATTTGAAAATTACTTAAGAGAATTATAATAAAACATGACACACAGAAATTTGTGGGCTCTAACTAAAGCAATGTTTAAAGAAAAATTTAAAGTGTTTATACTTATGACAGAGAAAAGGGGGTAAAAATCAACCACTTAATATTTCATCTCAAGAAGAAAGACTATGGAAAAGAAGAAAGGAATAATAAAGATGAGAACAAATCAATAAAATAGATAATCTTTTCAAAGTGTCAACTATTAGTTTTTAGTTTTTATGACAAACTAATAGCTGACATTTTGAAAAGATTAATCAATTTGATTAGATACTTAACAACATTGATGAGGGGAGGAAAGAAGAAAGCAGGATAACAGAAATAGAATTTGAACACAAGGAAAAAGTCTATACATATGAAATTTCAAAAATCATTATAAACAACTTTAAGCAAAGGAATTTGATAATTTTGTGGAAATGAACACATTGCTCCACAAACACAATTTACCAAAGTTAAGCAATGGCTTATACAATCTCAGAAGTGAGGCATCTGTCAAAGAAATTAGATTTGTTATTTTAGAAAAGTTTCCATGAGAAAACTCCAGAACCAGATGGCTTTAATAGTGAATTCTTCCAAACATTTAAGAGAGAAGCAATCCTAAACTTGTACAAAATCTTCTGAAAAACAGAGAAAATGAAAGTGACCTTTTCTAAGCACTTTTTTGAGACTAACAAACCCATTTTTAAATCCTGTCAAGGACATTCAAGAAAAAAAAATCATATCAACAAAAGCCAAAAATGAAGCATAAGACTAAAATCCAATGCCCCTTTGTGAAAAATTTTTCAGTAAAATAGGATAAAAGTTGACGTTTTTAAGATCATAAGAGATATCTATGGAAAACCTAGAGTGGTTACATTCAGTTATTAAAGTAAAGAAAGTTAAAAACTTACCCCTATAAGTTATAATAACTGAAAACAACAACAACAACAAAAAAAACACGTAATTTTCTTGGATATAACATAACAGCTTAAACCTCTAAAGTAGCCTATAAATTATTTGACTAGGGGGGCCAGCAGGTGGTGTAGTGGTTAAGGCAGTAGACTCCCACATAGTTGATCGCAGTTTGAGTCCTGGACCCGGTGACTTGAAACTCACTCAAGATGTGTGTGTGTATAGGCCCAAAATCCTGAAAGAATGGAGGAGAAAGGAGTGTGGCGTAGCCATCCCCCCAAAAGTGGGGGAGATGATTTTTCACTTTTTTTCATCTCTCTCTCTCTGTCCAGCAAGTGCATGGCATACACACACACACACACACACACACACACACACACACATATGTATATATAAAATCTCAAACAATTATTTGACTAGATTACTAAATTTATAATCACTACTGGATCCAAGATAAATAGGAAAAAATAATCAAATGTATTTCCATAGAAATAAAACAATACAGCTGAAAAGTTAAGAAAAAGCAATAAACATAATCAATTATCCAAGAATAAATCAAACCAAGGTTGTAAGAAATTAATACTAAAAATCTATAAAGTAATATTCAGAAAAATTAATGACAACCAAAATAACGACCATACCTGTTTATGAGACGTTGACAAACAGGGCCCAGCCACAGAGGCACAGGTGACAGAGGCACTGCTGTGCAGCGCTGGAGATCATGTACAAAGGCTCTGTGCTCATATCCCAGGGCTACTCAATATGGCTGGCACGTGAGCAGATGGACGATCATAAGATACCATGAAGACTCTAGTAAAAGTGCTTCTCTCAAGGCCAGCAGATGGCGTAGCAGTTACCTTCCTGGACAACCTGATGACCCATCATGGTTTGAGTCCCCCGGAGGCTTGAAAGTCACACTGGCTACGAGTGCATGTGTGCCCAAGATCCTAGGAAGAGAATGGCAAAGAAGGGATTGTGGTGTGGCCATCCCTCTGGGGGGAATGACTTCTCATTTTCCCTCTTACTGTCTCTGGCTGTCTCTTGCCAATGAACACACATGCCCTAAGGCAAAACCCTCTTTAAAGAGTTTAAAAATAAAGTGATTCACTCTCTCTCTCAATAAATAAATATACTTAAAAAAAAAGTTGACTAAGAGATTATAAGTTCATAAATGACAAGAAGAAACAAGGCAATCTTTAAATAGGAGCACACATTTGGGGATATTACAATATCAAATATAATTCTACTATAAAGCTGTGTAAACATTGTGGTTCTGGCAAGAAGAAATAGAAAAAACTAAATGAAACAGGATATATATTTCAAGACTACTCCAAATCATGTGTCACAATGTACGTCAGTGGTGGCAATTCAAAGTTCTAAGAAAATGATTGTGTTGTCCATATGTGTTTATTGGACATTAATATTTTAAAAAGAATTATTTTATTTAGCTGCATTTATTTTACTTAGACTAGAGAGGAACAGAGTGAGAGAGAAAGAGAAGGAAAGTGACAAAGCAAGCTGCCAGGTCTGGTACTCAAACTGTGTTGGCCATGGGGGAGTCCAGCACCCTTAACCACCATGCCACTTGCCAGCCCCCTATTGAACATTAATTTTGAGAAGGGCAGTTTCTTTACCCTGAGCTTACACTGTAGAGCAAAATGAATTTCATATAGATTGCAGATCTAAATACAACAAATTAATCTTAATGCTTTTAGAGAAACATAGAAGAATAACTTTCGACTTCGTAATAGGTAATAACTTCTTAAACAGGACCTCAAACTTGCCAAGAAGACAAATTAAACTACATTAAATTAAGATCTTTGATTCATCAAAAGTACTATTAAGAGAGTGAAAGTTCAAAATGGAAAATTATCAGAATACACATAAAAGATCTCATAGCCAGAATCAACAAAAAAATCATATACATCAAATAAAACAGGTTACTGGATTGTATACGTCAACTTGTGAAAAATGAAAATGTGTCAACACTATGAAAAATGGCTTTTCTTTAAATATATCATAGGACAATAACAGTTAAAATTAAAAGCAAAATTTTGGGGACTAAGGCTGAGCAAATGGTGCTCTGGTGAACACAGGTTGAGGTTCACCATTCTTGGTCTTAGGGTTGTGAGGAAGTACTGAGAGCTGATGTTTAAGATGATCACTTTTGGCAGCATCAGCTTCTTCACTTTATTCCTTGAGCTTGTGTGTATGTGTGTGTGTGTGTTTTTTTTTTTTTTTTTTTTCCACTCAAAATACTTGTCATTTTTCCACACCAACAACCAATTCTCCAATATCATCTGGGTATCCAACACCTCAATTCAACTCTAATACTAACTCCTAGAGTTAGTGAAGCCGGCACAGGTTAAGGGCTTACACTTAAGACTGCACTCCCTTCAGATAACAGCTGCAAATGAGCATCCTAGAGTCTTGTGCTTTAGCCTGTCTACCTACAAATTTGGAGGCTTTCATTACCCGAACTCTAGCCCCATTTTCTGCTTCAGAAATTTGGCGGGAGGGGGGCCTTGAAACTTCCAAATCTTTACTCATTTGTTCGATTTTTCTAGTGACCCATTCCAAAGTTACCTAGGAATCCCACCATGAGTCAACCCCTTTAGCATAAACCCAGATGTGGTCTAAAAGGGCTTTCTATAAATTAAAAAAATTTATATATACACTCCCGTCACTTGGAATTCCAAGGATTTTTGGAGCTCTGTGCCAGGAACTGAAGAAGACTGAATATATATTTTAACTTCACTACAATGCCCTACAAAGAACATTCTCTGTGAACTAAAAGAATGAGAAATACCCATGAGATTAGCATTTTTCTCAACTGTCTTATGTTTCTTAATAGTGTTCCCTACGGCAAATTTCACTTTAGAAAATAAAGCTTCAACTATTCTTTGCCGATTGTAAGAACAATAATATATTACAACTCTTTCCATAGCTGACCTATGGAGATCTGTGTAGTTTTATTTGATCTGCATATTTAAACATAATATTAATTTGTATGTCCTTGTGTAAGGCCTATCAAATAGCCCAAGGTAATTAGGGTTGTATGGAAAATAGGAAAAACAGTCATTTATAGTTTTAATCCCCTTTGTGTATTATGTTAGGACAGCATTTTCCCAGAGGATGTGAGAGTGTTTTCACTCAAGTACTATATGTAAAATTCACACAGAGAGAATAAATCGTCAGTACATCTTAATTTTTCCCTGTGTGTATTATATATAGTTATATATCTATTTACATTTATAGCTTGTGAGTCAATTTCAATTTAGATTTAACTAATTCTGTAAATACTTGTGTATTTTTATTTATTGGTGATGTTTCAGGATATACTTATGCTTATATTTATATTTGTGTCTGAATTTTGGGAAAGATTGCCTTGTATTTCTGTGAAATTCTGCTCTTCCATTCAAATAACCAAGTAGACCTTTTTTTTTTTTCTCTCCTTTAATTTAGATACATGAACTGTGCTTTATTGTATTGATCATTATACTTTAAATACAAGCTGTAGAAGCGATTCAGAATTCATGAATAGATATTTACACATTCATTATAAACAAACAACACAGGTATCCCTCAGTATCCACCAGGGATTTGTTCTAGGACTCTCTTGTAATTCTAAAATTCATGCCTGGTCAAGTTCCTTATATAAAGCAGTATAATATGTGCTTATAACCTATACATCCTCTTGTGTAGTTTAGACTATAGCTAAGTTACTTATAATAGAAAATATGATGTAAGTGCTATGTGAATATTTACAGTGTATTTTTTTAGAGGTTTTTGCTATAGGACGCGTACACTCACCAGAAAGACAGAGAGACAGAAAACAAGAAATCACTCCCTGGAGGGCGTGGCCACACCACAATCCCTTCTCCTCCATTCTCATCTCAGAATCTTGGGCACACACGCACATGCACCCGGTGTGAGTTTAAGCCACTGGGTCTGGGACTCGAACCACGGTAGACTACATGGGAGTCCAGCAACATAGCCATTATGCCAACTGCTGGCCCCAGTGTATTTTTATCATAAACTATATATTTTATAATTTATATTATTTTTATTGTTTTACATATATATATATATATATATATATATATATATATATATATATATATCAATCCATGATTGGTTGTGAAATTCACAAACAGGAGAGCTGACTGTATACATATTGTGTATGAAATATATATAAACCTGTGCATTTATATTTATTTATGTGAATGTACACATAGAATAAGTCTTTGTTACATTGCTAAAGTTGATAATTAATGTGCCACATGGAAATGATCCCTAAATTTGTTATTTACCCTAAGAGAATTAGGACGTTCTTTTTCCTGAATACCAAGAGAGGGAGTAGAAAACTGGTTTCCAATTGTTATGGTATTGAATGATTAAAGAAGAAAATACACATGGCAGCTTCACTGATTGCTCTTTTCTGGACTGAAAATTCTCTGCTTGTTTAGTAAATTTCTTTTAAATTACTTGCTTAAAAATATCCTTGAACATTATTGAAGACAGTCCATGAATTTTTTATTTCCATCTATTTGAATACCTTCCCAAATAAAAATCTTGACGTTGCTTCCCTTGTTTGGAATGCAGTAGAATGGAGAATAACATTTTCTTCATTGCCCTCATTCTTCATTTGTAGTCTTCATAATGAGGTATCACTGGACTCTGGTTCCCTGCATTAAATACAGGGCACTGCACTACCTTAAAATATCTATTAAATGGGATCAGGAGGTAGCTTGGTAGTTTTAAGGTGCTGGACTCTCACCCCAGATGATCCTCCACAATTCAAGTCCCAGACTCGATGGCTTGAACATCACGCTGGGTGCATGTGTGTGC
Source organism: Tupaia tana (assembly GCA_026018925.1). Classification (NCBI taxonomy): domain Eukaryota; kingdom Metazoa; phylum Chordata; class Mammalia; order Scandentia; family Tupaiidae; genus Tupaia; species Tupaia tana. The sequence goes on from JAKSZU010000001.1 coordinate 159,990,865, forward strand.
ATGCCCCCAATCCAAGAGAATAGAGGAGAAGGGATTGAGAAATGACCATACTCCTTGAGGTGTCATTTCTCACATTGTCTCTCACTTTTCTCTCTGTCTGTCTCTGACAAGCACAAGCACCCTAGGGCAGTAACCTAAACAAACAAAAAAAAAACTGTATTAATAAGTAAAAATTATGCCATTCAACGTCTGGGATGAATTCGTGTGTTATGGGTTTCTCTTATTTCACTGAATTAATTTAACAATAAAGGGAAGTCTTGGAGGAAAGCTCTCAAGTTCCTTGAAAGGCTGGGGCTTCAGGTATTGTATGCCAGCCTAGTTCTGAATGAAGGGAGCCTCAACTTCATGCTCTTGATCATTGCCTGACTCTTTGAACTTCATTCGTCAATCTTCCTCTGCATTGCCTTTTGTAGACAATATTTTTATTTCATTACAAAGCTAAAATTCTTTTCAAGTTCTTATGCCAGATGGTCTCACACTCCACATATGTTTCCTTGGCAATTTCCATGCTGTCAAACTCTTCATCTAATGCCAGTAACCAGTCAAGTACAGGTAATGTTGCAGGCTTGGCTCTCACTCCAGGGACCACCTCAAGGCTAGATCCCTGAAGCTTTACATAAACTGTCTGTGTTTCAAACTCTCAGAAATTTTATGCTCTAATGTTTCCTTCTTATCTTCAATGGACCATCCAAATGTTTCATCTTCCAATACTCTCTCTGCTTCCCTTAAAAAATTCTTTAGATTTCTGCACCTGGTAGAATCCAGATTGAGCTAACATTGGAAAGTTAACATAGAAGGCCAGAAACTGCAATCTTTGGAAATGCCTGCTTGCAAGACTGGCCCTTGACTGGCATCTGGGGTTTGGGGAGGATTCCCACTATTCCCAGAACTAATAAGAATGACTTACTGTGCCTAACCTGTTTATACAAACAATATTACTTATGCTGAACACCTGCTTTCCTTCTGGAGGTCTGCAATTTTGAAATACACTGGGCAGAGGACGTTTATATAAACAGCCCCTGATGAAAACCCTGGACTCTGAGTCTCTAATGAGTGCTTCTGGTGGACAACATTTTACATGTTTTGCCACAGCTTTTTGCTGGAGAAATTAAGTGCATACTCTGTGACTCAACTGGGAGAGGACTCGTGGCAGAGTGCACTTACTTCTCTGGAAAGGTTCTCTACAACTATCAATCAGTTTAGGCTGCCATAGCAGAATACCACATGATGACTGACTTGAGAAGAAAAATCATTTTTGTACTATATTGCACTATAGAAGTCAGAATAGGATACCGTTATGGTATGAGTCTGTTTAGGGTGCTCTTCCTGGCTTGTAGGTAGCAGGGGAATATCATGGCAAAGGGAGGAAGGAGGAAAAATAAATCCTTCTCCTCCTCCTCCTCCTCCTCCTCCTCCTCCTCCTCCTCCTCCTTCTTCTTTTTAGGTCTTTGCCATAGGGCATGTGTGCTGGCTGAAGATAGACAGTGAAAAATAGTGACACACAAAGTGAGAAATAATCTCTGGTCCCCTAGGGAGGATGGCCACACTGCAATGCCTTTTCTTTTTCTCTGTTTTTCCTACTGGGATTTTGGGCTCATGTGTCCAGCATAATTTTTAAGCTGCCAACTCTGAGACTTGAACTACAGTCAGCCATGTGGGAGTCCAGTGCCTTAACCACCACATCACCTGCTAGCCCCAAATTTCTCTCCGATTTTAATGTTGCTAATCCCATCAGGCTAGGGTCTTACCTCCTGATCTCATCAAATTCTGATTACTTCTCGAAAGACTCATCTTCAAATTACTGTCATATTAGGGGTTAGAGCTTCAATTTATGAACTTCAGGGAACCAATTATTCAGTGTCAAGGGCCAGCAGGTGTCATGATGGTTAAGGCAGCAGGGTCCTACATGGTCAACTGTATAGTTTGAGTCCCAGACCTGCACTTGGAAAACATGCTGGGAATGTGGGCATGCACAGCCAAAATCCTGAGAGAAGAATGGAGGAGAAGGGATTCTGGTGTGACCATTTACCCCTGAGAGGTAATTTCTCTCTTTCTAACAAGTGCATGTGGCCTATTGCAAACTTTTACATGCACACATGCATGCGCATATGTCAGCCCAGACCTGCACCTGGAAAAATGAATCAGAGCCATGAACATGATTATATTCTGAGCCCTTTGTGTCCTAGTGAAAAAGAACCAAATAATGGATCAATGTTGCAGACTCATGACATTAGATGTATCATTGACCTATCCTTTATTCCAGGTATCAGTCCAGAACCCTGGTGCTGCCTGTGCAATAAATGTTGCTCAGGGTCCTACCCCTAACTTCCTGATATTGCTCAATAATGTAACTTCCTTCTCCAGAATAAAATTTATGCTTATTAATAGCCATGGGTAGTTTACCATTAATTTGTATCTGTAAGTTATTGTTATAAATATCACCTGAATTTTTGATACATGTGAAATTGCAACCAAAATTAAAAAAAAATAGCCATGGATAGGACAATACATGTATGTGAATCATTGCCCATGAGCTGCCTTGCCCTAGATGTCTCTTAAGGGCCTGGTATAATACGATCACATTACATATCAAATGATTCACTTTCCCAATAGCCAGTGTTCAAAATGTGACCCACCAAGAAATCTCTGGAGTTGTGATCACTGCTTTTCTCCTTGATATCTATCTCCTGATATATGTACTCCCAAGACCGTAACAACTTTGGCCAGGTGCTACCATGATTTGATATTATGTCATTAACAGTTTAGTTGCCATGGCGACTTCCTAATTGCATTAAATATATAATGAGCTTTGAATCAAACTGCATATACTTGGATTGAAGCTTTAATTTACCTACTGCATTTCAGGTAAGTTTTTCTATAAACCATCACCCTAAAAGAGTTATCTTTAAAATTTAGACGAAATCAAAGTATAGTCACCAGGTGTTATTAGGTGATCAAATTGTCTTTCCCTCTCTCTCTTTGACAAAATTACAGTGCAAAAATTAAATCATTTTACTTTGATGTAACCAATCTTTATCTAAATTCAACTCGCATAGATACAAGGAAGTTCCTTCTCTACGTACTCTTTTCCTTTCCTCCACTATGTCAAACCTCTGGGCTGATTTTTTTGCAATCTGAGAACATGCCGCTTCTTCCTTTATTCTTGTGAATCAGTTCTTTTCATTAGACTTTTTTACATTTTCTTTCCATTGAACTAGTGGAGTGGGGGAAGTGGATTACATTTCTCTTTAGGGACTATAGAATAAAGAAGCAATGTTCTTCCTGGTTCTGCACAAAAATCCAAGCTTTTATGGTTTTTAAATGATTAAGTTATAGCATTAATATGCAGAGCTGAAATTACTACCCACAGTAAATTCACAAAACTCACAAAATCTCCCCCCTTTATTTTTGTTCTCATCTCATAATAGCCAAGTGAATTATGTACTCAATGTGTCTGTTTGGTTGGAGCAAAAGTTACTTAGATTCAATATGTCTCAAAATAAAATTATGGTTGCTCCTTTTATACACAATAGGCCTTCCTTCAATGTACTACCTTCCACTTTCTTGAACAAACTAGAAAGACAGAGTGTTTCCCTGCTGGCCTCATTTCTAAGATTCTTCAGTAAATAATCAGTTTAATTTTCATCTAATCATGTGCCATGCAGTTGATTTTTCACACTACAAAAATATTGTTCATTTTGAAATACATCTCTTTTTTTTTTTTTTTTTTTTTTTTTTTTTTTGAGAGAGAGAGATTTTCGCTATAGGGCATGTGCGCTCGCCAGACAGACAGAGAGAGACATAGAGACAGAAAGCGAGAAATCACCCCCCGGGGGGATGGTCACACCGCAATCCCTTCTCCTCCATTCTCCTCTCAGGATCTTGGGCACGCATGCACACGCACCCGGCGTGAGTTTTAAGCCACCGGGTCCGGGACACGAACCGCGGTCAACTACGTGGGAGTCCAGCGACATAGCCATTATGCTAACTGCTGGTTCCCTTGAAATACATCTCTTATGTCATCAGCTTTAGTCAAATATTCTCAGACTTCTTATTGGCTTTCAGTTTCTCAAATAATGCACCTCTCTTCAGAGACAAGGTCTTTAATCAAGCATGTGTTCTTTTTTTTTTTTCCTTCATAGAGAGACAAGGAGGGGGGGAGAGCAACAGAAAAGCACCCTCTAAAGGGCTCGATCATGCCCTCTCCTGCTCCATGCCTCTAGCTCACTAGGAAGATTCTGGGCACATGCGCATATCCCTGATATGTTTTCAGGAGGAACAGGCCAGGGTCTTTGACAATGGTCAGCGGCTTCCATCGCTGCAGTGTGAAATGCTTCCAAGGGCCACAGAGGCTGGTCCCAGATCTTATGCTATATCAACTCTACAGTTAACATGGATTCTTCATTTTTACGTAAAGTGATATTTTGTTCTAATGGTTTCCTTGGTGGGTATGACCAAATCATATCCTACTACTAAGACTCAAACAGTATCATTCCTCTCTTTTATAGTGATAATTGTAGCTTGTAATTTTGTCTTTACTTTTGTGTGGATACTATAAACTCTGGGCTTCATTGAGGATAGAAAACATTTGCTTTTATTTATCAATGAACTCCCAACACCTAGTACATATTCAGCTTAAAATTGGTTCTCAATAAATATTTGATGAATTAATGAATCAATGAACTATCTTTTTGTGTTAGTAGTCAAGATTTTTTATTTTTATTTTTTATTTTTAACTTTTTTAAAGACTTCATTCAGTTAAGGGAACCAGCAGTTAGCATAATGGCTATGTCGCTGGACTCCCACGTAGTCGACCACGGTTTGCGTCCCGGAGCCGGTGGCTTAAAACTCACGCCAGGCGCGTGTTTGTGCGTGCCCAAGATCCCTAGAGGAGGATGGAGGAGAAGGGATTGCGGCATGACCATCCCCCCTGGGGGGTGATTTCTCGCTTTCTGTCTCTATGTCTCTCTCTGTCTGGCGAGTGCACATGCCCTATAACGAAAACCTCTTCCCCCCTCAAAAAAAGAAAAAAAAAAAGACTTCATTCAGTTAACAGAGTGCTTGGGAATCCCAGAGAAGAAAATGTAGGGATAAATATAAACATCATTTTGCAATAAAATGTAGGCAGGGTGAGATAACTCTCAGAGTGGAAGAATATATTTGCCAACTATGCTTCAGATAAGAGACTGATAACCAGAATATAAAGGGAAATCAAGCAGCTTACCCACAGAAACAAATCAATCTAATTAAGATATGGGCAAAAGAGATGAACAGACAACTCTTCAAGGAAGACATTCTATAAAAGATCAAAAGCATAAGAAAACATGCTCAACATCTCTTATCATAAGGGAAATGTAAATCAAAACCACAAGGAGATACTACTTAACCCCAGTCAGAATGGCTAAAATTTTAAAAACTAAGTGCTGGGTAGGCTGTGGTAAAAAGGGAACCCTCCTACACTGTTGATGGGAATGTAAATTCGTACAACTACTATGAAAAATTATAGGGATGTTTCTCAGAAACCTACAAATATAACCACCACCCAACCCAGTAATTCCACTGGTAGGTAATTCTCAACCCAGAGATTAGGGAAACCCTTATTCAGAAAAACTCTTATACATTCAGGTTTACTGCAGCATTATTTACAATTGCTAGGACATGGAGTCAACCAATGTTGAATAACAGAGGAGTAGATTGAATAAACATGGCATATGTACTCTACAGAATAATGAGACCATGATGTTAGATAGAAAGTGGATGAATATGGAAGAATTAATGCTAAGCAAAGTGAGACAGACTAAGAAAGATAGGAATTATATGTCCCTGCTCAATATATACTGAATGTCTGTGCTTTATAGCAGAAACTGAAAGATTGGAAGGTACAATATCTGGGAGGACAGCTGTAGATACTAGAGACAGTATGGAGGGGTATGTAATAGGGGATGGGTAATAGGGATTGTGAGGGAGGGTATCAGAGAAATAAATGAAGATATTTAGTAGACACAAAAAATAAAAGTTATCTGCTGATGATAATGTATATGGTATTGTCTTTGACTGACTAATACACACTATATTTGTGCTGGAAAAAAACATTTGTATGGTAAAGATATACAGTAATTAAATGTAAATTTAAAAAAAAATGTATGTAGAGCGAAGAAAGATGCAGAGAAAGAAAACAGCCTCTAAGTATTATCATTTATATAACATTAAAATCTTAACTTTTTTAAAAAACTAGTTTATAAAAATGCTTAGAGTTTTTTAAATAAATCCTGGAATTCACAATAACCTTCTTCCAAATACTCTTTGATAACTCTTTTTAACTGCCTGAAAACAGTATGTATTTTAGTATTATTTTTATTCTTGTTAGCAGACAGTTTTCTTCTGAAGGAATAGTCAACTTGTTTTCCTCTTTTTGGCAGGCAGTGAATGGTAGTTAATGTTATCAAAGTAAGAAATCCAAATCTAAAGAACTATTATGTCAAATTATCTTTGAGATGTGATAACTGTCTCTTCGGTTTAGAAACTTTTCTATCTTTTTTTTTTTTTTTTTTTTTTTTTTATTATTATTCTCATGTATTCTCCTAAACCCTAATTCTACTAATTCTAACGGAACACAAATGTTCTTAAACATAAGTTTCAAATGAACTCTTTTTTCTATTCTACCCCTTACCACTTCACCATAAAGACCTTACTTTTATTTTTTCAATTGTGTATTATGACTGACTTTGCAGCTGATTTATAGGTGTGTGGGATTATAGACTCTTGTCTTTGAGGTAGAATCTGATGCCAAAATACATTATGTGTGTATGTATGTAGGTGTAAAGAAAGAAGAAGAGAAAGAACCAGAGAGAAATTATGATAGACAAATAGATAACATAAATATACAGATAGATTAGAAGGACAATAATTGGGATCAGTAGAATCTATGTCTACTCATGACTCTTATTTAGGAATGATTGTAGACTCTTATCTTTGAGTTGGAATCTGATGCAGAATATAGTTCCTGTGTATGTGGAGATAGATCTACACAATGATAAAGACAGTTAGAGAGATAGATACAAACACGCTTACATAGGAAGGACCTGAAGTGGATTGTGCCAGTAGACTCTGTGTCCTGTGTATATTTCTCTAGGAATTAAATCAGAATTTTGTACGTAGATCCATGAAAAGACTGTTTCATATCCTTTTACCTCCTACGCTCCCTCAGTCATGACTGCTATTAGTACTGCTGTTAGTTTTAATTGAAGTATATTAATAGAAAATATTATGCTTAATCCATCTCTTTATTCCCCAAAAAATGTGAGGTATAAATCCTTCTGAATAGGTTCAGTTTCAAACTTTCTATTATGCTTTTTTAAAAAAAATTTCATTTTAAAAATAGATTTAGTCTTTCTGTGAAGTAAAACAAAAGTGCCAAATATTTTCATAATAGTTAAGAATATCAGAAAGATAGAGATAAACCATGGGATTCTCAAGAGAGTTCTAAAAGCAATATTAGCAGGATTTCCTCAGCAGTGACTAAAAACATGTTTTCTGCCTCTTACTCAGCAATCACTGTTTCTAGTAGATCTAAGCAGAGAAGAGGCCTGTGAGAGAGAGTACTGTTTCTTTAATGACAGTGGCTGCCATTGCTGTGCCTTTGTCTTTTTGTAACTTCTAGTCACATGTGTATAACAGAATTGAATTACAGGACTTTCGGATTATGAAAGTGTCTACCAGAAGGAGCAAGTGCGGTACTCACTGGGTTGTGCAGTGACAAAGATTCTTTGCTTGACCAAGCTTTAGTCAGGTCTTTGATCCTTCTCCTAGGCGTACTTTCTTATAAAAGTTAGTTTGGCATGAATCTCCAATTCCGATAGCTGGTCACGCTTGACATCGGATTGGATTCCTCATCTTCCACGGTTCCTTGTGTGATGTCTGGTCACTCTGGCTTATCACCAAGAAAAATCCTGTTGTGACTATTTAGCTAATATATCTCTTATCCCTGCTTTTTTTTTTTTTTTTTTTGGAGAGGTTTTCGCTATAGGGCGTGTGCGCTCGCCAGACAGACAGAGAGAGACATAGAGACAGAAAGAGAGAACTCACCCCCCAGGGGAGATGGTCACGCCGCAATCCCTTCTCCTCCATTCTCCTCTCGGGATCTTGGGCACTCACGCACACGCGCCCGGCATGAGTTTTAAGCCACCGGGTCCGGGACACGAACCGCGGTTGACTACGTGGGAGTCCAGCGACATAGCCATTATGCTAACTGCTGGTTCCCTATCCTTGATTTTCTTAATAATTTTTCATTCACTGACCCATCTCCTTGTCCTTGGCTTATACATTCCGCCTTGGCCAATATTGTATTGAGAGTTCAGTCTAATCATGCTCCCCATTCCAATCTGGTTGCCGTAGTCTCTGTATTTACTGAAACTGATAGTCTGAGTAGTCAACCATATCATACTTCAAATGTCATTGAATTTTTTCTTTCTTTTTATTTTGTTTTAATATAGGCACAGCATTGCAATGGGGCAAGAGCAGAGAATTCTGGGAATGCAACTGAGCTTTTGAAATTTTTGGAGTATGTAAACAGTCTAACCTTCCCTGGATAGATCTAAATACGAGAGACTGCTTGTAGCTGCTATAAAGATAGCAAAACCAAAACCTCTTTTCTAGGTTGTAATGAGAGCCATATTTGTTTCCAAAGTTCAATTTAATAAAAATACAGAGCACATGATTGTTTAAAGTGGTCACAGTAGAAGGAAACTGACCTAGACCTTCAAGTAGTCTGCTTGTGAAACAGAGTATACACTGACAGAAAAAATATGGCTATATATAGCTTATTTGTATTTTAGAAAATCTTGAGGTGAGTTGAAGTCTAGGGTGTCCCTTTGGTTAGAAAAGAACATATATTAGAGGAAGGACTACCTGACGCAGAAGGACAGCAATGCCAGATAGTAATGGTTGCTGTGAAGTAGGATCTTTTGTTTCCTTGTCACTTTCTATACCAGCCAGCTCCGTTCCCAATCCAAATTTGCTGCACATGGTTAAAGCTGCCAGATGTTGGTACATTGAAATTTGGTCGAATCCCTCTTACTTTTCTCATGAACCTAACACTGTGATAAGTGCTTGAAATGGGTATGTTCTTCCTGACATTGATTATACATATTTCTTTATATTTTTCTTCCAGATTATAGATCCCAAAACCACAGCCATAGTAAGTATGAATTAACTCTGTTCAGAGAAAATAACTGGTCACAAGAGAAGATATTTTTTTTCAAATAGAATTTAAAAACTCATTTGACAGGTATTGCTTTCTGTATTATTTCACCAATTCCCTGAGGTGAAAAACACAAGAATCAACAAGAGCTATTCAAATCCTTTATAATTAATTAATATTACTAATTCTTAGTGTGATGTAATGTTTTTATGTACCTTAGTCAGAAGAGAAACAATGGACTATATTCTTTGGAAGTTAAATTCTTATACTGAAATACAGTAAAAGCAATATTAAGCTCCTGTGTATATTATTTTTTTATCTCCTATAATTTTCTGAAACAATTTTGCTTTCTATAGATACTGAAGCACAAAGCAGTATTTTTACTTGGGGCTTTATTTAAAGCCAGCACTGCCATTTACCTTTGTTCTTTGCTCCTGCTTCCTCCCACCACCACATTACTCAATGTTATCCAAAGGCACTGATGGCCCTCCTTTGAGCCAATGGGGGAATCCCTGGGAAGATTAAACCAGGGTATTTTCTCTCTAGAACAAGGGAGGTCACTCAGCCATTAGAGCAGTGTGGAGAAATCTCAGTTTATCAAAGTAAAAGCAAATTTCCCTGGAGGCTCTAGATCTACAGCCCCAATATCATACTAAATTGCCAAGGGTAGTTTGAAGTCAGAGAATTTAGCCTCTCACATAACACAGTAAGCAGAGGTGAAGCAACCTTAATATCTGCCAGTGGCAGGCAAAATATAAACCTTATAACTTTCATTGATTGTGGCTTTTGTAAAATAAAATTGCATAAAAACGAATACATGGACAGGGCAGCTTTCTCATTTTTATTTTACTTTTCTGAGTTGGTCAGAAAGAGAATAATAACAATGCAGGTTTAAGTCAGTAACTTCCCCTTTTAGCAACAATAATGCAGCTATCTGTTCATTGATGAATTCATAGAAGGAGGTAAGTCTATGATCACCTATAGCTTAACAAGTATGCTCCAAGGTCAAACCATTTGCCATGTTTGGTCATCTGGGAGACAGTCGGGTATATTGAGAAAGAATTTATACCACTTCCAAAGTCAGAACAGAGGGCTGCAGTGTTTGATGAAATTGGGGTGCCCTACCTGGTGACTGGAAATCTCTGGGGTTGGGCGAGGTGCTAACCTGGAGAAAAAGTGTGATCAATTTTTATTCATTTGTTTACTTGTAGGTAACTATGGGCAAATCATTGTAGTGTCATTTGTCTCAATGTAATATATTTACTTTAAAAGTGGGCTGGGAGCAGCCAGTGGCCTGGTTGTTAAGGTGGCAGGACCCCACATTGCCGACCACAGGTGATTTGAATCCCCAACACAGTGGCTTGAGAAATATGCCAGGCATATATGTGCTCATGCCCAGAATCTGGAAAGGAGAGAGAAATGGTCTAAGTAGGGATTGCGGTGTGATGGTACTCCATGGTGGGAGGGAGGAGGGGTTCTCTCTCTCTCTCCTTCTGTTTCTCTCTAGTGAATACACATGTACTCTGGAAAATTAAAAAGCAAATAAAATTGGGCTAATTAAAACTAAATTTCTTCAGTACTTGAAGATTGCATAACATGGTTCAACTCCTGGATTGGTGAAACTCACACTGGGCAAGTGCGTGTGAATGTCCAAAATCCCAAGAGGAGAATGGAGGAAAAGGGAGTGTTGTGTGGCCATACTCCCTGGGGGGGGGGGGGGGTGAGTTCTTGCTTTCTGTCTCTCTGTAACTCTTTGTGTATACACACACACACACACACACACATATATATATATACACACATACATACACACACATATAATCTATTGATTCCTTTTTTTTTGAAACTTTCTTGTGGTATACTATTTTAAACCTATTTGCCTTGTTTATATACATTCTGACATCTGTTAAATGTTTTATTTTCTCTTTTTAACTGGATAGTAATTTATACTTCATCATAATTTTATCTTCATTAGTGTACTAAAAAGAAATAGTCCTTCCTGTCTTCTAAAAGGACATGTTCTTGAATAAAAATGAAAGTGCCAATTGATTTCTAATTTTTTCTGATTTAATTAAGTCAAAGGTTTTATTCATTGACAGGAGCTTTCAATATGCTAATTACACTGAGTAAAGGGATTTTCATCACTTCCTCAGAAAGTTGATCCACTGAAAAGAAAATATTCATATTTGATCAGGATAAGTGAACAAGATGCATTCATTAATTCATTCTACAATTTTGTGCACCTACAAGGTGTCTTTTGTTCTGGCTTCTAGGATAAAAAATAAACATGAAAATCATGAGTTAAAGATTGGTTCCATTAACCTGTGACTCCTGGATACTTACCTAAACTGCCAACCAGAATTGCTATACAAAACTCTTTTGAATCTATTTTATTTTGGAGGTCTATTTGTTACAGAAGCAATTAATACTCTAATACAACAACACATAAAGCATGAAGGAACTTTTGTATTGAAGACAGGTAATTTCACATGGCTGAAATACTCTGGTGCTCAGTACTTAATAATAACAGGATAGCAGTTACAGTTTAGCTGAAATTAGGTTGAAAGTAGACTAATTCCCCTGGAAATTCCATTTCTTCCCCTCCACAATATTGAATATGCAAACACATACATGAGATAGTTCTAACTGACGTTGTTAATATTGTGGACTCCTATTTCTGATGGTCTTTCTTTGAATCCAAGTTCAACCATTTTACTAACAGTATATATTTGGCCATAATAACTTTTTTTTTTTTTTGAAAATTTTTTAGAGAGAGATTTTTGCTATAGGGTGTGTGTGCTCTCCAGATACAGAAAGACAGAAAGTGAGAAATCACCCCCTGGCAGTGGCCATGTGGCATCTCTTCTGCTCCTTTCTCCTCTTGGGATCTTGGCCACACAAGCAAACACACCTGGTGTGAGTTTAAGCCACTATGGTTGACTATGCGGGAGTCTAGAGATATAACCATTATGCCATCTGCTGGTCCCTGGTCATGATATTTTAACATCTTGAATACCATAATGCATGTGTTAAAATTTATGTCAGCTGGAGAATGATCATGACAAAGATGTCATTGCCTATACATTTTGGAAAATGAATATCCACCTTCAAAATTTCTGGACTATATGGCAAAAGCATAGGAGAAAATCTGAATGAAAGCAAGCCATCAGGTCCAGGACTCAAACTGCGGTCAGCTATGTGGACGTCCAGCATGGTAAACAACCATGCCACCCAGGGGCCAGCAACCACAACTCTTAATGTCACAGAGATGAATATTGTCAATTAACATGATGACTCTGGGGCAAATGATTAACAATTGGATTCTAAATGCTAACATATTTTAGGAATACCTTAATTACTTACTTTAAAATCTTTAATTATTTTTTGTTGTTGTTTTTGATGGGGTCTCATAATGTCACACTCTTCCTTCCTCAGGCTGTCAAGTAGCTGGGGTCATTGGCACAGTCACCATGCCCAACTTTAATGGTAGCCTAGGAATAAAACCCATGTCTCTCCTGTGGTCTCCACATACCAAGTAGCAAAATCAACCAGCATGTACTGCTGAAGGTGGGCCTTAACTAATTAATTTTAATTCTATTTCTAGTTTATAATGTACAATGGTGATTGCTGATTAATCACATCTGTCTATTTTTTCTGAAAAGCTTTCAGTGACAAAAGAAATATAGTATCTTATTTTTGATGTAAAACAGTAATAAAAAATATCCAACTGAGAAGAGTAAGTTAATTAGTCCATTCAAAATCTAAAAAAAATCTAATTTATAGAAGTACCGTAAACTATGTTGCCGGGCTCTAGCCTCGGGTCTAGTCTCGCGGGGGGTGGGTTGACTCGACAGAGGTGGTGCAGATGAACAGAAACAAAAATTAGACTAAGACCTCAATGCCTTTTTGCATGCTCTTAGCCGGCCACAGTCAGAGTTAGCTCCAGGCTGCCGCGCTAGTGGCTACCAAACACACGTATTTATTGAGGGATCTTACAGGAGTAGGAGGGGTGAGGGGGAAAGAAAAGATTTACTCTATGAAACAGAGAATTCAAAGCACAGGAACAATGATCATAAAACATGATGTCTGTCTTGTTTGAACAGGTGAAGCCAAACACAGTTCTCAGAACGAAGGAGTCTATTTGTTGGTGCATTTTCTTCTTCAGTCTTGATTACCACTGGACAGGGCCTTTTGAAGAGGGGGCTTGGAGGAAGCTTGGTAATCTCAGTCCCAGACCAGGGCGGTAACATTGCTGGTAGCAAAGACCTAGATAGAAATCTTGTCTTGTTAAGTAAAGACACAGTTAATATATGGACTATGCATACATTACAACAATAGAAGGTGAGTCTATAATCTTATATGGGAAAGGAAGATGATCTTGTAGCTCAGGAGACAACACAGGATGTTTTATTAGCAGTTTTTCATAGTCAACAGCATATAGATGAGAAACTCTTTGTAGTTGAAAACTACCTGTTGCTTTAGATAAGAGCTCCCAGCTAAGTTAATCTTTCTCTGGAGCCCTCAAGTTTGTTTATCCTGTTGTCCCAGCTAGGCCTTTTCCTTTAATAAACCTGTGGAATTCTGCATTTTATTTGCTGAGTCTGTCAATTAGTGAGTTCTTTTGTTTTATCTCTGAGTCTCTGTTATGTGGTGAATGTGCTGACTTTGCCTAGCATGAGTTAACTTTGGCCTGTAGCTTTAACAAGGGGTATTTACAAAAACTAGCCTTAAACTAACTTAGTCTACATATGCTTCTAATGCTAATTTGGTTTATACTAACTTAATCTATATGTTAATTTTGTCTTAAAAACAGACAGGTGGGGGAGTCTTAAACTTCCTGGTCCTCCTGTCAGTCTTAGGGAACCACATTTTTACAAGGTCACTAATTGGCTTTATTGTAATGGTTGGGGGTGATGTTTTACCCTTACAGGGTACTGTAATAACAGTAAAACTCATGGCCGAGAAATTGAATACCAGCCAGTTCAAGGACACTAGGGAGAGCTCGTAAACTGGGCCTTGCCTCAGTTTCTTCCCAGTCCAGGCCTTGCCTTAGAATGGGAGGCAGCATCCTTACCAGCTTGTGTTGCCTGCATGGCCCCATCACTATGTTATTATTCAGTTTCTATGGTAGATTATAATCATAGACCATGGATCAACAGTAAAATCATAATCTGATTATTTAAATTATTTAAATTATTTCCTGCATTATCCAATGTTTATTACTTTAGTTATTATTATTATTATTTTTTTTTGGTAACTGTCAATGACTGGAATTAAAGTTACCCCAAGCCTGTGGGGCATTTAGAATAGTTTAAAATATAACAATTTTATTGCAATCGGAAGAAAGAAAATGATGCGGACTTCATCATCTGAAAGAAAAGAAACATCAACATGGGGCAGAGTAAGCTTATTTATCCTACCTGCTGAAAGAGCTCTGATATTTTTTTAACAGACCTCCTGGTCCAGGCCTGAGTGATAACAACCAACAGCTGCACTGCTCTTCCCTTGAGATCCTATTAGTTCTTCTATGCTTTGACCTTCCCTGTTCTGGCAGTTTTATTGGCCAGTTCTTCTGGGAAACTTGGCGCATTTGTGAAGCAACTAAAATATCCTCAAGTCCCACAACTATTTTGTTCAAAAGATAAAGCTTTGTTACCACAGTACTACCCATTAAGGATTATCCATCATGGGTTTGTGAAAACAAGTCACATGCATTTCCAGTGTAGTGTCCAAGTGCAGACTGATTTCTATAGAAACAGAAACAGGGGAGGGAAAGAAGGGAAGATTGCACCTCCCGCTAGGACTTGTGTTGAAATTTTAGCTTTGACTGGCCAGTACAGCTCTCATGAATATCGCTGTTTTCACTTTAGTACATTTTTCTTCCCTTTAGAAAACTGTGGCTATTATTTTAAGACTAATCAATTTATTCTATTTAAAGACTTAAATAATAAATCAAGTAAGCTTTCAGATTGAGGAAATGTGGATACTACTAAATATTCATTGGGAGTGAATGCAGCAGTATGTCTTTGTTAATATGGTCTTCTGGGTTTAGTTTTGTGACTTATTTAGCTAAATTCAATTGAACTTAATTGATTTAGCAAAGCCAGGCATAAAATATAGAGAAATGGAGTGCCTTTGAGAGAACAAAGCAGTTATGAATTCATAAGTAGAGACAGATATAAGAGTTATAACTAAGATCCAGGATGTAGAGCATGAAATTTAAGGAGATAAACACGGAAGAGTTTGTGACACGTTTGCCTCAATCAATCTATTCTTAATACTCCCAAAATATTTATCTTGTTCATCTTAGCAGCAGAATCATCTGACTCCTCACCCCCACACTGCTCTTAATTGCTCAGTTTTTCTCCTAAAAGCAGAGTTAATGCTTCTTGATACTAATCTGAAGACACAAGCCATTTTATTTATTTTTTGGGGGGGAGAGCTTTTTGCTATAGGGCACATGCACTCGCCAGACAGACAGAGAGAGACCAGAGAGACAGAAAGCGAGAAATCACCACCCAGGGGGGATGGCCATGCCGCAATCCTTTCTCCTCCATTCTCCTCTCGGAATCTTGGGCACGCACACACACGCGCCTGGTGTGAGTTTAAGCCATCGGGTCTGGGACTCGAACCGTGGTCGACTACGTGGGAGCCCAGCAACATAACCATTACGCTCGCTAATTGCTGGTCCCAGACACAAGCTATTTTTATTACTTGTCAAGCATTTATTCCATTCCCAAGAATGAAATTATTTAACTTATTTATACATTCAAAAGTATATTTTAAATGTCTACTCTCTGTTAGATATAGATTGAGTCTGACTAAACACAGGGACAGAGAGTAAGAGGAAAAAAGCATAGTATACGGAATTCCTTTTGTACCCCTGACAGTATTACATGAAATAGGAAACACAGGATGGGAAACAGGTTTGAGGCAGACATGTGTTATAGAGGTGATTTCTGCCTTGAACATGATAGCTTGAATTACCTGCAGGATATATAAAAGAAAAAAACAACAATCAAACCAGCAGGCAGTTGGATATATGCGTAAGAAGTTCAGAAGAACTTTCTGACCTAGAGATAAATTTTTAAAATATATAGATTTGGGGTCAGCAGGTGACATGGTGGTTAAGACACTCAACTCTCACATAGTGAGTTTAGGTTTAAACCCCAGACCCATTGGTTTGAAAATTATGGAATGTGTGTGTGTGTGTGTGTGTGTGTGTGTGTCTGTGTGTGCATATGTGCCCAAAATCCTTAGAGGAGGAATTTGGGTGTGGCCATCCCCCTGGGGGAGGTGATTTCTCACTTTCCCTCTCTCCATTTCTCTCTGTCTCTCTCTCTCTCTCTCTGGCAAGTGTACATGCCCTATGCCAAAAAACTTAACAGATAGATAGATGATAGCTATAGATAGATAGATAGATAGATAGATAGATAGATAGATAGATAGATGATAGATATAGACAGATTTGAACAGGCACATCTTACTTGTGCAGCACACAAATACAAAAAGACATATATATATATATATATATATATATATATATATATACACACACACACACACATAATGAAATTCACCTTCTTTAGGCATTCAGTTCTATTATTTTGGGGGAAATGTATGTGGTTGCTAACCACTACAGCTGTCAATATATAGAAAATTTATATCAGTTCAAAAAGCTTTTTTCTTTCTCTTTGTAGTTAATTTCTTCCCAGAACCCTAACTTCTGGTCACCTCTAGATGTTTTCCTGTCCTTAAAATTTTCTTTTCTTTTTTTTTTCCTACAGAATGTTACATAAAATTACTCATACACCATCTAAAATTTTGAGAGTGGCTTCTTTCACTCATTGTGATGCCACTGATTCATTCATATTGTGCTTATCAATAGTTTGTTCCTTTTTCAATTGCCAAGTAATATTTGATTGTATAGACTTACAACATTTTATTTACTCATTCAAAATTTGGTGGACATTAAAGCTGTTTCAAATGTTGGGTAAATACCCCTGTTACAAACATTTAAAAGGTATGTTTGTATGCATGTTTGTTTTTTGGTTCTGTTAGGTAAGTGTCTAGGAATGGAGTTGCTAGGCTATGTAGCCAGTGTGTTTTTACCTTATAAGAAGCTGCCGGGACCAGCAAATGGCATAACAGTCATATCATTGTACTTACACATAGCCCACCACATTCGAATCCTGGACATGCAGGTTTGACAATCACACCAGGCACTGAGGAGAAGGGATTGCATCATGACCATCCCCCCTGGGGAGTGATTTTTTTCCTATCTCTCTCTCACTATCTTTGTCTCTTTCTTTCTCCCATGAGTGCATATACCCTCAGGCAAAAGCCTCTAAAAAACAAACAAACAAAATAGAAACTGCCAAATTG
The DNA here is from genome assembly GCA_026018925.1 of Tupaia tana. Classification (NCBI taxonomy): domain Eukaryota; kingdom Metazoa; phylum Chordata; class Mammalia; order Scandentia; family Tupaiidae; genus Tupaia; species Tupaia tana. Next base: position 160,008,449 of record JAKSZU010000001.1, read on the forward strand.
TTTTACAAATGGATTGTGAAATTTGCATTTATACTAGTAATGTATGAGCATTGAAGTTGCTCTGAATCTTTTTTTATTATTATTATTATTTTATTTTATTTTTTAATTTCATGTTCTTCCATACATTCAATCACATTATAATTTGTCTTACAAAATGGATATTTCAACAGGTGAACATTTCTCCCCAGTACTGTTGATAAAACTACAAAATATCTTCAACAGATAATACCACACCTCTTTGTGCCATTAATGCTTTGCCTCCCTATCTCTCCCTCAAATGTCCTTCCTCAGACTCTCCTCTTTCACACACACTGTATTTGGTATTTACATCTATATACTGCATTTCTATATCCTTTAGATAACCACTGTGGAGAACAATTTGGAGATTCCTCCAAAATCTACAAATAGAACTACCATATGATCCAGCAATCCCACTCCTTGGTGTCTATCTGAAGGACAGTAGAATACTTAACCGGAAAAGTGCTTGCACATCGATGTTTATTGTGGCACTTTTCACGATTGCTAAGTCATGGAAACAACCCAAATGCCCACAAACTGATGAATGGTTAGAAAAACTGTGGCACATATACTCAATGGAATACTATTCATCCATAAAAAACAACAAAACCCTGGCTTTTGAAAGGAAGTGGATGAATATGGAAGACTTACTGCTGACTGAAGCAAGCCATGCTATGAAGGAGAGGCATTGTACGTCCCCACTTAATATATACCGAGTGTCTGCTCTGAATATTTGTCATTACTCAGTATTGTCAATTTTCTTTTCTATTTACTTTTAATAGTTACACAGTGGTTGGGACCAGCAGATGGCATAAAGGTTAAGTCATTGGACTTCCACATATTGGGCAATGGTTCCAGTCCCAGACCAGGGGTTTGAAACTCCCCTGGTGCTGGACACGTGTGCATGTGTGCCCAAAATCCTGAAAGGAGACTGGAGGAGAAGAGATTGTGGCTTGGTCATCCCCCTGGGGGGATGATTTCTTGCTTTCTGTCACTCTGTCTCTGTCTCTCTGACATGTGCACACACCCTATAGCAAAAAAACTCTCTGAAAAAATAGTTATGCAATGGCATATCACTAATTAGAGGGTGCATTTTGTTATGTGTCTACTTGCCATCAAGATAGTTACTTTACTGGAGTGCCTCCCTAAAAATTTTCTCTCTCTCTCTTTTTTTTTTAATGGATTGTGACATTCTTCACAGATACAGAAAAAGAAATTATAAAATGTATTTGGGGGGCCAGCAGGTGATGTGGTGGTTAAGGGCACTAGACTCCCAAATGGCAGACTGTTGTTCAAGTCCTGGACCTGGTGGCTTGCTTTCTCACTCTCTCTCTCTCTGTCCCTCTCTGGTCAAATTTTAAAAAAGTAACAAATAAATAAAGTTAAATAAAATTTTATTTGGAATCATAAAAGGCTGCATATTGCCAAGATAATACTGTGCAAAAAGAATAAATTAGGAAGAATCTCATTACCCAACCTCAAAAATACAAAGCTGTGATCAACAAAACAGCATGGCGCTGGCACAAAAACAGACATTTAAACCAATAGAACAGCATAAAGAGTCAAGAATTAAACCCTTACATATGCAACCAACTGATCTTTGACAAAGGATACAAGACAATGCCATGGAGGAATAAAGATTTCAGTAAATGGTGCTGGATAAACTGAATACCCACCTGTTGTTAAATGAAAGTGTACTCATATCTCTCATCATTAACAAAAATCAATTCAAAATGTACCAAAGGTTTAGATGTAAAAACCTCAAATCCTAAAAATACTGATGGAAAGCATAGTGAGAACTCTTGAAGATATCAAAGTAGGCAAAGATTTCTTAACCAAGACACCTAAATCACAGGCAATTATCCCCAAAATAGACAAATGGGATCTCATTCAATTATAAAGCATATGCACAGCAAAAGAAATAATATTTAGAGTGAAGAGACAATCCCCAGAATGGGAGAAAATATTTGAAAACTATGCTTCAGATAAGGAATTGAAAACCAGAATATATAAGTAACTCCAGCAGCTCACCCACAATAAAACAAATAACCCAGTTAAGCAATGGACAAATGAGCTGAATTGACAACTTTTTTTTTTTTTTTTTTTTTGGAGAGGTTTTTGCTATAGGGTGCGTGCACTCGCCAGAAAGACAGAGAGAGAGACAGAGAGACAGAAAGCGAGAAATCACCCACCAGGGGGGATGGCCATGCCGTAATCCCTTCTCCTCCATTCTCCTCTCGGGATCTTGGGCACGCACGCACACGTGCCCGGCGTGAGTTTAAGTCACCGGGCCCGGGACTCGAACCTCGGTCAACTACGTGAGAGTCCAGCGACATAGCCATTACGCTAACTGCTGGTCCCCAATAATAGACAACTTTCCAAGAAAGACAAACCAAAGGCCAAAATGAGTATGAAAATATCTTCACCATTTCTTATCATAAGGGAAATGAAAATTAAAAACACAATGAGATACTACTTAACCTTAGTATAATATGGTTATATTAAGGGGTCAGCAGGTGGAGGTAGTTAAGGTGTTGAACTCCGACATGGCCAGCGGCAGTTTGAGTCCCAGAGCAGGCAATTTGCTTTTTTACTTCCTCCCTCTTTCTGACAACAACGAGATAAAAATAATAATAACTAACATAAAATAAATATTTAAAAAAATGGCTATGCTAGAAAAAATAAGAAATGACAGGTCTATTTTGAAAATGAAATACTTTTACACTGTTGGTAGGAATGAAAATTAGTATAGTCACTGTAGGAAACTACAGAGGTTCCTCATAAACCTACAAATAGAACTACCATATTATCTAATAATCCTACTCTTTGGTATTTGTCCAAAGGATTGTTTGTGTTCTTATTGTTGAGTGTTGAGAATTCCCTATATATCTTGTATATATTCCTTTCCTTTCCTTTCCTTTCCTTTTCTTTTCTTTTTTTTTTTTTTTTTTTTTTTTTTTTTTTTTTTTTTTTTTTTTGATATAGGGCATGTCTACTCACTGGAGAGAGACAGAGAGGCAGAGAGAGAAAGTAAAAGAGAGAGGAAAAGTGAGCAAGCACTCCCTAGGAAGTAGGGGGATGGTCATGCAGCAATCCCTTCTCCATTCTTTCGGGATTTTAAGCACACATGCACACACACCTGAATGTTTTCTAAGCTGCCTGCCAGGTCTGCAACTCAAATCACAGTTGGCTATATGGGATCCAAAAGTCTTAATCATCATGCCCATGACTGGCCCATTTGTTTTATTTTAGAATAGTGTACGGATAGCAGATAATTTTAATTTTATGAAGTTGAATTAATCAATTTTTGTCTGATTTATGAATTTTGTGTTAAATATGAGAATCCTTGACTAAAACAATGTCACAAAGCCTTTGTTATTATTGCTTTTGTTGTTATTTTCCTATGCATTGATACAAGTTGAGATGAGTATGAAACTACTTGTGTAATCTCTGTCTGACTCTCACAAGGCTCTGAGGGAGGATTTCCTAAGAATAGAACGATCTAGTGTATTGCAACTAGAGCATTTCTTCTCTTCTCATCAGAAGTATGAAGGAATTTTTCTCTAATATTTACTGTAAGACCCTAGTTGAATTCCTGGAGGCAAAACTCACAAAAGTAGAAGAGACCTTGTTCTACAGTTGGGTTCCTGTGGAGTTTTTAGCCTCTCAAATGTGATCACACCCAGCTTCTAGCAATTTCTCAATTACAGTTAAGCTTTTTCTCTCCCAGCATTGGATCCTATGGATGTTTCTGCTCAGTTAAGTCATGATTCTTTGTGTCTCCTCAAGGTCTCTAATGGGGGAGGAGGGTGCAGTGATTTTCCTTGTGACCTTACTTCTTTGATGTATTTAAGAATAACTGTGAATATGATTCAATATATTCAGCTTTCTATTTGATGAGAAGTTGGAATGGTAGCTTTCATATTCTTTTATGCTAAACCGGAAACTGAAAAATATTTCATTTCTTCTAATGCCAAAATATAATGGCTTGAGGGATCATTTGTTTTTTTTTTTTTTTTTTTTTTTTTTTTTTTTTTTTCCTACAGGAGGCCAAGTATTTGTGAGATTTTATTTCCAGATACTTTTGAAATCCTCATGTAATGTTCACATATTTCAAAAATCCTTACTCTGTCCTATTTTTAATTCTTGAGCTTTATGGGGCAAACAGATCTTTTCAGCTCTGTTTCTTAGACAATGAGATAATATTTTTCTTGACATTTCTTTGAGTAAAGATGTTTTTCACCAGTAGCTTTAGGGTTTGAGGTTTTTACATCTAAATCTTTGGTCTCTTGAGTTGATGTTTGTTAATTGTGACAGATAGCGATCCACATTCATTTTCTATAGCCCTTAGAACAACTCTCATCTTTCAGAGTACTAGCTTCAGAAAAGTAGACAAATTCATTTTCTTTTGTGCCAACAAGTAACAAAACAAATTAGGCTTTAACAAGAATGTTTTGAAAATTTAGGGATAACAGAAAGAACTGTTAATAAATAAATAATAAATACCAGGAAATGCAGCAATTCTCAACGCCCAAAGGCCAAGAAATCAGTCCCATCTTCCTTGAGCCTGGCCAACATGTCCCACAAATCCTACACTAAATCCCAGGATCCTGTCATCTCTTCCAAAGAGAAAACTCTACCAGCACTGTGGAGCTGAGTATGAAAATAACTGTGGCTCCTCTGACTCTCACAAGGCTCTTAAGAGTTTCTCTTGAGGGCAGGACTTGGTAAGAATAGATGCTCTAGTATATTGCAAAGAAGTTACTTTCCCCATTAAGATTTTAGGTTTTCTTTTTGAGGTTCTGGATGTTTGTTTGGAGAGAGAGAGTGAGAAAATAATTCTGTGGTGTGTATGGCTCTCAATTACTTATGTGCTGGGATTTGGTTGTGACTGGATTGAGAGAGTGAAAACTTAAACAGACTGGTGTTGAAAGGTGGCCCTTTGAGAAGAGATTGAAATTAGGTCTGTTAGGGTGAGGCTCTTATGTTTGGCTCTTGGCAGGTTAATAAGAGGAGATAATGAGACAGACACACAGAAAGACCCATGCTTAGCTCTACTCAAGCTCCTGCCCTCTGTCATATTGGGATGCAACTTCACTAACTGCATCCCCTGGACTGTGGAACTCAGACCTCCAAACTCTGAACTACATAAACATCTCTTCTCTTAAATCACCCAGATTCAGGTATTTTTTGTTATCAGCAACAAAATGGACCACAACAGTGAGAGAAAGAAAGAGGAAAAGACTTACTTTATGAAATTGGTTTATGTAATTATGAAGCAACTGAGAAGTTCAAAATTTGCTAGTTAGGGGACTGGCAGTTAGCATAATGGCTATGTCGCTGGACTCCCATGTAGTCGACCGCGGTTCGAGTCCCGGACCCGGTGGCTTAAACTCACGCCGGGCACGTGTGCCTGCGTGCCCAAGATCCCGAGAGGAGAATGGAGGAGAAGGGATTGCGGCGTGGCCATGCCCCCTGGGGGGTGATTTCTCGCTTTCTATCTCTCTGTCTCTGTCTGTCTAGCGAGCACACGTGCCCTATAGCAAAAACCTCTTTGCTAGTTAGACCCACAGGTTGTAGATCCAAGAAATAGTTGCAGTTGAGTCTAAAGGCTTGATAGCCTGATGAGAATTTCTTCTTCTAGAAAGGTCAGTCTGTTTTCTATTAAGACTTTCAACCTATGGAATGAAAATCACACACATTATTCAGGGAAATCTAATTTACTCAAAGTCTACTGATTTAACAATTAATCTTATGCAAAAAAATACCTTCACAGAAACATCTGGGTACCATGGAGTAGTCAAGTTGACACATGAAACTAATCATCACAAGTTTCAAGGAAGAATTGTTTTCTTTCATTCATGATAATTGCATTCCACATAATTATTCCCTGATCATGCTACGGAGTTGCCACAAGTACAGTCACCTTCCAACTCCTATTAAGGCCAAGATTTTCCCCACTACTACCAAGTTTATTTTCTTCTTGAAATGATCTGCACCTCTGCACCATGTTTTTTTTTTTTTTTTTTTTTTTTTTTTTCTTTCCGGCTTAGTTTTATTTCCGCAAACATGTTTTTTCTGACCATGTTTCTCTTTTGGATTATCTCATTTTTTATTTCAGTTCTTATCTGTGTTATTTTGTTTTTGTTTTATTTCTTTTAATTTGTTTATAATTTTATTTCTTTGGCCAGATGTGAGCTTCTTTAGGTAAGTCCTCTGTCTCTTTTGCTCCAACTCTAATTATACTCTACTTCTCACCATGCCTGGCACAAAGTGCTTGATTAAGAAAAAATATATATTTAAAATAGTGAAAAAAACATTACCCTGACCTTTGTAGACTCTCTCATGACGTGTTTGGTTGCTTTGGAAGGCATAACGTCTTTTTCTGAATAGACTTTTGTAAGATACCAAAAGAAAGTTTCACATTATGAGGGGTCCATGAGATACAGTCCATTCTTTCAAAATTGTTTGATGGATCGAAGTGAATGGTGTAAAGATGATGTGATATTTATATTTACCTCAAGATTTCTAAGTTGAGGTGATATGCTATTTCAAACCTTTCCATGATCTTATGTTATAATTCCTACAAGATTCTAAAGATTTCTGCTACTGCAGGAGGAGGTAGTGTGGTGGTTACTGGGCCCCCACATGTTCAACTGTGTCTTGGGTCCTGGACCTGGTGGCTCATTTTCTCATTCTCACTCTCCCTGTATATCTCTTTGTCTCTTCTGGTCAAACTGAAGAAAAATATTATTAAATAAAATTAAAAAAGTAATTTAAAAATATTTTTACTACTATGCAATTTAGAAGTTTTAGAGCAGTATTTCTTTTTTTTTCTGGAAAATTTTTGTTCATTCAGTGAGGAGACAAAATAGCATCTAGACAGGCTATTTGTTCTTGTTTCAAATTATAGCTTTATCATTTACAAGCTGTATGGATTTGAACAGATTATTTAAAATTTCCACTCTTTCATCCATAACATGAAAGTAAAATTAATGTGGCCTTCCTCATTGTGATATTGTATGGATTGAATGAAAGTAGGTCTATGTTATATGTAGTACCTAAAACATTCTAAAATAGTTACAGTTGTTGTTACTGCCATTCTTATTATAAATATTAGCCTTAGAATTTTGTGATATTTTAATCAGAATCCTCCCCTGGGGTTGCATCCTGAGCTTTTTCAATTTTCAATCAGAACAATGTCTTAAAAAAAAAAAAAAAAGAAAAAAAAAAAAAAACACAAAACAGGATTTGCCTGTGTTACAGGCTAATTTTATTTATTTTTATTTTTAAATTTTATTTTCATTTCTTTTATACATTCAATCACATATGTAACTTAGCTTGTAAGTGTCATTTTAAAAATTTCCTACATAAATTTTTCTATGAGCTGTTTCGGTTAATTAGTCTTTACTTGCCAAATTTATTGGTCTGTGAGTTTTCCCTAGACATTGTTCTTATTCAATGTTTCTTTCTGTTGATGTAGCAGTTTCTGAAATATAAAAAGCTCTCATTAAATATGTTTTCAATAATTAGATGTTAGATTTTTTTTACATGCTACTTGTTTCAAAGTATAATCTGTACAAAGAACAATGTACATTATTTCTTTTCTTTTCTTCATTAGAGTTCTCAGACTTTAGTATGTATAACAATTACTGAGGAGTTTTTAAAAAGACTCTTGGGTTCCATCTGAAAATAGCTTAAATAGGAACCTCTTGAGTGGGTATAGATCAAATCTGCTTTTTAATATACACTGCACTGGACTGTCTCTTGCTTACTTTTTATTAAATTGATTTTTTAGATTTCATGCTATAGGGCACATGTGCTCACTGGAGAGAGACAGAGGGAATGTGATAAACCACCTTCTAGGAGGATGACCACACTACAGTCCCTTCTCCTCCATTTTCCTCTTGGGATCTCTGGCACTCAGGCATGTGTGCCTGATGCGATTTTCAAGTCACTAGATCCAGGACTCAAACTGCAGAGTCAGTCAGGTGGGACTTCAGCACCTTATCCACCATGCCATGCACTGGCCCTCTTGCTTATTTTTAAACAAACAGAAGTAGAAGAATAAAGTACATTCCAAATTAATTAACAGAAAGTGCAGACTAGTTTTCATATTAAGCTCTTCCTAAGTTTAACAACAGCATGAGTAGAAAGTCTTACAATGACTGAATCTGAAAGAATATGATATGTACACAATGGCACAATGGTCATTAAAATATGTGCTTAACACTTTTCAGTTAAGAATGTAGCTTTGGGCCAGCAGGTGTCATGGAGGTTAAGGTGCTGGATGCCACATGGCTGATTTTGAGTTTGAGTCTGAGACTCGATGGCTTGAAAATCATGACAGGCACATGTGCACACATGCCCAAAATGCCAGAAGGAGAATGGAGAAGGGATTGTGGTGTGGCAATCCTTTCTGGGGAGTGACTTCTCACTTTCCTTCTTCCTTGCCCACCCCTTGCCAGCACACACACGCCATAGTAAAACCAAAAATAAAAAAAAGTTAAATAATAAAAATAAGGTAGCTTCAGATTTACTCATAAGAAAATCTTTTACAGACTGATCCAAAGTTAATCTCAATGGTTAGAAAAGGCTGTTCTTCGTGGAAATCACATATAATTTAGTGTTTGAAAATAATTTTACAATCACTTTGTGTCTTTTTTGAACATTTTAGATAGATCCACCTCAAAGTTTAACAAAGGCTAAGCAATTACTGGAACAGATACAAAGAGGAGACACTTAATACGTTGCCTGGTATGTGCATATTACATTACCACCTTGATGCAAATTGCAAGCATGTGTAAGTTTCTCTGAGTGGTAAAAGCGAATTGTTTTCCTCTCTTCTCTCTCAATATATTTTGCTTCCATGCCCCCCAAATGTGATAGGATTTCAGCCCATAAGCAAGTAAGCAATCCATTCTGCAGCAAACATCAACTGCGTGTCCTCCAATCCAATTCAGTTCTTACGCCGTCTGCCTGAAGATGGCATCAGACTCCGCGGACTGAGGGGTCATACCCACAGACTTTCCCCCACTTCAGATGCCAGTCACAAGTCCAGGCCTCCAGAACATCTGACCAGCCAGTCACGAGTTGGGGTTGCCCAAACTATCTTCCCTCCTCAGTTCAATTAATTATCTAAAGAGACTTACATAACTTGGGGAAAACATTTACTCACAGATGCTAGTTTATTATAAAACTAATTTTAAAGATACACATAAACAGCATGATGAAGACATATATAGGACAAGTTCTGAAAGGGTCCCAAATGCAGGAGTCACTGTCTCTGCAGAGTTGGGGTACGCCACTGAGTTTGTGGACACGTTCTTGTTCAGTTTCCAGCAAGCCTCCTTCAGCTATCTAGAAGCTTCCAGAATTCTGTCTCCTTGGGGATTTTTTACTTTGATTTTTAATAGAGATTTTATTGGATAGGCATGTTTTAAATATGGACAATCATGTAGAAATGTGATAGAACAACAAAGGTATGATCTAATGCTAATACGCTTGGCTCACCCGTGTAGCATTTCTTCCTCCTAGCTATGGGAAAGACCTCCTCCCCAACCCTAGAATGAGGGTCCTACGATTTATGGTCTAAAATGTAAGGGAAGGCCCTCATTAGACCAGGATAGAGAAGGGCAGAGGAAAGGAAGATAGTCTTTCACTTCTATCTCTCTGAAGCTGCTTTAAAAACCAATGACAAAAAGCTAAGAACCACCGATAAAACAAATAGAATATATAAATAATGTCACATTCTCTCATAAATAGGATTTTATATTTTCATCTTGAATTTCAACTATTATTTTTATGACAAATAATTTTGAAAGCAAACCATAACATTAAATGGTAAAACATAAAAAGAAACATAAATTCCCAGTCACCAAAGCAGTTTCCTAGTAAGAACTAACTTATTTTAAAGGTTTTTTATAGTAGATATATTTTGATGACTCATATTTCATCACATTTTGAAATTTGTCAAAACTCCAAAATATTAAAACTACTAATTTTTCATTTACTATTGAATTGGAAAATCCTGTCTTTACACATTCACACACAAGTATATGCTCTAAAACAATCAATTCCAGTAACAAAAGCACTGCCTTTTCAATACTTTGAAAAGGTGACTATTTTATTTATGTTTTGGAGATTAATCTTGTAGTAGCTCCCCAATTGAAAGCATTCTGGTGATAAAAAGAAAAAAAAAAAAAGACAATGAAGCCAGCAGGTGGTGTGGAGTTAAGGTGCTAGGCTCCCACATGGACCACAGCTCGAGTTCAGGACCTAGCAGCTTGAAAATCATGCCAGGTGCTTATGGCAGGTGTGTTTACATGCCCAAAATCCTGAGAGGAAATTGGAGAAGGGATTGTGGTGTGGCCCACTCTGGGATGATTTCTTACTTTCTCTTTCTCAGTCTCTGGTTGAGTACACAGGCCTAAAGAGGAAAAAAAAAAGACAATAATCAATTGTCTTTTCAAGATTTGCAGAATAATGGGAATTAAAGCACTAGTTTATATTGGTCCAAACTAATTTTGGAATTAATTGATAATTTTTTTAGCAACACACATTTTCTATGATTTTTTTTTTGGGGGGGAGAGGTTTTTGTTATAGGGCATGTGCGCTTGCCAGAAAGACAGAGAGACAGAGAGATAGAAAGCGAGAAATCACCCCCCCCCCAGGGGGGATGGCCACAGCACAATCCCTTCCCCTTTGTTCTCCTCTCAGGATCTTGGGCACGCACGCACACACACCCGGCATGAGTTTAAGCCACCGGGTCCAGGACTCAAACCACAGTCGACTACATGGGAGGTCAACGACATAGCCATTATGCTAACGGCTGGTCCCAATTTTCTATGAACTTTCTGAAGACCATTAGTTCAAGAAACAGACTAAGTAATTGTGCCAATAAATTTCTCACATCTTAACAAATAATTTTAAAAATTAAGGCTGTTGGGGCCAGCAGATAGCATAGCAGCTACGTTACGGGACTCCCACAGGGCCACTGTGGTTGGAGTCTCAGGCCCAGTGGCTTGAAAATCATGCTAGGCATGTATGCATGTGTGCCCAAGATCCCAGGAGGAGAGTGGAGGAGAAGGGATTGAGGCATGGCCAGCCCCCCAGGGGTGATTTCCCAATTTCTGTCTCAGTGTCTCCGTCTCTTTTTCTCTCTGGCAAGAACACATGTCCTAAAGCAAAAGCCTCTTAGAATAAATAAATAAATAAATAAATAAATAAATAAATATCACATGGGGCACTTGAGTGTGTGCATTCACACACTCAAGGAGGAAAATGGAGGAGAAGGTATTGCAGCATGGCCATCCCCCCAGAGGGTGATTTCTTACCGACTCTAACTCTGTCTCTCTCTGCATGTACCCTATGGCAAAAACATCTTAAAACAGATTAAGGCTATAGAGTTTTGGATGAGCATCCTTAAGTCACATTCATCTAATTGATGGAAGAAAGGCTCATATCCATGGCTCTTTCTTGGTTCAGTGTTTGTGCTTTCTGCATACCATTTAGAATTATTCCATAATTACATCATCGCTGATATTATTACAAATAGTCATTTCGTTTACTGTTGTTGATAATAGATAAATGAAATTAATACTTACAAATTGACCATAAAGCCCAGAATTTTGTTAAATTATTTTATCAATTGTAGTGATAAACCTCAGAATTATTTAGGAACGTATATTCAATCTTGCATCTGAGGAAAAAACATACGATATTATCTGAGGAAAAAACATACGATATTATTCTTACCATCTAATCTTTACAGGTTCATTTCTTTCTTTGTTCTTATTCCACTGCCAAGGACATCTGGTATAATGTGGAAGTGAAGTGATGATAGTAAGTATGCGTTTGTATTTATCAGTCTCAGGAGGAATGCCTCCAATATTTCAACATACTACAATGTTTACTGTATGTATTTTTGTTGCTATCCTTTATCACACACAGAAAAGGAATTGATTTTAATCTTATTTGTCTAAGATATTTTTTTCCTTCAGGTATGGGAATTGAATTTTATCAAAGGCTTTTCTGTATCTTTTGAGGATATTGAAAATGAAATCAAGTTACTAATATATAAAAAAATCTAGGCTAATTTATGAAATATTATAATAAATTGGGAATATGCATTTAAAGTATTTATAGAAGAATGTATCTTGGCTGACATATACTTTGTAATGTTTGAAAAGATGAAACAAATTATAAATATGTAGCATTCTTGAGCTCAGCTATTTGGCTATAAAACAACTGATGATTACTGTATTATTTTCCTAGCATACTCTGCATACATACTTTTTTCTTTGCCCTTCCTTTCCTGTAGTAAAACCTGGCTCACCTCAAAAAAAAAATCACAATAATCTTTCTGAAAAATCACTTGAAACATAATTCTCTTTCAACATATCCTGTTTTGTAGTTATATTATCTAATGCAATTCCAGAAATTAGCAATAAAATGTAATATTTCTGGAAATATAGTCCTTATTCTTATCCTAAGACAGTAAAATGTAAATTATAGAATATGTGCAATATAGGTGCTATGTGATTATTTATCTTCAAAATGAATAGATAAAATTGAAAGCTCATAGAAATATGAAAATTATCTTTCATTTGGAGATATTAGCAGGACATATCTGAATACCACCTAATGGGTGGCACACTTAGTCTCATATTTCTCTTGGAAAACAAAGTCTCTTAGGAAGTTTTTTTTTTTTTTTATTGCTTCCAAGTGTGCCATTAAGTTTAATACCTTAGTTTATACTATACAATGTAGCCAAATGTTCTGTAGCTCAAAATATCTTCAACACATAGTGGAGATCAACTATGTAAACTTCTCATAAAATAAAAGCAATGTTCAATCAAAGAACATAATTGTAAAAAAATCTCTTAATACTTCTCTGGTCATCTAACATTATACCTATTTTGCCATAAAATGATTATGCTAGTTTTTAAAAGTAATTTATTTTCTAATTTTGTTCAAAAGCTATGAGTTTTTTTGCTACAGGGCATGTGCGCTCGCCAGAAAGTTAGAGAGAGACAGAGAGAGAGAAAGCGAGAAGTCCCCCCCCCCCCGGGGGGGGGGATGGCCAAGCCTCAATCTCTTCTCCTCCATTCTCCTTTAGGGATCTTGGGCACACATGCACACACATCCAGCGTGAGTTTAAGCCACCAGGTCCAGGACTTGAACCGCATTTGGCTACATGGGAGTTCAGCAACATAGACATTATGCTAACTGCTGGTCCCAAACTATGAGTTGTGTTATATCTTTGCATTTGTAAGCAGATAATTTCTTAAGAGATCCAAGATATATAAGCCTTTTGGGGCTTAATTGTTCTTTTTTCTACCTACCATTTGCAGAAACCTGTGTTAATGACGTTACAAGAGTTTTCTTAATTACATAATAATACAGCTTCTTGGCATGTAGCACATCATTACTTTGCACAAATATTCTTGCTTAGGAAATTTTAAAATAAGAAAACAGGAAAGTAGGAATAATAAGGTAAAAGCTCAAATATTGCAAGCAGGAAGATTTCTTGCTCGTTTTCTTTAGATCACATTACATGGAACAGAGGTTGGGTAGTGATTGTGAAAAGAAAAGCTGGAATAGGCATCTGTTTAAATTGCTGCTCATTCACTTGCTCATTGGGTGAGCACCAGGTCAACAGTGCTAATCGCTGGCCTTCTGTTGCAATGTCACCAGTGTGACTTCTCAACCAATTGTTTCTGTGACGTGTCCTTGAATTTGCTTCTTATTGATGAGCTGCTCTCTGGATTACTTTTTATTTTTATGTTTCTCTGAGACTTCTATCTATTCTATCTGTGTTCTTTCTATTTTCTTTCCAGTAATTTATTTTCCACTAATGTTAGCTGTAGTCCATTTAATCTTATTTGCAGCATGATATTTTGAGTAGTAATAGTGTTTATTTGCTCATTTGTTCATCTGTCCTTCTGTTTTAAAGAGCTGTAGTTCTATGCCAGACACTGTCCTAGGTACTTGATATCCATTTTGGGTAATCATACCCAACATGCTTAATTTGATTTCATAGCATCTTAGTTTGTGAATATCAGTTCTGAGAACTCTTTCTGATAATGACACAAGAAATTTTTGTTGTATTTTTTAGACGTTTGACATTTGTGTAAGACTACCAGATTTCATTGCTAATTTTACAATCATAAATGTTTTCCAGCCAAGTTTCATTCATAATCTGAGCTTCAGACTTTCGTCTATGACATAGTTGAAGAAAGAGAGAATAACATGTTTTTACGAAGGAGGTTTGCTCCTGTCACGGTTGGTCTTTTGAGGGACATGTGCTTAAACTGAAAGCCAGTGGTTATTTACTGTCAATTAGAGGACCAAGTTCATAACCAAGATTTCTTGACGATAGTGAAAAATATCAAATGACTTCAGTGATGTTTGTCATCTCTATTATGACTGCTTAAAAGCTTCCTTTCAGCTATTGATGGGTACCTTGTCTAGAAAGTTTATGCTACAGTAATAGATTGTAACAAAAGAAGATAAAAGAAGAGCTAAAATACCACTTTGTAAAGTCTTACAATATTATTTAAATATACCACTTTTTGATTGACTGATCATTCATAGTTGTCTATGATTAGTATGCTGTGTCAGAAGTGAACTAAATAGTTTAGAAATAAAGCCTAAAGTTCTCAAATTAAAAGGACAATGTCATTTGCACTTATTATTTTTCTCCCTGGTAAATTTATGTGCTTTCCTATTTGAAGTTTGACCTGGCTGAGATGCTCTTCTAGCACCATTTTCATTGCAAGCTACCATCTCTTATTGAGCATCTTCTCCGAACAACAGGTTCACCTGTGTCCAGTCTGTATCTAGTATTTATTATCCACTCCATGCCTTGGTCTCCACTATGGCTCTGCTGCTGCCCCCTGTGGAACACTCATGGGTCTGCAGGATTCCAGAATGTATTGTTTTTACTGAAATGAGGCACATACTCAAGTCCTGCACATCTGGACCTTGGAAGCTTCTGTTGAAACTAATATCTCCATAGGAGTTATTTTTGATACTTTGGGCTTGATGATGGATTGATATCATCATGTCTTCCCAATTTCTGGTTCTTCATGACCCCTTTACCAGACAAAACCAGAATTCAAATCCTCTTACAAATCAACCTCTTTAGACACTACCCCATCAGGATGCCAAATGTACCTAGGAACCATAAGGTACCAGGAGAGATACAATCTAGGTTCAGAATCCTGCTGCGCCTACAACAACTCTTCATGAGCTGTTGTCATTGTCGTTCTGCAGTGAGGCAGAGAGGTAGAGTGAATTATCCTATGTCACACAGCCAATGTGTGTTGCAACAGGGTTTCAAACACAGCTATATTGATCTTGAAGGTTAAGTACTATGTATCCAATGGCCACTGTCTTTACTTTTACTCGTAGAGACAACTTCTGCAGATAGGTGCGTCTCAGGAACTCCACTATAGAGGCAAAGAGTATACTTGTGGTAGGAATAAACTAAAATAATTCGACATAAGCTGAAAGAGGAATTTTCATCTAGTTGTTCTAAGAGGAAAATATATTTAATTGTTTGTGTTCCAAGAAATTTTTCTTGTAAACAAAACTTGTAAACAATATCCCAGTTTCTCTGCTGGCACCAGAGTCTCATAAAGGAAGGAAATTAAGGACAGTGTCTAGTTGGAAGTGGAGTTCAAGTATCTGTGTAGTAGTCGTGTTCACATAACAAGCCTGCCTGCTTTATACTTTTGTGAGTTTATATTTTTCCCTCATTTGTGCAGAACTGAATTAATCATAATTTTGTTCCATGGCATAGTCTCAATTTCTGGCCTTTGTTTTATCTACTTTAGTTATTAGGGTTTTTAAAAATTAATCACTAAGGGCCCAGTAGGTGGTGTGGTGATTAAGTCATTGGACACTGCCACATGGCCAACCACAGTTTGTGTCCCAGACCTGGTGGCCTCCTTTCTCACTTTCCCTCTGTGTGTGTGTCTCTCTCTCTGGTCAAATTAAATAAATGAATGAATAAATAAAATTAAATTAAATAATTCTTTAAAATATTAGTCACTAAAATTGTAACAATTATATCTCAGTCAACCAAATAGTCATCTCAAATATGATTTCCATGACCCCTCTCCACAAATTCCTTTCTTGCTTTCCTTTTAGATCAAGAACACTTTTTTACTTATATCAACTGTAACCACACAAATGTCAGTTTTCTAATCTCTTTATTTATATATAATCTTATTAATTTCTGATATTTTCTAATTTCTCAAATTCATCCTAGTCTCTAAAATATACTATCTTCAAAATATTTCTGTTATTAAATAGTTTGCATATCTATGCAATTTGGGTTGTTTTTAATCCTAGAGATGAAGATTGTGGGAGACTAAGTCTAATACACATCCACTTAAACCACTGCTTGATAGCAGTACAGTTACTGGCATCACCAAAGTCTTCCACTTCACTTAATGTGCCTACAAATTTTACTCACTTTAATCCTGGACCTCTTACTTAAAGAGTATACTCTTAATACTAATCTCTCTGTCACCACATGGACAACAAAGCTGATTATTTTTTTTTTCTTTTGTCAATTTAGCTGCTTATCCTGAAGTGATATTATAATTCACATTTCTTGGCACTTTGCGAGTGGAACAAGAAAATGATCAGGAGTTTAGATTCCTGATCTTTGTCTTTTGTTGGGACATTTCTCATTCTCATCTGGGCTTAGAATTAAGTCTGTTTTATGAGTTAAAGCGATTATTATTGGAGCTAAGAATTTGGCCCTAACAGAATCCACCTGCTGAATGTTGTGTTTGAAGAAGTGTTTTCACAATGTTAAATTATTTGCTTGAATGTAGGATGTGGAAATGTACGTTAAAAGTTGGAATTTATAGCTTCTCTTTTAAAAAAATCATTAAGTATTGAAGATGCTGGAGTGATTTCCTGAGGGAATCCTTAGCCCTCAAGTGAGTAGTGGTCAACCCCTTTAAAGAGGCAAGCACTCTAGCTCACCACTCACTCAACTCAGCACAGCCCGCTACTTACGTTACTTGCTGGGTCCATGTTTAAATTGCCCTTTTAAATCCCCCAAAGCACTAAATACTAATGCAATACCTCTAGCATCAGATTTCAGGGATTCTAGTCCTTAGAATTTTGTAGTTTTATGGTTGCAGCTCTGGAAATTCACTTAACCTCTTTGAACCTTAACATTCCCATCTGAAAAATGACAATAATTAAAGTGCTATTGTTGAAGACATAGAAATGGTTTCTTTGGTTTCAAAAAGAAAAAAAAATCCATTGTATGTTAATGTGCATGCTTTGAGCACTTGGTTTTGACTATAAAGTATAACAATAATTAAGTAACACTATTCAGATCAGATAAACATACATAGGGCTTAATATATAAGGGAACAAGGGACCAGCAGGTAGTGTAGTGGTTGGGGCACTGGACTGCCACATGGCTGGCTGGGGTTTGAGTCCCAGACCCAGTGACTTGACAATCACACTGGGCACGTTTGCATGAGTGCCCAAAGTCCTGAGGGAGAATGGTTGAGAAGGGATTGTGATGTGGCCATCCTCCCTGAGGGGTGACTTCTCAGTTTTCCTATCTCTCTCTCTCTCTCTCTCTCTCTCTCTCTCTCTCTCTCTAGCAAGTGCACATACCACATGGCAAAAAATCTTTTAAAAAATGTGAAGATATGGTTTTCATTCTTTCATTGGCCCTATACAATATATTTGTAAACATAACTCCTATAAATGACAGCTGATGGGTATCTTGTTTACAAAAGCATTTGACAGAGAAAATAACTTTGGGTAAACATATTCCATTGCATTTTATTTTACTATTTTCATGCTTTCACATTCTTTGGCTGACTAAGTAGAAAAAAATAACAAAACATCTGAAAAGCCAATGTTTAAAGGGAAAAGCCAATGTTTAAAGGCTTTAGATCACAAATACATTACTCTGCATTGTAACATTACATAATTTTAACAGAAATGTTAGTCTATTGGATTCTATGAATTTTGTCCAGGTTAAATGCAAAGTGAGTCGAGGTTGCAAAAGGGCTTTTGTATTGACATGTTTGCCTGTGTTATTGGGTTGATTTTTCACTGTAGGTAGGTAGGCACCAACTGCGGATTCTTCTCTTAGCAGCAGATGCTCAACTTATCTCTCCTTAGGGCCCTCTGCAATTGCACATAGCTCTTGAGTATTTCCATTTTCTCTGCATGTTATTGCCCAATTTACTTTTTAACAGACTCATATCATTGTTGCCAGAAAGATGTGCTATATTGTAGTAATGAAATCTCTCTGACAAAAACAGACATAAAGGCAACTAGTAGGCTACAAAAACTTTTGTTAATTGCTATTAAGTGATTACAGGTTCACTCCACTGCTCTGACACTCTTAATAAGCAGAGTAATATTATTATCATGGATTCTTATAAAAATGAAAAATGGCCCTGCATTGATTCATAGCACCCCTTACAAAATTATTCACTTCAAAGATTCTTCTAGATTTTTCTTGCAGGCTGAGATATGAAAAATCCACTATTTTCTAGAGATAACGCTACAGAAAGACATCATGTACAGTACATAGAGAGATATATTAAAATTACATGACAGAACAAAAGGTGAATTTGGAAAGTAAATGTGACATTTAAAAGTCCTTGCTATTATGGCTTTTAAAAACTCAATTATTTATGAACATTCATTTTCAGTTCTCAGAGGAATAATGACCCAGTTATTATTATGCTAGCTGAATAAACTCTAGGGGTGTGACGTGAAAATGATTTGCTTTTGAAACTGCGTCTATCTGTCATAGTTTTTTCAGTGCTACTAGAAAAAAATTTCATAAAGTTCAAAAAAATATGAGCATGGAATGCTTTTGCATTTTGTTCTACCAAAAAAAAAATTTATCAGGAGCCAGAATGTTTTATGTGGTACATGAGCAGATCAAGGGTAGAGTTCAGTAGGGGCGTAGACTCAGAATTGAAGCACTTGTATTAGATCAACTCAGTGAGATCTCATTTTTAAATAGCATGTTATTGACTA
The DNA here is from genome assembly GCA_026018925.1 of Tupaia tana. NCBI lineage: Eukaryota > Metazoa > Chordata > Mammalia > Scandentia > Tupaiidae > Tupaia > Tupaia tana. The sequence goes on from JAKSZU010000001.1 coordinate 160,027,514, forward strand.
AACATATTATTAGAATTCATACATCAGGGAATTTACAAATCAAAGTGTTTTCTACCCCTTAGTTTTTATTATTTTGTTTTACTGGGATTTTAATCCATATGCAGTAAGTGGGCTTTACATATTTTTTTTTATTTAATTGAGTAAGCATTGATCTAATCAATTTAGAGATGTAGAAAATGAGGTATAGAGAACTAAAATGATAAAACTAATGCAATGACCCACAGAATCACATCTCATTCAAATTTTGTGTTGTATTACTTCTGAATTTTTACTATGTAATAGCTATATGCTATACTATTAAAACTTTTTTTTGAGAGATATTTTTGCTATAGGGCACATATGCTTGCTGGAGAGACAGAGAGAGGGAGAAAGAGAGAAAGAGGGAGAAAGAAATCACCCCCCAAAGGGGGATGGTCACACCACAATCTCTTTTCCTCCAATGACCTCTCAGGAGTTTGGACACACTCACATATGAGCCCAGTGTGAGACACGCATACAAGTCCAGTGTGAGTTTTAAGTCACCAGGTTTGGGACTTTAACCACGGTTGACCCTGTGAGAGTCTAGCAACCTAACCATTACGCCATCTGCTGGTTCTATTCTGGTGTGAGTTTTAAGCTGTCTGGGACACAAACCAGGGTTGACTATGTGGGATTTCAACGATGTAACCAGTACATCATCCGCTGGTCCCATTAGAAAAATTTTTCTATAGGGCATGTATACTTGTCAGAGACAGAGAGAGGCAGAGAGAAAATAGGTAAGTATGCCACAGTTCGTCTTCCTCCATTACTTTCTGGGTATTTCAGGCTTGCACACACATGTGTCCAGGGTGTTTTTCAAGCCACCAGGTCTGAAACTAGAACCATGTAGTCAGCTATGTGGTATCTAGCTGCCTTAACCACCAGACCATCTACTGGCCTCTTGAGTTTTATATTTTATATGTAACTTTGGAATTTATCTACTCATTTCCCTTACATTAAGAAAATAGTCAGAGCCAGCAGGTGGCATGGAATTTAAGATGCTGGCCTCCCACGTGGCCAACTATAGTTCAAATCCCAGACCTGATGGCTTGCTTTCTCACCCCTTCCCCCTCTCTTTCACTCTTTGCGTACACATGTCCTATAGAAAACTTTATGAAAAAGACAATAATAATTAAATAAATGATTTAAAAAAGAAAATAGAAGTATGTGCCACTTATTTTGCCTAAGACAAAATGAAATGTGAATATCCCATTCTGTGTTGACAAAAGTCATGTCATATGTAACTCATAACAACATCACTAATATTAAAGATAGAAATCTTAAACTTTTAAGTTGGTTAAGTATAAACTGACATAATTTTTAAAAAAAATAAATTATATGCATATGCCACTTAGGATGAAGCAAATGTAATAGTATAATTCAGACTGTGTTCCAGTATTCTTCATTTAAAGGTGAATCCCTTAAGGTTTCATCTCTAATCTGTCTAGTTGATTTAAGCAATGTTCTTCATGACAATGTTAGATTCTGAGTCCTGTAATCCTGGGGAACACTGAAGGTTAAGCAATCCCCTGCCCTTTTGGATTCCAAGAAAAAGCATACTGCAATTAATCACCTTCCTTCCTGACTTAGGTAAGACTTAAGGATGTCCCCGTTTACCTATGATGAAACCACATAAACCCTCTAAATTCTCATTATTTGCTTCTTCATTGACTAACCAAACTGCATTTCCCCAAAGATCAATCAGAACAAAATGATGCCTCAAACCACCACAAACATCAACAGCAAACTTTGATTAAACTTCTTTCTTTCCCTAGATCTCAGGCCTTGGCCATTATGTAATTTCTCAATAACAGGCTTCCCTGAGAATAGGCAGGCCTTGAGTAAAACATGCTCTGCTCTCCTACTTGATGAGACCCCCTTCTCTTTAGGCTTCTTCACGCCTCTTTATTAAAGAATACCTTTTGCCTAAGTCTTGAGATGGCTGCAGATCTGATGATCAGATTGTTCACCCGATTGTCATGTTTCCTTTCCCCAAAGCAATTGCCCTTTCTTTCTGGCAGTAACCTTTTCAAATAAAGCCTCTTCACACTTAGTTCAGTTTGGGTTTTTGTTTGACAATGATTAAAAAAAAATGGGGAGCACAGCACCTTTATCCCCATTAGTATGTCACATCTATGGTGAAGTGGATAAAAAGCAGTGTGACTATCAGTGCTGAAAAATATAATGAATAAAATGAAATGCTTTTGTTCTGATCAAAAGTAGCAGGTGTCTAAGCAAGCAAGCTGTAATGGTGGGTACCAGAGCCAGGAAGGATGCTTCTCTTTCCTCTGTGAATATAACTAATCGTCTTTATGAACCTAAAGAGAGAACGAAGCTGGTAATAAAAGGTCATTTTTGTAAGATTTTCTTTAGTTGCTCAAAGATATAATTGTGTTTCCCTTTCCACAATAGCATTATGACTCCCTAGTGCCACTTACGATGAGCAGTTGACAGGTGGTACTTATTTTTCTGAATAACCACTTTGAAGAAACATGAATACCTTTCTTAATAAAATGGATTCATCTTGATAGCACCTTTTTCAAGACTTTTACATCCAGATGTAGAAATAAAAGATATGTAACAATGTATTTTGTGGTAATAGGAAACATGGATTTTTGTAAAAATGTGTTATTGATATTAACTAAAATAACTCTACCATATGATCATAAAATAATCAATGTGTGGTAGTGGGGAGAGGGGAACTAAAGAGGACTAGAACAGTGGTTGGGATGGACAGGAAAAAGTTGTTCTTAGAAGCTAGAAAAGCAGCTGCATTGAGATCCACTTAAGAAGGGACAAATTTGGAGGCTAGTGACTTATTGGTCTACCTTGTGCTAGTCATAGCAAAGAGAATTCCAAATGAAACAGGTGTGTGTGCTAGGGAATTTTCTATCCTAAAAATTTCTGTGCACTCAAACATTAAGAAATTCCCACCACCACTCGTGCCCTCAAGAAAACATTTATCAGGAACAGACTGCATTCCCTGGGGTGTACCAAACTTGATCCGTGTTACTGCCCACTGCATAAGTCAGGGACACTTTCCAACACTTCCAGATAGTGTGGTTTCAAGGGCTCCTTAAACTCTTTTCTGATTTTCTCTTTTAGCAGGGCACTGTGTTGTGATGCATAATTTTTTTAATTCCTTATTAAAAACAAAACACTTGGTTAGATACAAATGCATAACTAACTCTATCTTAGAACATGTTCAGGTAAAACTCATTTGTATGAAAGAACTTCCAAAAGTTCATAGAAAATGCTTATTATGGGACTAGCAGTTAGCGTAATGGCTATGTCGCTGGACTCCTATGTAGTTGACCGTGGTTCGAGTCCCGGACCCGGTGGCTTAAACTCACGCCGGGTGCGTGTGCCTGCATGCCCAAGATCCCGAGAGGAGAATGGAGGAGAAGGGATTGCGGCGTGGCCATCCCCCCTGGGGGGTGATTTCTCACTTTCTGTCTCTCTGTCTCTCTCTGTCTGTCTGGCGAGCGCACGTGCCCTATAGCAAAAACCTCTCAAAAAAAAATGCTTATTATGAAAAAATTTGCATGCTTTTTGAAAATATTTTATGCCTAAACTCATATTTCAATTCTGTTATTAATTTTTAATTTACCCCTAAATATGGAATCAACTTCTTGCTTATCTTGAGCTAAGGAGTTTAAGATACAGCAAAAGGGGAAAGAAGTGATGGGATAGAGTAATAGAGGCAGGGATAGTCAAGCTTTTCCCAGAAAAGGCAGGGACTTCTTAGAATTCCAGACTCTGCCTCCTTTTTCTCATTGTAAAAACTCCTCTGGTAGTTGGGGCCAGCAGGTGGTGTAGTGGTTACAGTGTTGGACTCTCATATAGCCCACCATGGTTCAAGTCCTGGACCAGGTGGCTTGAAAATCATACCAGACACATCAGTGCATGCCCAAAGTCTCAGGAGGAGAATGGAGAAGGGATTGTGGCATAGTCAACTTCCCTGGGTGGTGATTTCTCACTTTCCTTTTCACTGCCTCCATCTGTCTCTTTCTCTGGTGAGCACATGTGCCCTATGGCAAATAAATAAATAAATAACCAACCAACCAAACAAAAACTTCTTAAAAAATTCATCTGGTAGTTATATTGGTTTTAATTGTACACAGTTAGCAATGGTGGCTGTGCCATTTACCCTGTAAATGACATTATGATGGGGTTTGGAGTCTGCCAAATGCCATCATAGTGGCCCTTTTGAATCCTACAGGTCCAGGCTGAATTCTAGAGGGAAAGCACCATCTTACCCACAGGGTCTATCCTGTTACTTACAGGAAAACACTGTTGGGGATGTGCTGGAGTATGCTATAAGAATGAGTTAAATGGGTGAGCATTCCATTGTTCCACAAACTTTTGATGTCTTCCTTCTTGTATATCATTGATTCCTCAGTATTCTTTGTATTTTCTCTTTCTGGCATTCCTGAAACTTGGATGTTGGATTTAGGTGATTCTCCCACGTTTCTAACCTCTTCCTTGAGAGTTTCCAATCCTGTTTTTCTTCTGAGAGTAATCCTCAATTAAATATACCTGCTCAGGGCCAGATGGTGTTGTGTCAGGAAAACAAAACACTCTTTAAGGCTGACCAAGTGAGAGGTTGCAAGTTTGCACATAGAGACCTCCCTGAGTATGTTGGTACCTTTGATCTGGGGATTGCTGGGGCTGGGGGTAGATTCAGCATTGGAACCCTGTTGGAGATGTCCACATGCCTTCTCTCCCTCTCCTTTGCTCATGGAATAAATAAATAAACTTAAAAATATATATGCCTGCTTATTAGTTTACCTTTCAGCAGTAACTATTTTGCTATTCAGCCAATGTAATTTTTTTTTTTAATTTCAAAAATGCCCTATTTCTATTTTATCCTGTTGCAGTATTTGTGTGTGAATATAGCAAGCCACATGCTTTAAAGTCCAATCTCTTAACTTTGTTTCTTTGTGTGTAAGTGTTTCTCTTCATTGAGCCTGCTGTTTCTCTGTTACAGAGACTGCTTTCCTGGACTTGCTTCATCAGTCTTGATATTGTTTGGTTGGGACTCCCTGCTGAGAACTGAGACTACATTAGAAAAGTTTACACCCTACATCAACAAGCCTTTACTACTTCACTAACTTCATCAGCTTTAGTATTACAGAAAACTCTTGCCCATGAAGATACAAATTGTAAATGATTTTATTTCTCATTCCAGGAATTTATTGAATGGTATATGTCAGGACCATTTGAATTACATTTCCCCAAAAGTCTCTCTTGGTTGTATTGGCAACTTATTTATTTATTTATTTTATGTTTTAGTTTCCTAAAGGGCTCCTGTATTCACTGGAGAGAGATTGAGAGAGAAAGAGTGAAAAATCGTCCCCCTAGGAGGGATGGCCACATTGCAATCCCTTCTCCTCCTCCTCCTCTAGGGACTTTGAGCATGCAAACACACATGCCCCATGTGATTTTCAAGAGGCTGGGTCCACGACTTGAACTGTTCTGTCAGCCATGTGGTATCCCGCCACATGAACCTCCATGTCATCCTCTGCCCTCCGTGTTCACAATTCTAAGCAATTTTATTATGAGTCTTAGCCAATGATAACTAAGTCCATATTAAAAGACCCACCTTAAAGCAGACTTGAAAACTCAATACATCTCTCTTCCTCCTCTTGAGGTAGTGTTCTTGCTTACCACAGTAGGAAAAAAACTCAGCTTTATCTTATCAATAAGTTGTTTTGATGCTATTTTAGTGAGTCAGCCATTCAACATTGCCTAAGATTGAACAAAATCATTAATGTTGGGAGCAAGGGAGGTATTGATAGATGCTGCTTTTAGTTAGAATAAAGCAAGCAAGTCCTGCTGTAGGGTGAGAGGGTGTCTGAGCACTGAGAGATCGCCATTTCTTTCAGATGATACCAAACACAGGGATCAGCTCCTCTCTCTTCTCCAATACTCCACATTCATTGCTTTCTAGTTGTCATTAGACAGCTTTGTTAAGCTAATTCTACTGTCACCCATAAACCAGAAATTTGGAGGCTATAATTAATTTATATTTAATTGTTAATCAATTCTTATAGAGTGTAAACAATAAGAATGCAAATAATAGAGTATCAGATCATGTTTTGATTTATAGACAGAGGAATGTGATGGAAGCAGAAAAGCCCAGACCACAGTTGCTAACAGAAAAGAAAATGATTATAGAAAATTATTCTGTCAGGACCTATGCCTCAAGGAAGTCATAACCTTGATTAAGGTGGGCCCAATTTATTTTGACCTCTTTGGGGAAAAATGCCGCTAAAGACTTTCCATCATAAATCTATGCAGACTGGCAGCTGTTTCCATTATGAACATTTCTTCTCTATTCAATAAAATGATTTGGACTTAACGGGACATGTTCTTTGAATAATAATTGTGTTGTATACATTGGTTTCCTTGTGAAACATTTGGTATAAATAATATATAATTGGACTTCAAAAAGTTAATGGAAAAATAAAACTAAAGTATGAGTTTCTTTTGCTGCAAAACTTAAAATCCATGTATGGATTTTCATAGTATGCATTTAAAAAATTTTTTATAGTATGTATTTTTTGAACTTTTGAAGACCCCTAGTATTTTTTTATTTTAATTTATTTATTTACATTCATTCACTATGTATCATCACAGCATACAAAATGAGATTTTCCATCCAGAATACACTGTATATTGGCTCAATCAAGCACATCAACATACATGTTACCGTCAACAAATAATTTTCTATTTCTGTTTCCTGTATATTTTGTTTTGTTTTTTGCCATCCTTGATTTCCTATCTCTCACCCTCTGCCGTGTCCCACCCTCCTCCCACACTGTCTCTGGTGCCCATGGTTACTTTCTATGCCTTTTCCCCCCATTTTATTGATCCACTAATGAACTTAATTAATCTAAATATTTCCACTAGCAAGCGCAGCTGATATATACATATCCATGAACACAAGTCTGACTTTAGGCATAAACCTCAGTGAGTAGAAGGAACATACTATAAAGTAGCACCTAGCTGGGGCTATATAGCTTACTGCAATCGTCAAATATGCAATTTTTTTAATTTCAAGAAAAATAGTTTTCGTGTTTTTTTCCTCCTGAAACTTTTTAAAATTAATTATTATATTTTATAAAATACACAGGTTTTAGTTTATTATATAAATTGTAAAAAGTAATAAAAAATAACAATTATTGTCTTTCTTTGTGATGTTTTAAAATCTCAAGTTTGTACTACTAATTTTATTTATACAGTTAATGCTAAATACGAGGTTCAGAAGATTTAAGATAGCTTATAAATTATTAGCAGGAAGATTTGTGTTTAGTCTGGATTTTACAAAACATTGTTCTTTATTAAAAAATCATCTAAAATATTTAGAATAATATAGTTAATATTCTACATTTTCACTTCACATAAGTCAGTTTGATTTTGAAAAGTGACAATTTAATATGGTGTCTCTAAAGCTGGAAGACTTTCCTGTTAAATCTGATTCTTAGGAGGTCAGAGCAACGTGAAACCACCAGTTTACATCATTAGTAATTCTTATACTTGAAAGCTGTTTGTGATCTTGAACTTGCACTCTTACTGCTGCATTTCATTCATGAAACGTCTTTTGAATACAGTTATGATAGTTTAATGATAATGAGGAGAATTTAAAATTTTTCATTTATCTTTTGTCTTACTACAGTATTCTCTTAATAACTGCCATCAGGATCGAATTTTTGTTTTTTTATGCTAATAAATATTTTAAATAAACTATGAAATAATGATGAAATGAATAAAAGATACATAATGGCATCCTAAGACTTCAAATTAATGATAATAAAGTGTTCATATTTACACATTCATCTACAGTTTCTTAAGTAATTTCAAAGCGTTATGCCTACTTTAGTATTGAACACATCCCGCTAGTGCAGTTAGAATCAATATTAGTCCCATTTTTCAGGTGAGTAAACTAAGGATGGAAAAATTATATAGTTAAAATACAATTGCTATATGGTGAGAGTTGGAAGTGACTGTTGGATGCTACTAAATATCTTAATTGTTCAATTTTAAAACCGAAGGGACAGAAGGTGTGCACATTTTCCAAAGAGATAGAGAAAGAGGGAAGGAAGAAAACTAGTGGGGAATCATGCTGTGATCTCTTCTCTATTTCTCTCTCCTGTTAGGATTTTGGACACACATGCACATGTACCCAGCATGTCTCTCAAGCCTCCCAGTTTGGAACTTGTCCACATGGGATCCAATTCCAATTCCTTTAATTAGTATGCAATGGAGTGGGTCCTCAATTAATAGAATTCTTTACACACATACAGAAATAAATAGAAATACTATTTCTTTATCCTTGGTGTTCTTTCTCTGTAATTAAAAATTCCTAGAGGGCAGGCATACTCAGATAAAGAGGGAGAGAGAGAGAGAGAGAGAGGGAGAGAGAATTTTTTTCTGGAGAAAATGAATTCATATTTGAAAATAGTCTCTTTGTAATCTCCTTTCCTCTTCCTCTGGTATTCCTTTAGACACATATTTGACTCTTTGACTGGCTCAATCAATCATCATCTTTTTTTTTTTTTTTTAGAGGTTTTTGCTATAGGGCGCGTGTGCTCACCAGACAGAGAGAGACAGAAAGCAAGAAATCAACCCCCAGGGGTGATGGTCACGCCACAATCCCTTCTCCTCCATTCTCCTCTCGGGATCTTGGGCACGCACGCACATGGGCCCGGCATGAGTTTTAAGCCACTGTGTCCTGGACACTAACTGCGGTCGACCACGTGGGAGTCCAGCGACATAGCATTACACCAACTGCTGGTCCCTCAATCATCATCTTAAACTGAATGTGTTAGAGTCTCAGTATAATCTCCCAGAATGATTGGCCCAATACTAACAAGCACTAATTCTGCAACACATGATTTTTTTTTTTTTTTTTTTTTTTTTTTTTTTTTGAGACCTTTGCTATAGGGCACATGCACTTGCTGGAGAGACAGAGAGAAACAGAGTAGGAGAAAGCAAGAAATCACCCCAGCAGGGAAGGGATGCAGAAATCCCTTTTTTCCATTCTCTTAAGCACTGTAACCACTTGCTGGCCCTAACCCATGACTTTTTAATCTAAATGGCAATGTTATCCATTTCTTGAATTTATATATTTATGAAATGTTCTACACTTATTTTAAACTCTGTTTTGTCTTTTTCTCTTTAAGTAATTCAATATTGTAAACTAAATTTCAGATTAATCTCTTTTTTTATTGGGTGGGAATTTTCCCTTTATTTCACTTTCAAAGGAAATTAAGTATTTGTATGCTTTGCCATTTTTAGCATGAATACTTCTAAGAAATTATCTCCAGAAGGAGTCTTACGTGTCTTCAGGTTGTAGAGTTATCTATGGGAAAGAGAGTACATTCCTTTCTACCGGGGAGCGTGCTGCATTGTCCAATGCCAGCTAGGCATCAGTCTACCCCCCGTTTTCCCTGCATGGCCCAGAGGAAGTAGAAAAGCTCCTTCTGTGGAACCCATTTTTTCTACAATGTTGTAAGTTATAATTTACCAATAAAAGAAACTCATGAAGTATTTAGAGGGACATTTCCTCCAGATTCAAGGGCAGATAGAAAATTCACAGCAGGTTCTCGATAAGCACATGAGTAGCATCTGCTTTGCTCTGAGGAGACAGTTGATTTGACCAATCACAATTCAAGTCCCAGACCTGGTGACTTGCTTTCTCTCTCTCTCTCTCTCTCTCTCTCTCTCTCTCTCTCTCTCTCTGATCAAATTAAAAAATAAATAATAAAAACACATATAATTAAATAAATAAATAAATAAAAGCAATCTTTTAGCCATTCAGCCTAGCCTATCTGAACCACCAGATTTAGCCCTTGAAGACTGATGTTTGTTCTTCTTACCTCCCAGCTACAAGGGTCTTTTACTTGATGGCAATTCCTGACAGTAGCTCTCTAGATATCTATCTATATATACAGATATCTAGATCTCTGTATCTTTCTCTCTCTCTCTCTCTCAATAGAAATTTTCACTTTCTCTCCATATATATAGATATATAGATATCTCATAGACATCCTATATAGATATAGATATATAGGCTATATATATCTATAATAGATATCTATATATATACCTATATATAGATATCTAAAATAGATTTCTATATCTATATCTATATCTATATCTATATCTATATCTATATCTATATCTATATCTATATCTATCTATATCTATCTATCTATCATCTATCTATCTATCTATATCTTAAATAGATATATATATATATATAGAGAGAGAATGTGAGAAAGCACTCCCCAACAGAGGATGGTCATGCTTCAATCCCTTCTCCAGAAATCCAGGTCCAATTTTTACCCTACATCAATTGAGCCTTGTGGCTGAAGCAAATTCCTAATCTGCTCAAAATTTTTCACTGGTAAAGTGGGTTTAATATTTGCTGGTAATGAATATCTCTTCTACTTTATGGGTACAAGTCAAGATGTAAATACATGTGTTGTTTTTGTACATTATTGAAGAACATGTTATCTCAGAGATAGTCTTGAGATGAGAAGAAATGGTATTTGCTTTTTTGATTATGAATACACTACTTCTTAAATCTCTTGTTTCTTGTGGCAACCCATTCTTTCACTGACAGAATATTTGCTCTTGACAGCTCTGTCACTTTGTGAGTTAGGCTAATCAGGGTTCAGAGATTGGCAAATAAGACAACTCAGACTCAGCTAAAATTGCTGTCACTTCAGCTTACCACTGTCCCAGCAAGTAAGGAATACAAAGAATGTAACAGATGAAAATGTGTGTGGGTGGGAACAGCTCCCTGGTACCCCCAAGTGCCTTCACAGGGTAGATTGAAATAAAGTTTACTGCTGAATGTATCCCATGTAGAATAAAAAAATCAAACAGCCCTGGAAAATAAACAAACAAAAACTATGATCCCTATGTCTTAGAACATGCAGCAAACAGGAACTTTTGCTTTTCTCAGATAGCAAGTTCTTGCAATAAAATTTACCTGTGAATCGCATGGTTTTATCTGCCTCAGTTGTATCATATGTGGCCCTGATCAGGGCCAGTTATAGTATTTTTGACAGTCAGACATCAATTTGCAAACTTGCAAAGTTTATTTTCATAAACAGCTGAAACAAACTTTACATTTTAGAAGCAATGACATTGTTAAATTGAATCTTGCTGGGTGAGGACTGGATAGTAATTATATTTTAAATTGAGTATGTTTTTAATTTTATTAAACTAAAAATAATATTTTGTGATAATCTAGGATGAACTAAGTCAATTAGAAGTAATTATAATTATTATAGTTATGAATTCTAGTATTAGTAAATAATTATAGTATTTGAAACTATGCAACTCTTAGTCATCATAAACCAATAGTTATTAAATTGCTGAATTATTTAAGTATAATTTAATAAGTCAGTCATAATTATATTAATTATTTTGAATAGCATTTTTTAACAAATAAAGTAGTGAGGGTCAAATAGAGAATAAACTGTATGTAATACATATAAAATGTGTCTTCCGCTTTGAAAATTATTGAATGGATCTAAAATCAAATATTCACAAAGTAGTTTGAACACAAAATATGAAATACTCACATGGAATATATAAACAAAAAACACAGTTTCAGGAATAAAAATTCATAAACAGTTGATATTTCAAAACTGGCTCAATGGTTTTCTCTTATTATATCTGTCTGTGTAGCCTCATTCATATTTGTGGATAAGAAAAGTTGGCCACAAATTCTTGGACTCTTTCTCACCAAGAGGTGGAGTTGATGTTCCTTCTTGAATATGGATGGTTTCTGTAATGGCTTTGAAAGTATATGTCACAGATAATGCTGTGACAGTTTCTAAGCTCAAGTCTTAGAAAACTGGCAATTTCTAATTTCTATCTTTTGGGATAATCTCTCTTAAAAGCCAGCCAAATCCTGGGAAGAGCCTTGTGCAACTTGGAGGAGAAGACCATTAAAAATGGAGCTAAGGTCTGAGGCTGGCAACTGTGGCTCAGCGTGTAACAACCTAAGTGAGACATCCAGGGAGTGAGTTCCCCAGCACCATTCCAGCAATACCAGCCAACACGTCATGAAAGTTATCTCATCAACCCTGTTTAAAAGCAACTGTGATCAAAGCAAATGGTTGGTGCTGTTTGATGCCAGTAACTTGAGGTGGTTGGTTACGCAGGTCCAAATAACCAGAATAGCAGTCATCACAACCTCAGCCTCCTTTCTGTAGATTTAATTTAGTGATGGACAAGATTTCTTTTGTTATTCTAGAATATTTTTTTAATCTCTGTGACCAAGGTACAGCGAAAAAGAACTGTTTTATTTTTTTTAAACCAAATTTTCTACATATAATTTATATACTTCTAATATCTATCATTATATTATATGAAAAATGCTAGACATTTTTAAGGATATGTAAAATTCTTCACTTCAGAAGATGGACAAGTTGAATATCTTAAGATTTTTCTAGGAGCAAATTGGATAGTAATATATATCCATATAGTAATATATATACCATATCAAATATCTATTTTAAGTAAAATGAATGATGCATAAGACTCAAGAGAATAATCAGCAAAATTCACACCTATTTTTTGTAACTTTGCCTAATCTTATGTGTGATAGTAAAGTTAGAAAGTGAAGCTGAAAGAGATATAACATCTTTTTTTTTCAAAGCCCATTATTTTCTGCTATTGAAGTATCTTGAGGTGAATAAAGTTTCCTAATAGTGCAGGCCAAAGTACTTGTCACCTAAATAAATTACTCTGGGATGCTTGGCTAAGTGAGTTAAACTAAGACAGAAGAGAGAGAGAGAGAGAGAGAGAAGTAGAAAGAGTATTACTTATATATCAATTTCTAACAATTTTAATTTTATCAAAGAATTATGAATGATGTATTTTTTGTGCATTTAAAAAAAATCACATGCACAGTCAAGCACATCACTGATTCTGCGTCATATATACATAGACACTGTATGCTGAATCTTTCCAAATATTCAGAATGATTTTTACCTTGAAGAATTGTAAATCTGCTTTTCTACTGAGAAGCCTATAGGAATCTGGAAACAAAGAATTTTCTGAAATCATTATAAGAAGACTTAAATTACAGCAGATGTAATTTTATTTTTAATTCACCTGTTTTCAGACTTACTATTAAAACAGATAACTTTCCATGACCTTAATTGAATGCTAATTTCTATATAAGGGAAGTACTAGATTCCCTAACCTACTTTTAGATTTTTACAATCCTTAGAATAAAATGGAGCATAAAATGGAGATTTTCTCTACTATCTCATTTTTTACAATAGAACTTTGAAAGACATGTGTGGCTACTGAATGTTTCCTTTGAAGGACATGTCTTTTGAAGAACATATATAAGAAGTTTATAATGTGAATTTCCCCCATTTTGAACATACTGTATTTAAGTATCTTTGCATTTTCCCTTTTTGTTTCTAGCCCTTTTGTCTTTTATCACTACATTTTAGACCTAGCTAGTGTTCCATTTCTGTTTTCTGTTTTTCATTTGCCTCTTAAGCTTATTTTCAAGAAAAGTAAAAACAATAGAAAATAAATGAAAGCCCGATTTTGAGTTTACAGCTGGGATTTTGCACAGCATGTAATACTAACTGCATCTGTGCAGAAAGACCACCATATGGGTGGGAGGAGAGTCATTTAATTTAGTTCATATGCATGAAGTAAATGAAGAGTTGACTATATTTTAAATCTTGCCAAAGCGAAGCAACAGCAGAGCTAGGAATGGGATCCAAAAAGTTTCATAATCAATCTTATGTTCTTTCGAGTAAACTACACTATCTGTTAATGCTGTTCACTTGTACACCACATCCGCTTATGTTGAAAATGTATTTTTAATTCTATTTTTTAATGAATGTCAGTGTAAAGAATAGATTTTTATTTATATTTTTTTCTTTTAATTTTTTATCTTCAAATTTCTTGGCCAAAATGTCTTAAATATGCTATTTCACAAAAATTTTTAAAAATCTGTATCAAACTTGAAAATGACATAACCATTTCTGGGCAAAAAAAAAATCAGTGTGTAATCTATGAGTACAAACTCTACCTTTACCTAACCTTAGTTAATGTAACTTAACACATGTCAAGGCTGTACAAGTTAAAGATGTTCATGATAGTTGATAATGGCAAATATAACAATGACAGTACATTTATCTCTCAGAGATAAAGGGAGAGAAGTAGAACCTAAGCATCGTATTACAAGTGTAGAGAACATGAACCTACAGAGGAAATTTATATGAATTATTTTTAATAAATTCATTAAAAATATTGCACTTACTTTAGAGAAATAATCTCTATGCAGTTTATTTTAGGGGATCTTTGAGAAAATCAGTCCTCAGCTTCCTCATCTATGATACAGAGATAATATTTGTTAGGTAGAATCACTGTGGCTGGTACATCAAAATATAAATACATGTTCTATATCTTTTCAGAGAATAAACTTTTGAAAAAGATGCATTCACTATTTATAAATTATTTTTTATTTATTATTATGTGTTAAGCCTCCTATAAGTCATGTGTGCTCCCCAGAGAGAGAGAGAAGAGAGAGAGAGAGAGAGGAAAAGTGAAGAAAGCAAGCTATCAGGTCCAGAACTTGAACTGCGGTTGGAACCATGTGGGAGTCCAGCCCGTAACCACCATGCCACTTGCTGTCCTTCCCCCACCCACACTATTTGTTTGTTTATTTGTTTGAAGGTTTTTGCCTTAGGACAAGTGCACTTGCTAGAGAGAGGCAGAGAGACAGAGACAGTGAGAGGGAAAGTGAGAAATCACCTCTCAGGGGATGGCCACGCAACAATCCCTTCTCCATGCTCCTCCTGGAACCTTAGGTGCACACACACACACACACACAGGCATCCAGCATGAGTTTTAAGCCACCATTCCAGAATTCAAACCACAGTTTGGTATGTGGGAGTCCAGGGACATAACTGCTATGCCATCTGCTGGCCCCCATACTTTTTTTTTAAGAGAGATTTTCATGCACTCAATGGAGAGACATAAAGAGACAGAGAGACAGAAAGTGAGAAATCAACCCATGGGGGGTGGTCACTCCACAATCCTCCATTCTCCTCTCAGGATTTTGGGCACGCATGCACATGTGCCTAGTGTGACTTTGAAGCCACCAGGTCTGGGACTTGAACCACAGGTCTCTATGTGGGAGTTCAGGGATGCCATCTACTGGTCCCACTATTTTGTTTTAGTATTAATTTTTGCTATCAGAAAATATCTCCTCTTCAAAGTCTTGTTTAATACTAAGAGAAACATTACAAACATGAACTTGTGGTAAATTATATAAAAATGAAACTATGGAAATTCACATTTATTTAAAAAAGAAGAGTACTTCTTATATACAAGAAGTTATCATATTAATAGGGACCAGCAGTTAGCGTAATGACTATGTTGCTGAACTCCCATGTAGCCGACCACAGTTCAAGTCCGGGACACGATGGCTTAAACTCATGCCGGGCGCGTGTGCATGCGTGCCCAAGATCCTGAGAGGAGAATGGAGGAGAAGGGATTGCAGTGTGGCCATCCTCCCTGGGGGGTGATTTCTTGCTTTCTGTCTCTGTCTTTCTGGGGAGTGCACACGCCCTATAGTAAAACCTTCTCCAAAAAAAAGAAGTAGTTATCATATTAATACATGCCCAGTGTTGATGCTATACATGGAGATTTCTAAAATCTGTAAGAATGCTCTCAAGCAGGCCGCACTAACGAGACTATGAGATGAAATTGTAGTCAACATTTCCTATTGCCATGCTCATGATTTGTTGTTGGGATCAAAATTACTTAGTTTAGGGTCAGCAGGTAACGTAGAGGTTAAGGTGGCTGGATCCCACACGGCAGACTGCATGGTTTGAGACCTGGGCTAACTCCTTGAGAAACACGCTGGTGGGTGTGAATGCAAGTCCAAAACCTGAGAGGACAATGGAGCTAAAGGTAGTGTGGCCATCCCACCTGGGCTCGGGGATAATTTTTCACTTTCTCCCTCACTCTGTGTCTCTCTGGAGAATGTACATACCATATAGCACACAAACAAACAAAAAATTATTTAGTTTAAATGAATAGTTCAATAAATTAATAAAAATGCTTGTTGAAAGAGAGACATTTATTGTGTTAATATCAAAATAAATAGTAGACTTAAAAATGGTGGGTCATTAAATAAAATGCTGTCTGATATATTATAAAAAAGGTCACTATAAAAGTAATGAAAACAGGATTTACTGAATATCCAGATTTTAAAGACATTTATACCTTTTCAGTCATTTTGTATTTCTATTTTAATTTTGTTCAATATTTTTCATAATTTAATATAGGTATGATTTATTAAAGAAAGTTTGAATGATATTGGAACTATTTAAAAATGTTATACAATGAATGAATGAAGATATAGAGGTAATATATATCTTTATGACTGCCCTCATTAAATGATTATGTTAATAAGCCAATTACCAAATGAAATTGTGTAAGATAAGAACATAAGAAGGGTTCTTACATATATATGATTATGTATTCGTGTGTTCTAAGTGTGATTCAGGGCCAACAGATGGTGTGGTGCTTAAGGATCTTCATTCTCACAAGGCCAACCGCAGTTCTAGTTTAAGCCCAGCAGCTGGAAAATCATTCTGGGTGCACGTGTGTGCACGTGCCCCAAATTCCCAGATGAGAAGGGATTGTTGTCCTTCATTGGGGGACGATTTCTCATTTTCCCTCTGTCTCTCTTTGGTAAGTACATGCCTTTAAAAAAATTTGATCCCAAATGTCATAAGAGTTGTGAATAGTATACAAAAAAAAGTTATTTGGAAATGTTACATCATTTCAATTTATGAGAAATGAAATGAGATGTGAAAATATCCTTACCAGATGGTCAACAAACCCTTGTTGCAGAGAATATTTCAATCACAATTCAGAGATATAATCTCGATTTTTTTGTCAAATTGCACATAGTGGGAGTTCAGCCATATGATATCACTTAACACTTCATTATAATCAAACTAACACACATTTGGGTTCATAAATGAGAAAACAGAATGCTACAGAAGTGTCCAATAGGGAAAGCTAATATAAATCTAGGTATTTTCTTTTAAATTAAATTTCCTGTGGCTACTATACAATTGTTTTTCCCCATGTTGATATGTAGATTATATGTAATTTAATATTTTTATTACTACAGTTAGGAAAAGGGGGGTAAATAAAATCATTGGTAGAGTTCATAGTAACAATACCTTAGTAATCAAACACAGCTGAAATGTAATATAGTTTGTTTCGTTTTACTATTAGGTTAAGGACCTTGAACTCATAGTTTCATTTAATTCTCATGAATTCCTTTGAAGTCAGTCTTATCCTAATTTTAGAGATGAGGAAATGGAATCTCAGCATCATTGTTGATTGGGGGATAGAAAGAGTACACAGAAAGACGATAGGAAATTTTTTTTCAGCAAAATATGTTCATAGCACATGTCTGTAATGAGAGCCTCTGGCCAGAAAGGGCAACATGCTCTCCAGATGGCTGGTCCTTCAGATAGTGCCTTTGATTTCTGGAACTCTACAATCCCAATGTGAACTAATTGTACTTCTCTCAACACAGTTTTACAACATTTTTGTTTTTCCATTAACTGTGTGAATTCAGGTTTCTAGTCATAGAGGTTCTCAAAGGAGTAGTGCCTTTAAACTCACCTAATGGTGCCACATATGGTCCTTTTAACTTCTTCTTTTTTTTTTTTTTTGGAGAGGTTTTTTGCCATAGGGCGCGTGCGCTTGCTGGACAGACAGAGAGAGACAGAGAGACAGAAAGCGAGAAATCACCCCCCAGGGGGGATGGTCACGCCGCAATCTCCATTCTCCTTCATTCTTCTTCTTCTCCTCCATTCTCCTCTCGGGATCTTGGGCACGCACGCACACGCGCCCGGCGTGAGTTGTAAGCCACCGGGTCCGAGACGCGAACCGCGGTCGACTACGTGGGAGTCCAGCGACATAAGCCGTTACGCTAACTGCTGGTTCCCTTAACTTCTTTTTTTAAAATTATTTTATTTAAGTTTATTCATTTATATTTATTTTAATTTGACCAGAGAGGGGGAAAGAGAGAGAGAGAGAGAGGGACAGAGAGAGAGAGAGAGAGAGAAAGAAAGCTGCCAGGTTTGGAACTTGAACCGTGGTCGGCCATGTGGGAGTCCAGCATCCTTAACCACCACACCACCTGCTGGCCCCATGACCTTTTAACTTCAACTGAACTCCAATGCATTAGTGCTTGCTCAGCCATGACTTAGATAAGACTAAAACTTCAGCCAACACAGAGACCTTTGACCACTATTCCAAAATTTCTTAGCTTCTTATATTTTTTCCCTGTACTTTTCCCCAGATGAATTCAGTGTCTCAGCCAAATGCTACTTCACCAAACACATATCACACTTGTTTTTACCTCATGTATCTGGGTGGGTGTGGGGAAATGAGAGTAAGTGAATAGTACTGACACCTAGTGATAGCATTAGAAATTACATGATTTGCTAATTAACCTCTTAATCTTTTGATGTTGTCATTGAAAGACAGGATAATCAAATTAAAACCACAATTAGGCACCATTTAACCCCAATTAAAATGGTTAGGATCGAAAAAGTAAATGTCAAGGCTTGGCAAGGCTATGGTGAAAAGAGAAACCTCTTACACTGTTGGTGCGAATATAAATTAGTACAACCTCTATTAAAAAAAAAAAAATAGTTCTTCAAAAACCTACAGATAGGGACCAGCAGTTAGCAAAATGGCTATGTCGCTGGACTCCCATGTAGTCGACTGCGGTTCGAATCGCGGACCCGGTGGCTTAAACTCATGCCGGGCGCGTGTGCGTGCGTGTCCAAGATCCCAAGAAGAGAATGGAGGAGAAGGGATTGCGGTGTGGCCATCCCCCCTGGGGGGTGATTTCTCGCTTTCTGTCTCTCTCTGTCTGTCTGGTGCACATGTGCCCTATAGCAAAAACCTCTCAAAAAACCAAAACCAAAACCAAAAACAAAAAACCCTACAGATAGAGATACCATATTACCTAGTTATCCCACTACTTGGTATTTACCCAAATTATAGAAAAACAGTCAGAAAGATCCATGCACATCCATGTTTATTATAGTATTATTCACAATTATAAGACATGGAATCAATCTAAGTGTCCAAAAACTAATGACTGGGTTGAAAAACTGTGGCACATATATACTATATACAGTATTACTCAGCTATCAGAAACAGTGAGACACTATCATTTGATTCAGAGTGAATAAATACAGAAGACTCAAAGTTGAGTGAACTGAGCCAGACTTTGAAAGATACACCTTGTATATTCCCACTCAATATGTGCTAAATGTCTGCACTCTATGGCAGAAATGGGAAGATCTGAAAATACGATAGTACAAAGGATAAATGTCGATACTAGAGACTGCAATGGAGGGGAATGGGTGGTAAAGAATGGATGTTAGAGGGTCAAAGGGAAGAGCAAAGGGAAGAAACACGTAACAGGCAAAAAAATGTAAAGTTCTCTGTTGAAAATATACTGTATACATCATTGAGGGGACTGCACATACAATGTGAAATTAATCTGAAAGTAGTAATAGTTATAAGTATTTAAAAAGAAAAAGGGGATAATCATATCTATAATAGAATACAAATATGAGTGTTAAATATGATAATACATTTAAAGGTCTTAACATCTGTGAGTGCTCAGAACCTTTGATTCCTTTTTAACATTAAACTCTATTTTATTTTACTTGTTTCTAATTTTGTAACATCTCTTTATTCATAGTCTACAAGTAATTTTAAGTGGTATTTCATGACTAGTGGAATGAGAGTTGAAAAAGTGCAATACAGATGAAAATATCTCACCACTTATTATCCTCAGTTTGAATTTAGCCCATTAATGCACATCTTTGTTACTTCCCTTGGACAATATTCCCTAGAGAAAAGCCATGAGGATTTTTCTTTTCTTTTTTTTACCATTCCAAAATAGATTTTCCTCATGGTGTCTCAGTCATCATACAGCACACAGTATATTCAGTTATGATTCTGACATTTATCATTGATTGGATTTTACAAGTATTACAATAATAATGACTATTACAGTGAAATGTCATTCTCTAGATACAAACTTCTGCCTACTTTTTAAATTCAACTTCCAATCTTTGAGCAACATGAGTATTCATTAAGATACAAAAATGTTATAATTCAATTTTAGTTGGAGGCAAAAAAAATCACTTTCTCTTTTAAGAAGACTTATGTCTTTAGCATTTATCTGTTTTTTTTACTAAGATAAGGTAAATAGTAATTAGGGAAAAAATAACCACAAGACAAAAGGCTTGTCAACGTTCTTTGAATTACATCTCTGTCAAGCTCACCACTGGGGAAGTAAACAGAGAAAGACCAGGTAGTTTACTCAGCATTTTTTCTGTCCTATATGATATTTAATAGAATTGAAGAGAGTAATTCTGAATTACATTTAAATGTACACACACATACACACATATATACCCTTACACACAAATACATACGGACAAAAAATAGTGCTCACAAATTTACAATGTAGTAGTTTTACAGTTTTCAACATTTTATACTATCAAACATCTTCTATTGTTTATTTCAAATGCTTATGAGGTTAAAAAAGCAAAACCAAATTTGATTCACTACTATTATTCATAACGGATTTGAGACATTTTAAGATTAGTTTTATTCTCCTCAAATGAATCTTTTGCAAGTTGCCTAATTTGTGAATTTATCCCAAAATTATTCTGAGAGTTATATCTGAATATATTTCTTTCATTATGTTTTATTGAAACCCAATTCTGGTAGAGAAGTATATATATTTGAAGCAAATCAGGTTGAAACATGAGAACATTTCCAAAGAGCTTATTAATTTCATTTGTATTTAAATGTAAATCATCTAGATTTATATTTGGAAGTATTTTAAGAAGATAACTCTGCAGAGACCAGCAGGTGGCGTGGAAGTGAAGGCAGATGTATCCTCCCCAGAGCTGACTACACAGTTCAAGCCTTGGACTTGACACCTTAAGAAAAATGCTGGGCCCTCATGTGTGCATGCCCCAAATCCAGAAAGAACAATGGAGAAGAAGAGATTGGGGCATGTTCACTCCCACTGGAGGGTGATTTCTCACTTTCTCTCTCTGTTTCTGTCTCTTATGAACACACGCACACTGTAACAAAAAAGAAAGGCAATCTTGTTGAAGTATTTGAATACACTCACTATTTGATTATGCTGCTTATAGAAAAACAAATCAAATTTCATGGCAACATTGTGTTTTCCATTCTCAAGAGGTTGTGAATAAGATACAAAAAAAACAATGAAATCCCAGTTTAACAAAGGATTTATTCATCACAAAACTTTTTGGTTAAAGCTCTAATAAGGAAACCACTACATAGGATGAGCACTCAGATGTTGGTAACACAAGTGTCAAAGACCTGATTTCAGAGCAGTCATGCATGTACTTCACAGAATATTAATGTGCCAGATAGTCCATTTACTGCTTCATCCAATCAAGTTTTTAAAATAAATTAATTTAATTTATGGTGAACTATATATAACAGAATTTATTATTTTAACCATTTTCAAGTGTACATTTAAGTGGTATTAAGTCACATGGTTGTTCAACCATCATCTCCATTCAAGCTCAAAAATTTTTGTCATTTTCCACAACTCTATACCCTCTCTACCCTTTGTCACAAAAGGACAAATAATATATGATTTCACTTATATGGGGTACCTAAAATAGTCAAATTCATAGAGACAGAACGTGGAATAGTGGTTGTTACCAGTCAGGGTGTAGGGGTTAGATAATGGCACATACCTAGGCTACATGGTATAATCTATTGCTATCAACTACAAACATGTATAGCATGCTACTTAATACTGCAGACAGCTGTAACACAATGTGTTCGTATATCTAAACATGAAAAATTACAGTAATAATATAGTGTAAAAGATAAAAAAAGTTACACCTGTATAAGGTACTTACCATGAGTAGCGCTTGCAGGACTAGAAATACCTCTAGGTGAGTCAGTGAGTGAGCAGAGAGTGAAAGTGAAGGTTTAGGATATTGTCCACTGTTATATAAACACCATATACTTAAAATGCACTATATTCATAAATATATGCTTTTTTTAATTCAATAATAAATAAACTTTAGCTTAATGTATATTTTACTGGGGCTGGCAGGTGGTGTAGTGGTTAAGGCACTGGAATCTCACATGGTTGACCATGGTTCAACTCCCAGACCTGGCAGCTCACTTTCTTACTTTCCCTCTCTAGTCAAATTAAGAACTGAGAGCAATAATAAATAAGTCTAAATAAATAATTCTAAAAATTTTAATGTATATTTCACGTTATAGACTTATTTAAACATTTCTTGACTCACTGTAATAATTTAAAACACAAACACATTGAAGAGCAATAAAAATATTTATTTAGATCCTTATTTTGTAAGCTCTTTTCTATTTTTTAACTTTTAAATTTTTTTTCTTTAAAAAGAAATGCACAGGGACCAGCAGTTAGTGTAATGGCTATGTCACTGAACTCCCACGTAGCTGACTGTGGTTCGAGTTCTAGACCCGGTGACTTAAACTCATGCTGGGTGCGTGTGTGTGCCTGCCCAAGATCCCGAGAGGAGAATGGAGGAGAACGGATTGCGGTGTGGCCATCCCCCTGGGGGGTGATTTCTCACTTTCTATCTCTCTGTCTCTCTCTGTCTCTCTGATGAGTGCACGCGCCCTATAGTAAAAAACCTCTAAAAAAACAAAACAAACAAACAAAAAAAAAAAACCGCACAAATGCATTAACCTAGGCTTAGATAGGATCATAGTCATCAATATCAGTCTTCCAAATCCTTATCTTTTCTCACTAGAAGGTCTTCAGGGACAGAACACACATGGGACTGTCATTTCCTATAACAATATTTTCTGGAATTCCTAAAGTTCCTTCCTCTTCTTAAGGGTGTGCCATTCTTTTCAGAAGTATGTCTATGCTAGTTTGCTTGGTCTGTTTGCTTGTCTCCACTATAGGTGGTACTCTAGATAGATAGTGTGCCAACATTCCTCTCTATTAAAGACAACTTTTGATTTTGGGATCCATGTCTTCAAATACTTTACAAGGCTTGCTAAAGTGTGGAAAAGCTTCTGCTAAATTCTTTGCTGTGAATTTTCTTGAGAGTTCTTATTTGTCTTTTACAGTTTTCTTTTTTTTTTTTTTCTTTTTTTTGGAGAGGTTTTTGCTATAGGGCGCGTGCGCTCGCCAGACAGACAGAGAGAGACAGAGAGATAGAAAGCAGGAAATCACTCCCCAGGGGGGATGGCCACGCCGCACTCCCTTCTCCTCCATTCTCCTCTCGGGATCTTGGGCACGCACGCACACGCGCCCGGCGTGAGTTTAAGCCACCGGGTCCGAGACGCGAACCGCGGTCGACTGCATGGGAGTCCAGCGACATAGCCATTACGCTAACTGCTGGTCCCTACAGTTTTCTTTTTTATTGCCTCATCTTTTGCTGTGTTTTCCTGTTTTGGTTCTAACAAGTCCTCATTAGCCAATTCCTCAGAAACCATCTATAGGCATTTCCTAATGTCATCTCCATCTACATGCAGGTTAAGGCTGTTTGCCAATTCAACCACAGCCTTGATTATTTTTATATCGCCTCAGCCTTGACAAATCCTTTGAAGTCATGTATAATTGTTTTTAATATCTTATGCCAGATGTCATCCATATATACACACTCCTTGGTGACATTATCCCAAGTCCAAACAAAGTTCTTGATACAGCTGTAGATGTTGCAATGCTCCCAGAGCTGCAGTCTCATCCTCATCTGCAGCAATACCCTGAGCAAAGTTCTTCAGGGAGCAGGCTTGAAAAGTTGCTATAACTTCTTCATCTGTTGGATGAATTAGAGAGATGGTGTCTAGAGAGACGACTACGACTTTGATATTGGAATGAAGACCACCTATAACAGGAGGATGGGTAGGAACATTATCAACAAAGGAAAATTGTGAAGGTATGTTATTTTCCACCAGTACTTCCCCACTTCACTAGAGTTGCAATTCAGAAAGGCATCTTGGAAGAGGAGCTGGGTCCTGCCTAACTTCTTTATGCACTTGTAGTACACAGGTGGTGTGTGTTTATTGATGTAGTTGAAGATCCTGGCATCCTCAGTGTACCAGATTCCAAAGGATTTCAATTTGTAGCCTGCAACATTGCCCCCCAAGCAAGGTTATTTTCTGCTCTTATATGCCTTGAAAACTGGCTTTGACTTGGCCTCCTTGTGGAGGAAAGTTTTATAGGCATCTATTTTCAGAATATGGATCTCTTATCCATACTGAAGATTTTCTCTAGCAGATAATATTTTTTTTCATAATCAGCTTGTGTAGAATTTCCAAAAATTCTTCAGCTGCCTTTACATCAACACTTGCGAGTCACCAATCACTTTCATATGAATAACAACTCCTGAATTGTTGAAACTACCTAGTCCTAGAAGTTTGATACTGTAGTTGGGCCCTGATTTTTAACACTGCAAACTAACTTTTTTGGTATAGTCATGATTACCATCGGGCTGAGTGGGATTTATTTGTGTCCAGTCTGTAACCCAGATCACTAGATATTTCTTTACATCTGATGTAAGCTCTTCCCAAAATTTTGTTTATTGTTGCCTTCGCAAAATTAGATTTTTTACAGATTTTATAATTTTGTTCTTGTTCTTCAAGTTTGTAGCTGGGGAGAAATAACCCTCTTTGATTTTCCAGCTTTGTAGTCCTTCATTTGGAATTTTATTTCCGGCTCTATTGTTCGCCATGGACTCTTACAGGCTATGTTAGCCATGCCTTTTGTATGCTTAGAAGCAAAGATGAACAGGACAAGAGGACATTAAATCGAGCTCTAGAGAAAATGATGTAATCAAGAAACATAGTAGACACATGATGACTAGGACCACTACTGGTGTAAAACCATGCACCACTTTACAGAAAACCTTTCTATGCATGGAAGGTGCATACTCTAAAGCAAAGACAAGAAGTATGGTATGGTGAATACATTAACCAGTGGCATACATTAACCATACATTATCCACTATTATACACAGCTATATGTGCTATCCTTTCATGTGACTAGCAGCGCAGTTGGCGTGTTTAGGTCAGCATCACCCCAAACGTGAGTAATGGGTTACTCTATGGCATTAAAACTGCTACATCTCTCTAGGTGACAGGAATTTCTCATCTCCATTATAATCTTATGAGATCACCATCATGTATGTGTTCTGCTGTTCATCAGAATGTCATTATGTGTGGCACGGTATGTGTATTTGAGTGATGTGTGTGTCGATTGTTTCTGGCATATACAGAAGTGGAATTGCTGAATTATGTGTTACCTTAAATACTGCATTCTCAAGAAATTATGTTAAAATATACTTTTAAAGTTGAAGAATTGAGTGTGATTATGGCATATAGCACTCCTGCTTTAGGTCCAGGTAGGTGAGCACACTCCCAGCTTCTTGAAATAATTGGCACTGGAGCTGGAGAGACAACTCTTACCAGGGAAAAGTGGGGAGAGAGGTCATGGATACCAGCCAGAAGAATCCCTCCGTGAGAAAACTTCAGGCCTTGGAAACGGAAATACCTATTATATCCCAGGTTTTCCTCTCTTAATTCTGGGTTTAGTGACAAACCTGTGATCCACCAGGGTTGGTAATCGCCTTGTGAGGAAACCAAAGGAATGTCAGGGTACTTCATTTCTGCTTTTCATCACACAGTTTTTTACAGAAGCAGCCACTACCTGTGGACTGGGGTTAATTTCACAGTTGCAGTATCTGGTCTCTTCCATGAGAAGGTTAAAAAAAAAAAAAAAAAACAGAAAAGAAAAATTAAAAACGTGGTGATCCTGGGAGGCACTTCATTAGTTCGGAAGTTCCATGAGTTCAGTGTTTTATATGCCTGCTATTTTAGTATCTTGAAGAGTTAGTAGAACACATAAGATCGTCTCAGAATTGATTTTCATGCACTGCATTTTAAAAATATCACCAACCTCTGCTACTATCGCAGGTTCCCCCAAACAAATTGAGACTCAACTAACTCATTGCTCAATCTTGACACTTGTTTTTATCGCCAAGTCATAGCAGAAGCTCAGTGTTCAACTAGAAAGTGATAAATTTGTCTTCTCTTACGTAAGCTGTTTAGAAACCTTGGTATGTGTCGTTGCTCTCTGTCTAAATGGACTGCAGATCAAGCAGTTCAGTATGTCATCATCCGGGTGACATGTAGGGGAGTGACGTCTTCTTCCAGAGAAAGGCACTGGGCTAGCACACCGGTGCCTTCCTGAAAAGTCAACAAATGTGCAGCAAAAACCTCCTAAGTTGCCTTTCCTGTGGTGCCTTATATTTCTGGTCCCCGTACTGTGATGAGCATAAATTTGTTGAGTGATACAGTAACCCTGCCATTTCATCTTTCCAGAGTCCATGTCTTAGTATTTATCTCTGCCTCTTCATATGAAAATCCTTGCCATAAGAAACATACTTACCAGGGTCAGCAAATGGTGTAGTGGTTATGTCACTGGATTCCCACATGATTGACCTGTGTTCAAATCCCAGACCTGGTGGTTCAAAAATCACGCTGGGTATGTGAGCAAGCATGCCCAAGATCCTAGGAGGAGCATGAAGGAGAAGGAATTGTGGTATGGCCATCTGCCCTGGGGGTGATTTTTCACTTTCCCTCTCGCTGTCTCTGTCTCTTACTCTCCCTAGCAAGCACATGTGCCCTAAGGCAAAAAAAAAAAAAAAAAAAAAAACCTCTTAAAAAAAGAGGGAATCTACTTATTGACACATTAATTTCTCCTGTGTTCATGTAATATTCTCTATGATGTATCATATAGTAAGCCATGAAATAGTCCCACTACATTTGAAAGGACTAAAATCATCCAAAGTATATTTTCCAGCCAGAATAAACTCAAATTAAAAATAAATAACAGAAAGAAAATGTTGGATAATCACAATTCTGTAGGAATTAAACAAGTTTAGAGAAACTGTCTCTGTAGATCCATGAACTGCAATTCCTGAAAGTTGAGCCTCTGATAGCCTTTCCTAGAGCTTGGTATTTTCTATAGTCTGAGCACTTCTGGTTATTGGAGTTAAAGGTACTGAGGATATGTGTACCTCTGACAGCAGTAACTACCTGAAGTTAGGTGGTATTACCAATAGATTGTCATGTCCCCTCACTAATGTTGTTTCAGCATTTCATATTGAAATCCTAACCTCCACTGTGGTAGGACTGGGGCGGGGGGACTTGGGAGGTGACTAGTTCATGGGGTGGAGACTTTATGAATGAAACTAGCCCCCTTATGAGAGACCCAAGAGAGCAGGCTTGCTTCCTTCACCATGAGGAAATACAAGGACAGGTTGACAGTCTGTAATCCACAGCAGGACTCTCGCCCGAACCTGACCTTGCTGACATCGTGGTCTCAGACTTCCAGCCTCCAGAAAATTGACAAATACATTCTCTTGTTTATAAGCTACCCAGTCTACAGCATTTTGTTATAGCCTGAGTATGATGAGGGTATGCTCTTATTTTTCTCTTTCAGTCAGTTTAGGAGGAAGAGCTTGGTCAAGATTTTAGAGAAACCTACTTCTTGTCTCTTTATGGAAAGTGAGGTCAATTTGTGGATATTAGTACTTTCTTTCCTTCTGATTTATCTTTCTTTTTTGGCTAGGTCTTTTTCCATGTAACATGCTCTAGCAGTTTTTGTCTTGTAGATTGTGAATTGGTGAAGTGCATGCACTCTTACTTGTTATGTAACTTTTTTATGCCCAGGTTACTTTAGGTAAAATGGGGATGAAGTCATTCTGTGGAATATGAGTAAATATGGATGAGCATGTCAGGCACTGTCTGGCACACAGAAACTGTAATATGTATTGCTCATTATTTTTTTTTTGATAAAATATTTTCTCCATCTGGAACACTCATCATTAAAATTGCATCTTCCAACTTCTGCTTGGTTAATTCCAACCTTTCCTTTTTTTTTAGTTTCTTC
The DNA here is from genome assembly GCA_026018925.1 of Tupaia tana. Taxonomy (NCBI): domain Eukaryota; kingdom Metazoa; phylum Chordata; class Mammalia; order Scandentia; family Tupaiidae; genus Tupaia; species Tupaia tana. Next base: position 160,055,607 of record JAKSZU010000001.1, read on the forward strand.
TAGTTTTTGTGTTTACCCGAATCCTCTTACCTTTTGGAATTGAAGTGCAAAAACTTGGATTGAACAAAATCCATGCCTTATTATACACTTAGTATCATTGATTCATACATTGCCTTTATTATTTTTTTTTAAAGAGAGGTTTTTGATATAGGGAGCGTGTACTCGCCAGAGAGACAGAGAGAGATAGAGAGACAGAAAACGAGAAATCACTCCCCAGGAGGGATGGCCACACTGCAATCCCTTCTCCTCCATTCTCCTCTCGGGATCTTGGGCACGCACGCACACGTGCCCGGCGTGAGTTTAAGCCACCAGGTCCAGGACTCTAACTGTGGTCGACTACATGGGAGTCCAGCAACATAGCCATTACGCTAACTGCTGGTCCCAGGATGATAATTGATAATTAGACACAAGGACTACCAAATGGAGATGTGAATGTTAGGTTTCTGATATATAAACTTACTGAGCATCTGGCTTAAATTTCAGTCAAAATAACTTCATGATATTTTATACCAGACATATATGTATCTATTACCTTTTGATTGGCATAGGAAGACTATTCAAGCCTTGTTCTCCCCATTCCTCCCAACCCAGATACACAAAAGATAAGAGTCTGTCATGAGAAGATAATTTTAGAGTAAATGATAAACCAGAATACATACTACTTTCCAAGAGATAAAATGTTTAAAAGATTAAAGAACCAGATGCCTCCGAGTTTGAAATTTCACTCACAGTAGGTCACCTCCTATGGAGAGGGGACAGTGAGAGGTGAGAAAATGGCCAGGTGCCACACTTCAGCTCAAGACTTGCCACAGGAAAATGCAAAGCCAAGGAAATCGAGTCTTCATGACACACTAACTAGTAGATTACGTAATGCTATAGCCTTAAATTTCAATATTTTCTGAGGTAAGCATGTGATCTTCATAAAAGAAAAGTTCAGAAATGTCTTTAAATCCTAAAATTCTCTGAAATTCCTGTCTCTTTCATTCAAAATGGAATCAAACCTTTGGGACTGAATGTGTCTTAGAAGAGTAGGTTAAAAATTTTTGCAAATATTTAAGTGGTCAATGAGTGACTCTCAGAAAGAAGACAATACATACAATCCTTATTTCTAAGGCGAATTGCTATGGCCTGAACAGTTTCTCACATTTTGAATCTAAGACATAAAACATATAAGGCTCTCTGGGCAAAACTGAGATATCAAGTCACCATAGCTCTGTGGAAAATAGAACTGTGTGTTAAGTAGAAGGAAAGAAACATACCGAAAGGCCTTTTTGTGTCATATTCATTTTTTAAGCTGTTTTTAACTTACTGATGTATAATTCTTAGTACTTAAATTTACCAAGTTAATTTCCTTTTTAAGACTTAAAATTAAAAGTTATTTTTCAAATTTAAATCATTCAAACACAAATATTGCTTTTCATAAAAACGAATTGCTTTGCCATAGTAAGTATTTTTTTCTTATTGGTCATGCTTTAGTTTTAAAGGTTCTACAAATAGGAGAGTAAAAACAGATAGCTGGGTTGGTACCTCCTGTGGTGTTTTATGGGAAAAGAAGAAATAGAACAGGAAGATTATGTATATGTGTGTATGTGTGTGTGTGTGTGTGTAAGTGTGTGTGTGTGTATAAAAAGATAGATATTTGATTTTCAAAGTAGACTTTAAAAATCAAAAACCGCAATTTCAAAGATACTTCATTGAAATCTTTGTCTTGAAAACTTCTTTTCAGGTAATCATGGTAAACACTTCTATCTCAGTGAATACATGGAAACAGTTCTAACAAATAATCTTCTCAATGGATTTTGAAGGTATTACCAGTTACATATGAAATGTACACTAAGTGAATCCATTACTGTAGTTGATTTTTGGCAGTAGCTCTCATCCACATCTGTTCATTTGAATCATCAAGGTGCTTTAAAAAAACACTGATGTGTCAAAGAACAGTGTATAAACAAACAAACAAACCTCTCCAGGTTATTGGAGTAAACATCTAGATTTAGAAAACACTACTTCAGAGAAGTCCTAAGAAAAATACAACACTAAATTTGAAAATAGGATATTGAAACAAACTGTACTTTTAAAAACCCATGTGAGTTTGAATTTATATATCCTTTTCATAATACTAAACATATATAGTTGGTAAAATTTGGATTGGACTCCACTGGAACCAATAAAAAATGGAAAAGAGGGGTCAAATCAACACTTTGAGTTAGGAAGCAGAAGATGTAGAGGGAGGATGACAGCCACACAGTTGTATAAAGTCGCTGTACTAGATAGAATAATGAACAGGTCCTAAGACCAGAGTCAAACACGTCAGTGAATATTACTGGGCTACAATGATAATGTCTGGAGTAGAGGACACGATGTCCTAATCATATATGTCTGTGGGTGAGTGTAAAGGAGCTGACAGCCAGATACCAGCGTGCTCTGCCAGGGTACTGACTGCATATGCTGTTCACATTGTTAAACTTTGTGGGAAGAAAGAGCAGAGGGAAGACTAAGTTGACTGAGAAAAGTTTTATGTGACTTTTTTTTGAGATTTTTTTTTTTCTATAAGACATATGGGTTCACCAGAAAGACAGAGAGACAGAAAGTGAGAAATCATCCCCCACCCCACGCCCCAGGAACGATGGCCATGCTGTAATCTCTTCTCTTCCATTCTCCTCTCAGGATTTTAGGCACACATGCACAAGTACCCTGTGTGACATTTAAGCCACTGTGTCTGGGACTTGACAAGGTGGGAGTCTAGGTTGAGAAGGTGGCAGTCTAGGGACATAAACATTATGCCATCTACTGGTCCCTAACTTACACTGAATTAACATATAGTGTTTAAAATATTGGGTAGTGTTGGCATTCATGTTAATATTAAATTAAGGTGAGGGAATTAAGAGTTGCATATTTGCATGCTATCGTGTGCTGAGTTGGTTACCTGTGTATATTCTCATTTGGTTTCTTCAAGGCCAATTTAGACATGCACTTAGATATGCCCTCTATCTCTAGATTTGTCCATAATGAGTTTGACTGAAATTAATGCACTAATTGTGTTGTATTTGAGATGCTATTACACATTTGATATCCTCATTAAAAATACGAATTACCAAACTTAAATTCTTATTGGGGATTGAAAGGTCAAATTTTACATAGAAAATATGATTCCAAATTTACTTACCTTCTTCTTTATTTATATATATTTTTAATAAATAATATCCTCTTTAAAATTTTTTAGGCTTTTGTTCACCAGAGAGACAGGGACAGAGAGAGGGAAAGTGAGAAATCACCCTCCCTGCCTCCCCCTCAATTCTCCCCCCCCCCCCCAAGGGGATGTCCATGCCCCAACACCTTCTTCTCAATTCTCCTCTTGGAATTTTGAGCACACACGCATACACACCTGGTATGATTTTAATGGTATGCTTTTAAGTCACCAGTGCCAGGACTTAAACTTTGGCCATTTGGGAATCCAGCATCTTAACTACCATGCCACCTGTTGGCCCCAAGAATATCCTCTTTTGACTCTTCTGTTGACAAAATTTTTTGCACTTAAAACATAAAAGAGAGTTTTATCCCTCTGCCCTGGTGTGGGGATGGCCACTCTGCAATCTCTTCTCCCCCATTCTCAGGATTTTGAGCACCCACGCACATGTGCCTGACATGATTTTCAAGCTATCAAGTCTGGGACTTGATCCACAGTTGGCCATGTGGGAGTCCAGAACTTTAACCACTACACTACCTGCTGGCCCCAAAGATATTCCTTTTTAAAAATTTGAAATGGCAATTGCTTAGGACAGATTCTTACACATCACTAGTAGCTCATGATTCATGTCAGACTGATATTGTGGTCTTAGGCTGGTTGTTTCTAAGCAGAAACAGATTATCTAGAGTCAAAATAATTTCTTGGGACCAGCAGTTAGCGTAATGGCTATGTCGCTGGACTCCCACATAGTCAACCGCGGTTTGAGTCCCGGACCCGGTGGCTTAAACTCATGCCAGAGGCATGTGTTGCGTGCCCAAGATCCCGGTAGGAGAATGGAGGAGAAGGGATTGAGGCGTGGCCATCCCCCCTGGGGGGTGATTTCTCGCTTTCTGTCTCTCTGTCTCTCTCTGTCTGTCTGGCAAGTGCACGCGCCCTATAGCAAAAACCTCTCCAAAAAAAATAATAATTTCTTTAAAATAAACTAAACTTACTTTGATGGTATCTAGGTTTGTAAAAAAAAAAAAAAAAAAAAAAAAAAAAAAAAAAAAAAAAGTCAACAGACTCTTGAGGCATTCCTGGTACAGCTTTATTGCTTTCCATGAGAGACACCAATCAACAGAGGATGTAAATATTCTGAGCTAATGTGATTAAAATTAATTTATTCATCATCAAAGACCTGTTTAAAGTGGAATGCTGTGAATCTGGAGTTGGCTTTCAATGAATAGTTATTGAGATCACTTTGAGTAGCAGCATCAGTAGATCTAGAGTTTGTACACTTAATTTTTACTTTAAAAAATACATTTTAGTAAAGCTTTTCTCTTTGCCATTTTACTTTTCTTTTTCCTTCCTTCCTCCCTTCCTCCTTTCTTTTTTTTTCTTTCTTTCTTCTTTTTCTCTTCCTTCTTTTTCTTTCACTCACTCTCTTCTTTTTTTCCTTTTTTCTTCCTCTTTCTTTCTTTCTTTCTTTCTTTCTTTGTTTCTTTCTTTCTTTCTTTCTTTCTCCTTCTTTTTCTTTTTCTTTTTTTTTTAATTGCCAAAGGATGCATATATCCATGAAAAAAAATGGAGAACTAGAGAGATAATGCTTGAATTTATTATCTCTCACTGGGGTACAGTTATGCTGCAATCCATTCTCCTTCATTTCTCTATCCTGTTGCAATTTTGGGCACACATGCACACAACCCTGGCATGTTTTTCAAGCTTCTGGGGCTGGCATTTGAGCAGTGGTTGGCCATATGGTATCTAGCTCCTTTAACCAATAGGCTATGGGGCCAGCTATGCCTTTTATTCTTGTGTACATATTGTCCTATTGTCTCTCCTCTTTCCTCTTCTAACTTCTTTGGCACATCTCAGTGGTTCATATACTTTACTTAATGTCTGCATTTACTCCCCTGTGGTTTGTTTTTCTCCTGAAGGATCCTCTTGTTCTTTTGTGAGTCATTCTCAAACATAGTTGATAACCAAGAAAATGTATGTCTGCATAACAGAATGTACAGTCCTCTGATATAGTGACTTAGCCATCCCAATCATATAGTAAGAAACATGGGGATAGAAAATCCATTTTGCCACATTATATAATAATAAAGCACCTGTATTCAGTGAATAGAAGTCCTCAGATATCCTGAAAATTAGTATGAGGGAGTGAGTTAGTACTTTTATCCACTATAAAATTCATGGTCTTTAAAACCTATTTATATAAAGGAAGCTAGGTTGGATCCAAGAGCAGAAGAAAAACTTGACTTTGAGCCAAAAATAAAGTAGAATTAACTTGGAAATTAAACAAATATCAATGGAAACATTTTCTTGTGCACTTTTCTACCCAATATGTATTTCATTAGCTTCACTGAAAAAGAACACTGGTGTTAGATGAAGTAAGTGCCAGCTGTTATGGTCAGCACATTGAAAGGTGATGGAGTGGTGACATAAAGAAGCTATATATCAGAAAAAAGTCCAAAAGAAAGAGCAATGTGGATACAGAAAATCAGAAATTTGGAAGTATGAAGCCAGCAGGTGGCATGGTGGTTATGTTGCTGGACTCCTACACTGCTGACCATGGTTTGAGTACTGGATCTGGTGGCTTGAAAACCATGCTGGGCGTGTGTGTATGTGTGTGTGTGTGTGTGTGTGTGTGTGCATGTGCCCAAAATTCCAGGAGGAGTATGACAGGGAAGGGATTGTGATATGGCCATCTCCCCTCCCCCTGGAGGTAATTTCTCACTTTCCTCCTCACTGTCACTCTCTGTCTCTTTCTGGTGAGTACACACATCTTATGGCAAAAACAAACAGCAATAACAAAAAATTATGTCCAATTTTCTGCTGTCCTGCTCCTGATACTCTTTGGAGTGTCCCAATTCAGACAGCGGGTGAAATATTCCACTAGTTAGTTATAAAACAGAAAGCAAGTAGAAATGGAAACAGAGAGCATGGTGGATATTTTTGTCTTTTGCTTTCATAATACCTGGAAATAAAATGATAAAATATTGCTGTATACCTATTGTTTTCAAAGTACTACTACACAGGTTATCAGAATCTTTTCAGAAGTTGGCAATGTCAACCCATTAAGCTGTACCCCAATAATCACAGCAGATGGACTCTCAGTGGGTAAAGTGAGACCTACTGAAACAGCCAGCTATAGCATCGATGGACTGGTCATGTTGTCGTGGGTAGAGAAGGAGTATCAACTGTTAGAAGTGTCTTTCCCACAATCAGTTTTTCTGTTGATCTCCATGCCTGTGTCCGTCTTCACTGCAGCAATGCCAGTTGGGCAAAAACGCAACTTCATTAAAATCCTTTCCAAATGAGGAACTGCAGACGGCAGGCTGGGATTTTCAGACTGCACATATAATATATCTGTCCTCTATAGTTCACCTTTTTAACCTAGAAAGTCAAATTTCCCTTCATTTAGTTATCCATGTGCTGACCCAAAGTGAACATGTGACGTATGTTATGTGTGTATTCAGCCACTGTGCCAATTCTGCTCCTGTATGTCCACAGAACTGGGTTTCCTTTATTAAATGGACATGTGAACTGGACCTGGTAGGACTTGAAGGCTGGTCTCCCAATTTGTTCCGTGCAGTCTTCTTTCCTTATTTCCAGAGGCTACGATCCCCAATTCATGGAGAGTTTTTCTGAAGGTGAAATTTTCCTTTTCCTCCTCCCTAAATCTCATGGTCTTTTGTTAACAAAGCATAAGCAGGTTATAAAATAATAATCATTTAAGAATATAGAGATTTCATAATTCAGTGGAGTGTCTGTGACTGGTGTGCAGAGAAGATGAATTTTAATTTAAAGTTTAGAAAGATCAGTAAACCAGGTGACTTAAATGACTAACAGAGAAGAATAATTCAGTACTAACCAAGTTTGTTTATATTGATTATACTTACTGTTATTTTAGGAAATTGAAAATCAGAGTGCTTATTATCCTGTAAGGTATTCAGTTCAAACAGATGTAGATTTATATTTGTCCCTTATATAATCTGACCATGTATACCTAAACTATATTACTAATAAAAGGGGAAGAAAACAACTTATATTATCTTTTTAATAACCTTAATATGGAAATTTGCAATCATCACTCTTAGACTTTTCAAAAGGGAAATTAGACTTTATGTGTATATTTTGAATTGAAATTTTAATAACATAATAAAAATATACAAATGTATTGGATGATCAATTTTTTTAGTATTCCATTTTCAACTACGAGAATGGGTTCTGCAAATTTTCCTGGTCACTTATACTAGCACTTGAATCACTACTAGAGCCTGAGAAGGTTGGAGAACAGAGGTGGACAGAGTCATATTCATTAATAGAAACCAAACTATGAATAGATAAGAGGCACAATTTCTAGTGTGAGAAAATACAGCAGGGTAAACATACAAATAGCTAGCAATTTACTCTCCATCTCAGATTAATTGAAAAGGAAGATTTTGATCATTTCTTAAACAGCAGTGGCAAATGACTCAGATGATAGGTGTACTACTTAATCAGATCCAATTGCTACACTTGCTCTTGTACAGAAAAAGCACATGGAACCCCCAAAATCTGCACAGCTATTATGTATTAGTGAAATTAAATTTTAAAAATCTAATGGATGCCTCAAACCATGGATAGTATCAAACTTTGTATACACTATGTGTTTTCCTGTGCATGTATCCCTGTAATAAAGTTAATTTATATGAGGCACATAGATTAACAACAATGGGAAAAAAAAAAAGAACAATTGCAGGAAAGTACTGTAATAAAAGTTATGGAATGTGGCTTAGTTCTCAAAATATCTTGTACTTATTTTGGGGCCACAGTTGGCCACAGAAAACTGAAACCTTGGAAAGTAAACATATAGATAAGAGGGAACTAATGTATACCTCAAAAAGCAAAACAAAACAAAACAAATCATAAAAAATTCCACTCAGCACAACTGTCTCTAATTCTGTGTGTGTGTGTGTGTGTGTGTGTGTGTGTGTATGTGTTGTCCTTCAAGAAGAGAGTAGGTAGGTTGGAGTCACAGTCATTCTCCACATTTTTCAGCTAGCGGAGGTCTTTATTTTTGTCACTATACCCCACAATGTAAACACATACACACACACACACACACACACACGCACACCATGGTGTGGTAGAAGAAAGCAACATGGATAAAACACATGTCTTCAAATAAAGATACTCCTTTGTTTGGACTTTTCCAAGAAGAGTAAGGAGATATTAAAACTATTTTTTTTTTCATTTTAAATAAGCTAGATTTTATCAGCTAAATAAAACCATAGGCTAATTCTACATTTGCTAATTTTATGTTGTTCTTCAATTAACCACAAATTTGAAGGGGAAGACTGATTCTTCATGTTTATGTTGTGATTCTCAATTGCACAGCTAGGCCCGTATTCCAGTGGTTAAATGCTGTGCCGAGGAAGCCTGCTCTGGTGACTTGAAGAACATCCTGGGTATACACACTTGCCAGAGTATTGATGAGATGGGAAATTGGAGAAAAAAGAACTGAGGCATGACCAGGTCCTATTGTGGGGTGCTTTCTCTCTCACTCTCGTGCCTGCATTCTCTGGCATAAAACACACACATGCACAGAGACAATAGAATATTTTTCCGTAGATGCAATATCTCACAACCTTCACCATGTTGCAAATAAAAAGTTTTCATTTTATTTCTATCCTTTTACCTACTTTGCTTTAGAAATTAAGTAAATCCTTAAAACTTTTGAATGTTAAAGATTCGTTCTAGTTTGAATATCAAAAAGTATGTTGTCACTTAATTTCATCTTATTTGAAATTGTTACGATTCCAACTTGAAAATCTAACATAATTATTTTGCATGAAAGAGATGACGTAGGGTCAAATCCTTAGTGCAAAGATTAATTGCTGGGCATAAGGAGCCGGGTCCCCTGTGGCTGACCTGAGTATGAATCCCAGTCCCAGTGGCTTGAAAACCACTTCAGGTTCATGTGCATGTGTTCCCTAATCCTGATAAGTTGGAGAAACGGAGGAAACAAGATTGCAACATGACCATGCCCTGCTGGGGCCATTTTTCTCTCTCTATCTATCTCTCCCTGGTGAATGTGCACACTCACTAGCAATAATTTTTTAATAAATAAAAAGGATAATGCAATTATTAATGCATATTCATTTCATTAATAATGGCTCACCTAACATCTAGAGACAGATATGATCACATAAAATATCTGCATGCAATTAAGATTTACTAAATAAAAAGATTGAAATGGAAATAAAAGAGAAACTTTGAAATACAGTTTGTTATAGGGGCTGGAAGGTGGTGCAGTAGTAAAACATAAAGCTCTGTGAGCCTGACACTCATGGGAAGGTTTCCAGGTCACAGCCCAAGACCTCTGAGTAAGCAAGGTACAGGCATGCCAACGAGAGGTCTGGCTAAAGCTGGGCATAGTTTGTAGTGCCAAGACCCTGTTGAGAATGCTATCTCCCTGTCTGCCAATTCCTTGCAAGTAGAGATATTTAGAGAATTAAATGAAAAACTATAAACAAATAATGCTTAGAATATGCCTGACTTGGGACCAGTAGATGGAGTAATGGCTACATCACTGGACTCCCATGTAGTCGGCCATGGTTCGAGTCTTAGAACTGGTGGCTTAAAACTCATGCCAGGTGCATATGTGTGCATACCCAAAATCCTGAGATGAAAATGGAGGAGAAGAGATTGTGGTGTGGCCATCCCCCAGGCAGGGGGTGATTTCTTGCTTTCTTTCTCTGTGTCTCCAGCTAGCACACATGCCTTATAGCAAAAATCTCCCTAAAAAAACAAGAACATGCCTGACCCTCCCAAAATGGCAGTTTACTGCAATTATTTTAATTTTAAATTAGGTCACATGCTTTAATCTATTATTTTAGTCATAAAAATACATGAGATGTCCATAACCATTTACACAAAATTTAAATTCAGATAAGATTTTTTTAATTGTCATCTTATGGAAATAGTTTATATGCTGAATCACTTGAATTAATAAACCTTGAAATTTTATGATAACTTATACCACATGCAAGCTAATTTTTATTTGTTATCTTTGCTTTCACTATGGTTGTGGAATACAATCCTAAGTTTTCTTAGTACCTATCTTCTTGCCTACATACATCCTTACAAACACATAAATATTAAAATTAAAAAATTATATAAGGAAGACAGATGTTTTAACAGGCTGTCATGTTGCCACTGTGCCATAATTCATGGTAAATAATCTGTAGTAGTATTTTGCTTTTCTCTTCAAGTTTGAGTATAGTATTATCTACTGAAACCTCATCAGGAATTTGTAAAAATTAGCATTCTAGCAAAGTACAATACTTTCGTTTTTATTTGAGTTGAGGCAAAAGATGGCAGACACATACAAGTGGATTCATATCTAAATTCATATTTAAACTATTTTTGCAAAAAGCTAAAGATATGAAGTTATGAACTGTCAAATTATTTTGTGCACATCAGTAGATTCTAATGAACTCAGTGGTTATTCATAAATCTAGACAGAATTAGGTTAGAGAGATGGAAATTTAGGGGCTCACATATATTTTAGAAAAATGTATATTTATACAATTATGGCACTATATAATATATGAGATGGTATAGTAAAACCAAGTTATATTAAAAAATCCTCCTAATTACTTAAAAAATCCCTTAAGGGAACGTTAAATTATATTTTTTGTTTTCTATTGCTTGGAAGCCAATTATAATACTTTAGATAGGTTTGTAGCCCTTATTATTATTATTCCTGTATCACAAATTTTAAAATTGAGGTGAAAATATATTTCCTAAGACACACAGCAAGTTAATGAAATGAAAAATGAAGAAAAAGCACTGAGGAATTTTTTGCTATTCCAGTGCCATATACCCTTGCTCATACGAAATGACTTCATCATTTGATCTATTTATCAATAAAAAATGTGTGTATGAAAGAAACTCATAAAAATCCCTCAGGACTCAGAATGACAATAAAGAAAAGACTTATTGAAAAATGAAGAAAATTGGTACCAGGAGATGGCATAATGGTTACATCACTGCACTCCTAAGTAGTTGACCACAGTTTGAGTCCGGGACTTGGCTGTTTACAACTCACGCTGGGTGTGTATGCATGCGTGCCCAAAATCTTGAGAAGAGAATAGATTGCAGCATGGCCATACGCCCTCAGGCGGTGATGTTTTGCTTTCTCTCTCTGTCTTTCCAGCAAATACGCACTCCTCATAGAAAATATTTCTCTTAAAAAAAAAGAAAATTATAGTTATATACCATCATTATTAATGTTAATCTTGAATAACTTTATATATACAGAAGAGTCAGTTTTGCCTAAATGATATTTTGTATACCAAACATTTCATATATGATGAAATTATTTGTTAATCAGAAAATAAAAATAGAGATAATTTGTCAACAGATTACATACTATAAGCTATTTTAACAATTCCAGATAATATTAGAAAAATGTTTTAAATGATCAGTTTTCATATCTGTAAATTCAATGGCCTCTACTCTCACAAAACTGAAAATCACATGTAATTTCTATTACCAAAATTCTTCCATCGCTCTGTATAAGGTGGTCATTCTCCCCTTGATGTCCTCAATTCTTTGGGTATTCAGGGTACTGAACTGTATTTTATATATATAATTAAAATTATTATAAATGACGAGTATAATTATAAAGTTTATTTATTTCTTCTGAGAAGAGAGAGAAAACAAACACTCACAACAGGGTTTTCACTAAAAAGCCAACCCCAGTCTCAGGCAGCTGGGACTACGGACATACTCATTCCCAGTGTGCGCACGAAGTCCTCGGGTCTTGACTAAGGGACCTTCCCATGTGCAGCTAACGCATTACCACTGAACCATCTCCTGGTTCTCATGTACTGTCTTGAATCGCATTTTTTTCCTGCCTCTCTTCTTTTCTACTTATTTTCAGTAGATTACTTTTAACAACTCCCAGAAAAGGGGGTATTTTAACATTAAGCCTTTGGTCGTGTTCTCCTATTTTACACCATGGCTGAGAGCTTACCTGTCTGGAGATGATCCCGAATCTTATCTAATATTTATATTTCTTTGTAAATTTTAGGCCAAAATATTTAACTGCTTCCTGCGTCCTTTCACATGGAAATTTTACTATTATCTCATACTCAAGATGCCTAAAACATAAGTGAAGTTTCTTCTGGTTAATTTTTCCTTTCTTACTCATGTCAGCAATTTTCAGATGAGAAATTTTAAAAACCGCAGTTTTATTTTCATGGAAACTCTTGTCATTTTTTCCTGATTCCATCTTCTTTAGAGCTAACAATTATTTTTCTAATATTATAGAGGCAACTTTTACAATAAATATTGTCATTTGTAGTTACTCCATGCTCCCTGAAACACTAACTAGACTAACTTTTTTCTGTTATCATTACAATTAGTAATTTTAGGAGATTTTTAGTTGACTACAAGATATATGTTAATCCATAAACATAGAATCTGGTTCCAATACATTTACCTTCACCCTATACTAGTGGCTTATTGGAAACGTCATCATATATTTTTGCATAGAAAAATATATGATGACTTTTCTGATGACCCAACAAATAAAGATGTTTAAAGTATTTGTTCAATGTCAGCTTTCGGTATACCACCACCTTACACAAATTTAGACAACACCCTGAAGTATTTTATAAAATGTTAACTATTTATATACTCTGTATATTATTTATTTTAATTATGATTTTTTAAAGAATTTTAAATTTCATAATCCTACAATGTTATGTTTTGTTTAAGCAAAAATCATTGTTTATTTTGTTAACTAGTGACCTCCAAAGCCAAAAATATGCTGGGCACATGGAAGATGTCAAGAACTATGAACAGGCTGAGAAAGGTTTTCTCCTTTCAAAGCCAGCCCAACACCGCTACGTCAGATACAAAGACTGTTTTTCATCACAGAAAAACATACCATGAGTTTTATGTTTCCTGTGGCTCTCATGCCTCTTGGGTCCCATGGTAGTGATTCAGATCTGTCTAAATGGATATAACCCACGTAATGATTTGCTCACAACAGAACTCAAATTTCAGAAAATGTCGACTTTTTATCAGGTGATACTATCAAACATCCCAATCTTTAGCCCAGAGGGAGACATTATCTTTATTATTATGGCCAGAAAACAAATCTCTTTGCTCTGGAGAAGACACTATCTCCATCTTTCAGGATAGTTAACTCTACAGATATTCTAGAAAACAGAATTTGGAAAAAAGTTGTCACTCTGCAAGATTTTTAGAAACAAAATCATCTATCAAAAAAAAGGTGATTCACATAAAATAGTTATAGACTGAATGAATAACAGAATCTTTTTTTTTCTTTTCTTTTTTTGTTTTTTTAGAGATTTTTGCTATAGGGCGCGTGCGCTTGCCAGACAGACAGAGAGAGACAGAAAGACAGAAAGCGAGAAATCACCCCCAAGGGGGGATGGTCACGCTGCAATCCCTTCTTCTCCATTCTCCTCTCGGGATCTTGGGCACGCATGCACAAACGCGCCCGGCATGAGTTTTAAGCCACCGGGTCCGGGACGCGAACCGCGGTTGACTACATGGGAGTCCAGCGACATAGCCATTATGCTAACTGCTGGTCCCACAGAATCTTTTATTTTTTTAAAGAAAGATTTTTTGCTATAGGGTACGTGCACTCACCATAAAGACAGAGAGAGACAGAGAGGCAGAAAGTGAGAAATCACTCCCTGGGGGAGTATGGCCAAGCTGTAATCCCTTCTCCTCCATTCTCCTCTTGTGATTTTGGACAGACATGAACACACACACCCAGTCTAAGTTTCTGCCAGGTCTGGGACTCGAACTGTGGTCAATTATGTGGGAGTCTTGTGACATAACTAATACACCATCTGCTGGTCCTGACAAAAACTCTTGACTACTGAATTTATCACCTTCATACTGTATCCTCCTTAAAATAATTCTTTCTATATCTTGATTCATGTTCAGAAGTCTCTTTTATATTCTCTTCTAATACTGAATTGACTCTTTGTTCCATAAGGCTTAGATCAAATGCAAGTTAGACCAGGAAATCTCTTGTCCTTTGAACCTTATAATGACTAATAGTTTAACACATTTTAACTCTAAAACTATATATTTTAATGTGATTAGAGAATACCAAAAAGAAGTAACGCATTGTGCCTTAAAAGAAACTCTTCTTTTAAAATGAAACTTCTGGGCCAGCAGGTGGCATGGAGATTAAGGTACTGGATCCCATTTGGTGAACTTCAAGGATGAGTCCTGGACTCAGTGGTTTGAGAATCATGCCAGTTTGATGGGTGCCCAAAATCCTAGAGAAAAGTGAAGGAGAAGGGATTGCAGCATCACCATCTCCCACAGAGGGTGATTTCTCACTTTCTCTTTCTGGATAGCACACATGTCTTATAGCAAAAACTAAAAATAAATAAATAAATAAATAAATACAAATAAAAACTAAACTTCACATTATGTAATGTTCTGCCACCACCAGAGTTTTCTTTAATTTTTATTTTATAATAGTAGTAAAATCCCTTTTCTTTTCTTCAAGGGTTCCAGTGCTGATAATCACATTTATAGGTTCATTTCTATCTTCACACATACACTTATGTGATAGGGAAACTCCAGATATATTATTTTTTTCTCCTAGTAAGTAACTTCACTACCATCATTTATAGTAAGTAGGACTGTCTGTCACAGTAATTTCCACTGTAATTTCCTTCCTCTAGAAACGAAGCCAAGTTGTGAGGCTCACCATGAAGGTGGGTGAACAGAAAGATCATCCTTCTAATTCAGCGGATACATCTCCCACATCTTGCCATCTAGTTGGAGTGTGATAACTAAAAATAAATAAATAAAGATAGAAAATGATCATCCAAGGACGTGAAGTAGCAAAAGAATATGTAAAGAAGTTACAGAGATTGTCAGTGAAAGGATTCAGAGAAGGGAAGCCCTGGAATAAACAAACTAGAGCAGAAAGCAAACTAGAGGCTGATGTTACTACATTGTACTCTGAAAATAAGGAAGAGAAATGCTGCTGTTATTTGATACTTCCACTTACCATGAGGCATTACTCTTTGAGTTTTATAACTAAGATGTTTTCTGGTGAAATGCCATTTTTAAGCCTTTCTTCTCAGAAAGATAATACATTATCTAGCTCATCTTTGTCAAAATCTAATTTATTTTTATGATGTTCAAGTATTAAAGAGAAAAATCTGAAACTCCAATTTCAAGAGGCACTATGTACCTGTTTAATTTCTCTCAGGTAAATCAGAAAGCATTTCTGTGATTAATCTTTTAAAATATATTTTTATTTGCTTCTCTGTAAATGAGATTGGGTCTGTATTTTAGGCTACTAGCTAAAATTCTATTGCCATAGCTTGATTAACTTTCAAAATGAGTTTTCTTTAATTAATGTTATCTTTGTTAAAGATTAATATTGTTAATTTTTTTCATATTGTTTCCTAAACTATTGTACACTCTTAGAGGTAAAATATGAATAATTAAACTAATTATTTCCATTATGATTACATAAAAATGAAATATTGCTACCCAAAGAAAATTAAGCTATTCATTACTCAATGTCAATAATATAAATATAAGGAGATGTAATTAATAATAATCTACTTCAACCAACTTGATCCATGTCAATATATATACACACAAACTCATCTACACACATTATCTCTCTCTCTTTCTCTCTCTCTCTCTTTTTCTATGTGTGTGTGTGTGTGTGTGTGTGTGTATACATATGTATATATATATACACACACACATACAGTGGTTAGGGAATAAGGAAAGGGCATTGATGTGTTATTGCTTAATAGAAATCCTTTTTTTTACAATTATACTTTCTGCTGTGCAGTGATCAACTGACATATACTACTTGCAGATTTTTAAAATTGTAATTCTGTCAGGGGACCAGCAGTTGATGTGAAGGCTATTTCGCTGGACTCCCACGTGGTCAACCGCGGTTCACGTCCCGGACACGGTGGCTTAAAACTCATGCCGGGAGCATGTGCATGCATGCCCAAGATCCCGAGAAGAGAATAGAGGAGAAGGGATTGCGGTGTGGCCATCCCCCCAGGGGGTGATTTCTCACTTTGTGTCTCTCTGTCTGTCTGGCGAGCACAGGCGCCCTATAGCAAAAACCTCTCAAAATAAAAAAATTGTAATTCTGTCAGAATATTGGCTCTATATTTAAGCACATGTAATGACTTATTTTGCAAATGCGTGTTCAAATACACTTGCTGATGTGGCATGTAAACCCTCGATAAACATGCATTTATTCTAGTAAATAAATTAGCCAATAAGTTTTGGAGTTGATGAAAGGATAGTCTGTCACAGATGAGATTCTGTGCTTTGCTCTAACTAGGGTGAAGTGGGGCTATTAATGATGGTGGATAAACTGACAAGTCATCCTTTTCATTTAGAGGGGCTTCTTGAGAACATTTACTGGTGGGGGGAAATTAATGTTTCATAATAACTACTCATTAATTTCTTCTCTTTTTCTGTAATAAAGTAGGATGCTAAGAAATGATGCTTTTAAATTCTTGATGTGTTTTTTCATATGTATCTGAAGTTATAAACATATACTGTAAGTATGTACTATTAATTTTAAAATTTAAGTTTTGTTTACTGGAATAAATAATATTTTTTACAAAAAATAAGTTTAATGTACTCTATTTTTCACTATCTTTTCATTTTTTTGTGAGAGGTTTTATTATAGACCATGTGCATTCTCCAGAAAGACAGAGACAGAGAGACAGAAAGTGAGAAATCACCATCCCCCCAGGGGGGATGGCCACACAGCAATCCCTTCTCCTCCATTCTCCTCTTGGGATCTTGGGCATGCACGCACATGAACTCAGCATAAGTTTAAGCCACTGAGTCCGGGACTCGAAACATGGTCGTCTACATGGGAGCCCAGCGACAGCCATTATGCCAACTGATGGTCCCCCTATTTTTTTACTATCTTAAAACTTGCCTTAAACAAAAAAATTCTAGTTGAGTTTTACATTTTTTAACTTTAATATCATTCTTAATCATGTCATAATTTTATTTCTATTTTTATGTATACCAAAGATTGAATTATATACATATATTTTTTGAAAAATTGCTGTTTAATTTTATTTATTATTATGAATTTTGCTATTGAACACATGTGCTCACAAGAGAGAGACAGAGAGAGAGAAATGGAAAGCTTTTAGGTCTGGGACTCAAACTATGGTTAGCCATGTGGGAGTCTAGTACCTTAACCACCATGCCACCTGCAGATTCCAAAATTATATATTCTATGTTTGAAAATAATGAATGACTTCGGGACCAGCAGTTAGCGTAATGGCTATGTCGCTGGACTCCCACGTAGTCGACCGCGGTTCGAGTCCTGGACCCGGCGGCTTAAACTCACGCCGGGCGCGTGTGCGTGCGTGCCCAAGATCCCGAGAGGAGAATGGAGGAGAAGGGATTGCGGCGTGGCCATCCCCCCTGGGGGGTGATTTCCTGCTTTCTATCTCTCTGTCTCTCTCTGTCTGTCTGGCGAGCGCACGCGCCCTATAGCAAAAACCTCTCAAAAAAAAAAAAAAAAAAAAAAGTGAATGACTTGTTCTGCCCAACTTCTGGACAAATAAATAACTGTGTCCTTCCCAAATTTGTTAAGAAATAAAACATTGGGGGACCAGCAGTTGGCATAATGGCTATGTTGCCAGACTCCCATGTAGTTGACCACGGTTTGAGTCCTGGACCCAGTGGCTTAAAATCATGTCAGGTGCGTGTGCGCCAAGAGAAGAGTGGAGGAGAAGGGACTGCAGCATGGCCATCCCCCCTGGGGGGCGGTGATTTCTCGCTTTCTGTCTCTCTGTCTCTCTCTATCTTTCTGGTGAGCATATATACCCTATAGCAAAAAATTCTTAAAGAAAAAAGAAATGAAAAATTGAATGAACTCTAAATCACATTTGTGCTTTATCTTTCTTTTAATATAATCTACTATTTTCTCTTTTTTTAAATGTTTTTCCATAAGGTGAGAATCTACTATACTATTCTTAATTTTGTGTTGTTTAATACTTTGCTAAACAGCATACTTTGATCTCATATATAAATATACCAAATATTATATCATTTAATATTGCATTGTATGACTATACCATAAAGTAATACCTATTTAACAAATAATAGCCATATTTAATAATTCTATTTTTTTCTATTATGAATAATGCAGATGTATATGGCTTCTGGTGCATGACTATATTCCTGGAAATATGATTACTGGATAATAAGATATGTGTTTGTTCACCTCTGTAAGGTAATGTAATGTCAGATTAATTTTCTAAATGGCAGTACCAATTTATCCTCAGTGGTATGTGTTTGTTTCCACTGTTCCACATCTCATTAGCAATTGAGATTGTCAAACTGCAGTTTTTTGTGATTTGGTAGCAAAACCACATTTGCTGACTTACAAATAGTATGTTTCCTCAGAAATATGAAATGCTGTCTATGTTATATCTCAGCTATTCTGATATGACAATGTGTTTTTAAAAAGTATTTACTTAGGAAACAGCAGATGGTGTAATTTTTGTGTCACTGGACTCTCACATAGTCAATTGAGGTTCAATTCCTAGACCTAAAGACTTAAAACTCCCACTGGACATGTGTGCATGAGTGCCCAAGATCCTGAGAGGAGAATGGAGTAGGAGAAACTATAGCATGGCCATCCTCCCTGGGGGGGTGACTTTTCTCTTTCAGTCTCTCTGTCTCTCAGCAAGAACATGTGCCCTAGAGCAAAAAACACTCTCAAAAAATTATTTATTTTAATTTATTATTTTTATTTATTTTGCTATAGAGCATGTGCTCACTCTCTCTCTCTTGAGAGAAAGATGGAAAGTAAGAGAGTGGGCTGTCAGGTCCAGAACTTGAACCGTGGTCAGACAGGCAGGAGCCCAGCATCTCCTGTACTCTGCGACTTTGTGGCTTTGACAATGTCTTTTTGATCGCTTCCTTTTGTGTTTCAGTGACATATTTCTTCATACCTACGTGCACTGTCTCAGTACAGCAGTACAATGTTCTGATGTTTCATAGGACAATTTTTCTGCGGCTTCTCTTTATAAATCTCTTTCAAATCTTTTATTTCCTCATGTTTCTAATCTTCCTGTGTGAATAAACCCCAAATTACTATGGATAATATATAATAAAAAAGATACAATACTGAAATTTTAGTTAATAGGGAAAAATTAAATAACATATTTTGTAAAATATTAACTTATTGATTTTGATATGTATCTGTTTCCCCTGCAGTATGAGGGTGCTTCAAAAGTTTATAAAAATGTGTATTATGACATAAGCATAGATTCCAAAATGTTCGCACCAATTAAAGTTTTACTTTAATCCATTTTCCCTGGTATGAAACTCAGTGTACATTGCCAAGACCCTATTATTTTAATACAATAAATCATGCCTGAAAAATATTCCATTTTTCAATACTTATAACTTCTTGTTTAATTTGAATGCCTTTTCTCTTATTCAACCAAAATTATAACTTGTGACTGAAAAGTTACAGCAAGATAAAACATAAGCAAGATAAAACAGACATCAATGAGGAGCAAAATAAAGAAGGACAGAAAGACATGCTAATATGATCATTAAATAAACTTGTGCAATCCAAAGTGTAATCAAGCTTAAGAATAAAAATATATCCTAATGCTGGAGACTCAGGATTCTTTAAATGGCATGGCCGCTCTAGAAACCAGTGTGTACTTCTCTTTTCTCTCTCTCTCTCCTTTTTGTTTTCCTAATTGCTTGTTTATTTCTTCTCTGAGTCAGAGAGAAGGAGAAGGAAAGACAGTACCCACAATAGGCATGGTCCACTCCCAGACTCTGTCAGTCCCAGACCATGGGCAAGCACATGCTGGTGTGCTCAAAGAGGTCTCTGCAGGTCAACCCAGAACTTTTGCCTGTGGGTCATCTTCACAGAGCATCATGCTTTACTGATATGCCCCTTTTATGATTCTTCATTTGTGCTGAAATTCTATGAAATTAACCTGTTATGCATTTATTCACTGTAGAAACCAATGGCTTTTATCCATGAACATCTCATGTTGTCTTTACATAGTTTTTAATAAAAAGAAAGTGCCCACAACTCAAATTTTTCAACAGACAAATAAGATGGAAAAGGTATCATTTGCCTATAGTATATCTTATAGAAATAACAATGATGTACCCATATGTTTAGGATGTGAAAATATAGCCAAGTAAAATGAAAAAGGAAGGAAAGTTGTTTCTGCTTTTCTGTTTAAATAAATATAAAACATAAATTCAATAGTTCAGCTAGTCTACCATTCATTGCTCTGCAATATTTAAAAATCCCAATTACACACATTAACAGAATTTTGCATGGTTCCAAATTGAACACAGATATTTATGAGAAAAGATGACTGTTCTTAATAATGTATTTCAAGATAGCTTTTGAGCTGTCAGCTACTATACATTTTAGACTAATTTAGATTTATATATAATCCTTAATGAATGTGCAAAGACTGAAAGAGGAACTAAGTAATTACTTTCCCTAATTATCTGTTTTAATTATATTCCAGTTATGTGCAAAAAGGAAGCAATCTAAGGGATTTGTATTTAAGAAAACTGAAATCAAAGGGTTTCCTCTGTATGGATGCTTCCCTTAAAGGTGGCTCGGTAGTTATTGCTACAAGCTTATTATCTCTTTCTCCTCACAAAAATGAGAGGTGACATGTTAATAAGCCAAACTTCATGCTCAAAATAAACCTATGTTAAAGGAAATATGGCATGGTATGATTCTGACATTTTTTCCTCAAATATTAAATGTTATTTCCAAGAAGAGAATAAAACATTAGCCTTGTTTTGCAAAGTATGAGCCTTCCATATTCAATATGTGCTTAATTTAATTGCTTTTCAAAGGAAATCCAAAACTGAATGTTTTCTCATCAAACTGATTTTTGGCTAGCTATTTTTCATATTATCGTTGGATTTATTCTAAATAGTAAAATATCTTTAATGTATGAACTACATGTACATAAATTATTAGTGAAACTCATAAGAATTTTGAGTATATGCTAAAAGATTAGAGTTATGTATTTTAGCACATATGTATGCATTTATTTTGTCTAGTAGTAATTATATAAAATTATAACACTTATACATTATGAAACTTTAAAAAATATAATGTTCTGGGATCAGCATTTAACATAATGGCTGTGTTGCTGGACTCCCACATAGTCGACCACAGTTCGAGTCTCAGACCCGGTGGCTTAAACTCACGCTGGGCACATGTGCGTGCATGCCCAAGATCCCAAGAGGAGAATGGAGGAGAAGGGATTGCGGTGTGGCCATCCTCCCTGGGGGGTGATTTCTCGCTTTCTATCTCTCTGTCTCTCTCTGTCTGTCTGGTAAGCGCACATGCCCTATAGCAAAAACCTCTCAAAAAAAAAAAAAATAAATAAAGTTCTCCCTATCACTAGAAATAGCCACACAGAGCTCAGTTAAACTAATTTAAAAAGGGTATATGCAGTTATTGATTTATAGGACTTGAGGGATTCCTTTAATAAATAAATATGTCATTAACAATAATGATAATATAAACAGCAATGAATCTACCATCACTGACCACTTTGAGCACTTCATAAATACCCTCTTATTTAATACACATGGTTACACAAAAGAAGTATTCACTAATCTAATGTTTTAAGTGATGAAATTGAAAATAAGGGAAAATCAATTACTAGTTGAAAATCACACAGATGGTAGAGGTCAGATTCAGAGAGATTCCTCAAGCCCGTGCTCTTTAAATGCTACCTATCATTCTTCTTTTTAGCTCAGATTTCTAGTAAATATGATTTAGTGTTAAACACACACACACACACACACCTAAATATACACAGAAACAGTATAAAATACATAATAAGCAATATTTTATGTACTTTTAATACTTTGGGTTTGGAAGTTTTAAGATCTGAAGGGAAGACAATCACAATAACCTTATCACATTTAAACATTCTCAATTTTTTTTTATATTTCTTAAATATATTTTAGAAATCTATCCTTATGCGTTCTTTTTTATGGTTATTAGTGGTCTGAAAATTAAAACTACTTTAAACCATTGCCAGCACCTAAAATTTAGAAACATACAAATTGCCTTGTTCTTCTGTAATATCCAATGCTATACTACATTGCTGTTCATATTATTGTATGTATCTATATGATTCTCCCATAGATGAAAGTCTTGGAAGCAGAATTGCTGTATCAAAGTGGAATGTATATCATATATTAATTAATGTTGTCCATTAAAATACCCTGAAGTTGTATCATGGATAAATCTGCTGATACCTATTTAATCATTTATCAATCACATAGAGAAAAATAACTCTTCTGGTATTAGACCACAGACTCAAAAACAACACTCATGAACTTCATAAGACTGAGCCAATAGTAATCTGCCATCTAATCATCTTGGATAATTTTATGGCTATTTATCAACATTGGAATTTTTATTTCCCTACTTTATGTGAGAGAGAAATAATGTCTCATTCTAGCAATTGAGCACTCTCCCCACTGAATCAACTTAATGAAGGACTTTCAGGTTTACTGCAGTTTTGAAGTTATGGAACATTATATAGGCCCAATAACTATAGAGTTAGCATTTACCCCCTCAAAACCAGTCAATAATAAATGTATATGTTCTGAGAACTCTTTGCTTAGATTTAACTTTTTATGTTTCTTTTTTCCTTTAAGAGAGACTTTTGCTATGGAGTGTGTACACTTGCCAGAGAAACAGAGAGACAGAGAGACAGAAAGTGAGAAATCACCTGCCAGGGAAGGAGGAGGGTGGCAGCTATGCTGCAATCCCTTCTCCTCCATTCTTCTCTTGGGATTTTAGGCACACACCCACATGTACCTGGCAGGAATTTCAAACCTCTGTGTCTGGGACTTGAACCATTGTTGACTATGTGCGAGCCCAGCAACATCACCATTACATCATCTACTGGTCCTAATTTATGTATCTTTTAAGGCTCAACAGATATTATTTAAATGTTTTTGAGAATAGTAGTGATTCCAAAAGAATGATGACTGAAGTTCATCTAATGTCCATTTGTAATATTGTAAAATCTTCTTTACCAAATTGACTTTACTATACCGTATCTTATAAATATTTCTCTTTTTTCATTTCTTAAAGTCATGTATTTTTAACACAGTATAGTTTTTGAAAAATAATTATTTCACTTTGTGGGTCTTTGTCTAAGTCCACTATTGTGTTACTACACAAATACCTAATACTGGTTGACTTACAAAGAGTAGAGATTTATTTGATTCATGGTTCTGGTGTGT
The DNA here is from genome assembly GCA_026018925.1 of Tupaia tana. NCBI lineage: Eukaryota > Metazoa > Chordata > Mammalia > Scandentia > Tupaiidae > Tupaia > Tupaia tana. The sequence continues at coordinate 160,079,131 of JAKSZU010000001.1, forward strand.
GGGAAGTGTAAAGGAATGAGGCTGGCTAATTCTCAACATGGCTGGCAGAAGCAGAGAAGTTGGTGGTGTGTGTAGAGACACCGCTTTCTTTTATAACAACCCACTCTCATGTGAGCTAAGCCCTTCTGATGAGAGCTAGAACTCACTGAGTCTCACAGACATAATCCATAGTGATGCGTCTATGATCCAGTTAATGCCACTAGGTCTCATCTTTCAAAGGTTTTATCACCTCCTACCACCATTATACTGGGAAAAGCTTTAAAACTATGGGAGACAAACCATTATCCAAAACATAGCAGACTTAAACAATAAAACATTCCGTAGATAATGAAAACAATGAGTTCCATGTAAAATGTTTCCTTATTGGATTCAGATTATGGATACATAGATACATACATTACTGGACTAGCTGGAGATCTCTGGACATGAACTCCAAAGCTTCCTATTTGGTAGCCTTATAGAGTATTGCATTTTACCTCTGCATCACTGTTCATCCCCTCCTGTATTTATTACCTGGGTATGGATGAATCCATAGGCATAGAACCAGCAGAAATGGAGAGCCAAATCTAATTGATTATTCAGTGCTCTCCTCTAAACATATGTGTACATCTATGTATGCACATGTGTACACATGCATGTGTGTACACTTATACACAATTGCCATCTCATGTATGTCAAAAGATATGTCAAACATAAATGCTTTCATTGCTAATTTCTTTTTTTTTTTTTTTTTTTGAGAGGTTTTTGCTATAAGGGGCATGCACTCGCCAGAAAGACAAGACAGAGAGACAGAAAGTGAGAAATGATCCCCTGGGGGGTTGGCCATGCCACAATCCCTTCTCCTCCATTCTTCTCTTGGGATCTTGGGCACACACACACACGCACCCGGCGCATGTTTAAGCCACCAGGTCTGGGACTTGAACCGTGGTCGACTACATGGGAGTCCAGCAACATAGCCATTATGCCAATTGCTGGTCCCTCATTGCTAATCTCTAAGTGTAATTATTATTCATTAATATATAGATATTTTATTATGTAATATTGATTTACTATCTATTATTTTTTGGTATGATTTAGTATTTTACTGTTTGAACAGGCAGACTAGTGAGTTAAATACAATAAAACATTTCTTGTTTTGAAAAATTTTACCAAAAGAAATGTTTAAAAGAAGATAATTAACTTTCTAAATGTCTGAAAAAATAAATTTGTGACAACATTTCCAAAATACATTTTGACATTTCTGTTTCATAATTTATAATCCCTTTATAGTAGGTAAATTTTTTATTACCTACTCAGGTTAAAATGTCCAAAATATTCTTCAAAAAATAACAGGCCATTTTGTTTTTGTTCCCCCCCCACAAATAATGTAAATCTACTTACACGCTTTCTATATCCCATAACTTTAAGTAATATCCTTAAATTTAGAATTAAATTTTCTGGTAATAGTCAAGAAATATGCATATATAAAATAGCTTCTGGAAATGCAAGACTCAGGGAGTAGAATGAGCTTATTCTAGTACGATATGAGTCAAACCACCAGAATGAGCTCCTGATCAATAAATGGAAAAAAAAAAAAAATGAAAGTCAAATCATCCAAATCGTGGCACTTTGCCCCTTCATTTCCTTTGCTGAATTCTTGTTTTTAATAGACTATTATTATCAAAATAAAACAAAAAAATTACATCCACTTCACAGTTCCAATTAGAAATATATACAGTAGGGTTGGCAGGCAGCATGGTGGTGGGTTAAAGTGCTGGACTCTCACATGGCTGACTGACATTCAAGCCCTAACTTGTCAGCTTGAAATAATGATTGGGACATGTGTTAGCATGTCCAAAATCCTAAGAGGAGAATGGAGAAAATGGGATTGTGGCATGGCCATTCTGCCTGGTAAGTGATTTGTTACTTTCTCTCTCTCTGTCTATTCTGGGGAACACACATGCCCTATGGCAAAAACTATAAATATACATTTTCTGGAATAAAGGACTATATATACAAAGATGAGATTATTTGAGGGGAATATAACTTCCATGAAATGGAGACATATTTTTCTCTTGTGATATTTTTATATAATTGGCTAAATGTTTTTTCATTCTCTGTGAATTAGCTATATGATCATTCTTATGCAATAATAAAGACTTAGTTTGTACAATATTGATTTAGGAAAAAATAATCAAAGTATAATTTATAGATATTTGGCATATTTCCATGTCAGAACATGTTTGCCTTTCAAAGAACATACAATTACATGTTTTGATATTTTTCAAACAATTAGGATATTTCTTCAAGAACGTTATCTATGTTTACTCTTAGTTTGATACTAAACTCAAAGTAAAAACTACAATGGCTATTATAAATCTATTCAGAAAACAAGGGCAAATTTCAAGGTTTTATATTGAACACACTAAAGAAATAAAGGCCCTGTGTTTTACAGTTTGTAGACTTCACAATGAATTTCATGTGTCCTTCAACTTCGATCTAAACAATTGCAATTGATAAATGGAATAGGATCTTGTAGGCAAGGTAACACACATTTCCCCAATTTCTAAACAATTTCATCACTTACTGGCTTTCTTTAGAAGAGACATTTCAATTTATACACTAGTTCCTGTACAGAAGAATTGAAAAAAGACAGAAATATTTTAGAAGATCAGACTTTAATATTATTTGTGAATTGTAAAGTGAATAATTTAGAATAAAACACAGGGGAATATCCAAATTTCAGAGGGCAAAGGAAGAGGCCTAACACCTGGTTTTACATTTTCCTCTGATTCTTAATCTTGTCTAATTGATTCAAATTGCTTAGCCTCTTTCTCTTTTTCCCATTCTGTAAAATACAATAACAGAAACATAACAGGTTGTAAAAATTGAAAGACGTTAGATACGTGAAAAGAAAATCTAAGGTAAAACTACTATATATTTTAAAAATAATTTTGGTCTCACTATGATAATTAAAAATCAGTTTGATAGAAATTAATTTTAAAAATCTTTAAATAAGATTCTATAGAATCAAGTCTACCTAAAAAATCTTACCAGAGGCAAACCTAATACAAATTTTACAATAGAAAAATAGAATACATACATAATATTGAAAGGAAAAAGTAGAGAGGGGAAAAAAAAAAAAGAAATTGCCTTTGAAGTGTACCAAATGATGAATTACAAGACAAAGACCCTGTATTCGTCAGGGTTCTGCAGATAAACCTGATCAATTGGAGATAGATAGGTAGACAGACGGACATGGAGATTTACTTTGGTAAATGGGTTAATGGAGTTATGGAGATTGAGATAACCACAGCCTACCATCGTCAGGCTAGAAACAGGAAAGTCAGTGGAGGGTGAATGAGAAGACCTAGAACCAGGGGAACCAATTATATAAATTTCAGTTTAAGGGCAGAATGCTGGTGTTCCAGCTCACGGATGTGGCAGGAAGCAAAAATAAATAAATAAATAACTCATTCCTCATTCCTCTACCTTTTTTGTTCCATTCAGGTTCTCCTCAGACTGGATACTATTCTTGCTCACTGGGCAAAGTAACCTACTGAGTCCATTGATTCAAGTGCTAGTCTTATCCCAGCACAGCACCCTCATACACACCCAGAAATAATGATAAACCAGGGCACTCCTTCTTCAGTTAGGTTGATACATAAACTGTACCATCAAAGACCTCAGGGCCATTATTAAAAATATACTTAAAAATGCATAAGATATGGCCGGCCTCTGGTTTGGTGGTTAAGGCAGCTGGCTAACACATGGATGACCACGAGGTTTTAGTTCCGATTATGGAGGCTTGAAACTATGCTGAGTGCATATGCATATGTGCCCAAAAACCTTAAAGGAGGGAGACATGGAGAAGGGAGTGTGGTGTGATAGAGCATGCCCCATTTGGGGCTGCTTTTCCACTTTTCATCTTTCTCTGTCTCTCCCTGATGAGTGCACATGCACTCTGGTAAAAACAAAATAAAGAAGATATAATAATGTCTCATCAAAAAGATATTATCAATAAAAACAAGGAAATCATTACGTACAACAAAACAGACACTATACAGTTGGAAAATAAAATGCTCAAATGAGATATTTACCAGAGGGGTTTAAAAGCAATTTCAGATTCAAGGGGGAAAATCTAAAACTTAACATATACTAATACAGATTAGGCAACCTGAAGAACCAATAAACAAAGACTGAAGGAAAAAACTACAGTGCTTGAAAGAATTGTGGTACACCATTAGCCTGCAATATGCATGTCATTGTACTAAAGGGAGAAGAGAGAAAGGGAGACAGAGAAGAGGAAAAAGCCAGTTAAAATGATGACTGTAAGTTTTCCAGATGGATTTTATAAATTTTATAAAAGTATAATCTGCTCACTCAAAAAGTATAATAAATTACAAATTATGTAACCACAAAGGGATCTACATTCACATACCTCATAGCCCAAAAGTCCAATACAGAATTTTTTTCTTTTTTTATAGGTTTTCACTTTAGGGCATGTGTGCTTGCCAGAGATAGAGACAGTGAGAAGGAAAGTGAGGACTCCCAAGAGAATGGAGAAGAGATTGCAGCATGGACAACGTCCTTGGTGGGCAATTTCTCGCTTTCTGTCTGTTTCTTCAGCAGGTGCATTAGCCCTATAATAAAATATCTCTCAATTTTTTTTTCCTTACCAGTATATTTTATCCTCATTATCTAGATAAAGAAAATGTGATCTAATGAAGTTATATAACATGCCTCAAGCCCCATGCTTTGAAATACAAGATCTGAAATTAGTATCAAAATCTTCTAACTTAATACTTACTATGCCTTTCATTTTCTTCTATAATGATTGTTTTCAGATAGTGACCATTGGACAAATTTCTTTAGTTTTAAAAAAGTCTTACATAATAATTATACTTTATTTTAAACACAGTAAACTCACATCTTAAGGAGTGCTGAACTATACATCCACCCTATAATCTAGTACTCCTTTCCATTTACACACCACATATTTTCTGGTTATCTCATTAGGTGGGTTAAACTCACACCAGGCATGTATGAGTGCGTGCCCAAGATTCCGAGAGAATGGAGAATGGAGGATAAGGGATTGTGGTGGAGAAGGGATTGTGGCATGGCCATCCCCCCTAGGGGGATGATTTCTTGCTTTCTGTCTTTTTATCACTCTGACTTTCTGGTGAGTGCACGCGCCCTATAGCAAAAACCTCCCCTCCCCCCCCCCCCAAAATAAAAGAACTTTTTGCTCAGCTGTAATTGAAACTTGACTATTCCTCTTACCTGTCCTGAGGCCTTTGGGAAGTTTCTTTATTTCTTTGTTCTACGTTTTCTTACCTGTAGAATGGGAATGATACTAAGTCCAATCTCACAGTATTGTTGTAAGTGCTAAATCAGTTCATATATGCACTTATTTCAGAATGCTGCCTGTCATAAGTGCCTTAAAAATAAAATATAATATATCATTAAAATATTACTTTCTTGGGATGGGTAGGTGGTATGGAGGTTAAAATGCTGGATTCCCATATGATCAACCACAGTTCGAGTCCTGGAACTGGTGGCTGGAAAATAATGATGGGCGTGTATGCATGCATGCCTAAGATCCCAAGGGCAGAATGGAAGAGAAAGGAGTGGGTGGCCATTCCCCTGGTGCATGATTTCTCACTTTCCCTCTCTCTGGCAAAAACTCTTCCTGAGTCTCCCTATAGCAAGAACCTAAAAACAAACAAACAAATGAAAACTAAAACTAAAACTAAAACTAAAACTAAAGCTAAAACTAAAACTAATATTTCTTTCTGCTAGTATGTGCAGGTGGCCACAAAGTGGCAAAGCTATTTCGGTCCAGTAAGTATGACTATAACATTTATGGAAAATACTTAAAAAATAGGTCAAATTTTCTATTGTCTGTGAAACTTCCTTTCAAGAGAAACACAAATTTTCACCCTACTTATAATCCTCTATTTTAAATAATGTGCTTCTAATTAATATGTTGGAAGTAAAAGGATTTATCAGATACTTTAGAATCATGAAGATGAATGTGTCTCTATTCTAATTGTAATTCTTGCACATTGCATGCGTGATTTGCACCATTCTATGTCCGTTAAAGATTTACAATAATTACAAGTAAACGAGACATCATAATTTAGAATAATTCAGAATCATGATATCAATTTCCCCTGACCCTCTTTCACTATAAATCATTATCTGGAAACATAGTATTAGACATATATTAAAATATAAGTGTGCATACTAATTTCACAAGAACTGTTTTTCTTTTCCCATTTTGTAAAGACAATATTGGTATATTCTTGGAGATCTTATAGGGTCCACAGCATTTCACTGTCTTAGCTTTAACTCCTTACCATTCTAATTGTTCACGTCTCTGTCTACCTTACATAACCATACGTGCTTTAAGAATGATTGTGTGTCTTATTTTTTTGTATGACCTGTTTCTAGTACATAATCAAATGTCGGCCAAGTATTTAATTCTAATTACCCCTAATATAGACAACAGCATTTACTATATTTAGCTCTGTAAGTATCTTATAAGTTTATATTCATAATTTTTAGAAAATATAAGGAAAGTAGTCAGCAAGTGTTGTGGTCGGTAAGGTGCTGGACTCCCACATGGCTGACTGTGGTTTGAGTCCCGGACCTTGCAACTCCCTGTCTCACTTTCCCTATTTCTGTCTCCCTCTGGTGAGTGCACATTTTCTATAGCAAATTAAAATAATAATAAATAAAATTAAATAAGTATTTTTTTAGAAAAAGAACACAGAGGGATAGAAATCTAATTTGGGCTGTTGCTCATTCAAAGCTATTAAAATATTTGAAACTTTGTTTTTGGCTTATCACAAAAGTATGTTAAATAAAAACAACTCTAAAATATTATTTATATTTTGTTGTTCCATGAACTCTAACCCCTAGTTAGAATAATTAACTTTAAATAACTTTGTTATTGCAGAAATAGATGCCAGATTTTTTCTAGCTGTACTCAAAAGTAAATCTTTAAAAGAAAATTTATCAATATATAAAAATGATTTGTTATGGTGATATATTTTACATTTCTAGTAAGTCATTATACTTTCTTAAGGAAAGTGCATAGTTCTTGAAAATGACTTTTCCGAACCTGAAGTCTGGTGTTAATTCACCTTGTTACTTCTAACACAATATCCCCTCAACTCTATTTCAAACTCAAAAGCAAGAGAACAAAAATAATTTTTCAGAAATGTATTTTTAAGAAAAAATATATTTATCAGTATGATCTGTGTACAATTCTAATCATAATATTAAGAACGAATAGATATTTCAGGGTTATTTGTAACTCCAAATGAGTTAAAATGAATCATTTTGTTTTCCACACAAAAGTCTCTTAACACTTTTTCAAATGAAAATTGAATATTTTAGTATAACCGTAGGATGTAGAGTAATAGGTTTAGTCCTCAGTGAACACATAATTTTAATTTATTCCATGACTCCTTTCGCTGATAAAAGATAGAGGTATACATACAACAGTCATCCTAATTCATAGTAAACTGTCATTCATTCATATTGGTCCACTCTGGCAATACTCTGAACCGAGTTCAATTACAGCTCATGATATTGCACAAATGAGTTCCAGTTTTGGTGGAATTTTAATTTTTAACAAAGTGAGACAAACTTCACCTTTGTCTCTACTTGCCTAATTTTTTTGGTTATAGTTGTTCTCAAGAAAAAAAAAAATATATATATATATATATATTTTTTTTTTTTTATTTTTTTTTTTCCCAATGATTCTTTATGCTGTAGTGAATGACATTAAAGGGTCTTTTCAGGATTGCAGCAAATCCAGTTGGGAGTTCCAATGGACAAGATTTATTGTTTTGCTTATCCTTCTTATTGCAGAATACTCTTACATTAGTAACATCTCATCTTGACTATCCTTTCTGTTTTTTCAAACTTATCTCATGTCTATGTGCTGCTGAAGCGAGCACTCATTTGTAATTGGGGACACTGCATTCTGATAATGTTTTATTAATATGACTCTATTTTCTTTTTAATGTTTTTGCTTTAGGGCACATGTGCTCACTGGAGGGAGAGAGAGACAGAAATAGTAAGAGGGAAAATGAGAAATCACCTCACTCCTTCCCAGAGGGGATGATCATGCTGCAATCCCTTCTCCTCCATTTTCCTCCCAGTATTTTGGGCACACATACAGATGTGCCTGAAATGAGTTTTAAGCCACTAGGTCTCAGACTCGAATAGCGGTCAACCATGTGGGAGTCCAGTGACATAACCACTGCTCCAATAGGACTCTAATTTTAAGGTTAATCTGTTTTAATCACAGTTAAAGGTATTAATAATGTACTTACAAGTAACTTAGTCACCTTTTCTCAATATTCTTTCTCAACAATTAATTTTTATTATCTGACTATGAGTGATTCACAAGCCTCCAAAATTCTTTTCACTAACAGTGCCCATGCTATTTCATTCCTGAGTAATAAACACTTCATTTTAATGCATAGGACAACTTAGCCAACATCAAAAATTGGCTCTTATTTTAGGTTTGAATAGAATATAATTTAGTAAAAAGAAAATTACACCTTTCTGTATAATTAATAAAGTGATATTTTTTCTAGAAGGTAAGAGTTAATCATATTTTGTTTTTTCTATTGGATGTAAAATTTAAAAGAAATTGTATTGATTAATATAGAAGCAACATTTTTATTACAGTCTAGAAAGCACTACTCCATACTGCAAGCAAATTTAGTAGATAAGTGATATTTTGTAATTGAGAGAACTTTTGACGGGAAGCAGTGATGAAAGAACTATAAAGAAATATTTTCTAATTTTAAGGATATTTTCTGTCCTTCCACTCTCAATTACAACATACTTCAAAAATGGTCTAAATCTGCTGTTAGCTTTATAAGGTAGATTTGTAGATCTGTGATTCAGAAATGTAGTTTTGCAAATTATATCTTTATGATATGGCTACTGAAATTTACGGCATTGGTAGGGTGGGATATTGGTTTAATATGCTCTCAAATTACAGCTACCATATATTACGATATTACTCTGTGGTTGACACTTGTGGCTGGTTAATTTGAGAAAATTAACTCAATTCTCATAATCATTGTGTCAATTGGTTGTTACTATCTCTCTTTACAGATGCTGCAACTGAGGTTTAGATGTTTGACTAATTTGCACAGATTCTTAGACAAATACATAGATGAACTATTATTTAAACTTCCCCAATCTGCATAAAAAGCCCAAAAAGTTGTTTAAAATTGAGAGTGTAATTAAAATAAAGACAGAATAAGTTTATTACAGGCATATCAGATGTTTCTTGTACATTGTATGTTTCTCAAGGAATGTTGTCAGGTACATTGTGTAAATAAATATAAACATTAATATTCAAACTTTAGCACTTTAAGTTAAATTATCTAAAAAATGAAACTATCAAACAATTAAAGATTTATCAGGCAAAAAGTTTATCTTTTCACCTTCTATATTCATGTTTATTGTACTTATTCTTTGAGGTCTCATGCTAATATAATAAATTTATTCTTGAAACATTTTCAGATTTTCATATTAAGTTGACAAATCAGTTGTCAGAACACTCATCTATATTTTAAGCTGCCCTACTATAATTATTAATAACTATGTAGGTTAGAACACTAACCATTCTTTTTAAAAATTTATTTATTTATTATTATTATAATTTAATTTGCTCACCAGAGAAAGACAGAGAAACTGAGTAAGCAAATCACTGAGTCCGGGATTTGAATCACTGTTGGACATGAGGCAGTCCAGCACCTTAACCATCACACCACCTACTGGCTCCACACTGATCATTCTTAAAATCATCATGTCTATGTGTATGCATGTGTGTGTGTGTGTGTGTGTGTGTGTATGTGTGCATGCACGCTTGATCATATTGATTTATTCTATAGTTCCATTAAAATGAGGGTAAAGGTGGTTGTAAAAGTAACACATTAATGCTAGTATTTTGAAGTTCTTCTCTGACATAATTTGAATATAATATGTTCAGCTTGTTAACACATAAAAGAAGACCATAGAAATTTGTATCACAAACAAGCTGGATGAATTTTATTTTTAAAGTACATAAAAAATAAGCTTGAACTCTAATTCTATATTCAGGAATTTTCTGGATTCTCCTCACATATGTGTAATAATGAATGAACAACTGCAGAAAAGAATTAGCTTATATTTTTTATTGATTTTTTTTTTTTGCATCAAACTTCCACTTTTAAGAGGTGGATTTTGGGGGCCAGCAGGTGATGTGGTGGTTAAGGTGCTGTACTCCCACATGGCTGGCCACAGTTTTAGTCCCTGACCTGGCAGCTTATTCTCTCACTTTCTTTCTCTCTCTCTATCTCTCTGGTCAAACTAAAAAATAATGATAAAATAAATAAAATAAAATAATCTAAAAAGAGTGGTAGGTTTTGGCATCACATTTTGAGCCAGTTCCATAGTAGAGGACACTGGAAACCTGGATGCTTTCTCTCAAGACTTCAGGCAAAGAATTAGTTATGGTGTGTGAAAAAAATATATATGGGTCATACAGAGTGAGAAAAAGACTACGTGAACATAAAGCTAATTCTACAGTTAATCCACAGTAAGTCTTTGTTTTGTTTACTCAGCTTATTTTTCTTTTCTTTCTTTCTTTTTTTTTTTTTTGGAGAGGTTTTTGCTGTAGGGTGTGTGCATTCGCCAGACAGAAAGAGAGAGACAAAGAGACAAAGCGAGAAATCACCCCCACAGGGGGGATAGCCATGCCGCAGTCCCTTCTCCTCCATTCTCCTCTCAAGATCTTGGGCACGCATGCACATGTGCCTGGTGTGAGTTTTAAGCCACCGAGTCCAAGATGCGAACCGTGGTCGACTGCATAGGAGTCCAGCGACATAGCCATTACGCTAACTGCTGGTCCCAGCTTATTTTTCTTTAGTACTCATTAAGTAATAAGAATAAATGGACAATACATTTACACTCAGTTCTAAACAGTAGAATATTGTGTCTTTTCTCACTGAGGTTAGATGCTGAAGTTAATAAAAATTCTAATAATGGTGATTTTCTTTCTGAGAAATTGGAGTTATCATACAATTTAGATCTGAAAATTATGCATGTTTTTGTAGGCCTTGCTACTAGGGTTAAAATAAATTATTAATAGAAAAAATTATGCTAAAACTATAAAATTAGTTTATTATTACATTTCTAGATATAAGTTAATGATATCTTGATTGTAATTTAAACACAAATTACACGAACAATGATTGAACTAGTTCCCATTGTAGGACAGTTGTTGAGTTTGTGTATTGCTGGCCATTCGTTTTAGTCAGCACAGTAATCACATGTGATAAATTTACTTTCAAGCAGAGGATCCATACTGCTGTCAACTCTATTCCAGTGATTTATTCTAGAATTCAAGTCTCTACAGAGCATCATGCTTTGTTCTCAGGAGAGGGTAATTGTTCCTGTGTCCTTGGGCTCTGATTCTCGTCTCTCACTTAACACTAGTCAATGAAATAACAATTGTGTTAAGAGGGGACACAGCCTCCTTGGTTCCTTAGTCAATGTAGTAATTGCCCAGATAGATCTGTTCCCCTCAGAAGCAATTTCTTTATGTGTGATAGGTTCAGTGGCCTCTTCAGAGTAAAAATCAATATGAATTTGAAAATATTTTCACGAGTTCAAAATCATGTGGCTAAAATGGCCTATTATTCAAGAATTTTTTTTCTTATTTTTTCATCAACACACACATACATGCACACACCCCAAAGCACATACATAAGGAATACACTTTATGTTTTATTTGTTACATGTAAAAATAGTAAAAATAGTGAATTGGACTAAATTCATACAGTGAATAGCAATAAAAGCATTTCTCATTTAGTTTGTTCACTGGTATATATTCAGTTTAAATAAATTTTATCTTTCTTTTTCCCCCATCTTTTTTTCTTTTTTTTTTTTTTTTTTTAAACTAAGCTTTTACCATAGGATGTGTGTACTTCCTAGAGAGAGACAGAGAGAGGGAAAGTGAGACGTCATCCTCTAGCGAGGACAAACATGCCACAATCCCTTTTCCTCCATTCTTGAGATTTTGGACACACATGTCTACACAGTGTGATCTTAGAACCATTGAGTCTAGGACTCAAACCACAGTCAGCCATGTGGGAATCCAGTGCCTTAACCTCCATGCCACCCACCGGCCCTTCCCTGTCTTATTCTTTTCCTTTCATTCTACATTTTACAGAAATATTTTACAAAGGAAAGAAAACGTATAAATAGGCATACAAATTTTGTTAATTCTTTCCTGGGCTGGTGTCATGCTTTTGCTATTAAATCTACTAAAAACTTAGAAAGATCTACTCAATCTCAAATGTAACTGATACTACATTGTTAAATAAAATGCCTTAGATCAGAACTTTACTATTTTTCAAAAGACATACGCTTATTGAAATAAAATCAGTTAATGTTACAAGTGCTTATCTATTTATATATAAACATTTATTTATTCAAATTGATTTCTAAAATTAAGTGATTTGTTGCATACAAAAATGCTTTTTTAGATTGTCCTTTTTATTCATTTATTTTTTAGTTAATTTTTAAAATTTCATTTTCTTTTATACATTCAATCACATTATTATTTGGCTTATAAAATGGATATTTCAACAGGTGAACATTTCTCCTTAGTACAGTTGATAAAACTATAAAATATCTTCAACAGATAATACCACATTTCTTTGGGCCATTAATGCTTTGCCTCCATATTTTTTTCCTAAATGTTCTTCCTCAGACCCTCCTCTTTCACACACACTATATCTGGTATTTACATCTATATTATGTGTTTCTATATCCTTTAGTCAATTAGTTTCAGTCACAGAGTTTGGACATTAGGTATATATTAAGTGGGGACATACAATGCCTCTCCTAAGAAATGTTTTTAAACCCTTCACATATATCTCTAATTGACTAATCTGTGAAGCCTGCCCTTTGGTTTTCACTCTTACACATACTCTTCCTTTAGATCTGTGTCTATTCATTGTTTAATTCATAACTTTTACTACAAATTATTGTTTGTTACATAAATTGAAATAAGTTTGGAAAAATGTAACTTTGATATATATTTAGGTAAAAACATTCGAAGTCACTAATTCTATAAATACTGAGTAGGTTATGTTTACTCTTCAAATGCTTGTAGTAATACTAGCACATAGTAAGTGTTACACAATGTTAATAATCAGAGGTACAAATGTATCTGGTGTGTTTCTCTGTGTTAATATTATGATAACATTGACAGTTATGTAGCCCTTATTACATGCCATCTATTGTTATATTCACTCAATATATATTGAGTTATTTAGTATTCATTGGCAACTTTTGAGTTTATATAAAGCTAACTGACAAAGCTAACACAACAATTAGTCAGTTAAGATTCAATTCCAGGCAGCTTGGTTATTGAGACCACTGAATAAATAAATTTTAAAAATGTAAAAATATTTAACAGTCAAATTATTTGGGTGAGAAAGTTAGAACTGGCTTATTCATTGATTTATTTGGTTTCTTCTTTATATTTTTTATTTTTTAATATATAGGAGGGTCAGATGACATGCTGGTTAAAGCAGTTGGATCCCACATGGCCAAATACGTGGCTGGAGTCCCAGACCTGGCAGCTTGGAGCGGGCACATCTGTGTCTGTGCCTAAAGTCTCAAGGGGAGAATGGATGAGAAGGGGTTGCAGTGTGGCCATTCCTGTCAGGGGTGCTTTCTCACCTTCTCTATCTGTATCTCTCTGGTGAGGGCAGGCACCCTATAGTAAAAAACAAAACAAAACAAAACAAAAACAAAATGATATTTTAAGCTTTCTGCATGAAAATTATATTATTGGAAAAAATGTTTTCAAGAATGCTGAAATATATACTTGTTATATTTTACTGCTTGATAATATTTTATTATATGGATTTGCAACATTTTCTTTATTCATTTATCACTCAATGTACTTTTCTGTTGCTGCTACTTGTTTGGCTGTAACAAATAGTTGCACCATAAATATTTGCAAGCAAAATTTTTAACATGTATTTTCAACTATTTCGGCTATACACCTAGATGTGAAGTTGCTGAATCATATAGTAATTCCACGTTTTCTTATTTGAGGAAGTCCTAGTGTCTTCTAAAATCCTTCTGCATTTACAGTTCTACCAGCAAAATGTAAATGTTCAAATTTCTCAACATACTCATGAATACATATCATTATTATATTTTATGGAAGTAGTGATACTGGTATGTGGAAAGGGCTAATTTCCTAGAAGTTTGTTTCGAATATTCCTAAAAATGAATGATGTTAAAATTGCCCCCTTTTTTTGGGTCATTATTATGAAATCTTTGAAGAAATGTCTATTAAAATCATTTGCCCTTTTTTTTTTTTTTTTTACTTGGGTTACTTGTCATTTGCTTTGTTAAATTCTAAGAGTTCCATATGTAATCTGCACAGAAGATTCTTAATTAAACATAGAAATTGCAAAAATATTCTCCCTTTATTTATTGATAACCTATTCTTCTATATTGGTATACTTATTATATACTAATTTATGAATTCCTCAGACTTTTTCCAACTACAAGATTATGTCGCTTGTAAACATATTCCATTTCCATTTTGATAAATTTTATTTATTTGTCTTGCTTTATTTTCCTGACTTAAACTGCTAATACAATGTTAAATAGAAATGGCAAGAGCAGATATCCTTCTTGCTTCCCTGGTTTTTTTTAGAGGCAAAGTTACCACTGAGTCTAATGTTAGGGGTGGAGTTTTTATGTATGTCCCTATCAGAATGTGGAAATTCCACTCTATTCATAATTTGTTCAGCGTTTTGATCATAAAATGTGTCAAATATAGTTCAACACTATTTCTACTTTTGCTGAAATGATACTGTGATTTTTGTTCCTCATTATTAATATGACATATTACATTGATTATTATTATTTTAGAGTTTTGACATAGGGTATGTTTGCTTGCCGGAGAGAGCAGTAAGAGGAAAAGTGAGAAGTCATCTCCCAGAGGGAATGGCCACCATGCTGCATTCCCCTCCTTCCATTCTCCTCTCGGGACCTTGTGCATGTGCGTCCATGGGCCTGGTATGATTCTCCAGCCACTGGTAGTCCTGTACCATAACCACCATGTCACCTGCAAGCCCCAAGATTGATTTTTTTTTTTTTTATGTTAAACCTTCCTTGTATTCTGGGAAAAAAATATTATCATGGTGTACAATGCCTTTTATATATTGGTGAAATTGTTTGGTAATATTTTTTGAGTATTTTACATCTATATTTATTTATTTATTTTAGAGAGAGATTTGTGCTATAAAGTGCGTGTTCTTGCTGGAGAGACAGAAAGAAAGAAAGAAATCATCCCCCAGGTGGATGGTCATGCTCCAATCCTGTCTCCTCTACTTTTGAACCATGGTCAGCCATGTGGAAGTCCAATGACCTAACCATTACACCATCTGCTGGTCACCACCTATATTCGTTTTTTGTTTTTGGAGAGGTTTTTGCTATAGGGTACATGTGCTCTATAGTGTGCAGAAAGAGACAGAGAGACAGAAAGCAAGAAGTTACCTCCCCAGGGGGGGATGGCCATGCTGCAATCCCTTCTCCTTTATTCTCCTCTTGGGATCTTGGGCATGCACGTACACATGCCCAGCCTGAGATGAAACCACCAGTCCAGGACTCGAATCATGGTTGACTACATGGGAGTCCAATGATGTAGCCATTACACCAGCTGTTGGTCCCGCATCTATATTCTTTTAAGAACATTCTTAACTGTAGAAAGTTTGGAATTTCAAGGCTGATCAAGAAAAAGAAAATGTATATGACATATGCACAATGAGCTTTATTCGGCAAATACTTTGACAGGCTTGCATTGGACCGAGTCCCTCACAGCCTGCCAACTTTGAGACACAGCAGAATAGGACTACTATACAGAAGGAGAAGAGAAAAACTGTGTGTCTAGAAGACAAGTGAATAGGTACAGGGTCTTCAGCAGCATGATGGCAGTCTCTGAGTTAGAGAACTCTTAAGGGCGTCCATGGTTTGGGGTCATTTATAGCCCAAGGGCTTTTCTTATCTATAGGTAACAGATTTTTTTTTTTTTTTTGGAGAGATTTTTTTCTATAGGGTGAGTGTGCTCACCAGAAAAACGGGAGAGAGACAGAGAGACAAAACTGAGAAATCATCCTCTGGAGGGTGGGGAATGGCTATACTGCAATTCCTTCTCCTCTACACTCCTCCTGGGATTCTGAGCATATACACATGTGACCAGCATGAATTTCAAACTACTAAGTGAGGGGTGTGAACCGTGACCACATGTGGGAGTCCAGTGCATTAACCACGACACTGTCTGGAGGCCCCTAGATAACAGATGTGAAGTGTAGTTTTTTGGGAGTATGCAAAGCAAGAATGTTTTAAATGTCTAAACACATGCTTATTTGGGTGATCTCTAAAGCAAATGAACATGTAAAAATTAGAATTTGTTGCCAGTAGGCTTTTAAACTAATGGCTCCAATTTGCTATGAAAAAGTAAGCAACACACAGGTAATATGTAGGAATCACCTTTGGCTTGTTTACACAACACTGAGAAACATCAGTCCAGATTTTTCTTTTCACGTATTTGTCTGAGTATTAGAGAAAAACTGGTCTGATACAGTTGGGAAGTTTTCCATATTTTTCTATCATTTGGAAAAGTGTGAAAAGTGTGCTGTTAATTCTCTTTCATTGTTGGTAGAATTCACTAGTGATATTTTTTTCTGGGATTTTTTTTCTTGGTGTGTGGGGGTGAACGGGTGACATGGTACAATATTTTCTCCTCCATTCCGCCATCTTTCTGGGTTCGTAACATGCACACATGGTGTGTTTTCCAAGCCACAGTGCGCCCTGTGATATTTGGCTCCCTTAATCATGAGCCTGCAGGGCCAGCCCTTGTTGTTCTTTTTTCCTATTTTTCTTCTGTGCTCCATTTATTCCTACTTCAGTCATTATTACTTCTTTCATCGGCCTACACTGGCTTTAGTTTACTCCATCTTTTTACAATGGAAGTCTAGGTTGTTTATTTGGGCACGTTTTTCAATTGGCATTTATAGTTATAAACGTCCATTTATTAACTGTTGTACTTGTGTCCCTTTAATTTTTGTATGCTGTTTATTTTATTTCTGTGATGTCTTCTTTGAACTTTGGGTGATTTGGGAATTTATTGTTTAATTTTCAAATATTTGTGAATTTACTATATTTCTGTCTATTCTTGTTCTCTAACTTAATTTCACTATAATCAGAGAATATGTGTTATATAATGTCAATCTTTTAAAATTCACTGAATCATATTTTGTAGACTAACATATGGTCTATTCTAGGGAATGTTCCATATGCACTTGCCCATAATGCATATTCTGCCGTGGTTCTATAGAGCGTTTTCTATTTGTTGTACTATTATGGTCATACAAAATACGTTTTTAAACATAACAAGCACATCAACAAAATTTTATAATAATTGTTTATGCAGTTTTCTTTAAAACTGATGAAAGAAAGCGAAACAAAATGTTTATATTGCATTTTTAAATACCTATGCAGTTAACTTTATTGGTGCTTTTTATTTCTTTGCATGAATTTGAGTTACTGCATCATTTTCTTTAATTTTAGCAAAAAGAATTTCTTTTCCTACTCCTTGTAAGAAAAATCTACTTGCAATGTCTCTCCATTCTGGTTTATCTAAAAAAGTTTTAATTTCTCTTCTATTTTTGAAAGAGAATTTACCTAGTATTTTTGTTGACATTATTTGTCTATAACACTAAAAATATCACCCCACTGTCTCTTGGCCTCATAGTTTCTTATAAGATGTAAGTTATTAATCTCAATTGATTTTTCTGGAACTTGGTAAGTCATTTTACTCTTGCCAACTTCAAACTTCTCTTTTTTTTCTTTGTCTTTTAACTCTTTGAATATGGTGTGTCAGAAATGGAACTACATGTTATTATTCTACCTAGAGCTTCTTGAGTATGTAGATTTATTATTTTCTATTTACTATAGGTAGTCTTATGATAGTTTTTCAAATTTTTGTTTTTTTCTTTCTTTTCACCTTCTAGGCTTCTCAGTATGCATGTATGGGTACAATTGATGTTATTCCAACTTAGCAAAGGCTTATTAATTTTTCTTCATTTTCTTTTTCTTTTCCTCTACAAAAATGACCTCAACTGGTTTGATTTAAAGCCTGTTTACTTTTATGTCCTGGTAGCTCAAATAGGTATTGAGACCCTTTAGGAATCTGTGATTTTTAAAAATATATCAGTTATTGTACTTTACAACTTCCAAATTTTTGTTTGACCTTTTTCTATAATTTTTATTTATTCCTATTGGGTAAGATAACATCGTCGTACATTGTCTTAATTTTTCAGACCTGATTTTCTTTGTTCTTTGAATGAGTTAATATTTGTGATAAACATTCTTAGTTTATTAACTCAAAGGCATATGATCCTCAGAGGAATTTTGTTCCCTCTTTCTCTCCCTTTCCATATATATACATTCCTATTATTTTGCATGCCATGCAATTTGCAATTGAAAGGTGGACTTTGTAAGTTTTAGGTAAAATGTGAAACAACCTGATAACAGTGTATCAGTTTCCTTCATTCCTAAAGATTATTTTTGCCTGTGTTGCTGAGTATTACTTTAGCAACTGTCCTGGAATTATCTGTAGATTGCATATACCCTGAAGTGTCAAGTCACTGAGTTCTTTAAAACATTTTTTATTTTTAATATCTATTTTTATTTTATACTCTACCTTCCTTGGGTTTACTCCTGGGACAGAGTGATTTAGAAGTCAATTACTGGCTAGAATGCCTTAAATGCTTTGACTGTCTTCCACCTACTGACAAGGGAATCTTGTGAGTTGGTACACCTTCAAACTGCAGTTTATAATACGGACTTACTTTTCATTTTCTACTTTTCAAACCAGAGGCCAGTGACTGGTGCTTTTTTTTTTTTTTTTTTTCCTCTACTTCTTTTCTGGGCATGTGTACTTACATTCAGTCTTTTCACATTGACAGAAACTTGGTGGAGCTTTAAGAAATGCCTTATGGATTTAAAATTGTCTGTTCTGTGGGGGCCAGAAGGTGTGTAGTGGTTAATTCACAGGACTCTCAAATGCCAATGGTGATTTGAGCTCCGGGCCCAGAGACTTGAAAATCAGACTGTGCATATGTGTCCACATGTCCAAAATCCCAGGAGGTGAATGGGGCAGAAGGAATTGAGGTATGGTCATTCCTCGGTGGGTGATTACTCACTTTGCCTCTCAGTCTCTCTCCAAAAAGCACACATGCCTTATAGCAAAAACAAAAAAATACTGTTTTGTGATTTAAGAATAGATAAGCACGAGCAAAAACATACATACAAATACCTCCACACACAAAGTTTAAAATATCAGTCAAAGCCAGATAAAGGTGCAGAGGAAGTGCCACTTAACCCAAATGAGAAGATCCTGGGTTTGCATCTTGAGGCTTCCATGTACAAACCCGGCATGCCTCTATGCCCCTGAACTTGGCTGGCTGAACCTAAAAGAGAATCATGGCATGGGGACTTTGCTGCAGATGTTTCTTTCTGTCTGTCTGCCTCTCTTTTTCTCTCATAAAATATAAAATAGAACAAACTTTTAAAATATAAAAGTAAAATGTCAAGGGGCCAGCAGGTGGTGTGGTGGTTAAGGCACTGTACTTCAGACCTGGAGGCTTGCTTTCTCTATTCTCCTCTTTCTATCTATCTCTCTCTGGTGAATGCACATCTCCTATAGAAATATTTTAAAAAGAGATAGCAGTTGGCGTAATGGTTATGTTGCTGGACTCCCATGTAGCGGTCTGCGGTTCGAGTCCCGGACCCAGTGGCTAAAACTCACACCAGGTGCGTGTGCGTGTGTGTCCAAGATCTCGAGAGGAGAATGGAGAAGGGATTGCGGCATGGCCATCTTTCCTGGGGGATGATTTCTCGCTTTCTGTCTCTCTGTCTCTTTCTGTCTTTCTGGTGAGTGCACATGCCCTATAGAAAAATCTCTCCAAAAAAAAAAAAAGAAAAATTAAAAAAATAATAGTAATAACAATAATTAAAATTAAATAATTATTTAATAAAATAAAAATCATTTCAATGAGTAGCATAATGTTAAAAACATGATAATTGAATGGAATTTGCACTTTTCATCAGAATACTTATTTTTTGAATTATTTATTTAATTTTATTTATCATTTAATTTAATTTGTTACAGAATTTGTTCATCCACCAGATTGAGAGCGAGAGAAAGGGAAAGTGAGAAAGCAAGCCTACAGGTCTGGGACTCAAATCATGGCTAGCTATATGAGAGTCCAGTGTCTTAAAGACCACGCCACCTGCTGGCAGTATATTTGTAATTTTTTTTGTATAGTCTACTTTAGGAACATTTTAAGGGGGAAGTGTGAATAAACTGAAAATTATTTCATTGTCTAATAAGAATGTGTTTTATCATCAGTGAAATTTTTGTGCATCTTATAAGTATGAAATATTTTAGTTAATACTTTGGAAATAAATGAAAACGTTAACATATTTGAAAAGATATAAATGATGATATGTAATAAAATTTATACAGTGAATTATCTATGCATTTAAAACAAGATGATTTAATACTTTTAGCATCTTTTAAATCTGATATTAAAATAATGCTTTTAATTTTGAGGTTCTGCAGTAAAGTGGAGAGATTAGTCCCTACTTAGAAATTATATTTTTAAGAATTACAAAACAAATGTACATTTGACAGCTAGCAGAATTATAAACTGTTTATATAAAAATGAAATTCAATGAGTGTGTTACATGGAGTCTAATTAAGTGAATTCTATGAAATGCGAATTAATTGTATTTTCCACCAAACCACCATCTGCTTCTAATAACTTAAGATTGAATGAAAGAATTGTATTATACACAAATTATTCATCTTTTATTTTGCTATAGAGAAAGCAGAATGAGAACATAAACTGTTTTATACATCATTACAGATTTTTTCTTATGGGTAGGTATTTATGTGTGTGTGCATATCTATATTGTCCTTTCCATGTCTATGAATCGAATGAATTTTCTTAAGCAGCAAAGGCAATTTAACAAATTAGTATTGTCTGCTAAGTAATCTTTAATATTTAACTTTCATGTAGTAAGCATATAATTTTCTGGATTAAATAAATGGACTAAGGGCACACCAATATTGAATCGTTTACTTAAAAAATACCAGAAAGCTTATGTAACAGCTAAAAATTGAAATCTGTGATTCTGATAGTTATTAATTATCAAAGTGAGGAACACACATAAAGTTTAGGTTTTATTTACCCATTTTAAACTCCATAAAATCAAAAATGAGAGGATGAATACTATTATCACTTTTTTTCCTTTTTGTCCCAATATGCCTAGACATTAAAGTATCTAATCCTATTAATATTTTCTCACTTGGAAAGCCATGTAATTAGTTTTGCAATATCATGGGGGCAACTTCTTGCACTAGTAAATTATTTTGCCACAATAATTTTTGCAAATCTGTATTACCTTGGTAATAATTCTGAATACAAATACTTCAAAATTGAAATGGGAATATGTTCTGTGGCCTTTGCTCTGTTTCTTTTCTCCTTCCAGTAATTGAATAATAATACATTAAACTCCACTTGGTAGAATTTAAACTAAGAAATTGTATAACTCTGAAAAACAAGAAATCTCATAACAATATTTCAAAGAACTTGCCTTTTTCAATCTATTAAAATATAGCTCTTTAAAACTTTTAGTTTTAGGATCAACAGATGGTGTAGTGGTTACGTTGCTGGACTCCCACATAATTGACTGCAGTTCATGTCCGGACCAGGCGAGTTAAAGCTCACACCAGGCATGTATGCACTCATGCCCTAAGTCTGAGAGGAGAATGGAGGAAAATGATGTAACATGGCCGTCCCCGTTTCTGTCTCTTTCTATATCTCTTCAGTGAGCGTAGGTACCGCATAACAAAAATTTCACTAAAAATAAAAATTGTTTCTATGTAATTCTAAAATGGGAACAGTTGAGTACTATACAAAGAACACATTTACTTGTCTAATGTTAATATAATCCTTTTTGGCCTGATAATTTTTAGCTAAGTTGACATGTAATGAAAAATAATAACATCTGCTATTATTCCATTCTTATTTCATTCTTTTCTCATGCTTATTTGTTTGCTTTTATCTTCCTATAACCTCCATATATTTTCAACTTTACTGAGACCTCATATATATCTCTGGCATTTTATTAGAAAGGATAGTATAGAAAGAATGGCATTCACTGAAAGTGTAGTGGAATCATATACTACTAATAGTTCCAAAGACATAGTCTCTATAATATTCTGGATACAAAATATTAGAGACTAAATAATCAGATTTATTTGACAATTTCCCATGAGATATAACCTGTTTCCTACTAGGGTTTATGAGGAGGTCTAGAAATCCCCAATTTGGGGTGATGCAAATGATTTGATCATTCAGAACTTAAGACAGAAGCAGGGGATAAAAAAGGAGCCAACATGTAGCAGTATCTCAGAATGATTTGCGTGAAATAAAATGCAACTACTGTGTAACCAAGTTGATTCTACTTTGCTTTTGCCCTGTGGGTTCCGAGTCACTCATACACTTAAAAAGCTGTCACATATTATATATGGCCGCACATTCTTGCTACTTTTTCCATTAAGACATGGTCTCATTCTACTGCCCATGACTCTAGGTTACCTTAATTGTTTACTTGATCAATTCAACATGTGGAAAAATACATGCGGGGATTTCCAAAGCTACCTCCTAAGAAGTTTCACAGCTCTTGGCATGCTGCCCCTGGAAAAAGTTTGCCATTTTGTAGAGTCAAACAACCTTGAAACTGACATAGTGCAGGGAGACAAAAAAAGACAGAGGTGTCCGGGCAGCTTCTGCTACTCCAGCCAGACAGAGCAAGTGTCAGATACATGATGGAATGAGACATCTTGTTTCAGCAACTAGCTAAATTCAAGTCTTCAGACATGTGGCCTCGGTCAAGCCATCCCAGACATTCTATTTATTTAAATTCCCTAATTTTGGTCATTGTGGAACAGAGATGAATCCTTTGTTCTGTGATCGAAAGCTTATGACCCATAACATTGCCAACACAAACCCAGGCATGGTGGCTCTGTCAGTAAGGCATTGCTGTGTGATGCTGGAATTACTCTGAGGGCCCTAGGTGTGGATCCCAGGTTGACCTGAACCGGGCATATCCTTGATCCTGGCTGGCTGGAAGGCTGAAGGAACAGAAGAGAAGGTTGCATTATGGTGAGGCCTGATCAAGGAGACTTCTTTCTTTCTCTCTTATGAAAGAAAGAAATAAAGGTAACAACAATAAAAACTGAGTTCATTGAAATGGTTGCTCTGTACAAGTTTATTTTTGGCAGTTTCTTTCACATGACATACTTGCAAAATAGCTATACAGACACTATAATGAGTAACTGTAAGACACACAAAAATGCTTTTGTAGTGCGCATTTAGCGGTGATGAAATGTGTAATATTAGCAGTGATCATCTTTGACCAAAGGATAAGTCTGTCAATTTGTGTGTGCCGTGCATGTCGTACGTGTGCTGAGTGGAAAGGATGTCAAATTCGATTGCCTAGAAACTCTGGACTTTTATTTTTATGCTCCATGTAGTAAATGTTGTAGTTTTGTGTGCAATTATTCTGTTACTTGTTCTTCAATTTAAAAAACATCAACGTTACCACAATACAGCAGAGAACTACAAGAACAGATTTTTAGAAGTCTGCTCGTAAGAACATAGGGCTCAAAATAGAGTAATCCATAGAATATTATAAAATCTGGCAGCACATTACGAAGCACGCCGTATGTCTTTGTCCCACGAATAGTTAGCATTTGTGATTTTGACTATACTTGGTATAACTTGTAGCAATGAAAAATAAATTGAGGCATACATGTTTCCAGACTCATTTGGGGATGATTATCTGTTAACTAACATATGATTTGACCAGCCTGTATTCATGTAGGTAACATTTCTGAATCTTTCTTTAGTAGTCTTTATTTTCCCTGGCATTCTCCATAATTACATTCTTGGGGACAGTGTGAAAGCCACCTATAGAAAGATGATAAGGAAATGAAACAATGATACTGAGGTAATAAAATAAATGAGGTCCCAACCAAGTAGTATCTTTGGTAGCAACAGAACTGCAGTGCAGGAAGTCACATGGCAAAACATGGGACCAGATCTCCAGGTTAACCTGGAAATATATCAGGGGAGTGAACAAATGCCCAAGATCTTGGTAAACAGGAGTGCTGGAGCAAAGGAATCGTACCATGACAATATTCTCTCTCTCTTTTTTTTTTTTTTTTTTTTTTCTGGAGAGGTTTTTGCTATAGGGCGCATGTGCTCGCCAGACAGACAGAGAGAGACAGAGAGACAGAAAGCGAGAAATCACCCCCCAGGGGGCATGGCCAAGCCACAATCCCTCCTCCTCTGTTCTCCTCTTGGGATCTTGGGCACGCACGCATATGCGCCCAGCATGAGTTTTAAGCCACCGGGTCTGGGACACGAACCGTGGTCGACCAAGTGGGAGTCCAGCGACATTACGCTAACTGCTGGTCCCGATAATATTCTCTTCAAGGTATGTAACTATCTCTTGTTCTCTTTCTCTGTCTTTCTCATTCATACATGAGCTAACATGAAATAAAATAAAATAAAATAAAATAATAAATAAATGAATAAATAAATAAATAAATAAATAAATAATAAATAGGAGAAGGAGGTGAAGAAGAAATTAAGATGATCAGGTTCAGACTGCAGCAGGTGGCATGGACTCCCACATGGCCCATGGCCAACTGCAGTATGAGTCATGAGTCCCATTCCTGGAAGCTTAAAAATCACTACAGGCACATGTGCACGTGTGTCCAAAATCTGAAATAAGAATGGCGAAGGGACTGTGGTGCAGCTGTTCCCCTTAGGGGATGATCACTCGCTTTCTCTCTCTTTTTCCAGTGAGTGCAAGCACCCTATGGCAAAAATAAACAAACAAACAAACAAGCAAGCAAATAAAGGGGCTCGTTCAACAGGACTTGTTCCTTCCTCTGGTTCTCGGCCTGTAACAATATCAATGAAAGAGAAGAACTGAGAAAACTCTCGTCTTTTTTCACTGTGACTAACAGCATGTTCCAGGAATACAGTGAGCAATTCGTGGGATATTACACATTCTTCATAAGGAGAGACTGAAACAGAATCCATGAAGTCATTGCTCCTGATTCCTTAGTTATTGGCAGGGGATGTGAGAGTTTGAGATGTAAGATATGGGGGTTGGAAGTGGGAAGAATAGGGATGAAATTATGAAACGTTAAATACAGTGGTTCACCTCTTCCCTGGGTTTTCTTTCTGTGGTTTCAGTTACTAGTAGTCAGTTCTGACCTGCAAATATTAAGTGGAAAATTCCGGAAGTAAACAAGCGATAGTGTATAAATTGTACACTGTTGTCAGTAGCATGATGGAGCTCATGTCCTCCTGCTTTTTTCCACAGGGATGTGAATTATCCTTTTATTCTGTGTATCTACACTGTAGGTGCCACCTACCTGTTAGTCACTTAGAGAAAACAGTATGGATAGGTTTTGGTACTATCCTGACATTCAGCATCTCCTGGGGGTCTGGAATGCAGCCTTTGCAGATAGGGGGACAAGGGGAAGACTACTGTAAAAGAATGACTTTAGGTAAGGAAATCAGATTAGCTGCACTATGTATGTGTGCTTGTGCGTAATAACCTTAAATTTGCAGCCTATATACTGCTGAAATACATTGTTATCACATCACAATGAAGAGCTATCATCACTTGGAATCTCTAAATAGCAAACTGATGAAATCATGTCTTTCTTTCAGATTGGAGAGTATGTGAAGATCTTAGGATATCATCCCTCACAAATTACCATTACATTTCAGAAATCAATACTAATTAACATCGCTCAGACTTTGGTACATCGTAAACATCTTCAGATTTTGTTGTTGTTAACCTACTTATTGTCCTTTTAATGTTTGAAATCCTCTATTCTGTGTCAGTCAGAAACATGGGAGGAATCTAGCCTGCCTTTAGGAAGTAACATTGCAGTGCCTAGAGAAGAGAGAGTGCCGAACTTACTGAAGTTGCCTTTGCCACAATGAAATTACCGATGCCTCTAGAGCTGCTTACAGGTACTTTGTGCAGTTAAACGTCAATGTAAAGTACAAAACTTAGACGTAAGCATAAATAAATAAAGCAACTCACCACTCAACTGTGTGTGAATATGTATGTATGTGTATTTAAGCATCTATACACATATATGTGTGTACTAAGATCTACTTTTCTCCTATTAATGGAAATAAAATCGTATCATTCTCATGTCCTTTGAAACCTAAAGTAATGAAGAATCAAGACATAATTTTCTTTTTGTTGAGTCTGTTTTACTACAAACAACTTCAAGAAAAACTACGAGGAAAACTGACATTCAGGCTGAGATAAAGGAGTACTGAGAGTTTGGGTAAACAGGACCCAAGTCCATTTAAAGAAGCAGGCCCTGTGTATACCCAGACATCTCTACAAAAGAGAGAATAGTCATGTTCTAGCGAGAAAATCTGAAAATTAGAACTTTATGTGAAATATTGCAGTCCATAAATTTTGAAAACTAAATAAAAATAAATGTTAAAAGCCACAGATACTCTTTCGATAAGGTTCTCTGAAAGAGAACAAAATTAATATTGGACTAAATTATCACTCGAATCTGAAATTAAATTGATCAACTTCATAACATAAAATAAAGGGACAAAAGGAAATGTGTTAAAAGCAGTCCATTTATAATCCTCTGAATAGATATTGGTACTTATGGACAATATCTAAATAAATTCTTAAAAATTATTGCTTAGATGACATTTGTAAGTAAAATTTCCTTAATTTTGGTGTGCTGAAAAAATATAATTTCTAGAGAAAATCTTCAGCTTTTTTCTACAGCCTGCTCCTTCACTCTCCTTGTCACAATACTGTGAATCTAAACCTGAATCCCTCTCATAAGTCAAGTTGTTCTCTTGTCTTTGTTTAAAACATCTCAGCTGATAACCCAAAGGCTCAGTATTTAAGAAATTAGGATCAAAACTTCTTCAAATTCCTCTCTTCTACTTCCAGATGTATCATAGTTTTTGTTTTTTATCTTCTTCCATTGTAAAGTCAAATATTATTTGAATTCTGAGTAAGCTAACTTTTCTACGTGTGATTGTTACTCTAAACAACCTCATATTCTTTAATCATCTATTTTAACAATTCTTATCACTTTGAGAATTGTTTGTTTACTCAGTCTTTGTCCAATATTTTTTTTCCTTATTTCCTTTACATACAAAGTCACTTGGGCATTTCAAATTTTAAAATGTTATTTCTTAACAATATTCTCTCCATGAGCTACTATACCATTTCTCTCCATTAAAAAATAATTTTGAACTCTTATTTGAAATAGTAGTCTAGAATTCCAAGCTCTAGTTTTTATAGATCCATTTTCCCTAAAATATACTGCAGTACTGTGTTGCTCTGTGAATTCCAAGAGAGCTATATAGAAATAATCATTCCTTTGGAGGCATTTTAATTTACCTTTGAAAAATTACTTCAGATACCTTTTATGGTAATATCTTACTTTCGTTCTCTTTGTCCATCTGTTTTACAACTATTTGAATATGTATCTTTAACATAAATATTGATATATTTGAATCTATATGTAAAATTAATGTCATTGTACTTGTCTCATGTGTTTTATATTCCTGTTGAATCCTTTCTCTCCACCTCTTAATGCATTCTCATTTTTATATATTACAACATTTTTTTTAGAGGTTTTTGCTATAGGGCGAGTGCGCTCGCCAGACAGACAGAGAGAGACAGAGAGATAGAAAGTGAGAAATCACCCCCTGGGGGGATGGCCATGCCGCAATCCCTTCTCCTCCATTCTCCTCTCGGGATCTTAGGCACGCATGCACACGCACCCGGAGTGAGTTTTAAGCCACCGGATCTGGGACGCAAACCATGGTCGACTACGTGGGAGTCCAGCGACATAGCCATTACGCTAACTGCTGGTCCCTAGCAATTTATTCATAAATACTACATCAACTTTTTTTGCATTTGTTTCCAGGAGGATTTGTTCTATGATTTTATTTTATACTAATATAAGTTAAATATTATATGAGATATAGTCTATCATTATAAAAGGTGTTGGGGAGGTAGACAATGGCAGAGTGGTAAAACGTGACTTTGTGAGGCAATCCCACATGAGAAGGCTCCTGGTTCAAGTCCAGAGATTTCCTGAGTACATGGAGCTGGTGTTCTCCTATAATATGGATTTGGCTTCCAGTTCAGGGTATATGATGTGGTCAGGGCCCGTTGGGGGGTGTGCTCACTCTCTGTCTACTTCTCTCAAGAAAGAAATAAATAAACTTCAAAAAAAAAGGGTTAGGAAATAGTTACTTCTCTCCCTCAATATTCTAATTATTATTTTAAAGTTTAATTATACTTGCTAATTAACCCATATAAGCCTGAATTTTTCTTCATGCAGAAAGTATTTTATTTATCTATTTATGCTATAGAATGCACATGCTCACTAGAGAAAGAGAGAGAGAGGGAAAGAAGAAAGCACTTCTGATGGGGAATTGGTAACCCTGCGATCCCTTCCCATCCATTTGGGATGCTGGACATGTATGCACATGCTCCTGGCATATTTCTAAAGCTGTCATGTCCAGGACACTAACCATGCAGTTGGTCAAATGGGATTCAGTTGCCCTACCACCAGACAGTGGAGCTGGCCTGTGAAAAGATGCACTTTGATTTCCTGACATTTCAACATTTTCAAACGTACAGTTATTTTGTTTATTATAATATGCCTTGTAATATCTGTAGTAATGCTCTCTTTTTCTATCTGGAGAGAAATCTTCATAAATGTTTATCAATTTTATTAATGCTTGTGAGAACTGAATTCAAATTTTGTGATCTATATTTCTGATTTATTTTCTACTTCATTGTTCTATGATTCTTCATTATTTCCTTATATATTTTTCTAATAAAAATTTCTAAATTTTTTAGCTTTTATGATTAAAAGTTGTATCACTGATTTAATCCCCTTTCTCTATATTGCATATTATATATATATATATATATATATATATATATATATGTATACTTATGCCTACTAACTTCTTCTAAACCCTGATTTTTCTTTTTCTCACTTATTTGATTTAGTGTTTTTATACTCTTTCATTTTGAAACATCTTCTACATTCTTATAATCTATTTTTGACATGTAATTTATGTTGAACGACATGGCTTTATGGCCCAAACATTGGGAGTTTCTAGATATCTTGTTTTCTAGTTTAATTTCATTGTACTCAGAACTCAAACTCTGATATTGCCAATATTCTTAAATCTATTGAAACTTATTATATGGCCCAGAATATGATTTTTGTTGGTGAATATTCTATTTTTATTGGGGAAAGGGAGATAGCATAGTTTTTGGATATCATTCTTTCAATGTCAATTTGATCAGTGGATTCCTCTTTTCTTACTAATTATTTGTTTACTTATCTATTGGTTACCGAGAGAATAGAGTTCAATATCTTTAATATGGCTGTAGAGCTGCTCTTTTCTCAGTTATGTGTTTGAATCTTTACCATTAAGTATGTACTAATTTAGTGTTGTATGTCATTTTGGTGAATTGACATTTAGTTTTAGATTTTTAATTACTTTTTTTGTGTGTGTGTGGAGTACAATATGGTTTGTCACAGCATGCATACGGTATATAATTGTCAAATTGAACATCGAATAATAGTTCAGCTTATTTTTTTGTAATTATATCTTGTATTGTCAATGACAATTTTTACTCTGCTGTGTTAACTATAACCATAATAAAATGTTTTATCTTAAGTCTGCCCACTTTTTGAAAACTGCTTTCTTTTTCTGATAAATACAGTCACACCAACTTCCTTACTGTTGGTATGGGTACTTATTCTACTGATATTAATTTAGCAAAACTTTTGTGTCTGTATTTAAAGTCTTCCAATCTCGTTTTCATTTTGATGTCTTGCTTTATATGGAGTCTAAATTTATATTCTTTTGGTTCTGTATAAGTCTAACATCTTTATATGTCGGGTTTTGGTTATATTTCTTTGTTTCTTTTTCCATTTATTCTACTCCCAATTTTTGAGATAATTATCTTTTTATTTATTTTATTTTCTCTTCTCTGTTTATATTTAGGCTACAACTCTTTGTTTTTAATTTCATCAGTTGTACTCTAGCTGATGTTCAGGTGCCTTATATATAGAGCGACATTGTGTTCAACCATCATTTGTGTCAGTTTAAATCAAAAGTTAAAGTAATTAAAATTATACAGCATTAAAAATTCAGTCTGAAGCTGCACTAGCCACATTCAAAGGTTTATTAGTCATCTGTAGTCAGTGGTTACATGATTAGATATCATAAATTTTGGATATCATGCATTTTTACCCTTGCAGAAAGTTCTATTGGACAATGTCACCTTGAGTTTATAGTATGAATCTTCAACTTATCACATTTAATCTGCAAATAATTTTATACTACTTCAACATTGCAAGGTTCTCACAGCAATGTAATTCCATTTATATCTTTTTATACTTCTTGTACTTTTATTTTCATAAATTTTATTTCCCTGTATAATAAATTCCCCATAATATATTTGCATCGTTTTTGCTTTGGCCAGTAATATTTAAAACATTTTTATATGTAAATATTCACAACTGCATCCACTTGTAAACAGTAATAAAAAGTTAATTTATAAACATTTTAATTTTTACTTTCCTAGTGCTTTTCTTCTTGCAGATCTACAATTTCATACAGTATCCTTTCCCTTCATTCTGAAGACCTGTGTAATAATTTCTTGGCATTTCTTTCTATTGGTGATAGAGTCTCACTGACATTTCTGTCTGAAAATATTTTTATAACTTCATTTTAGAAGATTGTGGCACTTTTTAATCTGGTTGCCAAGTTTTTTTTTTTTTTTAATATTTTACAACTCTGAAAATGTTATTTCATTATTAGTTTCCATTGATACTTAAATAAATAGCCATATAACAATGCTCCATTCTAAGTTATACTCCCTCCACCTTTGGACAAGTTGTAAGTTTTCTTTTTACTTTTCAGTGATAGAATTTAAGGAAAGGGTCACTGAGGTCTGAAGACCTGGGTTTGAGTATCAAGTATGAAATTTCTGATCTGTAAAATCAGCAAATACTTGATTCTCAGTTGATTCCATATATAAAGAAGCAGTGATAATAAAAAAGCTACTCTGTATTAATGATTAAATTAGTAACGCTGTATGAATGCTTTGATCAACATATCACATATCTTTTTTTTTGGAGAGGTTTTTGTATAGGGTGCATGTGCTAGCCAGAAAGATAGACAGAGATAGAGATAGAAACCAAGAAATCAACGCCCAAAAGGAATGGCCATGCTACAATCCCTTCTCCTCCATTCTCCTCTTGGGATCTTGGGCATGCATGCTCATGCGCCTGGCACGAGCTTAAGCCACTGGGTTCGGGACTCGAACAGTGCTCTACCACATGGGAGTCCAGCGACATAGCCATTATGCCAACTGCTGGGCCCAATATATATCACATATCTTAAGTGATCAGGGGATGATATTTATTATTGCTTTCTGTGTTTTCTCATGTATATTGCAGATTGTATACTGTTTGAGATTTTTAAAAAGCCATGTATTAATTTTTCTGTTTTTCTAGATCAGAAAAATTTCCTTGTTCTTTTGGCATTTCTACATATCATAAATGTAGAAATTATCTGTGGATTTTTTTCTATTACTATGTGTTTTGTCAAAATAAAATTTGCTTTGAAGCATCTGTGTGCTTAAGTATGTTCTTTATTGTGTTTAGTAAATACATTTGTTTTATATGTCATAATTTTACTGAAAATATTGTCTTCTTTTTGTTTTTTTAAGACCCATATGCTAAAGAAAGTATAATTTTCCTTAAAAAGTACAAATATTTAATGTACAAATATCAACTTTAAAATGTCTACATTAAATGGAAATATATTACTCATAAAATAAGGTATAAAAATAACCAATAGATTAATTATTTTATTTAACATTGATAATTTTCTACCTGTTACATCTCAGACACAAACTAAGTGCTGGAAATATAACAGTGGATTAGAAAAAGACCTTTTAATTAAGTAGATATTTTTCATTGTAGGAGATGAGAAAAGCAACAATAATAAAAGAGAGAAGGTTTCAAAATTTATCACCTGACAACTCTGAAATAGATAAAATCACAGCACTTATAATTTATCAATATCTTATATTAATTTTCTCAAAAAACCACCACCATATAGTTAATTTTATTCAGTAAACTAAGTCTCTGAAAAAATAATATATATATATATATATTTATTTATTTTTATTAGAGATTTTTTGCTATAGGGTGTGTGCACTCGTCAGACAGACAGAGATACAGAGAGATAGAAAGCGAGAAATCACCCCCCAGGGGGATGACCACGCCGCAATCCCTTCTCCTCCATTATCCTCTTGGGATCTTGGGCACGCACACACATGCGCTCGGCGTGAGTTTTAAGCCACCGTGTCCGGGACGCGAACCACAGTCGACTACATGGGAGTCCAGTGACATAGCCATTACACCAACTGCTGGTCCCTGAAAATAATTTTTTAAAAATTCTGGTGAAGACATTTTATGTTCTACAAAAATATAATTATACGATATTCTTCAAAAAGTAAAAAAATAATTCCTTTAATGACCCCCAAGTATTGTGTTTTTATAGTAATAATCTCTCTTTTTAAAACTAAATGTGTGATTTGTAATAGTCAACTGATTCATTGGATTTATGTTTTTGCTTTCCTTTATTTAGATGTACATTAAGGCTAGTTGAAATTGGTATGTTTTAGCACCAGATGATGATGCAGTGGTAAAATGTGGAACTCTGCAAGAGAGGTTACTGTATGAAGAACAAGTTGGGGATATTATCTTTCTTTTCTCTCTCTCTCACTTACGAAAAAATATATATACTTAAACCAAAGTTTTGAAGTGTACATTTTGCCAAATCAGTTCTATTATCATTAAAAATGGTAAGATAAGGGGACCAGCAGTTAGCATAATGGCTATGTCGCTGGACTCCCATGTAGTCGACCGTGGTTCACATCCCGGATCTGGTGGCTTAAAACTCACACTGGGCACATGTAT
The DNA here is from genome assembly GCA_026018925.1 of Tupaia tana. Taxonomy (NCBI): domain Eukaryota; kingdom Metazoa; phylum Chordata; class Mammalia; order Scandentia; family Tupaiidae; genus Tupaia; species Tupaia tana. Next base: position 160,112,414 of record JAKSZU010000001.1, read on the forward strand.
GTGCGTGCCCAAGATCCCAAGAGGAGAATGGAGAAGGGATTGCGGCGTGGCCATCCCCCCAAGGGGTGATTTCTCACTTTCTGTCTCTCTGTCTCTCTCTGTCTGGCGAGCACACGCGCCCTATAGCAAAAGCCTCTCAAAAAAAAAAAAAATAGGTAAGATAAAATGCTAAATGATGCCAATACATACAATTTGCTGGTCAAAAATATTAGTTTGATTGGGTCTTCATGACAAAATACCACAGACACAGTGACTTAAAGTAACAGAAATTTATTTGTTCACAGTCTAAAGGCCAGAATCCGAGATCAAGGTGTTTCAGGTCTGGTTCCTTCCAAGATATCTGTCTCTTTGTCTTGCAGGTGGTCACCTTCTTGCTGGAACCTCACATGGAATTTTCTTTCTGTGCCATTCCTGGTCTCTCTGCCTTACATTGCGTTCTCCTCTTCTTATAAGGACATCAGTCAGATTGAATTAAGTTACACCCTAATAGTCTCATTTTAATTTAATCCTTTTAAAGATTCTATCTTCAAATATAATCACATTCTGAGATACCAGGGAGTTAAAGCTTAAACATATGAGTTTTTGAGAGTGATACGATTATGCTCATAACGTAATGGTAAGAATTCACCACACTACCACAGTTTCTGGTTTAAATATATTAGGAAGACGCCTTTTTAAAAACTGGAGCTATAGCTTAAAATTTGAACTGTTCGAACTTAGTACATTAGATATTCAGTTGTTCTTATATATAGCAGGTCTACGCTAAATTAATGACAAATGATAACTGGTTTGAATATGCAAATACACTTTCTCCTTTTCTTTCTTTCAGAAAAATAAAATTACTCTTTTGATTCAGAGAGCAAGGGATTAACACCTCTCCTGGGGGACCGAGGTCAGCTTCTTTCATACTATTCTATTGTTCCCTAGACTCCTTGGTTGTCAGGATAAGCACCAGGATTTCAGGACGCCACTCCACAACCGGAAGAGGAAAGAACACTAATTTTACTGATATAATCAGTGACATTAATTATAGATAACACCTGTCCCAGCCTTCTCAGCAGCATGGACTGCTTCATGGAAAACAATTCCTTCACCGACACCAGGGAGGTGCTTGGTCCCAGGATGACCCAAGGGCACCGTATACATCATGCACCCCTTTTCCGCCACTACCACATTGCAATTTACAATGAAACAATCACACAATCTAGGCTCATGCTCCCATGAGAATCCAATACCAATGCTTCTCTCAGGGAGGACTTTGATCTGCAAACTGTCTTTGTGTGTCCTCTGGGTACTGTTTTACTAGGTCTATGTGCCCTCAAAATCTGAAATCTGTGTTTGATTGAACTCATGATTTCTATTCTTTCAGTCAATTCCAAACTTGTTTTCTTTTACTAACTGATTTGCCTTCATGTTCTCTGGTAAGAGCAGATTCTGAATTTCTGCCTCGTTCCCCATCCAACTTAGTAGGAAGATCTTAAAGAAGCATCCATTATTACAAAACTCAACGTAAGATGGTGGTCTCCTCAGGAGATCTGCTGACTGCACACAGTGTCCACATCAGATGTGTTCCCTGTAGACACCTCAGGCTGTCTTCCCGTACTCTTAAACTTGACGTACTCTTAGAATCTGAGGTTGCACCATGAAGTTAACCATCTGATCCATCTGCTAGGCATCTATGGCACAGTCTGATGTTGACATTTCTCTCAGACTTACAGAAGAATTTTTAATATCAAACCACCTCTTAACTTGCCAAATCTAAATTCATAGAAGAAAAAAATAAGAAATAAAAAAATGAAAAACAACAGAAACATCTGCTTATTATGTTTCTCTATTTTCCTCTTCCTGAATCTTTCCCAGTTTCAATCTCTCTGATAAAACATACTTTTTCTAACATTTTATTTTCTTTTTTCCATCTTTCTGGTTAATACCTAATTTGTGTATGTGATAGTCTCACGAATCAATTCACTCTGACTTTGAAATCTGCATTTTGATCACATCCACAGAATTTTTTTTTTTTTTTTTTAAATAAAACTTGACAGTAAGACCAGCAGATGGTCTAGTGGTTCTATTACTGGACTCCACATGGACAACTACGTTTTGAGTCTTGGAGCATGACTTGAAACTCATGCTCAGTGAATGTGAATGCGTTCCCAAAATCCTGAGAGGAGAATGGGAGTTGGCCATCCCCTTGGGAGTGATTTTTCACTTTCCCATTCACTGAGTCGCCCCCCTCCCCATTTACAGGAGCAAAAACCTCTATCGGTTTGTTTCCTTCATCATCCAGTTTAAGAGGTTATTTTGTGAGTTAATGTAGAAGTCTAGATGGATCACATTGATACTAATTATGTTCATCTCAAACACTCCTGCCTATATGAGTAGAACTTCTGCCCACAAGAAGTCTCATTCCAATTTAAGATATTTTTTATTTGGGCTTGATGTAGGCACAACCGTAACTTAAAGCCTATTATGGACAGGAATGTCAAGATGAAAATCTTCAAAAAGCACTTTTCTGACAATTATATTTGTACAATAAATTTGTTTCTCTTAAGTTAATGGTATAGCTTCACAGATGGAGAGTGAGTGTTTGTTGGCCAAAAGTTAGAGGTGGCATTCATGGCATATCTGAAAATTATAACCGGGGCAGTAATCTGTTGACCCTGATAGGCTCCAAAATAGTAGACTTGAGTTTGAAATTGTAGGACCTGTATCAATAACAATTTTTATAGATTGTTCTTTAAGAGAAAGGTCTCCTTGTGAATTTAGGGTGAAATAGGAAATTGGTATCCTGATTCCATTTCTGTGTACCTCATGGCTCACTTACTTAAGTTTTTGTGTTTTTACTTAGTCAGGTCAATTGATCTTTCCCCCCAAATCTTTCCTGTTCATATTAACCTCTAATATATTTCCTAAAGAACACTCATTGTGCTGTACTTAATGACTGAGGGGTTTGCGTTTGTTTTCGTAAGAAAACAATTTGTTTTGAAGTTTGTTCTAGTTTTGCCAGCCCTTTTAAAAACATACACCTTGGGAAGAGCAGATGGCATAAGGTGATACTGCTGGACTTCCACGTAGTCAACCATGGTTCCAGTCTTGGACCTGGTGTGTTGTGGCCATATTCCCTGGAGGGTGATTTCTCGCTTCCTGCCTCTCTGTCTCTTTCTGTTTCTCTCTGTCTCTCCAGTGAGTACAAACATCCTATAGCAAAAATCTCCCTAAAGAAAAAAAAAATGCACCTTGGCATTGGCAACAGAATTTTTTTTTTTTTTTTTTTTTTTTGAGAGGTTTTTGCTATAGGGCACGTGCGCTCGCCAGAAAGACAGAGAGGAAGAGAGACAGAAAGCAAGAAATCACCCCTCAGTGGGGATGGACGTGTCACAATCCCTTCTCATCCATTCTCCTCTCGGGATCTTGGGCATGCATGCACTAGTGCCTGGTGTGAGTTTTAAGCCACAGGTCTGGGATTTGAACCACGGTCAACTACATGGGAGTCCAGTGACATAGCCACTACCGCTAACTGCTGATCCCAACAATGAATTTTTTTTATCATTTTTTGCATGTGTATTAAACCTCCTATTTCCAGTTTAAAATCATTCACATATATTTCAGAATCTTCTGGATTTCTAAATGAGCCTATATCAATGCATTTAGTAATTAACTCATCCTGTCTACCTGTGTGACTGAATAATGAAAAGACTTTGAGAATAGGCTCCAAACGATGTTTTTGAATATCTACAAGTTTTCTGAAAATCTCTGGTCATCTGTGCAATTTGTTGTCTTTTATGTGCTGATGTCTTCTTGTTTGGCCTTTCGTTCTAACTTTTGACATCTAGATTTTTAGTTATTCATCCCCACAAATACCATCAAAACTATCAGTTCAGAGACTATAGTTCAGAATAATAATAAATGTTCTTAATTTAGTGCAGATTATTATCTTGAGTGTGAGATTATTGTGCTTTATTTGCAAAGACTTCATTCTACTTAGCAATGTATTTGTAAGAGTTGATGAATTGTTAAAATATTTTTCGATTCTTACAGAGAACGTGTCTGTTCAACCACCAGGTATACAGTGTACTCAGTCTAGCATTGCTTCACATTAACTTGGGTCCTTTATATTTGTTTGTTTGTTTTTGTCATCCAAACACTGAATTCCAGCTTCAAATTAACATTACAGTCTCTTGAGGATATAGTGTCTTACAGAATTTTTGTTTCCAACATAGATTTACTTGGTCAGAATATGTACAAAGTGCATGTGTGACATCCTCAAAAAGTTCGTGAAAAATGCATATTATGACAAAACTATGCATGTCATTCAAATTTTACTACACCTTCTGTGAACTTTACGAAGTCCTTTTGTATTTTATCAAGATTTTCAAATGCTTCTTGCTAACATTAAAACTTGAGAAGAATCTCTTTGGCTCATGTGTAACCTTGTGAAGGCTACACATTCATCACGTGGGGAAGCCGACTACCAATTTCAATGTGCACAATTCAAATTTAATTGTGTTACATGTGACCTAGAAAGGGACTTTAAAAAACTTCTGAGGCAACTCAAGCATACCAAAAAGTTGTAGAATTGCTCCTTCTGGGGATGCTATTTCATTTTCTTTGGAACAACACAGTGTTTAGCAAAACTGTTGTACTTAGTAGGAGCTCAATAAAGGCTGGTTGAGTTAAAACTTTTATATGCAAGGTGATTATTTTCCCTAATGAGATTGCAATTATTTGCATTTCTTTTTAAAGATGGAAGAATTCTGTAAAATACATCTCAGTGCTGTTCACTTTTCTTTTACTAGTCATGGATTAAAATTTTAATGAGATAGTTAAAGGTAAACACCTTCCAACTAGTTGCTTCAACAAAGGCTGTAATTTTACAGACTTGATTCATATGCAAGCAAATTTCTTCACTAAAAGATAAAAAGTTATACTAATATCTTACATTGTTTAACACTTTATCAATTACTACTTAAAGACCCCGATGGTCTAAGCAAAGTTTATAATTAGGATAAATAGAACATTTTTAATAAGCAGATTTTTGAATGTGCAAATACACATTCACACATAAAACCTTATACATAGAAGGGTAACATTTAAATATTTATCTAAGTGAATTTTGAGGTTGTCATTTTAGCTGCAACTGTTCCCTGCAGGCTCTGTTTTTCACTTCATAAACATTGCAGTGTTCTATTGTCCTATACTGCTGAACAATTCTGAGTTGGATACATTTCCCCAAACACAAGAGATACTGACTTTCTAGCAATGGTACAATAAAATAAAAAAGAGAAGAAACCGTTATAGAATATAATACACAGTACAAAATTCAAAGTTTCATATAGAAAGGAAAATAAAATTTGATTTTCTAATTTAAGTCATCCTCCTGGGTATTTATTATTTTTATCCCTGCTTTTGTAAGATGCTATTATTCTTCATTATTTTAAGAAACAAAGGTAGAATACCATTTTATATGTCTTGTTTTACTTCGATGACATGATTGTATGACTTTAAGTATAAAATAATGAAGGTTCTTTTCATGTAAGATCATTTGAAGTGAAAAATTAAAAACATCTCTATTCTAGAAAAATAAAAAAAGATATTTTTGTGAAACAGTTGAAACAAAGAGAAGCATTGGTCTTGTTGAGGTTTACTTTGCAGAGACTGGCTTCTGGTTCCTCTGGTATTTTCTAGGTAACGGAACATGTCATATTCTTCATTTCAAGGTTAATTCTGCTTATTTGTAATGTCAAAGGTAATCCTTCTCTTAATGGCCTCCTTTTTAAATGGCTTCCTACTCTTATTAAATGAGTTATTACTTCAATAGAATACAATCAATTACCATGAACATTACAATACATTCGAATATCAAGATCTACCCTGCAGAGACATCTGATTGAGCCTGGGAATTTAACTACCTGAAGCTTGCTTAGACAGTTTGTGGGCATTTGGCACGACATTGCATTTCTGAACTTGTTTTGTCTGTAAACAAGGGACCTCTGTCTTCAAGGCAGTCCATCTGGCTATCGTCTGAAGGTTTAATTTGCTTTGGACATTCTGGATGTGCAATGAGCCAGACTTTCCAGTGAGAAACCGTGAGTAAGCATTGCAGGAAGCTTCATTAACTCTTCAAGCATGGAGGTGCCCTGTTAGCCAGCCCTGAGGGTTCTCGCTTGATAGGCAACACTAGATAATTTGGAGGAGTCAGAAGTGACAGGCTCAAGTTCCCTGGGAAATTGCAACTCAGTAAACCGAAGACTGATAGCATGTTCTAATCTGCATAAAACAGTGTGAAAGTACAGCAATGCAATATGGGATTTACAAATGAAACTTAACTCCTTCTAAAAGAATATATTTTTTATATATATATATATATATATATATATATATATATATACACACATACATATATATGTGTGTGTGTGTGTGTGTGTGTGTGTATATATATATATATATGTTTATTAGGCTAGACCAGTCAGCTTCTTTGTGTTCTGTTAGTTCACTTTTCTAATATTTTTATATTTGTTTAATAGTTTTTAATTTAGTTACAACATGTTTAACTAACAGCAGGGAAATGTAGTTGTTAAAAAACTAAAAACATGTCAGTGTTAAGATTGAAACCTAATTTTTGTAATGTCTGATTATTTTAATTATCTCTCATATGTATGAAAGTAATGTTTTATATTCTTTCTAGTTAAAATAAAATCTTAGGCAATTATCACTAGTGATAGAGGTTGAACAAGAGAGAGCAAAGAGGGCGATGTGGAAATTGCTGCGGTCGACATTTCAGTTGGCTCTATTGAGGTGTATCTTCTCTGCCACAAGATTCTAGCACTCCCGTGGGTGATTCCCCTTTAATGTTGTACTACTGAAAAAACTGGTCTGTCGAGAATGAACAAACATTTATTGACATCCTAGTCCTTTTGTGATTTTCTTTAACATTTATGATGATTTACACTATTGTGAGCTTTGTACATAAGTTATTTTATCATCTTGTTTTTCTCTTTTTTTGTACCTCCCCATACAAATTTCCAGTGTTTTCCCCAGACGTTGTATTTACTCTAGGCTGTTGAGGCTAATTGTAATAAGCCAGAGGGCACATATTGTTTCAAATCTACTGGCAATCCTCCCCAAATCCTTCTTTCTTTCGTGTGTTGAAGACGATTCTTTTTTTATTCTTTTACATCGCATTGCCTGCAGAAACATTTTATGAACTATGCAGTATAATGTAGACAATTTTCTTTATGTTCACATTCTCAAACTTATTAAAGACTATCACAGGTACATTTAGACTATACCAGTTTTATTGATTTACTCTCAGATAGACTATAAGACATTTAATAGCTGAAATGATTAGAATCTGCTTTCCCAATAATATGACACTATAGCTGCCATATTACAAAAGCTCAGTAAATATTAGTTAATTTAGTGTAGATCATTTTTGTGGTATTTGATGTCAAACAAAATGAGATTCTTTAACCTCCTGTAAAGTGGGGTAATTTGGGAAATTTCTATTAATCAAGAGAAATATGTTGACAAGATTAATTGTTTGATGTGTGAATTGACATAAAAGTTGCTTGTAAAGAGTATATTTTTGATCAACTCCAGTAGCAGAGCATAGTAAAATTACTCTGAAAGGGCTAAGTTTCTTTTTTTCTTCTTTTTTTGGAGAGTTTTTTTTTGTTTGTTTTTTTTTTTGTTTTTTTTTTTTTTTTTGTTTTTTTGTTTTTTGTTTTGGTATAGGGTGCTTGTGCTCCTAAGAAATACAGAGAGAGACAAAGAGACTGAAAGCAAGAAATCATCCCCCCGGGGGCATGGCCACACCACAATCCCTTCACTTCCATTCTCCTCTCAGGATTTTGGACATGCATGCACACATGCCTGGCGTGAGTTTAAGACACCGGATTTGGGACTTGAACCAAATTCAGTTGACTACATGGGAGTCCAGCGATATAGCCATTATGCCAACTGCTGAAAGGGCTAAGTTTCAAAAAAGTTGCTTTTTATGTATTTGCTCCCAGAATCTCAATACTTAAAATGAGCCGATATTTATTATCATTGAAAGATCTCAAAATTGGATATAATTATTTCACTGATAAAAGATAGAATGGACCAAATTTTAAACTTGATCTTTCTTTAATAGGCCTTTTTTTTCCTTCCCCTAATAAAAAAGAAACTTTTAAAAATTATTCACCAAGCATTTAAGTATAGTTTTATCTATTCATTGTTTCACAGATAATTTCCTATTGAAATCACCAAGTTTCTTTCTAGTCATCCAGTTTCCTGGGAAAGACTGGCTCATCTGATAGCAAGAGAGAAAGTGTTCTATCCAAATGTACATTAAAATGAACTTTAAGGCAATTCAGAACATTGATTTTTGGCAGGATTTTACTTATTACGAAGAGGAAAAGAATGGGATCTGCCTATCAAAATGATGAAACTGAGCACACATTTGCCAAGAGCACTCTGTGCATTGCTGAAATGTATTATTAACCTTGAACACAATATGTTTCATCAAACAAAAGAAATCCCATTATGACTGCCAATTTTAATACTGGTGACATAGCTCTATTAAAAAATCTTCCATGAGGTTTTTATAAATCACAGGAATGTAAGTTAGATGTCCATACGTATATGTATTTTTTCAAGTATTGCTTTCTTGGGGGGAAAATCTAGTAACTGCTATTTATAAATGAAAACATGATAAAATATGGAACTGGTATTTTTCCTATTAGAAGCTTAGGTTGTTAGAACAATAGCCAAGAGACACCCATAAATAAAAACATGGAAATTTTTAATAATCTTTCAAAACCACCAACTATTGAAAAACTTTGAAAAATACTTTTATAATCCAAGGTGTCAAAATATTTCAGTCCTGAAATCCATTCATTACTCTGTCTCATAGAAATCACAGACTACAGTTGGTCATAAAAGTATTCACAGCTGGGACCAGCAGATAGCATAATGTTTACATTGCTGGACTCCCACGTAACTGACTGTGGTACAAGTCCTGGACCTGGTGGCTTAAACTCATGCCAAGCTTATGTGCATGCTTGCCCCAAATCCCAAAATGAGCATGGGGAGAAGGGCTTGTGGTATGGCCATCCTTCTTGGGGCTGATTTCTCACTTTCTGTCTCTGTCTCTCTGTGTCTCTGGCGAGTGCACATGCCCTATAACAACAATTTCTCTCTGTGCCAAAACAAAAGAGCATTCTGTACAATCAGCCAGTGTGAATGTCAAATGCCGGTGACCCGCTCCTATCCCAGTGAGTTTATCCTGAGTCCCTCTGTCAAAAGTGTGGCATACTGCAGCCACGTGCTTCGGTGGCTACGACAAACCTGCTGCATCAGTTTGTGGTCTCGTTCCTTTTGTCTCCAAAATATTTCCTTCATAATAAATGATCCCTTTTATAATATATATTATATATTATTACATTTGTAATGTAGTATGTATTAATATTATATATGTCATATTAATATTAGTCATCTTTTCATGATGCTGGTGAGTACAAATCTACCTGGGAATGGAGCCCAATCTTTCATATATCATGTATGTAATGTATATAACATATAAAAATAAATATTGTTTAATATTTCTTCTTCTATAGCTAACTTTATATACATACTTTATTGGAATCTTAAAAAAAAAAAAACTACACTTCTAAATAGGCTATATCAATTCTTGTTTTATTCTCAAATCAACATAGCCTGAATTAGAATATTTCAATAATAAAGTAAGAAATATCCACGTTAGTGATACTGGGAGGGTGTATATCTGAAATTTAGTTGGCCATATGTTATACATTGTAAGACATGGAGAGCTTGGACTCAAAACTCAGGGTGCATGATTATATCTCAAAAAAATTTCTCTTTTACTGTGCTTTATAATAATGGTGTCTATTACTATGTTTTAAAGTGTATTTATTTCTCTTTTATAAAAGAGAGACAGAGAGAAGGGGGGTGGGGAGAGAAAGACAAGCACAGGTCTCACTCTGATCCTTCTTCAGCCTTTCTCAGTAGGCCAGGATCCTGGGCATCTCCCCGTGACACTGGTGGGTACAAGTCTGCCTGGGAACTGAACCCAGTCTGCCTTACCATCTTCAGCATTACAGAGATTAGCAGTGCTACTGCACCACCATGGTTGGGATTAAGGTGTCTATTGTTGACTCTGAGATGTGGGGTTGATGTGATATAGTGAGATAACTAGGAAGCAACTCAGAAGGGGCTACTAAATAAATAGGTGAAATAAGTGTTAGAAAAAAAGTTATTTAAAGCCAAGTTTGTGGTACTGCATTACATATGTTCCTTGATATTACAGTGAGTAAACATCATAGAACTTGCAGTTAATTTTCTTTTGATCTAATTATATATCTCTCTCAAGTTGATTATAGCCTTGAACAGGCTGGTCAAAACTATCATATAGGGACAGCCCAAGGCCTGATGTGGGGAGTGCTGGTTCCCACATAGCCAAGCACGTAGTTCAAGTACCAGGTCTGGCAGCTTGGAAAGTATTCCAAGTGTGTGTCTGTATGTGCCAAAATCCTGAAAGGGGGAGATGAAGAAAGGATTGCAACATGACCATGCCTCATGGGTGGTGCTTTCCCTATCTGACTGTCTCTCTGTCTCTCTCTGAAGGGCACATACTCTTTCTGGCAAATAAAAAAGTCATATATTATAAAATTTCTCACTTGCATTTATAATGTACAAGTCACTGTCCAAGATGTTGGGGTACAACAGAAAAATCAAAACAAAACAAAAACAATGATCTTTAAGGTGTGTCCATGCTTGGTGATATATACATAATACACACACACGCACACACACACACACACACACACATATATGTCAAAAATCTACACACATATGTAAATGTATACACAAATGTATAAAGATAAATATTATAGTATATACATATATAATATGAATCATTATTTTTATAATTTATATATTGGTATATATGTAGAACACATATGTATAACTGTGTGTTATATGTATGTATATATGTGTTAGATATATATGTCTCTCTGTATACATATGTACTTTATATATTAAATTATATCACATAGATTTAGTTACATTATATATACTATATTATACTAGACACATCATATGTGTATATATTATATGCTACCATATTAAATACAATATGTGTGTAAATTATATATATACATATTTTTTTTTTCTTTTTTTTTTGGAGAGGTTTTGGCTATAGGGCGTGTGCACTTGCCAGGCAAAGAGAAAGAGACAGAGAGACAGAAAGCGAGAAATCACCCCCTAGGGGAGATGGCCACACCACAATCCCTTCTCCTCCATTCTCCTCTCGGGATCTGGGCCACTCATACACATGTGCCTGGCATGAGTTTTAAGCCACCGGGTCCGGGACTCGAACCATGGTCAACTACACGGGAGTTCAGTGACATAGCCATTACGCTAACTGCTGGTCCTGTAAATTATATATTATTACATTATATAAAACATAAACACATATAATTATATACATTACACTGAAGACATTAATATATACACATATAATTATGTCTAATATACTATACATATTGCATATAATATATGCACATATAATGTCTCTGTCTCTGTATACATGTGTGCATAGTATTTATGCATGTGCATGTACATAACATGTGTATGTATTATTTTACTCATTGAGGTCATTTTTTTCCATGAGTGAAGGAGACAGGGTGAAATAGGTATAGAAGTAGGACCTATCACAGTCTGGATGCTGCAATCCATCCCCAGGTTAATCCAACCCTAGATCTCAGGCACACCTGTGCCAGAAACCTGCAGTTGGTCTCTAGACATGAACCCCAAGCTTCCCATGTGGGTCTGCTTCACATGTGTTTTACCTCTGTGTCCACTGTCCATCCTTAAACTGTATTAATTCTCTACCTATTTTAATATTACAAACTTTTTGTTGAGGGTAAAGGGAGGATTTGGACAAATAAACTGAACTATGAGTGCGTGTACTATACAACAACTAAATTCCTGTTCAAGACTATGTGATACGCACCGATTGGACAATATTCAGCTTAGGACTAATTCATTTCTTATGATTGTGGTTCTGTTTTCAAATCCAGAAGTTTTTTTTTTTTTTTTTTTTTAAACCAGACCATTTTATTTTGCCTCCTGTGACCAGATATTGTTCTTCTTTAAACAACATAAATAATGGGACCAGCAGTTAGCATAATGGCTATGTCGCTAGACTCCCACGTAGTCAACTGCAGTTCGAGTCCCGGACCCGGTGGCTTAAAATTCACGCCAGGTGCGTGTGCGTGCGTGCCCAAGATTCTGAGAGGAGAATGGAGGAGAAGGGATTGCGGCATGGTCATCTCCCCTGGAGGGTGATTTCTCGCTTACTATCTCTCTGTCTCTCTCTGTCTGTCTGGCGAGCGCACGTGACCTATAGCAAAAACCTCTCAAAAAAAATTAAACAACATAAATAATGAACATCACATTTGCAGTTTTACATATAGAATACCAGAGTCCTGCTAAATCTTATTTAAGAATAAGAACAGATCAGTCTCTAATTGTGATCACTTGTAGAAGATCAAAATACAGAGCTGGTATAAATTAAAAAGGAGAAGATAGTGATTTTTTTAAAATCTTATTTGTATTTATTTATTAATTTATTTTTAATTTTGCTAGAGGGCACAGTGTGTGTGTGTGTGAGAGAGAGAGAGAGAGGAAGAGAGAAAACAGAAATCCCCTCCTGTAGAAAATGGTCACACCTCAATATACCCTTCTCCATTTTTGTTTGTTTGTTTCTTTAAATGTTTGCTATCAGGTGTGTGTGCTTCCCAGAGACAGAGATAGAGAAAGAGAAGGAGAGAGGGAAAATAAGAAAGTATTCTCCAGGAGAAATGTCATGCCTAAATCCCCTCTCCTCTATTATCCTCTTAGAATTCTGGGCACCCATAAACACGTGCCTGGTGTGTTTTTCAAGCCACCTGGTCTGGGACTCAAATTGCTAGGTTGGCCATGTGGGATGCAGGTGCTTTAAACCCTGTGGCATCTGCTGGCCTTCGCCCACTCTGTATCTCCTTCTTTTAGGATTTTTTTTAAAAGGTTTTTGCTATAGGGCATGTGCAGAGATAGAAAGCGAGAAATCACCCCCAGGGGGGATGGCCACGCAGCAATCCCTTCTCCATTCTCCTCTCGGGATCTTGGGCAAGGACGCACATGCGCCCGGCATGAGTTTAAGCCACTGGGTCCAGGACTCAAACCGTGGTCGACTACGTGGGAGTCCAGCAACATAGCCATTACGCTAACTGCTGGTCCCCTCCTTTTAGGATTTTGCCTATGCAAGCAGACAAGCCTGGCTTGTTCATCAAGGCTCTGGGTGGGAACTCCAATTGTGCAGTTTGGTTTATGGAATCCAATCACCTGAGCCAGCATGCCACTGGCTGACCTATCAAATTTTTCTTTAACTGGAAATCACAAAAGAAATACAATGCTTCAGCACCTTTAAAAATGTAACAACATAAGAGTTCTTCAAAAAGTTCATGGAGAATGCATATTATGAAAAACTATATATGGATTTTAATTTTTTCCTCAATAAAGCTGTACTCATATGTCCTTAATAAGCTTAAGAAGGTCTTCATAATCTTTCATCTCATAATGTAGGCATGGGGTCTTTCTCTGAGAGCATTCCTCCCCAGCATTCTTTGTATCAGAGCACAATGAGATGTGTTAGATAAATGGGAGAGGCTAATTATAACGAAAGCAATCATTCTATTGACGTTAAAAGCCCCAAGTCCCACTGATCACTCACTGTAAGCCTCGGGGGCATTAACATCCTGACAGTACTGCTTGGGCCATAACTTTTTTGAATATTACAGCAGGTGAAAAGTTCTAGGATGGAGGTCAATAAACTTTGCAATTAGGTTTCTTTTCTCTCTTCATGGTCTCTAAGTTCAAATAATTTTACAAATAACCTCTAAATAAAATGACTGCACTAACATTACAATGTACAATTATTTTTCAAAATGCATCTAAATACATTCACAAACAAAATTGAATTTTGCCTATGGGTAATATGATATGCATGAGGGTAATACAATATGTAATAATAAGAGCTTCATTAATTCAGTAAATAAGAGTTCTGAATAAGGTAAAAATACACCTGATATATCAGATTCCACTATATTAATATTATACCATCAAATTCCTTCATATGTATGCATACTTTTCCTTAATTTAACAAATTATAAAATTGGTGACATATTTCAATTAAAATGTAAGAACTGAAATCATGAAATTAATTTACTAAAGTTTATCATAACACAGTTGGCTTAATACATAATACCATAATACTTAAACACAAAACCACAGCAGATTTCTAACCACAGCAGATTTCTTTTTTTTTTTTTGAGAGGTTTTTGCTATAGGGCACATGCGCTCGCCAGACAGAGAGAGAGAGACAGAGAGACAGAAAGCGAGAAATCACCCCCCAGGGAGGATGACCAAAATAATAATAATAATAGTAACACTGACTGGGCGATTCTCTTTCAAACCAAGTTTTCCATCTCTGTCTTACACCATCTGTAAAGTATTAGACCTCATCAAAGATATTCTGCCAATGACTCAATTTCTGCTTTGTGATTTGGAAGAATTTTCAATACAGTTAAAATAATGGGAAATCTTAAACCTTACAAATGTTCTTGAAACAGCTTGTATATTTTGGCAAATGTAGTTCATTTACATTTTATGACAAATAAATTTATAACTATCGTATATATGTGTTTCACTATTCTGAATATGAGACATTATTTTCTTCAATGAAAAATATTAACTGTTGGCTAAAATATGTCATTATACAGTTTTATAAATGTGTTTCATAGTATGATCTATTAACTCTTAAAAAGCTGAAAGTCATCAGTTTTCTGAAAAATATACACTAAAGGGACCAGGAGCTAGCATAATGGCTATGTCGCTGGAATCCCATGTAGTCGACTGTGTTTCGTGTCCCGGACCTGGTGGCTTAAAACTCATGCCGGGCGAGTGTGCGTGCGTGCCCAAGATCCTGAGAGGAGAATGGAGGAGAAGAGATTGTGGTGTGGCCATCCCCCCGGGGGGTGATTTCTCACTTTCTGTCTCTCTGTCTGTCTGTCGAGAGCATGAACCCTACGGAAAAAAAAAAAAAAAAAAAAAAAAAAAAAACTCTAAAAAAATATATACACTAAATAAAATTAAGTGTAGACAATTTATTTACTTTTCTTTGTTCTCTTTTCAATAGTTTCTCTATTACATGTATTTATTGATTAAAAGTGGAATATTTTCCTTCAGTAAATATTCTCTTTTTTTAATCTCAGAAAGATTTGTCTCTAGGAAAGTGATGACATTTTCAAAGGCAGTACTTACATGTTCCAATGCTATATTTTAGTGGCATTCATAGAATTAAAGTTTACCTAACAAGAGAAAAGATGATATTATATATTTGTTAAACAAATACTAACTCACAATGCTTGGAACAAGGATAAGATTTGTTACGATATTTCTGATTTATAGGAATAAGGATTTCCTTTACTCACTACACAACTATGTACAAATTTAAAGTTAAAAATGTCATAGTATGGCCCTTTTATGTTGATATTTTCTACACTGTCTAGGAAGACAAAATAGTTTTTGAAATAATTATTTAACTTGATACATTCATTTATTCATTCAGAGGGACAGAAAAAGAGAGGGAAAGTGAAAAATCAAACCACCAGATCTGGGACTTGAACCAAAGTCAGCCATGTGGGAGTCCAGTGCCCTTAACCACCATACCACCTGCCGGCCCCCAAAACAAAATTTTAAATACCATTTTTTGCCATGATGGCTAACTCTGTGTGTCTAAATTGGATCCCAATTTTCTATACTTTTATCATGACTGCTGAGGATTAAAAGGATAATTAAAAAAAAAAAAAGAACATATGAATAACTCCTTTAGGCATTACTACTACACATCCTGTAAACTCCATGCACGTAGCAATGGAAGCAACATAAAACACAACATGCTATTATCAGTTTTTCACACAGATCTCAGTTGTCTCTTCTTTGTCAGTCAATACTCTGTTGAAATATGGCATCTTCTGAGAGGTTAAGCACCTTGTCTATTGCCCACTGCTGGGAGTGATCGCTGAAGACCGAATAGCAAATCCTCTGGTCACCATAGCCTTTTCTATTCTTCCATATTGCTTCATAGTGCAAATTTGTGTTTGGCTGCTTTTGAACAAGTGCACAAAGTGTTAAATGTGCTTTTTGATATAAGGAGAGAGCAGAAACATTTGAAGATTTTCTTATGATTTATTCCTAGTTATATGTAGAGTAATCATTGGACATATGGGCATTGTAGATATCAATGAATATGAATACGTATCTTGTTTTCCTTTCAAAAACAGGGATTTTTTTTTTAGTCCAAGTACTTTGATTGGTATATAATTGAGACCCAAGATTTTGTTTTTAAAAAACGTGGGAGACACATTTCTTGACTCAAAATATTCAAATCTATGTTAGTTTTTAAAATCCTTTAAAAAATCCCTTTCTCTTTATGCACAACCTAATTCTAAGGGTCATCTTTATCTTATTTTCACTAAGATACAGAAATATAAAGTGTTCCTCGAAGTAGCTAAGCAAGTTTAGATTTTGAATAGAACTATTAGGCAATATTCATTTACCTGTTTGAGAATGTTGTCCAAACTAAATAATGTAAATTTTATTGCATTTGATCTTAAACTATTTCTTCTGATAATAATAAATTGTGATCACTATAGATTCTCACAGTTGAGATAAAATGGCAATATCATCAGTAAAGAGAGCAATGTTCTTTTTGTCTATTTGCAGCTCTTCTACAGACACCTCATGTTCTAAGAAATAAGTCGGAATATGTAAGGAAAAGTTAAACATGATTACAAAATGTACTTTACTCTCTTTCTAATAAAAAATTTGACCTAAAATATTCTTTTTAGCCTTGAAAAATGAAATGTTGCAATTTTGGTTGGTATGTTGAGTTTGATTGCACAATTTGAACTACAGATGATTTATGTTTATATTTTCAGAAGCTTTCAGGAAATAAGTGAATATGATGAAAATGCTACTTTAAATATATTCTCAAGCAAATGAAAGAGAATATTGTAGTTCTCAGAAAAGCCCTAGTTATTTATACCACTTGGCTGCTTCTTTCAGTCTGTTATATCAGAGATCTGGCTGGTTGTGAAATTTATTGAGATGAAATATTGACCAGAAATCTTGGGACTATAATTAAGACTGAATAGAGGAGTTGTATTTTTTCTTAAATTTCTTACTTTTTTTTTCTGTGTTCTTTCTTAACGCACCTATATGTTACACATGGTTCATGCCAATGAAACTAATTTTGCTTGTCTCCATATAGAGTTCAATGATTGGGTTTTTGGGAAAGTCATGACACATTCTGGCATAGAAAAGCATAGAAAAATATATTATGACTTTCTTGCTGACCTAATAAACAGTTTAATAAAAAGTAGGGCAAACTATGTAATGGAAAGTAGCTAAATGATATTTTTTACCTTCTGTCTTTTCCAGGTGTCTTTTTGAGTTCTTATGTTTGATTGAAGCTTAATGTACTTATTAGATCCGAAATAAAGATAAAACTGAACAATGGAATTGGAATAGATTGTTGGAATTTTATATATTCATGTGAGTTTCCCATATAAACTATGAAATGGAAATGCAATACTCTTCTACATTGAAAGCCCAATCTTTCACTTATGATCATTGAATAAATAAGTGGAATAATTTTGATTAGACATAAAATTTGGTTCATGCATTTAGATAAATTATAATTAAAACCTCCTGTATATTTTTTTGAAAATTGATAATCTAATTTTACTATTTACATGGAAATATAAATGGCTAAGTGTAATTGAGTTTAAGACCAAGAATGAAAGATTAGGGGAAAAACACTTGAGGAAAATCAGACAAAGCTTTTAAAGATAAATAATTAAGAAAGAGTGATATTGGCATATACATAAATAGTCTAATGAATCAGAGTATAAATCATAAAAAGGCCCACACATATTTTACAAATTGATTTATGACAAAAGTTCCATTGTAGAGCCGCATGAAAAGGATGCTAAATAGTTCTGGGTCAATTGGATAGACACATTTGAAAAACGAAACTTGTAGTCTAATACACATAAAGAAATAAATACAAGTTCCAAACAAATTCCTCACCTAAATGAAAAAAGTGAATAAAGCAAAACTTTTGGGGAAAAAAAATTTCCCAGGCCTTGCAATAGGCAGTACTTTTAAAAACTATACATAAGACAGCTATTTATAAAAGTACAAATAGATATATTGTATTTCATTAAGGACTTCTGACTATTGGAGTCAGCAGGTGGCTTGGTGGTAAAGGGCACTGGACCCCCACATAGCTGACCATGGTTCTAATCCTGGACCTGGCAGCTTGCTTTCTCACTCTCTCTCTCTCATTCTGTACAGCTCATGTTAAATTAAAATAAATAAAATAAAATAAAGGTAAAAATAAAACAATTCTTTTAAAAGAAGAGCTTCTGATTATTAAAAGAGAATACTGAGTAGAAGATAAGTGACTAAGCAGATGAGGTATTTATAGTAAATATTACTTATAAGGCTAAATATTGGGACTATAAAAGGAACTCCTACAATCATTGTGGAAAAATATAGACAACCAAAAATAAAAACATAAAAGACAATCATCCATTTAGAAAAGATATCAGCTAGATCAATACACATATTAAATGATATTCTTATTAATGACCAATTCACAACCACCAGAATGACCAAAATGAAAAAGCTAGAAAATATTTAATATTAATGAGGAATTGTAGCACTGGAACTTTCACACACTGTTGATGGACTGTAAATTTTGTTAAGAACACTTTAGAAAACTACTTGGCAATTCCCTTAAAATTATATCTCAGGACGTAGAAATTTTACTTTAAGGTACATCCTCAAGGATATAAGTAAGTATGCTGTATTTCCAAATTGCATGCATGTGAAACTTCACAACAGTGATATTCATAATAGTTATCAATTAAAGTTATCAAAAGTCAATCACTTATGAGTAAATGGTAACATATTCATGTATTAATTTATAAAAAATAATATGCAGAAATAAAAATGAATGAATCATTGCTGCATAAAATAACAGCATACAGATTTAGGTTTTGCTTTTTTTATTTTTCCAGAGAGTTTTGCTATAGGGTGAGTGTGCTTGCCGAAGATAAGAGAGAGACAGAGAGCCAGGGGTGATGACCAACACAGTCATCCCTTTTCCTCTTCTCTTAGTATCTTGGGCATGCACACACATGTACCCAGCATGAGTTTCAAGCCACTGGGTCTGGGAATCAAATTGTGGTTTGCCATATGGGAGTCCAGTGCCTTAACCACTATGCCACCTGCTGGACCCCAACACACAGATTTTAAAAACTTAACTTTCATTGGAAGCAAAAAAATGAAAGGAAAGCTATTTTCTATTTATTGTATAAAACTATATCTATATCTATATAGATAGATGATAGATTAGATAGATAGATAGATAGATAGATAGATAGATAGATAGATGATAGATAGATAGATAGATGAGATAGATTAGTAAGTACCATTCAGAATTCACAGTGATTGAGAAGGAGCTTCAGAGGTTTCTGGATTGTTTATAATATTCCGTTTCTAATGAGTTACTGAATATATAGGTGACTGATTTTTTTTTAATAAAAAATATGAGCTAAAAATGTGTGGTTTAGGTATTTTCATATAGTTACTTCAAGAAATTAGGTTTGTAGCTGTTTTTACCTCTTGTTTAATCTATAGATGTGGCAATGCTCCTGACCAGATAAGCAGTGTTTAGCAGAAAGAAAGATGAGAAAGTGTTGTCTAAAATGTGATCTACCTAAGAAACATAACTAATTATGTTTATGGTCTTATTATTTGTTTATTGTATTTACTTTGAAGTAGCTAAAAATATCTATTATTGGAGCCAGCAGATGGCATGGTGATTAAGGCAATAGACTCCCACATGGCTGACCACAGTTTGAATCCCACACCTGGTGGCTTCGTTTCTCTCTTTCCCTTTCTCTCTCTCTCTCCGTCTCTCACTGGTCAAATTAAAAAATAGATAATAATAACAAATAAAATAAATGAATAATTATTTCAAAAATATCTATTATTAGCACCTTTTTATTATAAAAACAGCATACTTCAGTGTTTTATATCAACTGGTTTTGTGTAGGCAGACATTTCTTTTTTTCCTTCTTTTTTTAAAAATTTTTCTCTATAGGGTGTGTGCACTCTCCAGAGAGAGACAGAGAGAGAACGTGAGAAATCAATCCCCCAGGGGGAATGTTCTCACTGCAATTCCTTCTGCTCCATTCTCCTCTTGGGGTTTTGGGTGCATGCACACATGTCCAGTGCGTTTTTTCAAGCCACGAGGTCCAGGATTTCAATCATGCAGTTGGTTGTGTGGGATTCAGCCACCTTAACTCTCATGCCACTAGCTGACCCAGGTTGCTTACTTCTGAGGCCTTCTGTAATGCTAGTCAGGTGCTAACTTTCAAGATAATTATTTTAACTCATTGTTTTACCTAAAGAAAATATATGACCACAATTCTAATAAAGAGTAATGTTAGGACCATGTGGTGGCATGGTGATTAAGGCACTGGATTCCCGCAAAGCTGACCATGGTTCAAGTCCTGGACCCAGTGCTTAAAAATTACAACAGATGAATCAACCAATCAATCAATGTTTTAAAAAATGAAAAAAAAAAAAAAAAGAGTAATGTAGTGATGCTTTCAACTCCAGGCAAAAATGTCTTTGACTTTCATGATGAATGTGAAGTATTGAGTCTAATTAACCAAAAGAGAACATTTTTTAAAAAATCTTATTTCAACAAATTTAGACCCCCATCAAGTTTATCTTAGTGGACTAAAAGAGCTAGCTGACTTTATTTCACCTTGTTTTCTTCCTTAGAAGTCTCATAAAGACAAGTATATATTCCTATGATTGGAATTGTGCATAAATAGCAAATTGTTTTTAGACTCTTCCTGCCCACTTGTATCATTATCAAACTAAAGTATGGATTGGTATCAGTTGATGGCCACTGCAAAAGCCAAATTTTGACCTACCGAATTTGTCAAACATAAATGTTTTACTATGGGCAATGTCATCAGGAGACAGCTAAGTTTGCTCAAAAACTGTATCTCTGGCTTGAGGATGAGCATTTATAGAGGAATAATTCCAATCCGAGTCTCAGTCAGATCAGTACGTCACATGAAGGACTGAAACGTGAATAGCTCAAACAGCGGTCGCATGGGTCCATTACTGAAGCCAGTTCTATTCTGACTGGTTCCTTTTTTTTTTATTCTTTTGAGAGGTTTTTCGCTATAGGGCGTGTGTGCTCGCCAGAAAGACAGAGAGAGACAGAGAGATAGAAAGCGAGAAATCACACCCCAGGGGGGATGGCCATGCCGCAATCCCTTCTCCTCCATTCTCCTCTCGGGATCTTGGGCACGCACGCACACGCGCTTGGCGTGAGTTTAAGCCACCGAGTCCGGGCTGCAAACCGCAGTCGACTGTGGAAGTCCAGCGACATAGCCATTATGCTAACTGCTGGTCCGCTGACTGATTTCTCTACCGCAGCCAGCACCCACACTTCCACTGTGCAGTGGTCTTCAACATCAGGTCACTGGGCCATCCCAGCACATGGACACTCCAAGCAAATCTACTAAACAGCAGTGAAGACCAGGTGTCTCCCATCTAGGCTAGTTCTGGCCAATTACAATCTTGATCAATAAAATACTCTTAAAGTCTTGGCAAATTTCCACCAGCAAACTAGCTAGGATCATTAGTTTTAACTTAAAGGTTTTCTATACAGAACAAATGACCTAAAGAAATGGAAGAACACTAGACCAGAAGCTTCCTTGAGATATCTCTGGGCATGATATAGCTTACTTTTGTCCAGCAACATTGCTAAACAGATACATAATACAGTCTAAATTTTATAGTTCCTTTTCATCACCTCAGGAAATGTGTGTGTGTGTGTGTGTGTGTGTGTGTGTGTAGTTGCTTATACTTTGATTAATATATAAGACCTTTTTCTGACAGAACATAAATTAAATGAAGTAGGTTTTTAAAAAGAATTGCTATATCTTGGACATGTTTGATAAATCTTTGCCTGACTGAATCTGGCTGGCACAAGTGAAAGTTAAATAGAACTGCTGAGGCTGAAAATTATGGGAGTCGGGGCAGCAGATTGTGTGGTGGTTAAGTTACTAGACTCCCACATAATTGGCTATAGTTCTAATACCAGACCCAATGGCCTGAAATATCATGCCAGGTTCACATGTGTGAGTACCTGAAATCTCAAGAGGAGAATGGAGAAGGTATTGCAGGATGGCCATCTTCATGGGGGATGATTTCCCACTTTCCCTTCTTTCTATATATCTCTGTCTCTCTCCAGCAAGCACACATGACCTATGGCAAGAACCTAAATAAAAAAAAAAGAGAAAAAATTAAAAAAAGAAAATTATGGGAGTCATCTTATAGGAGTAAAATCAAATAAGGATAGAAATCAGAGGCCAATACTTAGAGACTAAGTCCAGAGAAAGAGAACCACCTCAAATAAGTGAAATAAAGAAAAGAGGAAAACACGGTTATCCACATTAAACTAAAAGCACCCTGACTCTTTTGTTATTTCTTATTGACCCATTTCAGGTGGCATATGAAACAATTAGCCGGGTTTTAAGGGTCATAGTTGGATTGAGTAACTTGCTGGTAAGAGGTGTGTAAGACACATTTTAGTAAATTGTCCAGAATTGCTATTGCAGGAATGATTATTTTTTTAATTTTAACTTTATCTCAATAAGTTTAGAAATCATTTCAAGGACATCAAAGATATATATGAAGGTAAACATGAGAAAAATGGGCACTTATTAAGCTCTTTGTGTCCAAAATGATTGGCACCTTCTATTTCTTTTCCTTGAAATAAAAAACAAATGAATGAAAGATTCTACAAGCTGTCCAGGACGTGTGTTAGTTAAGACAGCTGAATCTCACATGGCTTACTTAGAAGTTCAAGTCCTAGACCTGGCAGCTTGACAAACATGCCAGAAACATTTGTGTACATGCCAAAGTCCTGACAGAAGCATGGAGAAGAAGGGATTGCAGCATGGTAATCCCCCTGTGTGGTGCTTTATTTTTCTTTTTTCTCTCTCTTGTAAGTGCATATACCTTAGAGGAAAAAAATAAAAGAAAAGGAAAAGGGAAATAAAGATCATAGGGTTAATATATATATATACACACACATATATGTGTGTGTGTATATATATATATATATATATATATACACACACATACACGTACATATATATATATATATATATATATATGGTAAAATATAAAAAATAAAGTTTTATTTGTATAGATCATATATAATAAAAATTGAATGTCCCAAAATATCAAAAAACATCAACTGACCCTAGAAAAACAAAATTTATGAACTAAGTTCTATGCATAAATAGAATTCAAATTTAAAGAATCATTTCTTTATTATAACCAGGTAAATTCTTATTCAAAAGAAAAGGAGGTCTACTGAAAACAAATTGAGATTTGATTTTAAAATACTTCAGATTAATACCCGAGATTGCTTAGACTCTTAATTCATTTTTCTGGGTTCTGAATTGATAATAAATATTTTTGGTAGGAATAATAGCTCAGAGGGAATATATCGTTATATATCCCATGTACCTCATGTATTTATGTTGTCAGATGAGGGGCTCTGAGACTTACTCCAGAAACTAAAGTAAGTCTTACCGTTCAATGCTCAACAAAACACAGAAAGACTTATTAGTTGGTGAGAGAGGAAAGGATAGCTTTTTCCAGTGTGGCCACGCTAGGAAGATGTCAGAATAGCTTAGACTGGTCAGTGATATACAAATGTTTTTTCTAGGGAAAGGAAACACTATAGGGCTAATGGTTATAGGTCATGTTAAATTTTAGCTGGTGAGGGCCAGCAGGTGGTATGGTGGTTCAGGTGGCTGGATCCCACATGGTGGAGTTAATGGTTCAAGTCCTGGACCCTATACACGTGTATGTGGTGTGTGCCCCAAACCCTGAGAGGACACTGGAAGACAAGGGATTGTGGCATGGCCATCCTCCCTTTGGGGTGATTTCTCATGTTCCTATTCCTCTCTCTCTCTCTCTCTCTCTCTCTCTCTCTCTGCTGAGCACATTTATCCTATAACTTTTTTTTTTTTTAATTTTAGTTGGTGGTGATATAAACTATCAGTCAATTCATCTTCAAGACAAGAAGTTTCAGAAGTTTTAGTTCCCTGGGTGGAATGTCACTCATTGTTTCAATCTCCAGGTTGACTGTTCAACTCCTTGAAGTTACTAAGAGAGATCTCAGAGTATCAGGCTGAGAGAAAAAACAATTTTCACTAACAAGATGGAGTCAGACTAAATGTTGTTACATTTAGATGTCAGCTTACAAGTCAGAAACATCAGTCTGCAAACAAAGGCTCCAGATTTTCCATTTAATAAACATATATTAATTTACTTTTTTAAAAAGGAAAAATATGATTAAGAAACTATTTTAATTAAAGCAATCACAAATTAATTTCTGCAGATGGTGAAAATTCATGATAAGAATGTTGATAACATCATACAATAATTACTTTGACGATGGAACATAAGTTGCCACACATTCTCTTTCGGGCTTCGTGACACTGCAGATTTCTTCCTAACTTGTTTTCTTGCCAGTTTCTGAATGCCTCTTATCTAAACTTTTGAATGTTGAAATTACTCCAATATTAGTCCTTGAATCATTTTATTACACCCATGTGTTATTGAAAAATATGTCTTTAAATTTTTTTCAATCTCCCATTAAGTTTTATTTATTTACTTAAGAGCTATTTTTGCCATAGTGCACCTATGCTTGCTGAAGAGACAGAGAGAGACAGAGAGACAGAAAATGAGAAATCACACCCAGAGACATGGTTTCTCACATTGCAATCCCTTCTTGTCAATTTTCTTCTTGGGACTTTGGACACACATGTATAGAGTCGGCATGATTTTTAAGCTCCCAGATGCAGGACTTGAACTGCTGTTGACTATGTGACAGTCCAGTGATGTAACTTTTATGCCACCTGCTGATACCATGAAGATTATTTACTAACATTTTGCTGATATTTTAAATTAGTTTCATTTTAACTATGGGATTTTATCAATGGAAGAGTTTTGAAAAAGTTTATGGAAACTATATATTGTGTGCATACCCAAAATCTCAAGAAGAGAAGAGAGGAGAAGAGATTGTGGTGTGGTCATTCCTTCTAGGGGTTGATTTTTTGCTTTCTGTCTCTCTGGTGAGTGCACGAACCTTATAACAAAAATCTCTCAAATTTTACATGGATTTTAATTATTTTCACCAAAATAAACTTAAATTTTAGCTCTTTTTTGGAGAGACTTTGCTATAGAGTGCATGCACTTGCCAGAATGACAAAGAAAGACAGAGATACAGAAAGTGAGAAATCACCCTCCAAGGGGGATGGCCATGCTAAAACCCCTTCTCCATTCTCTGCTCAGGAATTTAGGCATGCATGCACATATGCCCAGCATGAGTTTCAAGCCTCTGGGTCAGGGACTTGAGCCGCAGTTGACCATGTATGAATCTAATGACCTACCCTTCATAGTCAATTCAAGCTCTTTAATTAGGTTACTTTAAATTTCTCTGTTCCTAATAATTTTGTGTATGTCTTTTCTGTTCAGGACATCACTGAAGTCAAGATATTGGCTAAGCTTAGATTTCATTGGAAGGCTTAAGGAGAATTTTTTTAAGATAAATTTTTTTGAAGTTGTAAGAACGGAATTCCTATTTCTATGCTGTCAACCACTGGTGTCCAGTTTAGCTTCTAGAGGCCACTTATGTTTCTTTTTTTCTTTTTCTTTTTTTAATTTTTATTTATTTTGTATTATTATTCATACATTAAATCACTTGGCATCATTTAGATTGTGAAGAAACTTTACCCAGCATGATATACACCTCAGTCCAGCCCAGTGGAGACCTCCATACACATCCTCATCAACAGATAATAAACATTATTCGTGTCCCACAAGTGTCTTATCTCTACATTTTCCCCACAAATTTCCTACGCTCTTCCCCTCCCTCACTCTCTTTCCACTTTATCTCTAGTGTCCATTACAATTTTTAATACTTTTATGTTCTCCAGTCTTTCAGTCTCTACCATAGAGTGTGGACAGTCATTACATGTTAAGTGGAGACATACAATGTCTCTCTTTCATAGCCTGACTTGCTTCACTCAGCAACAAATCTTCCATGTTCATCTACTTTCTATCATGCAACATCCCTCATTATTAGGGAGATGCAGATCGAGGCCACTTACGTTTCTTGCTGTGTGACTTTTCATACTTCCAATCTCTGATTTCCTTTTGTAATATCAGTAAAAGAAAATTCCATGATTTAAAGAGACCCTGTGATTCGACGAGGCACATCTCAGTAATATCCTTATTCAGTGTCATATAACAACCTACTCACAAGATTGCAACACATCACAATCACAAACTTTGGGATTATTCATGTTTGTATGTATGTAAGCATCAGGGGGCAATCTGGGGGCTATCTTAAAATTCTATCAATATCTACCACAAATATTATAGTATCTATCCTCATAGAAGAAAATAGTTTTCAAGAATCTATTTTCTCAGGTCATCTCTTTTAGGTTTGGTTGTCGGGGTTTTTCTTGCCTCAAAAAGAACTAAGGCATTTTCCATCTTTGTTCTGGAATAATTCTGTAGCATATTGTCAAAGTGTGCTATTATGTTGCTAACAGAAATACCAGACATTGGGTAACTTATGAAGAATAGAGGTTTATACAGCTCATGATCCTGGTGGATGGAGAGACCAAAAGTGTGATATCAGACCTGCTACATCACCATATGGCTGACAGAAACAGAGAGGATGGCAGGTGTACTCAGAAAGAGAGAGAGTTCGTGGCAGCCATGTTCCTTTTATAACCCACTCTTCTCAAAACTAACATCTCCTGAGAGCTAGAACTAATTGTATTTCAAGAAACATAATTAATCCACACCACTGGCTGGCCCCTAAAATTTTATTTTAAATGTTCTAAATTTATAGACTAATTCTGAAGATAATACAGAATTCCCATATACTACATACTCAGTTTGCTTTATTATTCAAATCTAATACTAGTATGATACATTGATTGAATTAAGAAACTGATATTGATAATTATGATTAATCAAAGACCATCCTTTGTTCAGATTTCCTTAGTTCTAGCTAATATCCTTCTTTCTGTTCCAGGATATGATTCATATTTATACATCACATTTAGTGGCCATACATACTCAGTTTTTCTTGGTTGTGTCAGTGTCCCAAAATTTCTTTATGTTTGGTAACTGTGTTAGGTTCCTATTGCCATTGTAACAAATTATCACAAACATAGTGACAAATGCACTACCTTACAGTTCTGGCAAAAAGAGCAATGATCCCTCATGGGGATTATACCGCAATCTCTTCTCCTTTCTCTTTCCATTCCGTATTTTGAGGACACATGTATATGTTCCTGGCAAGTTCCTCAGGCTACCAGGTCAAGAACTCGAACTGTGCAGTCAGTCATGTGGGATCCAGCTTACGTAATCACTAGGCCACAATCTGGACTATGTTTTGAATTGTTTTATGGAATGGTAAGTCAGGTGTAGCCACAAGAAGAGACATAGGAGACATTGAGGAAAAAAATAAGGTTTACTATAATCACAGAAGCTAGACATTGGGGACTCAGAAAATCACACAGATCTACATAGGAAAGACATCTGTGTGATCAGAAGCAGAAGACAGAATCAATGACAACATTTACACCACTGCAGACCACTGTTTTTGTTGTTGTTTGTTTATTTTCTATTTTTCTTTTTTGTTTTTCCATGGAGTGCATATGCTCATCAGAAAAAGATAGAGACAGAGAGAGGAGAGAAAGTGAGAAATCACCTCGTGGGGGAATGGCCATGCTACAATCTCTTCTCTTCCATTCTCCTTTTGGGGTTTGGGGCACACATACATGGGTGTTTCTCAATCTTCCTGGTCCTGAACTCGAATATGGTATTGGCTATGTGGGATCTAGTGCCTTAACCACCATGCCAACTGCTGATCCTAGGCCACTGCTTTTAATAGGGGCTATGGAGAAAATGTGAACAGGACAGGTGAACAGTCCAGGACTGGTAGTTTTATTTCAGTGGACTCTAACTATTGCTGGGGTGAGACTCAGTTGCCTGGTACTCATCCCTTGGCTGATAAAGCAGAGAAATATTACCTCTTGGTGTATGTGGACCAACAAAGGAGCTGGCACAGTACTGGTTAGCCTTCCATATCAAAGACATGCTCTATCTGGACCTTTTGTAATTTTTAAGAATTTGGTAGCCCATGGAGAAAAAAAAAAATTAAGATGTCAAACATGATAATACACACACACACACACACACACACACACACACACAAATGTTAAATGGTTACAATACAGTGTATTAAATCTAATGTGTACTGCAAACTGATTATGTTTACTTAGTTCTAGGAATTTCAAGGGGTAATTCTCTGAGATTTCTATGTAGACGATTATTTTATCTGCAAATAGAGGTAGTTTATATGTCTATTTTTTAAAAATATGTGTTTTGCCATCAGGTGCATGTGCTTGCTGGAGGCAAAGAGAAAAGGGGAAGTGAGAAATTACTCCCCAGGGGAGATGTCACTAGGCAGTCCCTCTTCCTCCATTGTTCTCTCAGGATTTTAGGGACATGCAAGCAGCACCCTAGAGTGTCAGACCAGATACGGGACACAAACCACGGAGTCAGGCAATGCAGGATTCAGTGTCTTAACCATCATGCCACCTGTAGGCCAGGTTTAGTTTCTTTTGTGTAAATCTGTATACTTTTTATTTAATTTTCTTGTTTCTTCCTGCTAGCTATGACTTAATGAGTGAAGACCTTTATTTCAGTTTTGTTTCTCTCTTCTGTTTTAGTCAGCTTGTCAATTTTAGCATTTTTTTATATTTTCAAAGAACAGCTTTTCATTTTCATGTTTTCAATGTCATTCATTTGCATTTGTTTGTTTTGTAAGTCTATTTTATTTTATTCCTTTCTCAAGAGAAAGAAAGGGAGGGGGCACTTACTGCGGTGCTCCACCTCTTCTCCACCCCTAGCCTCTGCCAGCCAGGACCACAGGCAGGTGTGCCAACCTGACACATACAGGGAAACTGAATGCAAACCTGGGACCTTTCCAGCATCACTGAGCATTGTATCACAACGGTGCCACCACTTCTTGCCCTGTCCTATTTTTTATATTATTCATTTGTTTTGCACGCTTTTAAGCCAATTTTTTTTTTCCGTTTTCCAAGCCAGAAACTTAGATTGTTAAATTTTAATATTTTTGCTTTTCTAATGTGTCCATTCAAAGCTACGGGTTTCCTTTTAAGCATTGTTCTTTCTGTATTTCACATATTTTAATAGATTGTATTTTTATTTTCATTTCCTTTACAACCCATTTTATTTTCTTTTGGGAATTCTTCTGGCTTTCTCATAAAAAGGAGGTTTCAATTAACCACATTTAATTCTCTGAAGTTGTTCCAATATCACTTTAAATGAGGTAAATTCTTAGATATATTCCTTTGTGGTGTGATTTGTTACCAAGATACCAGTGTTGCTAAAATATTTCTTATGTTATTTTATTTATATTTTTTGAGAGGCTTTTGCTATAGGGTGCGTGTGATTGCCAGAGAGACAGAGAGAGACAGAGAGACAGAAAGCGAGAAATCACCCCCAGAGGGGATGGCCACACCACAGTCCCTTCTTCTCCATTCTCCTCTCGGGATCTTGGGCACGCACGCACACGCACCCGGCGTGAGTTTAAGCCACCGGGTGCAGGACTCAAACCATAGTCGACTACATGGGAGTCCAGCGACATAGCCATTACATCAACTGCTGGTGCCTCTTATGTTATTTTATGTAATTTTATACATTCACTCATTGTACATCACTACAGCTTGTAAGATGAATTTTCTCAGCATAAATACACTACAGTTAAAGATATTATGTTATTTTACATGAGAAGATAAAGTCTAACCAGATATTTCTTGAAATTCCCACTTTTAATTATTTTATATACCTTTTAATAAAAAATATAAAAACGTATGCACATTCTTTACATTTAGATGTAAAATTAAAACTGTGTGGATACTAGAATAATTTTCTTTTTTTTTTTTATATTTTTAGAGGTTTTTGCCTTAGGGTACATGTGCTTGCCAGAGAGAGAGAAACAGATAGTGAGAGGGAAAGTGAGAAATCATTCCCTAGGGGGATGGCCCATGTTGTAATCCCTTCTCTTCCTTTCTCATCCCGGGATCTTGGGCACACACACACACACACACACACACACACACACACACCTGCCTGCAGTGAGTTTCAAGCTCCTGAGTCTGGAACTTGAGCTGTAGTTGGCAATGTGGGAGCTCAGTGATGTCACCATTATGCCATCTGCTGGCTGACCCAATAACTGTGTTTTTTTGTTCATTCCTTTGTTTGTTTGGTTTTAGGCCATATTGTATTTGAATAGTCACCTGGCCATGTGTTATTTTTATGAATAAAAAAGTCCTATGAGGAACCAGCAGTTAGCGTAATGGCTATGTCGCTGGACTCCCACGTAGTCGACTGCGGTTCGCGTCCCAGACCCGGTGGCTTAAAACTCACGCCGGGCACGTGTGCGTGCGTGCCCAAGATCCCGAGAGGAGAATGGAGGAGAAGGGATTGCGGCGTGACCATCCCCCCGGGGGGTGATTTCTCGCTTTCTGTCTCTATGTCTCTCTCTGTCTGTTTGGCGAGCGCACGCGCCCTATAGCAAAAACCTCTCTTAAAAAAAAAAAAAAAAAAAAAAAGTCCTATGAAACAACCAAAAAAGCAAAATACATACTTAAATACATGGTACTTTAAATATGTATATAGTAAAATAAAAGCACAATTCCCAACCTTTTATGTAGTATAAAGAAGGTAGTACATATCTCCCCCAGTTTGTTGGAATCAAGGTTTTGTTGATGTCTGGTATTTTGAATTACCATTTGTGGACATGTATTTTACTTATTTGTATGCCAGACATGTATAACTGCTTTCATTGTTATCTGACAGTCTTTTTAAACTATGCCTTCATTTTCTTTTAAATCCCAGTTGACTGGAATATAACCTTGTGGATAAATGTTTTTTCATGAAGCTTATGTGCATGATATATTTTCTCAGATTTGCATATCTAAAGAGTATCTTTTGATTACACTCACACATGAGTAACAGAGTAGTGGTGTTTTGAATTCTTACATCACAAACCGTTCCTCTCAAAAGACTATAGCCATTCAGGGGCCGGCAAGTGGCATGGTGGTTAAAGGTGCTGGACTCCCACATGGCCGACCATGGTTCAAGTCTCGGACCTGGTGCCTTGCTTGCTCACTTCCTCTCTCTCTCTCTCTCTCTGTCTCTCTCAGATCAACCTGGAAAAAGTAATGATAATAAATAATAAAGTTAAATAAAAATAATTCTTTAAAAAAAAAAAAAAAAAGACTATAGCCATTTCACAGTTGTCCTCTAGGGATTTTTGACAAGTGAAACACCCATCCCATTTTTTCTGGAAATATAAATTGATTTTTTCGAAAAATATTTTTTTAGTATTATTCAAATTCATTCATTTTACACAAACTAATTGAATTTTTTTTTCTTGACATTAATCTTGTTTGGTTAAGTAAGATGATGATTTCATAAATTAATTATTTCTTAAATATAGACTTTTTATTTTTCTATTTGTACAGTAATGATACACATATTTATTTTCAATCTTAACCTTTATCAGTTTTTCCATTATGATTTCATCTCCCACCCTTTCTTCCCTGAGACATGGTTTCTCTTTTTTTTAATATTTGTCATAAACATTGTATACCTTACCATCTCAGATATATATTTTATATGTACAACATCATGTTTTATAATCGTCTACAGTTTCATTTTGATTTTTCTGTTTTTATTTTGAGAGATTTTTGCTATAGGGTGTGTGCACTTGCTGGAGAGACAGAGAAACAAAAGCAAGAAATCACCCCCCAGGAAAGATGGTCAAACAGCAATCCCTTCTCCTCTATTCTCCTTTTGGGATTTTAGGCATGCACACACTTGACATCTAGCATGAGTTTTAAACTTCTGGGTCCAGGACTCAAAACGTGGTTGGCCATGTGGGAGTCCAACAACGTAATCATTACATCATCTACTGGTCCCTCATTTTGATTTTTTTATCATCTACCTTTCTGCATTAGATCCATTTTCTTCTTCAGAGTCATGTATTATTATATTCTTTATCATTTTATAAAATCTATACATTTTAAATTATTATTATTTTGTTAAAGGGTGCCTGTGTTCATGCATCCACATGCACCTATCATGTTTTTTTAAGTCGTTGGGTCTAGGATCAAACTGCACAGTTGGTTATGGGGGATCTGGTCCTTTCAAACTCCAGGCCCCAATGCAACCCACTTATTTTTAAAAATCACAGAATCATTGTTAGTATTTTTCTTCTTTCAGATGAAGCATTTTAGTAATTTGTACTAAAATTTCTCTTTTTTCCACAAAAGTTACATTTTATTTTCTGGAGATAGCTAAAATTTTTCTATCACTCAAAGTTTTGGTCTCTTTCATCACCTATTATTTTTAAAAATATTTCACTTATTTCCTCCATGACACACCAAAAGACATGGATAGAGAAAGGCAGAGAACAGGCACCCTCACCAGGGCTTTCATGACCCGAAACCAACCCAGTTTCAACAGGCAACAATCACGCTGGAGCTCCAGGACATGAACCAGGACCTTTCCCGTGTGGGTTTGGCTGCACCACCACTGCACCACTGCCTGGCTCTCATCTGCTATTCTTATACCTTCTTCACCCTTTCCTTTCTCTGCCTTATTGCCTTACTCTCTCTTTTTTCTTCATTTTTTTTTTCCTTCTTTTCTGCTTATACTTTCACTAACATTTTTCCTTTTCAATGGAGTTTTCTTTTGTTAATCTGGCAGATAGAGGCAAAGCCCATGAAGTAAAATAATTTATTTGAGCCAGGTTCAGGATGGTCACCCAGAACCACAAAATCTTAATTTCCATTGAATAATGTCTGCTGAAGTTTTACAGATTTTAGGATAATTTTAAAGGCAAAAGTCACAGTTGGGAGGAGGAAGTTAGGGGTCTTGAAGAGCCGTGATTGGTGATGAAATTCTACAATAAGAGGAGCAGGCAGACCTCATGGTCACCTGTCATTGCTCAAGCAAAATGTGGAAACAGGGATTTGGCATGCTGTTGTAACTGGGATGTTCTGAAGAGGATAACTAATAGATGTGACTGGAAGGTGAAGGAGGAATGCATTTCAGCCATAAAGAAGTTCATAAAACAAAATGTCCTGTAAGTCCAATTAGCATCTTTATCTATTTCTGGAATATATAATAAAAGACATGAGATGTGCATAAATTTTATCTCCTGTAGTCCTGATTCAGGTAGACTGCAATCTACAATTTTTAGGAATAAGCTGGTCTATTCTGGGATACATCAGCTTCCTCAAAATTTTGGTTTGATGATGTGATATTTTAGCACTGGTGACTATTGTGTTCTGGCCTGTTGGAATTTATTCCAAATCATATGGCCTATAGTAATTTTTACTAACACCTTAAAATGGAAATAAAACCACAGGACAAAGGGGCAATGGCATTGAGTTGTTGCTTTCACAGTCAACGTTTTTGTTTGTTTGTTTTATTTTTGTTTTTGTTTTCTGGTGAAAATGAGGAAACTGTAAAGATAGTGAGAACTGGTTTTAAAGGAAAGAACCAAACATCAAAAGATTAAACATAGGAGGGGGCAGCAGGTGGCATAGTGTTTACGACACTGGACTTCCACATGGCTAACTGCAGTTCAAGTCCTGGTCTGATGCCTTGAAAATCATGCCACGTGTGTGTGTTTCTGTCCAAAATCCCAGGAGGAGAATAGAGGAGAAGGGATTGCGGCATGACCATACCCTCCTTGGGGGTGATTTCTCACTTTCCCTCTCACAGTCTGTCTCTCTCTCTCTCCCTCCTCAAGCACATGTGCCCTAAAACAAAAACTTCTCAAGAAAACAGAAGAAAGCAAAAAAGATATAAATAAATAAACATGGGTAGTTAATGTTTTCAACTGAGTGTGTGTGTGTGTGTTATTTTTGGTAATCGTTTAATGTAAACTTCTGTTGGTTGATTACAAATGAACAGTAGAATTATCAGGCTTTATTGTTCCACTATTTTGGAAAGTGGAACTTTACAATATTACTTTCAAAATAGCAGTTATGCACGACTGTGAAGCATCACCCTATGTGATGAGATAAGGTGGGTTTGGAGTGAAGGCTATCCACTAGGTACTTTTTATAAATGTTTATAACTCTTTAATATACTATAACTCTTTAATATACTAGGGTACTTTTAAAAAGTTTGAGAAATGAAAATAAAGTGCAAGTTTATTTTGGTGCAAAAACATTTTGAAATCTATGCAAATTTTTTTCATCATATACAATTTCTATGAACTTTTGGAGAATCTCCTTATACAATTTGGAAATGTATTATTCTTTTTTTTTGGTCACTACGGAAAGCCCAATATATAAGGGATATATATTCAGCAGACTTCAAAGTAAAATTTTAAAATTCTGATGCCAGTTAAATAAATATAAATAAATATAAATATAAATAACAAAATAATCCCACCTGGTAATTTACTGGATAGGTTTGTTTAAAGTGACATGGCCACCTTGGAATAGAAATAAGATCATTAAGCAAAGCAAGTGCTTTCGTGAAATAGGGCATGGATTTCTTTTCATCAGTAAAAACATCAGGAATCAAATGCTAATAAATAGACACATCAGAAATGTTCTTATGAAAGAAATATAAGATAAAGAAGAATGCATGTGCCTCCCTTACCTAATATATTAACAAATATAAATCAAAGGCCATGATAGGTCTTATAAGTAGGGAATGGGAACCTGGCCAAATTTTATAAAGCCAGTGTTTCATAAGACCTTGCCATCAGGTTTTTAATGTAAGAGACTTGGTTTCTATGGCTTTGCATTGAAGCAAAGTAAAGAATATGTCCTTGGGACTATAAATTTTGGCTCTTCATTTCTTTCCCAAACAAGTGAGTTCCCATCATTTGTTGGTATGTTAAAGATTCAGCTAATCCAATTTATTTATTTATTTTTCTTGTTAGAAGATGTCACCCTCTTGACTGCCTTATTTAGCCATTATCATATATCTAGTTATTTGACCTAGTGTAAAGAAGTTTCAAAATCTACTCTAAAAGGCAATTTACAATAAAATAAGGAGTGAGACCAGCAGATGGTGTAATGGTTATATCACTGCACTCTCACATAGTCAACTGTGGTCTGAGTCCCAGACCTGGCACATGTGCGTGAGTGCCCCCAAAAAATCCTTTGAGGAGAATGGAGGAGAAGGGATTGTGGCACGGCTATCCCCCCAGGCGATGATTTCACACTTTCTGTCTCTCTGTCTCTCTCTCTGTCTCTCTGGTGAGTGCACACCCCCTCTACCAAAATCTCTCCCTCTAAAGATAAATAAATACATACATAAATAAATACATAAATAAAATAAAATAAATAGTAAAACTAGAGTTAGACAGCTACAATGGCATAGGTAGTAAGGTACCACTGTACAATGCTAGACTCAAATGGGAGGCCCCAGGTTCAGATTCTGGGTCTACCTGAGCACACCAGGAAAACCCATGGAAATGCCAGAGATCTTGACAGGCTGGGTGGCTGGGAGGGGAGGTCATTATGTTAAGACCCTATCAAGGGAATCTCCCAACTACCCTCTCATAAAAAATAAAAAAAAATAAAATGAAAGGAAAAAAATAAATTTTGAAAAATAAGATAACAAAACTACTGAACTACTGAGAGACTAGTCAGGGGACATATACATATCTTGACTTATCTTGTACCAATGGTTTAACACAAAACATAGGTTGGGTGCCAGCCTGTGGCATGTGATTAAGACTGTTGGATCCCACACGGCCAAATCTGAAGTTCAAGTCTTGGATACGGCAGCCTGAGAAGCATGCATGTTTATGTGCCCAACATCTTAAAAGAGGGAGAGAAATGAAGAAGAAGATAATGTGTTATGACCATTTCCCACAGTGCTTCCCCTCTCCTCTCATCTCTGGCAAGTACACATGCTTTCTGGCAAAATAATAATAATAATAAAATTTGTAGGCTGGCAAATAATACTGATTATAATACCCTTCAAAGAAATGGAATTTATTATTTTTTGTCTTCTAAATAATTCACATTCGGGGACAGCAGGTGTGTGATGGTTAAGGCACTGGACTCCCACATGGCTGAGTCCTAGACCTAGTGGTCTGAAAATCATACCAGGTGCATGTGCATGCATATCCCAAATCTCAGGAGATTGAAGGAGAAGGGATTGAAGCATAGCCATCTGGGTGTGTGAGGGGGGTGATTTCTCACTTTCCCTCTTTCTTTGTCTGTTTGGAGAGCACAAGTGCCCCATAGCAAAAACCTGAAAAATATAAATATAATTCACTTTCAACTTCAATATCACAAGTAGCTTTGACCCAGTAACTTCGCTTCCAGAAATTTATATTACAAATAAACTCACATGTGGGAAATGACTATTTATATAGCTACATACTACAGCATTATTTAAAACAGATGTAAATAATTTCTTTCAAAAAATTAAATTTTATTGCTCTCTTCAGAGAGCTGGTGAAATATATTTGACACAATCCCACACTGATAATGTGAGTTTTTGAAAAAGAATGAAGAGGGGCCAACAGGTGGAGTGGTGGTTAAGGTGTTGGACTCCCACATAGTTGACTGTGGTTTGAGACCCAGACTCAGCAGCTTAAGCATCATACTAAGTATGTTTGTGTGCCCTAAATCTACAGGAGAATGGAGGAGAAGGGACTGCAGTGTGGCCATCTCCCCTGGGGGGTGATTTCCCACTTTCTCTCTCTCTCTCTGTGTAGCAAGCACACATGTCCTATGACAAAAATCTAAAGAATGATAGAAAATCAAGAAATTTTCTGGATATTTATACAGAATCTTAAGTTAAAATCAAGTGTGAATGATAATTTCCTTAAGAAAAGAGAAAAACATGTATGTTTATTTCATTATTACATAAAATAAGTCCAGATGTTTACTTCAAAATAAAAATAATTTGCCCCTGCTGTGGTGTTGTAATCTGTAAGGGTGCTGCTATGTGATGCTGAAGACCAGGCGGAAAAGCTCCTGGTTCACATCCCAGGTATTCCTCAATATCTGTGTCTGGCTGTAATACTGGGGAGGACTGCCGTGTGAAGACACTATTGAGGGTGTCCCCTTCACATAAAAATAAATAAAATAAACTTAAGAAAGAGATCATTTGGATACCCCAGGAAGAGAAGAGAAAACTGGATGCAAATAGGACAGATGGTATATTAACTGTCTAATCTTTCTAGAATTGACACTGAAAGAGGTGAAAGAATTACTTATATAAATTATAAAAACTTACTGGGGCCAG
This sequence comes from Tupaia tana, assembly GCA_026018925.1. NCBI lineage: Eukaryota > Metazoa > Chordata > Mammalia > Scandentia > Tupaiidae > Tupaia > Tupaia tana. The sequence goes on from JAKSZU010000001.1 coordinate 160,150,052, forward strand.
CAGATGATGTAGCGATTAAGGGGTTGGACTCCCACGTGGTTGACTGTGGTTCAGGTCCCAGACCCCACGGTTTGAAACATGTTAGGTGTATGTCCGTGCATGCCCAAAATCCCCAAAGGAGATTAGAGGAGAAAGGATTACAGTGTGGTCATTTTTCCCAGGGGAGGGGAATGATTTCTCTTTTTCTTTCTTTCTCTTTCTCTCTTTTCTTTCTTTCTCTTTCTTTCTTTCTTTCTTTCTTTCTTTCTTTCTTTCTTTCTTTCTCTTTCTTTCTCTTTCTCTTTTTCTTTTTCCTGTTCCTGTTCCTTTTTTTCTTTTTCTTCTCTCTCTTCCTTCCTTCCTTCCTTCCTTTCTTTCTTTTTCTTTCTTCCTTTCTTTCTTTCTTTCTTTCTTTCTTTCTTTCTTTCTTTCTTCCTTTCTTCCTTTCTTCCTTTCTTCCTTTCTTCCTTTCTTCCTTTCTTCCTTTCTTCCTTTCTTCCTTTCTTCCTTTCTTTCTTTCTTTCTTTCTTTCTTTCTTTCTTTCTTTCTCCCTCTCTCTCTCTCTCTCTCTCTCTCTCTCTCTCTCTCTCCCTTCCTTCCTTCCTTCCTTCCTTCCTTCCTTCCTTCCTTCCTTCCTTCCTTCCTTCTCTTCTTCTTCTTCTTCTTCTTCTTCTTCTTCTTCCTCTTCTTCTTCCTTCCTTCCTTCCTTCCTTCCTTCCTTCCTTCCTTCCTTCCTTCCTTTTCTCCTTTCTTTCTTTCTCTGCCTCCCCATGTGCACTCTATAGCAAATACCTCAAAAATAAATAAATAAAAATACTTATGAATGAGCAAAAAACAAGAAATAATGCTTTAATCATTTTTTTAACTAGGCTTTTTTTTTCAGTGAAGTACTTGAGATCACACAGTGCCATAATAACAGAATTTTCGTATGCAAACAAAACAAGAATGAGTATGGTATAAATAGTGAAGAAATCTCATATGTGGGACTGGACTGAAACAAAACTCCAAAACCTGTGTATATCATTTAAGTTGGGGATCATAAGTAAATTCCAAATTATAGAATAAGACATTAAAAATATTTACTGAAAGTTACAGAGAATTTGTATAGATCCATATTTCCCCTATACTTTTTAATATACAATTTTGGGGCGGTTGAATCTACTTTTCTTCATCTTACAGTTTTTCAGTGACTATTATGTGATTACTACAAAAAAAATAGATATCTGTCTGATAGCAATTTTACAAAATGTCACTTTGTATACTGCTCAAATACTAGTTTCCCTACCAAATAGAGCATAAGATTTAAAAATTATGAGTCTAAAAATGAAAAGGAAGTTTTAATTTTTAAAAATAAAGTAATTTAGTTATCAGAATATATTTCAGAGTCCTCTGACTACAGTTCTACTGCTCATTTTTTTTGCTCAGTACATTCATGTAGAGAAGTTACTTTTGAAATACAAAAAGAAGAGAAGGGCAAGATAAAGATTCTGGAACATTCTTCAAATTTAGAAAGAACATGTCTTTTTTTTTCTTCTTTTATTAATTTCCACTGGTGTTATGCCAAGCATATGAAACAAGCATAATTTTATCCTGGATTGAGCTTTATTTTTTAAATTACAACTGCAATATACAGTAAAAAAAAATCTAACAATAAAATGTATAAAAGAAAGAAAGTAAAATGTACAGTAATATTAGTATTCATTTAGAAGTAAATGTCGTTAAGATTTTGGTATACACTTTCTAAACCTATACTCTCCATTAGTAAATAAAAATCCATATTTATTAGATTTTTTAAAAAGATTTTTGTCATAATATGTATGTGTTCACCAGAAAGGAGAGATGCAGAGGAAGACAGTGAGAGGAAAAATGAGAAATCACCCCCCAGGGCGTGGTAGGCAGTTAGTCATGAGTGGGGAGCCCTAAGAGAAAAGCAAAAAGCTCATCTAGCTCAGTGCGCCTGTAGGGTGAGGCAATTTGCCATCTTCCTTCCTTGGGGCCTGAGGGAAGTACACAGGGATGATTTGTAGATTTTCCTCTTATCAAAAAGACCCATGCAAGTGTTTCGGTCAATGCCCTAATTCCTATTAGGGCGATGGACTAATTGGGCAGTCTAATTGGGGCAACCTGGCTCGCATTGGGCGTGGGTAATTAGGTGACCAAGTTCCTCATTCTTTACCTGTGAGAAAGGTGCGCAGGTGCAGGAGAAAATATGTGGATTCAAATTCAAAGGAAGGACATAGGCAGTGTAATGGGGCCTCCCACTAATGAATATTCATGACCTCTAGTAATAAAAGGACGGTTGCCTGGTGTCTAGTGCGGTCGCCACCTGCCAATCTGACCACCCAAGAGCCTTTTGGGTGTACTTCCTTTCTTTCCTATTAAATCTAATTTTCTACCTACTTTATTCATGGTTGCGGTTTCATTTTGCGCCTAGGCACAGATTACTAATTTTAGTGATCTGAACCAAAAGAACCAAGGACTTCACAACCGAGCTCGACACTTTCCCATCCGTTAACAAGGGGAGATGATCACGCCACAATCCCTTCCCCTCCATTCTCCTCCTGGGAGAGGACATGTTTGCACACGCACCTGGGGTAAGTTTCAAGCAGCCATATATGGGACTTGGACCACAGTCGGCCATGTGGGAATCCAGCCATGTAACCACTGCACCATGTGCTGGCTCCATATTTATTAGATTTTAAACAATTGCAGGCTTTAAAAAATACATGTTGTTTGTATTTTTTGTTTTAATAATACACCATAGTCACACATTCATTCACAATTTGATATGTACAGATGCACATGTCTGCGTCCATTTGCAATGGCCTCAGATTTTTTCCTTACATGTGTTTATCATATTAATCAATCCTCAGAATGATTATGAATAATTTCAATCTTTTCACTATTACATACCATGCTTAGCTAGACTTGAATACATGTATCTTCATACTTTTATTTGATTTATGTCTCCGGAGATCAAATGATCAGTGGGAATAGAATTTGTAGCTCGTTGGAATAACAGATGGCAGAATGGTTATGTCGCTGAACTCCCACATGACCAACCACGGATTGAGTCTCAAACAGGGAGGCTTCAAACTCATGCTGGGTGCATGGGCATGGGTGCCCAGAATCCCAAGAGAAGGGTAGAGGAGAGAGAATTGAAGCATAGCCATCCCTTTGGTTGGGGAGGGATTTTTCACTTTCTGTTTCTCTGTCTTTCTCTGTCTCTCCTGAGAGTACATGCATCTTATAGCAAAAATCTCTTAAAAAAAAAAAAGAATTTGTACCTTTTTAAAAGATTTGCCAACTGGCCCTCTAGAGAATTGGTCCTCTTTATTCAGACCTTCTTCAGTGCTGTTTGTTTATCCATTTGTAAGTATTTATTTTATAAATGACTCACTGAAAACCGTCTTAATATTAATTACTAGTAAATTTTAATACACTTTCATATTTATAATTCATTTTGAATTATTAATGAGTTACACACACACACTTTTTTAATATTTTTATTGGGACATTTTTATCATTCTCTATTTCAGTTAAAAGAGCTTCTCATATACCAAGTAAAGCAGATACTTACTTTTTACTCAATTGCCTTTCCTCTCCTAATAATAGAACTAACAATTTTACTATTCTTTTTCTTTCTTTTTTTTTTTTTTGAGAGTTTTTTTCGCTATAGGGCGCGTGCGCTCGCCAGACAGGCAGAGAGAGACATAGAGACAGAAAGCGAGAAATCACCCCCCAGGGGGGATGGTCACGCCACAATCTCTTCTCCATTCCCCTCTCGGGATCTTGGGCACGTACGCACACGCGCCCGGCGTAAGTTTTTCTTTTTTATTTATTTATTTATTTATTTATTTATTTATTTATTTATTTTTGTATATACTTTCAATCATATTGTTTGGCTTACAATGAGACCATTTCGATATGTGAACATTTCTCCCCAGACCCGTTGATCGAAATATCTTCAACAGATAACACCACACCTCCCCATCCCGTCAATGCTCTACCTCTGTATCCCTTCTCTAAATGTCTTTCGTTGGGCCCCACTCCTCCACATACACCTCATCTGACATTCACACCCATCTCTTGTGTTTGTTCAACTGTTAGTCAATCAGTTTCAGACATAGAATGCAGACAAACGGTATATGTTAAGTGGGGACATACAATGTCTCTCCTTCATAGTCTGGCTTGCCTCACTCAGCAGTACATCTTCCATATTCTTCCACTTTCTGTCAAAGGCCAGGGCTCTGTTGGTTTTTATGGCTGAGTAGTATTCCATAGAGTATATGTGCCACAGTTTTTCAATCCATTCCTCCATACGGGGACATCTGGGTTGGTTCCAAGACTTAGCAATTGTGAATAGTGCCGCAATAAACATCGATGTGCAAGCACTTTTCCAATGAAGAATTCTTCTGTCCTTTGGGTAGATACCGAGGAGTGGGATCTCTGGATCACATGGCAGATCTATCTGTAGATTTTTGAGGAATCTCCAAATTATTCTCCACAGTGGTTGGACCAATCTACATTCCCACCAGCAGTGTAAAAGAGTTCCCCTTTCACCACACCCCCACCAACACTTATCATTTTTTGTTTTTTTAATATTAGACAATCTGACTGGGGTTAGGTGGTACCTCATTGTTGTTTTTATCTGCATTTCCCTTACGATGAGGGAGGTTGAACATTTTTTCATATGCCTTTTGGCCATTCGTATGTCATCTTTAGAGAGTGTTTTCTTCATCTCCTTCTCCCATCTTTTAATAGGGTTGATCATCTTTTTTCCAAACACCTTTTTTAGTTCCTTGTGTATTCTGGTTATCAGTCCCTTATCTGATGCAACATTTACAAAAATATTTTCCCATTCTGAGGGCTGTCGATTCACACTAACTACTGTGTCTTTGGCCATGCAGAAACTTCTTAGTCTGATGTAATCCCACTTGTCTATTTTGTGGACGATGGACTCTGCTTTGAGGGTCTTCTTTAGGAAGTCTTTCCCTACACCAATGTCTCCCAGAGTTTCCCCAGCATTCTCCAGGAGCAGCTTTATAGTTTGAGGTCTTAGATTTAGATCCTTGATCCACCTTGACTTGATTCTTGTCAAAGGAGAGAGGTAGGGGTTCAGATTCATCTTTCTGCAAGTGGAAGTCCAGTTTCTCCAGCACCACTTGCTGAAGAGGCTTTCATTTTCCCACTGGATTGACTGGTACCCCTTGTCAAAGATCAGTTGACTGTATGTTTGGGCACTTATTTCTGGGGACTCTATTCTGTTCCATTGGTCCACATGTCTGTTTCTGTGCCAATACCATGCTGTCTTTATTACCACAGCTTTGTAATACATTTTTGGATCGGGGATTGAGATGCCACCCACTCCATTCTTCTTGTGTAGAAGTGCTTTGGCAATATGGGGTCTTTTATGATTCCAGACAAATTTTAAGATTGTCTTTTCTAGATCTGTGAAGAATGTGTCTGGTACTTTGATTGGCATTGCATTAAATAGGTAGATTAATTTGGGTAGAATTGCCATTTTGATTATATTAACTCTTCCAATCCATGAACATGGGATGTCCTTCCATTTTTTTGTGTCATTTTCAATTTCTTTTTTTACCTTCTCATAGTTTTCCTTGTGGAGGCCTTTAACTTCTTTGGTTAGATTTATTCCTAAATATCTTATACTTTTAGTGGCTATGGTAAACGGAATAAGTTTTTTCAGTTCTATCTCAGTCTGCCTGTTATTCGTATACAGAAATGCTATCGATTTCTGTATATTGATTTTATATCCTGCAACTTTACTGAATTCATGTATTACTTCCAGTAGTTTTTCCATGGAGACCATTGGGTCTTCTATGTATACAATCATGTCATCTGCAAATAGAGAGAGTTTCACCTCTTCTTTTCCTATTCGAATGCCCTTTATTTTTTCCTCTTTTCTGATTGCGTTGGCGAGGACTTCCAGAACTATGTTGAAAAGGAGAGGAGAAAGTGGGCATCCTTGTCTTGTTCCTGTGTTTAGTGGGAAAGCTTTCAGCTTTTCTCCATTCAGGATGATGTTCGCTATGGGTTTTTCATAGATGGCTTTTATTGTATTGAGAAATGGCCGTTCTATGCCAATTTTGCTAAGAGTCTTGATCATGAAGGGATGTTGTATCTTATCAAATGCTTTTTCTGCGTCAATCGATATGACCATATGGTTTTTGTCTTTCTTCCTATTAATATGGTGTATTATGTTTATGGTTTTGCGTATGTTGAACCAACCTTGCATTCCTGGAATAAAGCCTACCTGATCATGGTGTATGATCTTCTGTATAAGTTGTTGAATACGATTTGCTAGTATCTTGTTGAGAATCTTTGAGTCTATGTTCATCAGAGATATTGGTCTATAGTTTTCCTTCCTTGTCCTGTCCTTATCTGTTTTGAGGATGAGGGTGACAGAGGCTTCATAGAATGAATTAGGGAGAGATTCACCCTTTTGGATCTTTAGAAATAATTTGAGCAGAATGGGAGTTAACTCTTCTTTGAAAGTTTTGTAGAATTCAGAGGTGAATCCATCGGGGCCAGGGCTTTTCTTTGTTGGGAGGTTACTTATTACTGATTCAATTTCCTGGCTTGTTATGGGCCTATTCAGACTTTCTATTTCTTCCTGGCTCATTCTTGGTAGATTATATTTGTCCAGGAATTTGTCCATCTCATCCAGATTATCTTGTTTCTTAGCGTATAGATGTTCAAAGTATCCTCTAATGATGTTTTGAATTTCTACTATGTCTGTTGTTATGTTACCAGCCTCATTGCAGATTTGATTCACCTGGTTCCTTTCTCTCTTCTTCTTAATAAGTCTCGCTAGTGGGGTATCAATTTTGTTTATCCTTTCAAAGAACCAGCTTTTGCTTTCACTTACTTTCTGTATAGTACGTTTATTTTCTATTTCATTTATTTCTGCTCGGATCTTTATTATTTCCTTTCTCCTGTAATTTTTTGGATTTTTTTGCTGTTGCTTTTCCAATTCTCTAAGGCTTGATGTTAGGTGATCCATTAGCCTTTTCTCTGTCTTCCTCTTATGTGCACTAATTGCTATGAACTTCCCTCTTATGACTGCTTTGGCAGTGTCCCAAAGATTATGGAAACTTGTATCTTCATTGTCATTGGCTTCCATGAATCTTTTGATTTCGGACTTTATTTCTTCGGTAATAGTGGAGTCATTCAGGAGTAGGTTATTTAGTTTCCATGTTTTTAGGTATTTTTGAGGATTTCTCTTGAAATTAAACTCGAGTTTAATTCCATCATGGTCAGAGAAGATGCTGGAAATAGTTTCTATGCCTCTGAATCTGCAGAGGCTTGCTTTGTGTCCTATGATGTGGTCAATCTTCGAGAAAGTTCCATGTCGGGGTGAGAAAAAACTATATCTTGTGGTTTTTGGGTGGAAAGTTCTATAGATGTCTGTTAAGTCCAATTGATTTATGGTATCATTTAGATCCTTGATCTCTCTACCTATTTTTTGCCTAGATGATCTGTCCAGAGGGGATAATGCGGTGTTGAGATCTCCAACAATTAGTGTGTTGCAGTCTATCTCCCCTTTCAGATCTAACAATCTTTCCTTCACATATTTGGGTGCTCCTGTGTTAGGAGCATAGTAAGTTTTAAGCCACCGGATCTGGGACGCGAACCGTGGTCGACTACGTGGGAGTCCAGCGACATAGCCATTATGCTAACTGCTGGTTACCTATTACTATTGTTCTTAGAAAAACACCCCAGGTTATACCTCAAGGCCTGAATGCTGATTGTCAAGTCTAATCATGGTTTAGGAAAGCCCATTTGGTCAAGGAAAGCCAGAGTACTGTGATTAAAATCAGAATATGTATCTACAGGACTCTTTCTTGGAAAGGGTTGCTCTCATTCATAACAAGGGGGTAGAGATGATTTTTAAATTAAATGAAGATTAGGTTGTGCACAACAGATGTAAAGATGTCAAATGAGAAGATAAAAGAATGTTCAATATTATATGACATGAATGAATGAAAAATTAAAACAATGAGATACTACTGCACACACATTAGAATGGTTGAAAATCTAAAACACTGATAACACTAAATGTTGACTACAGCACCTCTCTATTATTACTGGTGAGAATAAAAATGTTAAGCTACATTATAAGGTAGGATGCCAGTTGTTTATAAAGTTAAAAATGATTTTACCCTTTCACCCAACAATTGTGCTTCTTGGTATTTACCCCCTAAATTTAGAACATGAATATTCATAGAAGGTTGATTCTTAATTCTCAATACTTGGAAGTACCCAAGATGCCTTTACTAGGTGAATAGATTAATGAAGTTGCATCTATACAATGGAATGTTATCTAACCATAAAATGAAAAAAAACTATAAAGACACAGAGGAAAGAAGTATATACTCCTAAGTGAAAGAAGCCTATATAAAAGGTTTGATAGTATATCATTCTAATTATAGGACACAGAAAGAGCCAAAGTGGAGCAGAGAGGAAATTTTAAGGCAATGAAACTCCTCTGTATGATATTGTAATGCTAGATACATGACATCACACATTTGTTCAAAATCTGTAGAACTATACAACACAAAGATTGCACCTTAATCTAAAGTATGGATTTTACTTAATAGTCAGGTATTAATATTAGTTCATCAGTAGTAGCTAATGTACCATAAAAATGCAAGATATTGGGACCAGCAGTTAGCATAATGGCTATGTCACTAGACTCCCACGTAGTCGACCGTGGTTCGAGTCCCGGACCTGGTGGCTTAAACTCACGCCGGGCGCTTGTGCGTGCATGCCCAAGATCCTGAGAGGAGAATGGAGGAGAAGGGATTGCGGAGTGGTCATCCCCTCTGGGGGGTGATTTCTCACTTTCTGTCTCTCTATGTCTCTCTGTCTGTCTGGCGAGTGCACACACCCTATAGCAAAAACCTCTCAAAAAGAAAAATGCAAGATATTAATAACAGGGAATACAATGGAGGAGATAGGGAACGCAGTACGATATGTGGAACTCTATATCTTCTGTTCAATTTTTCCATAAACTTAAAACTACTCTAAGAAATAAAGCCTTGAAAGAAAAAGAAAACAAACAAACAAAACAAAACAAAAACATGAAAAGAAAGAAGAAAGGGAGAGAAGAGGGTAGGAAGGAAGGAGAAAGAGAAGCACTCAAAGCAAATGATGACTTCCCTGGGAAGATGTCTATCCCCTAAAACCCGTGACTGTATTATTTTATATGTCAAAAGGACTTTGCAGATGAGATTAGCGATTTTGAGATGGAGGGATTATTCTGGATTATCCAGTTGATCCCAGTCTAATCACAAAAATTTATAAAGACTGTAGGACAGTCCCTAGCTGAGTCAGAGAGAGATTCCAGAATAAGACACAAAAGAGATTCTAAGCATGAGAGAGATTCTATTTAACTTTGAAGACAAAGGACAGCGAGATCCAAGGAATGCAAGATGTCTCTGGAAGGTGGGAAGGGCCCAGAGTTGACAACCTCATGGACCTGAATGCTACTAATTGCCTGAATAAGCAGGCATGCAGATTCCTGTCTGGAGCCTTCAGAAAGGAACACAGCTCTGCCAATATCTGAATTTTATCCCACGGAGACAGGCACTGGAATACTGACCTATACACGTGTGATGAAATAAATGCATGTTGCTTTAAGCTGCTGAATGTCTAGTAATTTGTTATGACAGCAATACAGAACTGACACAGATTATTTATATTTGTTCTATGATTCTCAAAAACACATTCATGCATAGTATTTCATGTAATGCCCACAACTCAGCTTTCTTAAATATTGTGTATTTTTTTAGTGATGTATACCTGAAATAAAATAAATCCTACTAAACCTAATATTGAACAACAAAATATTCTTTATTAAATTTAGAAATGTGGGACCAGCAGTTGGCACAATGGCTATGTTGTTGTACTCCCATGTAGTTGACCATGGCTCAAGTCCCAGACCCGGTGGCTTAAACTCATGCCAGGCGCATGTGTGTGCATGCCCAAGATCCTGAAAGGAGAATGGAGGAGAAGGGATTGTTGAGTGGCCATCCCCCCGGGAGGTCATTTCTTGCTTTCTGTCTCTCTGTCTCTTTCTGTCTTTCTGGTAAGTGCATGTGCCCTATAGCAAAAACCGCTCCAAAAAAATTTAGAAATGCAAGGGCATATTTTCTTATAAAAGTTAATATTTATTTCAAGGATTACTAGATGTATATCTAAATAAGTGTATTTAAAATGACTTGGAAGAAAAAAATGTCAGTATATTTGGTAGATACCACAGAAAAGAAATTAGGAGTGGAAGTTAAAGGCACAAACTTAGCAATATTAACCGGATCCAAAACAGGAATGTAAAATAATACTCTTGCATAGACTGATTGTTAATTCAGTTCTAGGCAGGTAAATATATTAGAACTAAGAAAACAAAAGTAAAACTATATTAAAGTATATGTTTCTCTTAGATATAATATTATTTTTAATGTTGAAGTTGCAAAAGTTGTCCTACTAAGTTAAATTATGAATTTTTATGAAGATTTTTAAGATATTTAACAAAGACATGCCCATGTATTGCCTTTATTGATATGCATTTGCATATGCACAAAGTATATATATCTTCCTTAGAACAAAACTAAGATGTATTAGCTCTCTAATTTTTTTTTCTCCCAGATACCTTATCCTAGGATTAAGTATAATATGCTAGAATACTTCCTTAGATTCAATATTTGTGCCCAACTAAAATTTGTATATTTAAACATAATCAGTTAGGTAATGGTATTTGAAAGTGTAGCCTTTGGAAGGTGCTTGATTGAATGGATTCCCCCTCCACCCCCACAAAATTCATGAACTGATTTTTATTTCCTATTATGACCTTATTATGAGGGGAGAAGATTTAATACTCTAATATTAAGAGATGGAACTGTTGTGAGGTTTTTGGTATTAGACAAGGTCATTGGGTTGGGGCTCCTTGAAGGAATGAATGAAGACCAGTGGTATGAAGAGGGGGGGAATGCCAGAACAGAGACACAAACATAGACACACAGAAGCTCTTACTTCCTTCCATGCGATGTTCTGTGTTGCCTCAAGACTCTGCAGAGTCCCTACTCATAAGAAGGCCATCACCAGATGTGACCCTTTACCCTGGACCTCCCCAACTGCAAAATAAATAAGCCTATATTCTTTGCAAATTGCACAGTGTGGTATTAAGTTCTTACTAACAAGAAAAAGAAATAATCACGAATCTTTACCCTCATGATTGGAATTGGTGTCCTTATAAAAGACCCCAGAGAGCTAACTTGTCCCTTCTATTGTAGAAAGACACAATTAGAAGGCATCATCTATACACCAGCAAAGGATAGCCTCACCAGGCACCAAGTCTTCCCTTCTGGCAGTTCCCAGTCTTGATTTTATGAGAAGTCGATTCCTCTTGTTTATAAGTCATGCAGTGATGATGTTTTATCCTAACAATCTACACACACTAAGACAAATGCACTAGGTGTAGTTAAAGCTCTCACATTAGAGACACAGATCTGCCACTGAATGAAGCATGAGCTTAGTCAACTCCTTAAACATTTAAGTATTGTCTATCTCTAACGTCACATATCTGCAAGTGTGTTATAGACTGTAATGTGGCCAGCACTTAGTAAACGTAATTCTTCATATCAGGAAATGTGTTAATTGTGCTTTTACTGGAAATGAAAACAGTTACTTTATAATTTTTCCTCTCATTGTACTATCAAACTAATTAATTTCCTATAGTGATTAATTTCCAGCTGAACTGGGATATATTTTATGCTCATACTTAATGGCATACTAATTTATAGGGCATGATTCTATTTCAAATTATCTATTAGGCTACTTCTTATTGGGATAAATGGGTAGTAAATATGGGAGTGTCCTTACCTCACTCAGAGCTCCATATTTCTTCTTTCCCTGTAAACACAGCCATGCACTATTTTCACAATCGAAAATAATCTTATTGGTTTATCTACAAATTTTAGTTACCAAAATGACTGCATCCTCATAAAAATATAATCCCAGTAAAGAGAGATACATTTGTAGCTTTATGTATGAACTAATAAATGCATACAGAGTAAATATCACATATCATGCCAGTAATATAAATTGACCTAACAAGTTATTCCACTACATAATGGCTATGTCGCTGGACCCCCACAGAGTCGACCACAGTTCTAGTCCTGGACACGGTGGCTTAAACTCACGCTGGGCACATGTTGCGTGTATGCCCAAGATTCCGAGAGAAGAATGGAGAAGGGATTGTGGTGTGTCCATCCCAACTGGGGGGTGATTTCTCACTTTCTATCTCTGTCTTTCTCTGTCTGTCTGGTGAGCGCACGCACCCTATAGTAAAAACCTCTCCAAAAAAAAAAAAAAAAAAAAAAAAAAAAAAATTCCGGGATCTAGGTCTAACTAACTTTAAATAAGATCACAAGCTATTGCGAACTTATTACTCATCCTTATTACTGGGATAGCTATTGAATCAGAACCATTGTAAGTGTGGACCTATGATACAATGGCATTTGTATTTAGACTTGAGTGGTCTACACATAAAATATGGAAGTAAATGCCATATCTGTATCAAATAGCAATGGAGCTTTGGTTTAGAATAAGTTTCTTCCAATTTTCCTTCATCAAGCCAATTGAATCTCAAAATTGCATTATATGGTAGGACGACAGTGGGTGAACATAAATGGAAAATATTTAGGTGCCCATATAGTCTTCCTTCACTTTCACTATGGGTTTATTTCAAATTAAAAGAATTAAAATTTCAAAAAAAAAAAGAATTACATTATAGTCACTTGCATTAAAAATATTAAACAGAACTGCCATTTTGAGTAGTCTTACAGTAGTAGCGCCATTTTGCACATATGATTACATTTAATTTTATTTCATTCTCAAATTCCTCTCAAATTCTCCTATCCCTGTCTGTTTTTCTATACATCATTTGTCTATCAGCTACCTCCCTAAACTATTTTAAAAGTTTTATTTGAACTATTTTTCTAATGTACCCTATAATGGTACTTTGCTTTTGTAATTCTTGGATTTTGTGAGAAAAGGACTTTTAAAGTAATGACTTTGTAGTGGAATTCTAACTATGACAGATGTGATGCTTTCCTTCTGTTAAATGTCATTTCATCTCCTAATGTAGTGCTGTCTGAAATTATGGGATGTTTGTAAATCCGCTGTCCCTGTGGTAACCACTAGCCACATATGGCTACTGAGCATGTAATATACGGCCAAGGAAACTGAGACAGCAAAGTCCAATTTAATTTAACTTTACTAATTATTATTCATTTAAATTTAAATAACACCTGTCTAGAGGATACTATATTGGGTAGTAATTTTCCAATGTATACTTTCCTCCTTAACTTTCTAGTCTATTTTATTTATTTATGTAATGAATTTAGACAATGACAATTCCCTTTCTTTCTAGACTCTACACATCCCAATAGTCCTTACTAAAATCTTGACTATTTTTGAGAATTTTGAGCTCAGAAGAACAGTTTCTTTTTTAAATAATTGCTCTAAAAAGCCTCAAATATGTTTTACACTTTTATAAATTAAGGTAATTTACTAATTTTGTTAATGTAATTCACTAATTTTTGGTTAAAAGTAAATCAGAGATACTAGTAGTATATGATGGATCTTCTAAAATATGTTGTTAATCTCTTTCTGTAACATCTTTAATTTTGTTTAAATTGTGTATGTATTTAAAAGTGAAGTTCTGAATGTTCAAGGAGGCACATCAGTGAACACAGCCACAGAACAGAACTGACTTCTGAAGCGTGGAGACACTGGCTTGCAGCCAACTCTTGCTTGCTAGTAATGAAATTTGAAATTATATTGTTTCAAATATGCAAACTAGTCTTAGCATATTTCATTGAGAATTAAGTAATACATGTCATGAATACGTAAAATCTCATTATAAAAATACTGATTTTATTTACTTTTTTCCAAAATAATCTTAATCTTCTAAGTGACTAATAGAGAGATAAAAATAGTCATTTGATACAGTATTGCTAATAAGTGGTAATGCTAGATTTCTTTTTACATTTTGTTCTTTTTCTTTCCTTCTTTATTTTTAAATAGATTTTCACCATAGGGTGCTTGTGCTCAGAAACACAGAGAGACAGAAAGTGAGAAATCACCCACCAGGAGGGATGGCCACACCACAACCTCTTCTCCTCCATTCTTCTTCAGGATTTTGGGTAAGTATGCATATGCGCCTGGTATGAGTTTTAAGCCACTGTGTCTGGGACTTGAACCATGGTAGACTATGTGGAAGTCCAGCAATGTGACTATTAAGCCATGGTGCTCCTGGTAATACTAGATTTAAACCTAGGTAGATTGTCTCCAGAACTCACTCAGCCTCTGGGGATTAAACACCTTTCTGTTGTGGTGATGCTCATGATTGGAGGCCATGGACTTTAATGGGTACATCCTGTGCTGAAACTGGCTATATATACACATATACACATACATATGTATGTGTATACACACACACACACACACACACACACACACATATAATATATAATTTTTTTTGGAGCAGTTTTTTGTTTTTTGCTTTTTTTTTTTTTGTTGAGAAGTTTTTGCTATAGGATGCCTGTGCTCACCAGAAAGACAGAGAGACACAGAGAGACAGAAAGCAAAAAATCACCCTCTGAGGGGATGACTATGCTGCAATCCCTTCTCCTCCATTCTCCTCTCGGGATTTTGAGTATGCATGCACATACACCCGGCATGAGTTTAAGCCACTGGGTCCGGGACTCAAACCATGGTCAACTACATGGGAGTCCAGCAACATAGTCATTACGCCAACTGCTGGCCATAGAGAGGATTTTGCTATAGGATGCGTGTGCTTGCCAGAAAGACAGAAAGAGACAGAGAGATAGAAAGTGGGAAATCACCCCCTGGGGGGGGACGGCCAAGCTACATCCCTTCTCCTCCATTCTCCTCTCAGGATCTCAAACATGCACACACACGTGCCCAGCGTGAGTTTAAGCCACTGGGTCCAGAACTCGAACCACGGTCGACTACATGGTAGTCCAGCATCATTACCACATTTTCTGTATTTTAAAAATCTCTCTGGCCTGGCTTCATGGCATAGTACTTAAGTGAACCATCCTACAGGACTGAATGTGTTTTAACTCCTGGCCTGGGCAGCTTGAAAAACACTAAATCCATCTCTGTATCTGCCTCACTCCAATTCCTGAATAGATGGAAAAATGGAGGGGAAGCAATTATGATAATACAATTCCCAAGGAGAGTGCTTTATATCTCTGCATCTTTTTTCCTCTGGTGAGAGCATTTATCTCTGGCAGTTTAAAACAAACAAACAAATAAACAAACAACTCATCAAGTAGATATAACTTCTTAATAAGAAGCTAATATTACTATATGGTGAAAGAAAATATGTTTTCTCATATACTAACGGTAGAAATATGAATTGTTATAATATTTCTAACCACACCTTAATAATAAGCATTAGGAACCAACAGATGGCGTAATGGTTACTGGACTCCCATGTAGAGGACCATGATTCCAGTCCCAGACCTGGTTACTTAAAACTCATACCGGGAATGTGTGCATGTTCAATATCCTAAGAGGAAAAAGGAGAAGGGATTCCATTGTAGCCATCCCACTGGGGGGGGGGGGTGATTTCTCACTTTCTGTCCCTGTCTCTCTGGTGAGTACATGCACTCTATAGCAAAAATCTCTCCAAAATAATAATAATAAAAAGAAGAATAGTAATAATAAGCATTAGAATCTTAGAAATATGGACCATTTGCCTGGCTATTTGTTTTTTAAGAATTCATTCTCAAGTAATAATTAAGCATGACTAGGAAATTTCTGCTTCAGAAGTGTCCAGAAAACATTGTTTGTCATATTAAAAAAAACCTTAAATAATATAAATGGCCAATAATTGAAGACCATTGAATTATCTTTTTTAATTCATGAAATAGAATATTATATAGCCATTAAGATGATAATGCAGACATTTATTGTTTTGGCATCAAATGTGTTTATGCTTTTAGTGTAAATATGTGTTGCAAATCAGTAGTAAAGTACACCCACTTTTTAAAAAATTACATATTCATTTATATATATGCTATTTGCATATATGATGTTACCAGCACATTACTGACCTTTGAATGTCTATTTTAAATGTTTCATTATTACTATAAATGACTAGGAATATATTACATCAAAATGTTATTTATGTGTAAATGATACATTTTAATGAATGTTTTCCTATTTTATTTTTATTAATGAAGAACTTGTCTGAGAAAAAAATGAAAAAGTACAGAGAAAATAGAGTGAATTTAGATATTTTTGAATTAAATATGTTATCTTCTCAGAAAGCTTGACCAGGATACTTCTTTTTTGCCTGAATAGAAGAATCTTAGGTTATGTAAAAGCAAAAGCAAAAGTAAAAAAACAAAACAAAACATAACAAACTAACCAACTAACTAAAAAACAAACAAAAATCAGTAATAAAATTAGTTCAGGTAGAATACCCAAACTTAGACCTCCACTAGGATTTTGTTGGCTATTTAACCAGAAAAGTAAAGAAAAGAAAAGATAAGAAGAGTTGGCTTTAACTTTGCAGGCCCTCACCCTGTAGCTAGGGACCATGGTGGTTTCTCCCTACTAAAGCAGGCAGTCCTTAATCAGCCATAGCTATGTTTCCAGGGTAACATTAGGGTCTATTGCCAGTAGCACTTCCATTTTCTTCAAGAGATACTGTATTTTGGGACCAGCAGTTAGCATAATGGCTATGTCGCTGGACTCCCATGTAATCGACAGCGGTTCGAGTCCTGGACCCGTTAGCTTAAACTCATGCCAGGTGTGTGTGCGTGCATGCCCAAGATCCTGAGAGGAG
This sequence comes from Tupaia tana, assembly GCA_026018925.1. Taxonomy (NCBI): domain Eukaryota; kingdom Metazoa; phylum Chordata; class Mammalia; order Scandentia; family Tupaiidae; genus Tupaia; species Tupaia tana. The sequence goes on from JAKSZU010000001.1 coordinate 160,166,940, forward strand.
AATGGAGGAGAAGGGATTGTGGCAGGGCCATCCCCCCTGGCGGGTGATTTCTCACTTTCTGTCTCTCTGTCTCTGTCTGTCTTTCTGGCAAGTGCAAGCGCCCTATAGGGAAAAAAAATCTCTCTCAAAAAAAGAGTTACCGTATTTTAGCACACTTATGTGAAATCTTCCAATTTTAAAATGTTATTTGCAAGAGTTTTAAACACTATAAAGCAAGTTAAACATGTCTGTGGAGAAGATATGTTCCTGTACTGGCATTTGCATCCCTTTTATTAAGAATCAAAGTGAAAAATGTCAGCTACGAAGTGGCAGTAAACAAGAAAATGCCTCTATGGCTTCTGAGAAAGATGAGGTACTGGACTAACTCTGCATAGGTCTGCTTTATTTTATGGTGTTCATGGAGTGGAAAATAACATTTGCTTCAAAGAGTATTTGGGATTGGTGTTTATTTACAAATATTTAAAATATCAGATGCAACTCATTACAGATAATATACCTGTTGAAATGAGTATGTGAAATTGTAGAAATAAATTTTAGTTATAACTAGAGCAAATGGTATAGGAAGAAAATATGAACATACTGATAAACAAAATCATATTCAAAGTAATCAAGCTTTCTTAGTTCACTGCCATAAAGTTTATTTTGTAGCACATTATTTCATTATGAATATGCCATTACCATCTTTGTAGATTTTGGAGATATTTGAAGAAGAATAGTAGAAATAGTGTGTTCAAAACATTACCTTCTAGGGCTAGCCCTGTTGTCTAGCAGTTAAGAGCGCTAGATTCCACAAGGCTCAGTGAACAGTTTAAGTCCTGGACCCCGCAGCTTAACACACACCCTGGGCACGTGTGCATGAATACTCCAGATCCTGACAGGGTGGGGAGATGGAAGCAAAAAGATTGTGTCATGACTGTAACCCAGTGGGGGATGCTTTGCCCACCCGAACTCTGCCATGCTCTGTGGTGAAATAAAATAATAAGAAGAATAAGAATAATTTACTTCAAAAATGATTAAACTTCTCAATATGATTTCTCAAAGACAACATTATAATAAAAACACATGATTGCTAAAATTTTCTCCAATATAGTTAATGGGTAACTGGAGTTATGCCTAGATGCATGAATCAAAGTACTTTAGACAAAAATCATCTTGTTTTGACCAAGAATGGACCATTTATCTAAATTAGATTTATCACTGATTTATATGGATCTTTAATAAATGGTCTTCTGACCCATTTACAATTTGTGTACATAAAGAGAAAAAAAGTTACCACAGGGAGGGTGAGAAGGAGTTCCTGAGCATGTCTGAGCTAGCAAACATTTCAGTACTGCGCACACAGACTTAGATGTCTTCCCTCCTGCCACCCAGTGCAGATGCTGCTGTGCCTGTGAGCCCGCAGCTGCAGAGGATCCCTATGGTACTAAAGCAAAATCAGGATCTGGCAGTTATCACAGCTATAAAAACACCTATGCTAAATGGTTCTATGTTATGAAGCTAGGAAAACTCTGTATGTAGAACATCCAATATGTTTATTTTCTTAAACTTTTGATTAAATCGCCTATTTAAGAACAGGCATCATAACAGATAAAGAGGAACTGGCCTCAAAGTAGTAGGTACACCAGGAACACGTTCTGCACATGACCTTTTATTTCAGTTCTGGAACAGAAGGGACATGATCAAAATCAGTTTCTAAATTTTTACGTCCACATAAATGTGTGTGTATGCATATATACAAACATCCACACATGTGCATATATCTGTATGTGTATATGTGAATTTGTACATATATGTGAATTTGTACATATATGTACACTATGTATATTTTTAAATGTATATAGGTTTTTGTAATACATGTTTCCTATGAACTTTTGAAGGCCTTTATGTATCTATATTTCTCTATGTATACATATATATAATAATATAAATAAAATACATAATTATGTAAGAATATATAAATAAAAATCATAACTATATAAGTGTATATTATAATACTATATAACATTAAAATTATATCTAAACATATAATAATGTATAATATATAAAGGCTTTCATAAAAGTTCACAGGAAACATGTATTATAAAAAAAATTACATGAATTTAAAAGATTCTTTGTCACCAAACAAAGCTTATAATTTAATTGCATTTTTCTACAAACTTTTGAAAACTTTCTTGTATTATATATAAATGTATAATACATATATATTTAATAACATATGTTCATATATTTACTTTATAATCAATTCATGCTGAAAATAGTCTATCCTTTCCCCAGAAAAGCTTAAACATGAACATTAAAAATTGCTGTTTCATTGTCCTTTTTCATACCTTATTATCCATGAGTATTTTGTCTGAATTGAGTAATATTTTATCTGTACATATATTTTATATTACATTAAGTAAGGTGTACACATACGTTCTTTCCCAAGTTACTTGCCAAAATTTGATCTCAGGCACTTAATACATAATCAACTACTTTGAAGACAGTTACTACATGTATGAGGTATAAAAATTATTGCATAAGTTTAAGAAAGAATATTTAATAAAATTCTGGCACAAATTTATCTCCCGCTTAAGGGGTAATGTCTGATACCGGGGATACTTCTAACTTAACTGATTTCCCCCTCTGACTCTCTCTCTCTCTCTCCATGAGTCATTGGCATTGTCTTTTGCCTAGTAAGGTTTTACCATCTTCTTTTATGATTAAGTTATAATTGGGTAACCAAGGCTGGGCCTGTTTATCTTTCCCCTCGTTTTATGTGTAAAGTTCATAATCAGTTATTTAAAATTTATAGGAGATCATATAATGCAAGATTTCAGGGTAGTTCTGAACAAATCTAAGAGGTAATTTTGGAAACAATATTCCAGGACTGTCTGTTTCCATCCAGCTGCAGAATTTTGTAGTGGCAAGTGGTTGCAGTTATCTACTGAAAGATGCAACGTGCTCACTAACGCCATCATGACTATAAGGTAACTAACTCTGGAATCTTTCTTGAATTCACGTACTACTGCCTGCTTCTGTGATTTCCTTATAGAAGATATTGGATGATGCTCCATTAGACTTCCTTTAGTAGGTTAGTACTCTCACCACTAGCTGCTACAGAACGGTTCCTATTTACATTTTCACAAAAGATTGTTCATATCTACTGGAAATTTTTCAGGAGATTTTCTGGGGGCTATATGTCCTCTCACTTTTTTTTTTTTTTTTTTTTTTTTTTTTTTTTTTTTTTTTGCTATAGTGCACGTGCGCTCTCCAGAAAGACAGAGAGAGACAGAGGGACAGAAAGTGAGAAATCAACCCCTGGAGGGATGGCCACACTGTAATTCCTTCTCCTCTCCATTCTCCTCTTAGGATCTTGGGCATGCATGCACATGTGCCCGGTGTGAGTTTAAGCCACTGGATTTGGAACTCGAACCACGGCTGACTACATGGGAGTCCAGTGACAAAGTCATTAAGCCAACTGCTGGTCCCCTATGTCCTCTCACTGTAAAAGCAGGTTCTAGTCGATGACATTTTGTCAGTTCCATTTTACTTGGGTGGAGTAAACGCTGGTATTGCTGTTCATGCTTCAGAGCTCCTCATGGCATCAGGAAAGAATAGCTTTTGGCTGAGCCCATATCTTAGTTAAGCCTTTTCTCCTTCCTTATTTATGTATTCCTCACTATTTTACAGGTTTCTCCTGAAAGTACTTCCTGAAAATCACTTGTGTGAGTATCCCTTTCTCAGACAGTACTTCTGAGAGAACCAACTTTAGATATGCCTGTTAATATAGAAGTTTCTTGTCTAACAGATGGAAGTTGCTGATGAGACTAAATTGGGATATGATTATAATGACAAACAATTATAGACTGGATAGAATTTGAACAATGTAGTTCTTGCTAGAGTAAATGTCTCAGATTTGTACTTGAAGTGGAACATATGAGTGAAAGCATTACCCTGTTGGTTTGAAACCCAACCTATCAATCTAGATTTTCCTGGCACCTAGGAAATTAACAGCCACTGGCATTTATGAAATGCAGAATTTGGCTTCTACTTAAAATAATTTATAAAGGCACTGGAAGAGGGACATAATGTGATCCTTTCCCTAAATATACGTTACATCATTTTGTCATACGTGGTTTCTAAAAGCTTGTAGTTAAACATTCACAGTTTTTAAAACTTTGCTGGCCATCAAAGGTTATACTGTTCTCTAGGGTATAGTCTAGGTCAGAAACACACTTTAGCCAAAAGTTAGGACATTTGGAAAGTTGATATTTAAGTCATCTCCGCTTTCATTTTTCCTAAGGATTCAAGTTTATGAAAAAAGTTAAATTTTAATTCACACTCTGTCCTTGCCTTTTTTTCCCTTGTTGTCTTTTAAATAGCAGCAACTATTCTAACTTGTGGATTCCAGTTCTTTCTTTAGCTAATTACCCTTTCATTCTTATGATGTGTGGTGAGTCTGCAGTCCCTAAAAGTTAACCCAGATGATATAAACAGGCTGTGTCAAGCACACAGAAGCCTGCTTCCAAAATTTCAGACAGATTTGTTTCTGAAAGTGGTTATAATAGTCTGAGAGGGTTCAACCTGGTGAGTAGATATCTATAGAACTTCAAAAATTGATGTTGTGTTTGGTGGAAATGAGGACTGCACTAGTCTGGGAAGAGCTCCTGCTGCAAAGATAAGAGTCCAAAGATGTATTCTTAGAGAAGTACACATTCGTTTTTTAGAATTTTGTTGAATATATGCCTGTATGATTACACAAATTTATACTATACTTTAAAAATCAATTTGAAATTGTGTTATATTATAAAAAGAACCAGTGTTCTTTTAGAAATATGCAATACAGATAATTCAAACCAAATTTTCAATATCTCAGACCTCTGCTCTAATGACCGTCAGGGAAGAGTGAGAAAGCCACAATTTTTAATTGGTCTTTCCTAATGGGGTGATACTTTAAGGCTCATAGTTTTTATATGGTACAGGCAATTTTAACTACTGCTGTATTGTTTTATGTATTCAAATTGAACACTTTACATGTTTCACATGGATCCTTAACTGATCTGACCATGAAGGGCACGATATTGTAAATTGAAGATTGACTGAGAGCAATGTATAATGATTCAAGAGAGAAACAGAATGCAAGTATCCTCAGGAAGGTGAAAATCCAGAATGAATTGAGACTTCTGAGAAAATTAGGACAAAGTTTGGCCTAATTCAGGCCAAAAAAAGAAAAAAAAGAAAAGACAAGGTTGTTGTGGTATGAGTTGTATTATCAGTAAAGGATAGATACAAAATATTATTTTACTGTATTTCGTTTCTATCTTCTCTACCCAAAATAATTATTTTAAAATTAAAGTGGTAGAATAAACATAGTTTTTAAAAAATTAAATGCAGTGACATTAAGGAGAATACCAAAGAAGGATTATTGTTTCTAAAGAATCAAAATCTTCCAAATCAAATAAATTCCATTTGAAAATCTTAAAATAAGTAGTGCTCAGAACACAGAGAGACTTCATAAGTCTCTGGAACTTAACGATGGGGAAGAGAGTGATGGGAACATAGAGATCAATATTCTAGTCTGCAAAATGAGCCCGTTCTAATTTGGAAAGGACGATAACTTTGTTATTTTTAAATGTGAATGTTCAACATTGTTTAAAGTCAGCAGACCAAGATTTTTAGAAAGGGAAATTTTGGGTAGAAAATAGAAGATTATGAAAATAACCAAATGGCTAAGAATATTAATTTCCAACAATATTATAGAAAGAATAATAAAATAAAATGGCACTAGAAAAAAAATAAAAGGAATTATTACTCTCTAGGGGTTACTTTGCTCTAAGTGATATTCGTATCATAAGTGATATTCCTGTTACTAAATACGATTAGTGGATGTATTGCTCCTTTATTTTCTTTTTCTTAAATTAATTAATTAATTTTTTTATTATCATCATAATCTTCTTTATATTACATTGGATTACATATAACTTTACAGTGTATTACAATGCTTTTTCAAAAGGGAATGCCATGCATGTCAGTCAGTACAGAGACATTAATCTCCCCGCTTCAACATTCAATATCTTTTCTGTTTTCCCCAATCATCATTATTATTATTATTCTAATTTTTTTTAAAACAGGTCAATCACTATTTCTCATTTTGCTTGTAAAAAGTCTTTGCCCATCATGAAATACTTCTCAGACCAATCCAGATGAGAATACTATACATGTCATTATCTACAGTTAATAAGCCATATCTGTTTCTCACTAACGTCCTGCCTCTCTATTGTTCTCTTGCTATCTTTCTCTATCCTCTTCTCTTCACCTCCCTTGCTCCTTTATTTTCTAACTTATTTGAAAAACTTTCTCAAGATGGTTACAAAAAAAATAATAATATGTGTGAACTGTTGGTTGAATTTATTGAGTATCCATATGCAAGTTCTATTTATTTATAGATGAACATTCCAAAAATAAGGTCCAGGTCTTGACCCTATAATTCATTCAGTATCTTAATCAATAATGTGGTAAATGACATAGAATGATACCAGATTATTTCTTATTAAATATCTTTGAGTTCCTACTACTTGTCAGACATTTTTCTAGGTGCTAAGGTTATTGTGATTAATATTTAAATTTTGGGATGAGAGGGCTAGATCATAAACCAAGGAGCCAAACTATGTACTATCAGATAAGGAAAAGTCTTAAACATGAGTATGAAAACATTTGAATGATAAAATACATTTTAAAAAAGCTAGCAGCAGTCAGTGCCAAACTTCTTGTGGAGAAAGAGCAGAATAGATCTTTACTCAACAGCCGTACTACAAGACCAATCCTAGAGTCACGTCATGTTGGAAATCTTAATAGTTTACTGCACAACAAAAATCTTATTTCAAGAGAAACCTCAGTTATTCCTGCCTTCAAATAACACCATAGAGAACTTCTCGTTTCAGATGGAGCAAGAATTGGAAAGAAGTATATCTACAGAACTAAGAAAAGCTGCTACTGAATTTACATCTGTATCCTGTAGCGCTTCTCCTCAAATGCCTACTGATGAGTCAAACTGAACCCAAGATCTACTTTTGAGAGCATCACAAGAATATGTACCGATCGTGAGGAAAAGTTACATGATTTCAAGGATAAAATTTTATTGATTGGACTGTTTATATCACCTTTTAATTGTTTCCCATTAAATACATGATACATAAAAATCTTTATTAAAGACTTTTTTTCATCAAAAAAAAGTTACCAGTACAGAAGAAGAATGAATGAAAACCATTGAGACAAACAGAGATTCTTAAGATTCATGCAGATATTTTTAAAGGTCTCATAGTGTGCTTTCTAACTCTTTGTGCAAGTCAATAACAATAACAATGCTCAAGAAATAATATTCCATTGACAACTGAAAAGAATATAAAACTAATTATGTGGCATAGGTACTAATATGATTATGCAAATTTCATTTGGATCAATAAAAAAAACTGTATTGAATGTTAACAGGCATTCTCTTTTTTTTTTTTTTTTTTTTTTTTTTGAAGAGGTTTTTGCTATAGGACGCGTGCGCTCACCAGGCAGACAGAGAGAGACAGAAAGCGAGAAATCACCCCCCCCCCCAGGGGGGATGGCCACGCCATAATCCCTTCTCCTCCATTCTCCTCTTGAGATCTTGGGCACACACGCACACGCACCCGGCATGAGTTTTAATTCACCAGCTCTGGGACACCAACCGCCGTCGACTACATGGGAGTCCAGTGACATAGCCATTATGCTAACTGCTGGTCCCGACAGGCATTTTCTTTAATAGACAAATAATCAAGATACATTATGTTCAAAGAGGAAAAGACAAAAGTGAGCGTTTTAGTGAAGAAATAAAAATTACTATGCTAAAAATCTAAAATTAGGATATTAGTAAATGAATTAGCTGGAGGGAATGTCTCTTCCTTTTTTCTTTAAGAGAGATTTTGCTATGGTATGTGCACTCAACTGGAGAGACAGAGAAACACAAAGTGAGAACTAAGTCTCCCAGGGGAGATGGTCACACAACAACCCTTTCTCCTTTTAGGATTTCGGGCACACAAGCAAATGCACCAGACGTGAGTTTTAAGCCACTGGGTCTGGGACTCAAACCATGGTTGACTATGTGAGAGTCCAGCAACATAACTATTGAGCTATTTGCTGATCCCTGACTATTTCTGACCCAGAAATTATATTAAGAAGAACTTACACAAAATGAGACACATAAACATAGAAGAACAATGTGGAAGACAACTGAAGTAATAGCTACACAGCAAGAATAGTTCACATTTGGGCCGTTGGAGTCCTATTTGAGGAAGATGAGGAGGGCATAATAAAACAAGACAGCTGGAAACTTACCCAATCTGGTAAAATAAATTTTAAATTGAAGAAATACTATAAAACACTAGAATAGATCCATATAAGAAATTCATAACTAAACACATTGACCTATAGTAAAATTTCTGGAAACAAATATAAAAATAAAACTTTGAAAGAATCAATACAGTTACCATTATGGAATGATAGCATCAAAGTGATAGGAGAAAATACTGAAAATTCAGAGAACCATCTTTCACAACCGATGGTACAATAAAGACATTCCCAGAAAAGCAATAGTGAGAAAATTAGTAGTCTACATGCTGGACAAAGCAAATACTAAAATATATTTTTCTATGATAGATAAAATAAACCCAGACAGTAGTATGTATATGCAAGAAAAACAAAAGAGCAAGAAAATTTATAACTACATAATTAAGTCTAAAGAAGTACTACATTTATGAAATGATAATTTGTTTTGTTTTTCAGTTTTTGCTATTGGGCATGTGTGCTCACTGGAGTGATACAGACAGAGAGACATAGAGAGGGAAAGTGAGAAATCACCCTCCCCTGGTGGGGAGAAATAGCCATGCTGCAATCCCTTCTTCATTTTCTTCTCATGACTTTGGACACTTAGACACAGGCGCCTCGTGTATTTTTCAAGCCACCAGATTGGGGAGTCTAACTATGCAGTTAGTCTTCTGGGACCCAGTGCCTTAAATACCACACCACCTGCTGGCCCAAATATCAATTTTGATAGAATTTAAAATATGTAACAATAGGATTAAAATATGTAACAATCACGCACAACTCAAGAGAAGCAGATAGAATTAATGAAATCTAAGTTTCTTGAATTGCCCATAAAGAGAATAAAATTACTTTTTATTACCAGAATGTGATGATATTCATTAATGTATGCTATAACCACTCACCACTGAGGGCATGTAACGTTATAAAGAAAGTCAGATTTAGACATATCATCAAGTTAGGAGGCCTGTCATATATGAGAATTTGTCATGCACTCATAAGGTTGGTACTCAAGACATAAAAAGAAAATAGATATCAAATCCCTTTGTATTAAGAAAATTAGATCTCCAAGCTTCTGATTTAAGCATATATATATATATATATATATATATATATATATATATGTGTGTGTGTGTGTGTGTGTGTGTGTGTATAAGGTTAAATAGCATTTCAATGTCACCAGTACAGATAGAATAGCAGTGCTAAGTGTATACTACAGATATCTTGAGTTCTATTTCATTATTTAAGACACTACACAGAAGTGGTTTTAAATCTGCAGCTATTAAAATTTTAACACTACTTCTTATCAAAACAGTTCTTCTTGCCAATAGAGAATGATTCTAAAAGATTTTCAAGGATTTTGAAAGGGGATTCTTTATTTGGCAGTTGATCTCCATGACTTGTTAACTGCTTATATCATCTCCAAAAAATTATAAGAAAGTTAAACTCATAGAACAATGTGTAAATTTTAATAATCTCCTTCAGTTTATCTCTTTCTCCATCCCCCCATCAACCTCTATCTATACTTAACGGTCAAAGTTCATCTTGGACCTCTCAGCCTCCAGAAGTGTGAGAAATGAAATTCTGCTATTTATAAATTGTTCAGTTCGTGTTATTTGGTTATAGTAGCCCAAACAGTGTAAAACATCAACTATTTCATGAATACTATTTTTTTATGGTTGTTTTGTTTGTGCTGGAAGGTATGCATGTTCGCCAGAGAGAGAGACAGAGAGAGAGAGAGAGAGAGAGAGAGGGAGAGAGAGAGAGGGAGAGGGAGAGGAAGAGGGAGAGGGAGAGGGAGAGGAGAAAGCCCCCCCACCCCCACAAGAATGGTCTCCCCACAGTCCCTTCTCCATCTCTCCCTCCTTTTGGAATTTTACACACTTACACACACATGCCAGGTATGTTTCCCAAGCACTAAGTCCAGGGTTCAAACTGCACAGGTAGTCAAGGAAGATAATGCTGCTTTAACCACCAGGCCACAGAATAAACTGTTTTGTTTGTTTTTCTTGTTTTATTTATTTATTTTTCCATTTAAGACAGTTTCTCTCTGTTGCAGTCCTCCTGCCTCTCCTTCCCAAGTAGCTTCTCAAATAGGGTGTTTGCCAACACCCGGCTCCTTCCAGAAGGGTCTGGCTAAGATCCTCTTGTCTCAGTCTTCTCAAGTCACTATGATTACAGGCACATGGCACTGTGCCCAGCATTCGGGTTGTACCAGAAATAAAACCATGGTTCCCGTGTGGATCCAGGCTGCAGAGCACAGCATCTTGGTAGCACCTGCTAAAGTGGCCAGGACCTAAAGACTCTGAGCTATAACTTTTGTAACTTAAAGTTGTAAGTTACTGAAACATGATAGGAATGATTCATGCTACAGAGGATGCTCCCCTTTTTGTAGCTAACAAACTACAACTCTTTTCTAGTTAATAAATTTCATGTTACTTGGTTTATTATCTACCTTATGTTGTCACCAAATGGTTAAATATTATGTTTTTCCTTACCAGAATGCCTCATACTGCATTGTTGTGTGTGTGTACTCTAACATTTTCTTTCTTCTCCATTTCTTTTAAATATTAGTAGATATATCAGGAGGACAGTGTTCAAGTTACTCTATTTATTTATTGCCCCTTTACCCTTTATGCTCATCTCCTCAATCACTTGTGATAGACTCCATTGTTCCCAGTGTACTTTGATCAGTAAATCATCAATCTGAGCACAAGACTTAGGTACTTATCTTTAGGGCCTCTTCTCACTTCGGTCATCTATCTCAGCTTAGGTAATTCTTCTCTAATTTTAGATTTCCATCAGAAGCTGTCAAAATCAAGAGAAGACCCCTTGCAGAGTCAGAAATCACCTCTAAAATCGATAACACAATGGACAGATGGATACATTTGTCAAACGCCCAACACCAAAATGGGAGTACTAAAGGAAGTATGAGACTTTTGTTTTTCAAACCACATGCCTCAAAATGATTAGCTTTTTCTCTTAAATGGGATTATATTTTGTTTCTTTATAAACTGTAAAAGGCTCAGACCTTCTAAGAGATGATGTGCTTTTTAAAAAATTTAGACTAAATTTTGACAAATGTGTTGTGGATATATGCTTGATAGCAGAGCCATCATGATACACACAGATAGTATTTGCTATTCTATATGTTAGACTGAAAAGTAATGAAAGAGTAAGGACAATCATTATGTTAACGGAATGCCTATGAAGCATATCTGCTTTTTCCACTTGTCATGAAAATAGTTTTGCTTCATCTATTAGATTTTTATCAGAAGTCAGAGAAAATAGTTGATGTTATGCTGATTATTTTAACCGCCACATTATAAATTGCATGCATGCCTAAAAAACTAGTTAACTAAATTCTATACTGTTTATGGGAGTTAAGCTCTAAAATTTTGTCTCTTAATTTCTTTCCACTAATTTATCTGCAGGCACATGCTGGGCACAGTGGCATGTACCTGTAATCGTAGTGACAAGGGGGGACTGAGGCAAGAGTGTCATGAGCCCAATGCCAGACTGGGCAACACAGTGAGACCCTTTCAGAAAGATCAGGGTGTTGTGGAACACCACTACTTGAGAAGCTACTTGGGAAGGTGAGGCAGGAGGATTACAACACAGAGAGAACCTGTCTTAAATGGAGACACAAACAAAAACCAGTTGGCTCTGTGGCAGCATCTAAAGTAGCTTAAGATTTATTGGGAGCACAAAGCTCATTAGATCAAGAATTATCTTGTTTTAATTACTATGTCCAGGTAGAACACATGAGAAGATGGCAACGTGATTAGGGTCAGGTTCATTTTGCTCTCAACTCTAATACATTCACCTGCTCCACCACAATTGAACAGAAGATGGAACAGGTTGACATTTTTGGGTTTAAGTGATTCTACTGGAATCCTAATATATCAACAGAGAAAGCTATTACAGGATTTTAGAATAAGACTCCCTCAGAGTGTAACTAGTCATGGATATAAATACCAGATGTAGTGTGTGTGAAAGAGTAGGGTCTGAGGAAGGACATTTAGAAGAAAAATAGAGAGGCAAAGCATTAATATGACAAAAAAATGTGGTATTATCTGTTGAAGATATTTGAGAGTTTTATCAACTAGACTAGGGAGAAATGTTCACATGTTGAAATATTCACTTTGTAAACTAAATAATGTGATTGAATGCATAAAAGGAAATGAAATAAAAAATGTGAATAAAAAATAAAGTTTTTAGAAAAAAGGACTACAATTCACCTGGAAGTGATTCTGTGTAAAACACAAAGTACATTTTAATGTACATTTTCACATATGAATGCATTTGAGCCCGTCATTACTTACTGAAAAGGCTATATAGCCATGCCAACTTCATCATAATCCAAAAGATTATGCATTTAAATTCATTATGTATTGTATTTGTTTACTTAAATTACAGTGAAACAATACCACTCTATCTTAATTACTGTAGAAATATACTACCAGTCTGGTCCTATAAATCCCAAACCTTTGGTAGTCTATAAGATTGTCTTGTTTATAAATGGCCCTTTGCATTTCCCTGTGTTTATTGTTTAAAACACTTCTTTCTTTCTTCCATGTGAGAAAGAGAGACACATAAAGGGAAAGAGAGAGATAGCCCTGATAGGGCCTTCATGACATGATCTACCCTCGTCTTCAGTCAGTCCAGTTGGCGGCAAATGTGTGTACGTACCATACACGGGGAGACCTGAGGACAGAACCCGAGACCCCCCGTGCAAGTCTAGCAGCACAGACCATTGTATTCTAGCTGTGCCACTGACTGGCCCTCCTGACAGATTGTCACATGATCTTGCCAATTTCCATAAAATGCTTTTGATGTTTTTAATTGTTTAGTTAAAAATATATAGTCAACATGAGAAGAATTGACATACTAGCAGTATTCTCTTTACACATATGATACACACATATACATGAACACATACATGAGAGGCCTTCAAAAGTTTCATGGAAAATGCATATTGTGAAGTAAACTGTGCATGAACTTTAATCAATTTTTTTCCATCAAAATGAACTCCTATTTCATTGCATTTTTTTCACAAACTTTTTGAAGTTCCCTGTGTATCTAAAGAAGAAAAGTATGGGAAGTACATGTACGGATCTAATATACTTAGAGATCTGTGTATAGTTTCACTTGTTATTGTAAGCATTTGCTCAAATCCGAAAACTTAAATTCTCTTTTTTAACTTAAAAGAAATATCAAAATTGAATTGTCAAGAAACGTGTTTTGAAATGATCTCAGATGGAGACAAACAGCTGTCTTTTTTCAAGACCCTGTTTTCTTATTCCCAGATCATGAGTAAAGTGACCTGCTAATCAGCTTGTCTGCCTGATAGACCAATTATATCTATGAGGAAAACCTAAGTGGCAAGGAGAGGAAGATAAGAGGTTTGTTTATTGGGAGGTGCTATTTTCTTTACACTTGAGCAGGCTGTGTAGAATACGCAATATCAGACTGACCTCGAGTGTGGGGTATTGACATTCCCCTTTTCGGTTCTCCACCTCTGTCTTCCCACTTTTTGACATTGTTTAGCTTAGTTGTCATGCTGAACGCAGAATATGGTTATGAGGTTTCCTTGATGGACAGTAAAAACTTGTACCATGACCAGTCAAGGTGAATTGAATGAAACTATTCTAATTGTGTATTTCTTGTGAAACTGAAAAACAGGAGACATAGTGACTCTGATACACATTCATCCATTCATCAAATATGTACTGAATGCCTATTATCTGCCAGGTAGCATACCCGGGTCTGGAGATAAAAAGACTGATTTGCTCTAAACCAAACAGAGGAGAAAATCCAGATAAAGAGCAATTACATTAGAAACAGAATGGAACAGAGTACAGTCCAGAAAAAAGAGGACTGTTGCCAAGCTAAAAGACCATTACAAAAACTATTTAAGCTTTGTGTGCTGGAGAATAAATCTTCCATACTCATCTTTGATTGAATTTAAGTTTCTCTGACTTTTTAAATTATTATTAACACCAGTTGTGAGAATTAAATAAATTAAGTTTTAAGAAAGGATATTTACTTTTTAAAACTGAAGTAGGAAAATTTGGGTATTAGAGAGAAGCCAAGAGTTTGCTATAATTTATGTAAAAGTTTGTTCTTTCTCTCTCTTTTTTCTTTTCAGGTTTTTGTTATACGGTATGTGTGCTAGACAGCAAGAGACAGAAAGAGGCAGTGAGAGGGAAAGTGAGAATTCATCCCCTGGGGGATAGTCACCCCACATTTCTTTCTTCTCTATTTTCCTCTTGGGATTTCTGGTATGATTTTTATAAAAGCCAGCTGGTCATTTGGGGCTCGAACAGCTGTTGCCCATGTAGGAGTCCAGTACCTTAACCACCATACCACCTAGTGCCGCTCCCCAAGTTTTATACTGTTTAAAAAAATCTCATTTGGAGGGCCAGCAGGTAGCATAGTGGTTAAGGCACTGGGCTCCCACATGGTGAACTGTGGTTTGAGTCCTGGAACTGGCAGCTTGAAACATGCCAGGTGTGTGTCCATGCTTCCTCCAAATCCCACGAGAATAGAGACGGGATTGCTCCTGCCAGGGGAGATTTCTCTTTTCCTCTCATTGATTTTGTCTCTCTGAAGAAAATGCATCCACCCTATTGCAAAAACTTAAAAAAAAAAAGTCAAAAAACCTTATTTTGATAACTAAGCACATTTAGAAATTGAAAACCAAAGATTAAAATAAAATTTGGGACCAGCAGTTAGCATAATGGCTATGTCGCTGGACTCCCACGTAGTCAACCGCAGTTCGTGTCCTGGACCCGGTGGCTTAAAACTCATGCTGGGCGCGTGTGCGTGCATGCCCAAGATCCCGAGAGGAGAATGGAGGAGAAGGGATTGCGGCGTGGCCATCCCCCCTGGGGGGGGGGTGATGTCTCACTTTCTGTCTCTCTGTCTCTGTCTGTCTGGAAAGCGCACGCGCCCTATAGCAAAAACCTCTTAAAAAAAAAGATTAAAATAAATTTTAATAAGGCAGTTTGGTTTTGCACTTTTGGCCAAAAGATTTGATTTTCTATAATGAATAGCGAACAAAACTATTTTCAGAGCTAACCTGACAGGATTTTATATAAGGATTTTATCTTATATAACATATAACACACAAACTGAATATACTTCATATTCAGTCGTATAGTTGTTCTATATTTTTATAGTAATCTATAAGTAAATGTGTGAGCACACACACACTTGTATCTGTTTAATAAAGAATACTACAAACTAAACTATACAAGTATAATTAGAAGTGTACATTTTTATTAGATGAATTTTTTTTTTTTAATTACAGAAAAACTTGGCCATTCAGGTGGCACAATGGTTAAAATGGCTAGATCAAACATGGCTGGCTCCATGGTTTGAATCTTAGATCTGGTGGCTTGAAAAGCACTCAGAGAATGGTATGTGTATACTCAAAATCCCAAAAAGACAATGAATGGGGAGAGATTAAGGCATGGCCATCCCCCAGGGGATGATTTATCATTTCCCTTCTCTCTGTCTCTCTCCAGTGAGCATACCACCAGAAAGAAAAATCATCTAAAAAAAAATTACCAAAAAAGCCCTATTTCTGCTTAGGCTCCTGTATGTAGCAAATATAGTATCTACAAAATCCAAAGTAGTTCTGTTTTGTTTTTGTTTTTGTTTTTCCTAACACCTCTAGGCTATTAGAATTTTTCCCTCTGCTATTTTAGAAATCTTTGAGAAAAGGTCATTTATCTATTGCCAAAGCAACATCCAAGAAAGTAATATTCCTTATCATAGTGGACTTTCAATTAAGCCAAGTAGTGTAGGGTCAATTCAATATTGTAATTGGGAAAAGATTGTTTTATTGTTGGCCGATTTTGGCATATTGTCTATAGGCCACGTGCCAGATGAGTAAAAATATTCAGTGTTTGGTGCTCCTGATATTTTATGTCTTCGCTGCTTTTGATCCAGGGCCAGTACGTTCTCCATGAGATTTGTAATTCATTTTTACCCTTGAGTCAAAAACTCAAATTGATCTACCTTGACTCTAATTAGTAAATTGATAGAATCGACATTCATCAGGTAAATGGCTTTTGGCATATTCATAAAATATTTATTGTATTTGTAAAAACAGACATAATCACTTTAATTCTATTTCTGCTTAAAAGATTTTCAGTTGTAACTTTATGACAGAATTCAACAAACCAGAGCTCATGGGACAAATTTACCCTTTGCCTTCCCCAGGTAAAATGTTTTCACTGAAATGTAGCCATACATACTTACTTGCACTTTATCTGTTGCTGTTTGAGGTCTATAAGAGCAAAGTTTAATAATTGTGACAAAACTCACATAGTCTGCGAAGAGAGAATTTATTTATTGTTTGACATTTTACAGAAAAAAATTTCTGAATCTTAAGAGAACAAATAATTTTGAATTTTAATCTGTTGTCTAGAAGCTTTTCTTATAATATATTAAAAGTTAAAAATTGTGCTACCTGTAAAACACTGTTCTAATAACTATAACTCTAGAAATTCATTAATATACACAACAACCTATATTTAAGAATGGTAGGTTATCCCAATTTTAAAGATTACAAGATTGAAGTTTATAGAGTTTTTAATAAAGTTTTTTTTTTTTTTTTTGAATACATACAAAGTTTATTAAAAATGGGCTCAACTGCAATACAGTAGAAATGGACGAAGCGCAGTCCGATGCGCCCCCATCGGAATGCAGGTGGGAGAAGCACCTCGCGTGCTCGCACCAACCTCCCTGTCCAAGGCTGCCAAAGCCCGTCCACGGCTTTCATACCCGCACGACGTCCGTGTATGCAGACATCCGGGTGTCGCATGTACTTCTGTGCATGTTTCTATATATTAACAGCGATTCATCTGCATCTTTTTATTGAAAGGAAGTGTGGACTTGGGCCCACGAGGCTGCCAGTGTTCTCAAGGTGCAGGAGGAGCTTGCTTTTCTTTTCAACTAACTTGTCTAGGGTCGCACAGCTTGCTAGTAAGTGACAGAGCATGGTTTAAACCACAAGATGTAGCTCCATTTCCTACACTTTTCATCTTTACGCTATTTCCATGACTGTCAGATGAGCTCATTGCTTAATTTTGTTGCCATTGTGTTCATTGACATTTTGAGCTTTTAAACTGTGTTACTACATTCTGCTTTTTAACATAGGGAGCTACTCCATGCAAAGATGAATAGTTCTCTTTCACTGTAAGGCTATGCAGCCTAGATACGGGAGGCAGTTATCAGTCTGCCTCACTGATTACTCACTTGAGCAGGCTTACACATGTCTTAGATGCCAGGGGTTCTGTGGAAACATCTGAGGAACACAGGAAACATCCTGACCCTGGCTAGGTCATGCGATGCCTGTTCTATATGTTTATGGCTTACACATCGTCCTCCTCGCTGCATACTCAAACAGCCTTCCTTGAAGTTGCAGAGGAACAGGACATTTACAGACAAGTAAACTGGCTTGACCTATGACACATAATAGGATCACACAAGGTAGTAATAAGGTCAAAACACACCCACCATCAAGTCCTTATCTCTAACTGTAGAACTTCAACTGCATCCTCCAAAGCTTGCAAACAGTTCACTGTGCCTGGTAAAATGTATAAATAAAGAGGTTCAGCATGACTGAACAGCACAGCTTCTCTGTGTTCATCTGCATTCTTTGCTTTTGTGTCCTTCTGCCTCCTTTCTCTAACTTTCTTCTTCCACAGGATCAAACCCGAGGGTGGACGCTAACATTTTACTATATTACCATATTTATTAGCAAACTGACTCTTAAAGATGTCAGTCTATGCATCAAGAGGCACAGCATGTTCACATCATCAACATAGAACTGTTAGGCTTAAGTATTTAGTCAAGTAGATGAGGGAGAAGTTTATCTTGTTTTGGTTTTATTTCCTTGTTTACTAGGGAGATATCTAACTTTCATATATTTAATGGACTTCCAGGTTTCACTCTCTGTATAGCAACTGTTCATATATTTATTCATTTTAATTGAGCTCTTTTTTACTTTTTGATTTGAAGATGTTTTAAAATAAATGTAAATGTATATGTTTTCCAGTTATATCTGCTGAAAATATCTTTTCCTGGTCTATAGCAATCTTGAAGTTCATGATGTCTTTATTGTATATATGGTTTAATTAAAAGTCAAATAATATTTAAATATATATGTGAATATATGCATATATATTAAATATTGTGTATATGCTTATATACATTGTATATATACACACATGTATATTTAAATATTAATGTTAGACTTTACTAAAATTATTTCATTTATATACATCTATATCTCTCTGTGTATGTATATGTATGCTGGCCCAGCCAATGTGGTGAACCCTGATGAGACACTGTACTTTAAAGGGTAGGTCCACATGGGAGGCCCAGGTTCAATTCTTGGTCCAACACAAAGGCCAGGTGCAGTGGTACACATCTGTAATTCCAGCTGGGAGGCTGAGGCAGGAGGATCATATGCTGAGACACTGTTTTAAATAAAAGAGCTATATACTCACACACACACACTAATACGTTTAAGCTTCATCTGATTTTCCATTGCTCTAAATGTGAAAAAACTCTTCCTTCCTACTATTAACAACATTATGATAATTGTAAATATAATAGCACAGTGGCACTTCCCAATATTTTATAGTGTCAGTTGACTTCCGCTTTTTCAGACATTTGAAATTTAATATCTAACCAGAATATTCAATTATTTAAAATATTAATTGTGCCACCATTCCAAAGAAAATTATTTTTCTTCTTTAAATATGTAATGGGACCATCCAAGGGGTACAAAAACAAAACAAAACCCAAAGCAAAAAAACAAAAAAAACCAAAAAAAACAATTTATGTATATCATGCTTTGGAACCAATACTATTATAACCCACCCAAATTCCTTTGGTTTGCTTTGTCACCTCTTTGTATTCATTCTAGTTTGTCATCCTTAGCAAATTAAAATAATTTTTTAAAAATTATGGTATGTTGCTAAAAGTATGGGTTTGCAATAGTCTTGTTTTTACCATTTGTTTTCATTATAAACTTGAATGTCCTGATAAACCAAAGAAACAAGAATTTCAGCAGGTGTATGACTAAGAAATGGATCCTCTTCGGATATTTTATAAGCAGGAAAAATCAAAGCTTTACCTGCTGAGTAGATAGAGGATTTCTCTTTTTGCATTGCTCTAAAAGGATGGACTTCAAATTGTAATCCTCAGAATATAAGAAAAAAAACTTAAATGGGCACCAAAAGTCAGGGCCAGCAGGTAGTGTGGTGGTTAAAGCATTGGATTCCCATATGAATGACTGAAATTAGACTCCAGGGCTCAGGCTTGACAATCACTCCAGGTGCATATGCCTGCATGCCCCAAATCCCAGGAGAACAGAAAAGATTGTGTCATTACCATCTTCCCCAGGGGATGATTTTTCACTTTCCCTCTCACAATCTCTCTCTGTCTCTGGTGAGCACACTCAAGCAACCTATGGCAAAAACTTAAAAACAAACAAAAAGTGGCATCATCTTGACCCAAGTGTACAATTTTCTAAGGTTGATCTGGATCAGAAATTGTGTATAACCAAGTGATCATTTCATTTTCCTTTATTTAAGTGTCCTTCACAGAGTGACTTTTCTTCTAATTTTCAAAGAAGTTATATTTTTATACTGATCTATGATGGTTTTGTGTGCAGTGTAAAATCTTGAACAATATGATAATCCCTGCCGGTAATGTATTTACAAGGAAGAATCAAACAAATCAAATGCTTGAGTAACAAAGAACAAAGCTTTTTTTGGCTCTCTCTTTTTTGTATATTTGCTATCTCTAGAAAGAGATAGATGAGAGAGAGAGAGAGAGAGAGAGAGAGAGAGAGAGAGAGAAAGGAAAAGAAAAAAACGCACCTCCCACTCGTTTTTTTCACATAACAATTCCTTGTTGTCCATCTCTCCTTCCTTTTGAGATGTTTGACATGCTCACATATATACTAAGCATGTCTCCCAAGACGTGGGGTGTAGGACTCAAACCTCATAATCAGTCATGTGGGATCTGGAGGCTTTAACTACCAATGGATGAGATGGCCCTGAGCTCTTTTCAATTTAGACCGCTCTCAAATAATTTTAAGAAGTTGAAGGAGAACTTAATCTAGCAATTCACTTAAAGACACACATTTTCAATAGACCAAGCCACAGTTGACATAGCAAAGAAATCAATCAGTGGGCTCAGGCACATTTGATAGAGCCAGTGAGATGAGAACAATCAGTGGGCCCAGCCCATGGTTGATAGACAAGACCTAGATTAAAAAATGATGAACTTCTCAAAATGTAACTTCCAGTGCCCTTGAGCACCTCTCTCTTTTTCTCTTCACTTGGGCCCACTCTTACTTCTTCAGAATGTACTTCCCCTTTTACTTGATAAACTATGTTATGCATGGGACGGAGAGGAGATACACATTCTATGATAAATCAAAATAAGTTTAAGATATAATTAATAAAACCTTGAAGAAACATATCATGTTACTGTAAAGTTTGTTCCATTTCCTTCTATTTATTTATTTTGAGCTTGTAGTTTTTTTGTTTGTTTTTTTAACCAGGAAGAATAGTTTTAATAATAGAATCATATCTTATTCTAAAAAAAAATAACATGCATTCATAGATACCTGTACTGACTGGAACACCCAAAGATCTTCCATTGCATTGAAGGTTGTATTTTCAATATTTCAAATACTTTCTATTAAGATTTAATAAACGTAAACCCTTATGAAGTATTCTTTTAATTTTAATCAGTTTTGTTCCATTTCTAGTCGAGTTTTTAACACTAAAAGGATTCTACAGCTTTTTCCCAAGATGAGTTATACAGCATGGGATTATTTTTATACTCCGTTCTGTTCAATTGTCCTTTTACCAGGCTATCTCAATTTATGTAGTTTTGTAGTACGTCTTGGTATCAGGCAGTGTGGGTGCTCAAATATTCTTCTTTTTCAGAGGTTATTTTTATTTTGTTTGCTATTGCAATTTGTCTTTTATTGTAATAAATTTTAGAATTAACGTTACAGTTTTCTAGAAACTTCTTGCCTGAGATTTTTATTGGTTCATGTTTAATTTGTAGCTAGGTCAAAGGAAACTGATTGCTGTGTTGAGTCTTTTAATCCATGAACATATTATACATGAAAATACAAACTAAGTATTTTCCACTTTCCTCTTTAGTTTCATTTTATTCCCCTTTCCCACCCTGCTTTGTAATCTAGGACACTGACCATTATGAACTGCATGGAAGGCTTCCTTCTCCTCTGGCTTCCAGCTGGACTTGGCTTGTGAATTCAAGCACAGGAGATCAGAGAGCAGGAGATGAGAATGGATCAAGTGTTTCTTCACTCCCTCTCAGCCTGTGGTTTGACAGTTGTCAGGACACGGCAACTGCTGAACTGCCTTCTTTTATAATTAGAACTCTTGCTGGGCTGTTCTCTCTCAATCTTAACAACTAGCAACAATATCTACTATATTTTGATTCCTCGTAAGTCTGCCAAACCTTTTAAAATTGGTCCTCAATTAAAATTCTCTTACATTCTGCCTTTGCACTTTACCATCTTGATTAAGTCATTGTATATGTGTTTTTAATCATAGAGTTATTTCAAGATAATATGAATTCTATTACATACCCAGACACACACACACACACACACACACACACACTCACTCTACTATTAGTAAATATATTAGATGTTTGTGATTTAAATCAGATGACTAAGTCTTTAAATTTACTTTTCTTTTGCAGGACACAACTATATTTGTATATAGTGAGTGATATTTACTTCAATGAATAGATTTCCATGTTCCATGAGATTTCTAACAAACAAAATTTTATTTTAATTGTTGTGAACTTCAAAATTATATAAGAAATGTGATAGAATAGACAAGGTGAAATGATTCATTCTCCCTGAGTTTAGAAATGTCAAATTATAAGAGCAAGAATTTTTAAATATGATATATGTTCTGGAAAGAATAACTGCTATAGATTCAACCTAAAATGTAACATTCTATCTGTAGTTTAAAAAATGATCTGTGAAACTTATTGAAGGATATATTACAAAGTCACATAGAAGAATGAGAAATTTTATTGAAATCTATGTTTCTTTAAAAGATAATGTATATATTCTATCCACTGAAATGGGAAGTATTAAATATTATAAACTGTTTTTACTGTTATGAGAACTTTGAGAAGACAGTACAAAATAAGTTAACTCAAGAAGATAAAAAGCTAATGTCATCATTTTTCCACATATCTGAATTATCTCTGATGAGAAACTCCTAATTAGTATTTTGACCTTTAAGGAGATAATTCAGTGAAACTTTCATTAGTAGTAGATCAAGGAGAAACTGCAAATTAAAATGCAATTTTCTGATTTGCTGCAAACCCTGCTTACTGAACTCAAAGGTATCCATATATAATCGTACAATTTTCATCACCACTGAAACATGCCTGTACAAGAATGATCCTAGAAGATTTTACTAGGGATATATAAATTATAAAGTTCAAGAGTCTAGATATTACTTTTTCCATATTATTCAAAGATTAAATTTAGCATAAACTCATTTAAAATGAGCTGAAGAAAGAACAGGTACCTTTTGTTCCTATTTCTGTAAGCTTTCAGTACTGTTTTTGTTTATTTGTTTGTTTATTTATTTATTAATTTCCTCCCACTGACATTTTATTTCCATTTTCTTTATATATTCAATCACGTATGTCACTTAGCTTGCAAAGTGAAATTCCAACATGTATACATTTCTCACCAGTCCAGTTGAGAATACTATACACATTATCTTCAACAGATAGTAACCCATTTCTTTGTCCCATAAATGCCTTGCCTCTCTATTTTTCTCTTTAATGTTCTTCCTCAGACTTGCCTCCTTCAGTTTTCTGTTTTTCTATTTCTATTCAAATTTTATTCAGGCTGGCAGTGAAATATTTTTAGAAATTAAATGAAAACATATTGCTCTTGTCACAGAAATTATCACCAGTTTCTAAAGAGTAATAAGTAATATATCTATATAGATAGATAGATATTATATGTATCTATTATCTATATAGTTTGTGTAAACATATACATATATATGTTTCAGAAATATACACACACACATATATATGTAATATATATATATATAGAGAGAGAGAGATAGATAGATAGATAGATAGAGATAGATAGATATAGATATATAGTATTCCTATCACTTTTTTAGGGGCAGGCATAAACATAGCCAGTTCTACGTCCAGACAATTCTTCTGTCTTAGTTTCTATGACTAGGTAAACAAATCTTTCCAATGTCAAGCTTGCAATGTCATTCTGCTTATGCCTAGCAGCCCTTTTGAAAATAGAAAAACATATTTTCCTTTTGTCAATTGATTTCTTGTCCCTGAACAAATTAAAGGGTTAGTAATGATGGCACACCCTGATGAATGACTCGCCCTCATGGAAATCCCATCACTGCTTTATGATAGCTAGTGCTGGCAATTTCTGCCCTTTCAGAATTGCAAGACTTGTTCCCTGCATGGTTAAGATCATTCAAATGCATCCCATAATGTTCATACCAGTGATTGCAATGCAGACTAGAGCAACATGGTAAGATTAAGAGTATGACTATCTCTACTCCAACTCTATAGTTCCGCAAATTTATTACAAGAAAATTCAAAATTAAAACCCATTATTTGATTAGGATCTCATAAAATTTTATACTGTGAAATCACTTAAGCAAATAAACATATTTTTCTAGTTTTTATCACTTTATCTTAAATATCTGTTTCTTCTTTTTCTTGCTTTTGGGTCTATGAAACTACTTTGTGAATTTAAACTATGTCAGAAGAGCTTATGAAAAAGAAAATGTAGCATAAGATTTCTGTGAATAAATGTTTATCAGATATGGTTGGATACTTTTGGAGAAGAAACATAAAATATCTTATGTGGTCCAGATATGGTCTTAATGTATAATTTATAAAAATAGTATTTACTTTAGAATGTTCTCATTAAAATGTATGTCTACCATGGGTCTTTAGAAAGTTCATGGGCAATGCTTGCTAACATTGATTTCAATTTGTGGCACTAAAATAAACTCACACTTCAATTCCATTTTCTTATGAACTTTTTGAAGTCAACTCAAGTATGATTAAACTCTAGAAAAGAATGTCATTGAGAACTCAAAAGTCTTAGAGCAAAAGATAGTCAAAATATATGATGAGAGGACCAGCAGATGGTATAATGGCTACATCACTGGACTGCCATGTAGTCTACTGCAGTTCAAGTTCTGGACCTGGTGGCTTAAAACACATCAGGCGAGTTTGTGTGCATGCCAAGATTCTGAGTGGAGAATGGAGGAGGGGGATTGCGTTGTGGCCATCCCTCCTGGGGGAGTTGATTTATCACTTTTAGTCAGTCTGTCTCTCTGGTGAGGGCATACACCCTATAACAAAAAAAAAAAAAAAAAAAAAAAAAAAAAAAAAAGAAAAAAAGAATATATATATGTGTGTGTGTGTGTGTGTATATATATATATATGATGAGCCAGCTGGTGGTGTAGTGGTTAAGTTGACTATATTACTCATGACCAACTGTATGGCCAATGTATTTGAGTCTTGGAGCCAGTGGCTTCAGAAACAAGATGGGAATGTGCTTATGTATGTCCACAATGCCAAAAGGAAAAAAGGAGGAAGAGATGAAGGAGAAGGGATTGTGGCATGATCATGCCCCATAGGGTGTGTTTTTTTTTAGAGGTTTTTGTCTTAGAGTACATGTGCTTGCCAGAGATAGAGAGCAAGAAAGAGACAAGAGACAGGAAAGGAAAAAGTGAGAAATCACCCCCTCAGGGGGATGGCCACACTGCAATCCCTTCTCTCCATTCTCCTCCTGGGATCCTGAGCACACATGCACATACACCCAGAGCCTTTCAAGCCACCGAATCTGAAATTTGAATTGTGGTTGGCCATGTGGGAGTGCAGCAACATAACCACTGCATCATCTGCTGGTCCAGGGAGTGTTTTTCCATTCTCTCTTCTCTCTCTCTCTGGCAAGTGTATCTGCCCTCTGACAAAAGTAAAAATTATGTACCTATAGATATACATAAATAATAGTATATTATTCTATATATATGCACACACACCCCCTATATATTATAATGTATAATTCTTATTGTTTCTTTAAAAATATATTCTTTAAAAATATATTTAACCAATTTAGGAATATGAAAAATAAACAGTGAAAAATCCCGTGTACCCCACCCAGAGACATTTACTAGTAAAACATTTGTATATTGGTTCTTAATTTATTATGTATATTGTATGCATAATATATTTCTTTTTCTTTTTTCTTTTTTTTGGAGAGGTTTTTGCTGTAGAGTGCATGCGCTTGCCAGACAGACAGAGAAACAGAGAGACAGAAAGCAAGAAATCACCCCCCAGGGGGGATGGCCACGCCGCAATCCCTTCTCCTCCTTTCTTTTCTTGGGATTTTGGGCACGCACGCACACGCACCAGGCTTGAGTTTAAGCCACCGGGTCCGGGACTCAAACTGCGGTCAACTACGTGGGAGTCCAGTGACATAGCCATTACGCTAACTGCTAGTCCCTCTTTGTTCTTTTTTTTTAAAGAGAGATTTTTGCTAGAGGGCACACATGCTTACTGGAGAGACAGAGGCAAAAAGTGAGAAATCACCCCCCTCAGGGGAGATGACCATGCTGCAATACCTTCTCTACACATGTACACATGCCTGGAGTGAGTTCTGGACACACGTGCAAACGTGCCTGGATTGAATTTTAAGTCACTGGGTCTGGGATTAGAACCATGGTTGGCTCA
The DNA here is from genome assembly GCA_026018925.1 of Tupaia tana. Lineage (NCBI taxonomy): Eukaryota > Metazoa > Chordata > Mammalia > Scandentia > Tupaiidae > Tupaia > Tupaia tana. The sequence continues at coordinate 160,193,107 of JAKSZU010000001.1, forward strand.
TGGGAGTTCAGATACATAACTATTATCCTATCTGCTGGTCCCCAAGCATGGTGTTTTCTTCAAGTGAGATCATGAAATAAAAATTTTCTATTACTTATAGAGTTATGTGCATCTTAATAATAACAACATTCCACATGATGATATATGTTTAAATATTTTTATTGTCTTACTACTACACAGTATACTTTTCCATGCACATCTGTTATTATGTATTTGTATACTTGTGTAAGCATTTCTTTTTCTTTTTCTTTTTTTTGAGATATTTTTGCTCTAAGGCATGTGAGCTCACTGGAGAGACAGAGAGAGACAGAAAGACAGAAAGCAAAAATTACCCACCCCTGGAGGGATGGCCATGCCACAACCCCTTCTCCTCCATTCTCCTCTTGGTACTTCAGACACATATGCACGCATGCCGCCTGGTGTGTTTTAAGTCACCAGGTCCTGTCCTCAAACTGCAAGTAACTACAGAGGAGTCCAGTGACATAACCATTTCGCCACCTGCTGGTATCATTGTGTAAGCATTTCTATAGCATAAATTCCTAAACACAAACATATTGGATCAAAGAGTTTTTTTTTGTTTTGTATTTTGGTTTTTGTTTGAATAACTTCGGGCTTCATCAGTGAGATATTTCACATATACCACATGGTGTGTGAGGTGTGGTAACCCAAAGCTGATAGCTGTGTACCTTCTCCATTTGGGCTTCTCTTCCACTGTCATTCTGCTGGTGTTATAAACTCCAAATTCCATCTCCCCAAGACCGTCCTCGGATTGCACAAAATCATGAACCATCTCTTGGCATTTCTCAAAAATGAAGTGAAACCAAAGTGAATGGAAACATTAGCCACTGTGCTCCCATGGTAACTCAGTTCATTAATTCCTAAACCCTTTTGCCAAATCTCTCTTGTTTTCCCTTGTTTTGCTTTACTTTCTGGAAATTAGTTTTCATAATCTTCTCAGCAATTATCCAAACTCTATTCTCCATAAATCTTTTGAAGCAGACCATCTTACCTTATCTGTCATACAGATGTCTTATAATAAGACCTCACTTAAAATTCTATATTGGGAGCAACAGATGGTGTAATGGTTACATTGCTGGACTCCCGTGTAGTTGACTGTGGTTCGAGTCACAGTCCTGGTGTCTCAAACCTCACACATGGCACATGTGTGTGCGTGCCCAAAATCCCAAAAGGAGAATGGAGGAGAAGGGATTACATCATGGCCATCCCCCTTGGGGGAGTTATTTCTCACTTTCTGTCTCTCTCTGTTTCTCCTGAGAGTGCACACACCCTATGGCAAAAATATCTATTTTAGGGAACCAGCAGTTGGCGTAATGGCTATGTCACTGGACTCCCACGTAGTCGACCGCGGTTCGTGTCCTGGACCCGGTGACTTAAAACTCACACTGGGCGCGTGTGCATACGTGCCCAAGATCCTGAGAGGAGAATGGAGGAGAAGGGATTGCAGCATGGCCATCCCCCCTGGGGGGTGATTTCTAGCTTTCTGTCTCTATGTCTCTCTCTGTCTGGTGAGCGCACGCGCCCTATAGCGAAAAACCTCTCCAAAAAAAAAATCTATTTTTAGAGAAAAAAAATTGATACTAAGTTTCAGTTATTCCTCCCCCTTTAAAAGAACTTATAGTTTTACCAAATAGCGAAGAACAAGGTCTACTTTTCCCAGAGACAGGTATTGGTTAATAAAGAACAAAAAGAGAAAGGGAAATTATTATTATCTAACTTTGTCTTTTATAGACTCAGATGTCTGAGACAAGGTATCTGTAGTGCTTTCTACATATACACACACATGTATGAACCTAAAACAACCATGTATGTTTCATAAATAAAGTATGTGTATTTCTTTATTTTTATTTTTATTTATTTATTTTTTATTTAATTTTCTTTTATACATTCAATCACATTACTTGGCTTACAAAATGGATATTTCAACAAGTGAACATTCTCCTTAGTACAGTTGATAAAACTATAAAGTATCTTCAACAGATAATACCACATTTCTTTCTCCCATTAATGCTTTGCCTCCCTATTTTTCTCCTAAATGTCCTTCCTCAGTCCCTCCTCTTTCACACACACTATATCTGGTATTTACATCTATATACTGTGTTTCCATATCCTTTAAGTACGTGTATTTGTACAACAACCTTAACATCTCTAAGGACTGGTGGTTATTTGAGCCCATCAGTCAGTGATTACAATCACTTGCAGGGACATGCAGAGACCCCTGAACTAAAGCCACAAGTGACTGGCACAGAAACAGAATAAGTGGAGTTATTTGCATGCTGAAATGTTTCATATTCCTGCCATCACAGAAGTATACAGCTGTTTGGTGATAAAAAAGGAAAGCCCTCTCCCTTTATAACTGTAATTTTTTATAACTTTATTTTTGATTTCAGTTTGTAATTTTACTGTTCAACAATTCTCCAAAAATTACTATTGTTTTCTTTGCATACCATGTCTAATATAAAGCCAGGAGTGAGCTACTCAGTAATACATCATGCTATTTGAATAGCACCTCAAGTGTATCTGGCACTATTGGTTACCAGATGCTCTTCTAGGCATTAGAATGACTCTTGACGTTATACTTGTAGGATATATATATATAATATATATATATATATATATATATATATATATATATATTATATATATATATCCCATATATAAAACACACACACACACTCACGCACATACATATACTGAGATTATAAAGACCCCCAGAAAGTTAGAAAGTTAGAGTGTACAAAACAGAACACATTTGCTTTTGTGGTTTAGGAAATTGTGTTTATATATTTTCCTCTGATTATTGACCTATACTGGTTTTAAATAACCTCTAAAATATTGATCCATTTCTTAAATGAAATTGCTGAAGGAAAAAACACACTGTGTGTCTGGGAGATCATACGAACGTTCGATGTTGTTGTGTTATTGTAACAAGATTGATAAGCAAATACTGAAAAGTCTTCTACTAGACAGATATCTATAAACATTCTTGAATTAAAAGTAAAATCCTTATTATGGCTGAGTCAATCAAAAATTTAAATTAGGTATAAGAGTCTGCTAGAAACAATATGTTTACTGAAATTCTTGCTTCCATGAAGCCCCAGAGTCACTTCCTGGCGACTAGGTAAAATGAAAAGACAACAGGTCCTGGAATCACTGTGTAAAAACCTTCTCCCTGTTGATACTGGCTCTGAAGAGTTAGCTAAATAAGGCCTAAACTTATTTTTTAAACTATGTTAAGAATGTAACATGACACACACTCTTTTAACAAAATTTAAGTGTGCAGTAGAATATGATTGGACCAAGGAAGTGTGGTGCATACATAAAATGGAGCACTTTCCAACATTAAAAAAGAAGGGAATTTTGTATATGACAATATGGATAAAACTTGAGGGTATTATGCTAAATGAAATAAGTCAGTCTCGGGAGAAATAACCACTTACGCCTTTGAAATTTGTCAGCTATTTTTTAGAGCAGGTAATTTTGGCTTCACTAATATAAGGAGGAAATGTGTTTATTTAAGATGCTAATTGATATTTAAGCCACTTGTTTCTTATAAGTGATTTTCTTAGAATATTTCAAGAGAAAAAAGAAATAAAAGCAAAATTCTTGACTTTATGGAGGCTACATATTACTAGGAGTAAAAGGGGAAAGTTGAGCAAATAAATGGACATTCTCTATTTCTAAGGAAGCTAATAAACACAGCGAGCTGAGAGTGACTGGCCATTCCATGGTCTGCACGTTAGTGAGGATGTTGTCACAATGCCCGTGTGAAGAGGTGATGACCATATACTATGGGGAGTGTGGACAGAATGCCATCACAGAACAAGAAGATAATGGATAAATACTGGGTGCTTGGAAGCTTGATGTTAACAGAAACAAGGTCGGTGTTTCTGAACCCTATTAAAGAACTTAACAGCTACTATTGGGGCTCAGAAGCCAATACCCCAAAAGTTGGCATTTTGACATAGTGAGCTGGAGAAACAACTTCAGAACCAAAGTCGTTCACTAGTCTTTATCACATACCTATTCTTAATCATTTTTCTGTGCCAAAGTGTAGGGAAGGGCTTTAATATTCCCGCATTGGTTTATAGACCAAACCCACCAAAGAAGTAAACAAACACACTAACAGAAACAAAAACAGTTACTTTCTGTCCTTCCCTACGGGTTCATTACTAAACTCACATCTTAGGAAGAAAGTTTGCAGAATAACAATACATCTGTACTGACTGTCTTAAGCTACTGTCCATCTCTCAATCGCATCCAGCTCCCAGAGAGAATCATTTACTCACCATCATCTGAGCATTGGACTTATTCTTTTCCTCTAAAAATAGTTTACTCTTGGGACCAGAAGATGGTGTAATAACTATGTCCCTGGATTCCCACATAGTGGACCATAGTTCTAGTCCTGGCGCTGATGTCATAAACCTCAGGCTGGAGCATGCCCAAAATCCCAAAAGGAGAGTGGAAGAGAAAGGATTATTGCATGGCCATCCTCTCTGGGGGGTGATCTCTTGATTTCTGTTTATGTATCCCTCTGTCTGTCTGGCGAGCTCATATGCCTTATAACAAAAATCTCTCTCTCCCTCTCAAAAAAAAAAAAAAAAAAAAAAGATAATTTACTCTAAAATTGTCTGTACCCCTCATATTTCTTCTCTCTCCTGAAGAGGGCATTTCAGCCACAATGATTGACTCAAAATTTTCTATGAGAACCTGTGTGTCTTTCTTTCTTTACTAATGTGCCTGTTGGTAGCGATTTTCATGAGAACATTTGACAAGAGGGAAGAGGGTCCCTTCGGCCACTATACTACTAACCAATATTTGAACTATACAGAAACCCACGTAAGACCTTTAAAACAAGTACTTTGGATTTTCATGTAAGGATGAGACAGCACTAAATATTTATGCAAGAGTATGAACTGCTTTGATTTATGTTGCGTGTGCCATTTTCTTTTCTCTGAGCCAGTGGTAGTTGATAATGAACTAGAGTAGAACTTCAGACAAGGAAAAGACTGCAATTTTCCAGGCAGGAGATGAGAATGGTTACAGTCGGGATAGCCACAGTGCAAAGAAAGAACAACTGTTGGAGTCACCATAATAATTTATATGGAAAACATGTTCATAGTTGAATTTGTGATTTGATTTTGTCAAATATTACTCAGAGAAAAGTTCTATGTATTACAAGATGGAAGGAAATATTTACCAACCACTAGCCCTTTACAAAAGTATTTTGATACAGATACAAGACTTACGTATATTTGGCTTTTGTCCATATTAAAAATTTAAAAATAAATTTTATAAGCAAGCATATAATTTTTCACGTGGTTTAGAAATTCTTGGACAAAAGGCAAATACAATAGGTAAATGGTTCATGAAATATTAGTATGCTTTTGTTGGCTATATTTAATTGAATACAGTGGAGTACTTTGGCATAGAAAATATTTTTGTCTGTCTTTGTTCAATTTCATTTACTACAAAGTCCTTTTAGAAAATGACAGATTGACAGACATGAAAACTTCACACAGAAAATTTCAACCTGTATTTTTTTTCCTAGCCAGACTGTTAGCTGGATTTTTATCTCTACATGAAATAGGGCATTAATACTTTGGTACTATATTAAAATGTAGTGTCACTTTGATGAATTACGTAATGGGCTGGCATCAATACATCAAAACAATGAGTTTCAGGAGAGATTCAAAAGGACTTAGGAGCTTAAATCGAAAGATACTGAACATTGAATACTAAATGGTTATTAGCAACAGAATGTGAAATTTGGGAATATTAATGTGTGCATATAAATTAAATTTAATGTGGCATTAGCACTCTTGTCTTTAAAGCTATGCTTTCAGGACACTATTCTATATGTTATTATCAAGCAAAATATTCAAAATAATTATGTACATAAATTAATAAAGAGATTTCTATTAGAAATCTATATTACTAAATTTGCTGTTTTTATCAATTTGTTTTAAAGAACATCCTGTGCGAATATAAAACCAGGTAGTTAACTGTTGGGTTGTCTTGAAAGTCATGATGCATTTTTGCATAGAAAAACATAGAAAACTATGTCATGATTTTCCTGACAACATAATAATTACGCAATGAAATAAGGTAGTTATTTGGATATTATAGCATCTGGATTTGGAGGCTTGTTTTTCTTGATGAACCACAGTGATTGAAATCATAGTCCTGCTTGGGCAACCCTATGATTACTTTATAGGGTTGATTATTTCCTTTTTTTTTCTCATTATGTTATTGGCTAGCTCTGAGATTTGTTGTATTTTAAATTATTGGAAATTTTAATATCTAACTATAATAATTAAAATGGAATAATTTACTGTACCCAGATTTGTCCTTTAACATTAGTTTTTTATATTTGGTTAGATACAGCCTCCAAGATATAAGAGTATAGCTATGACTAATGTAACAGCTTTACCACAGATACTGAGCATAGCTTTTCTAAATAATATAATAATAATAAATAAAATTAATATTTTTTAAAAGGGACCAATAGGTGATGTCATGGTTAAGATGCTGGACTCTGATATGACTGGCTGTGGTTCAAATCTGACCTGGTGACTTGCTTTCTCACTTTCGCACTTTCTCCCTCTCTCTCTCTGTTTCTCTGTTTCTCTCTGGTGAGTGCGTATTTCATATTTAAAAGTAATAGTAATAAATAAAATTAAATAATACTTCTAAAAAATTGCTATAGAGAACATGCAGTTATTGGAGAAAGAGAGTAAGAGAGAAGTCAAGAGTGAGAAAGCACCCAGCAGGGCTGGCCTCACTGCAATCTCTTTTCCTCTCTCTCATTTCAGAATTTGGAGTATACACACCATACACACACTTGTGCCTGAGTGTCCTTTAAGACACCGAGTCCAGGATTTGAACCACCTAGTCAGTCATGTGAAATCCAATTTCTTTAACCACCATGCCACAGGCTGGCCCAAATGTAGCTATTGATAACTCAGAGGTAGTTATTAATCTTAGAGTGAATATCTACACAACTATGATAAAAATACAGTTGACCTATATTCTCATACTAAGTGTATATGTACTCATTTTTGTTTGTGTCAGTGAGTATATGTAAGGGGAGACTTCAAAGTTATTCCAAATCAATTGCAAAATGAAAAAGATATATAGTCAGTTCTCATTATTTGCAGTCAGTTCTTTGTATTCCAGTAGCACTGAATTAGTGAATACTGAGTCAGTGTTCTTGAGGGAGAGATGAGGTTGGATGCCAGTGATCCCCTGGCCACAATGTTTCATAAGCCAATAAATATATAACCTCTGCTATGTGTGTTTCTATTTAAAAATACCTTATTTAAAATGTGTTGTCAATTCATTAACATCAAATGCACTGGCCGCACATTTACTCGTGCCTAAATGAAGCTTATCTGAATACTCCTGTAAGGCACATCACATTCTCCTTGCGCTTAAAACAATAAACTACAGTGCTGTTTGGGGCCATTTTAAATTATTGGAATCACCACCACAACCACCACCACCAGCAACAAAAACCAGAAATGTGAAAATTGTGGCATTAATTATTCTATTTTAGAAAAGGCACATCATCTCACTGTTTGAGAGCTGAAACAAAAAGATCATCTTGTTCTGTCTTAGGATCATGAATGCCAGGTGACCCAATAGTTTTACTGTCCTGGGCACATCTGCAAATGACCACAAAGTGCTGAGAGTATTCATTTTAGGAATAAAATAAATTTTAATAATTAAGCAAATTAAGCAAATTTCCCAAATAAAGAAATGCTAAGGGGGGAGAAAAAAATAGAGAGGCATGACATTTGTGGTACACATAAATGGTTTACCTGTTAATGATAGTATGTGTAGTATTTTCAACTGGACTTTCATGTTGGAATAAATTCTCTTTATAAGCCAAATGATGTATAATGATCAAACTTTTTTTTTTTTTTTCCAAGAGATTTTCGCTATAGGACGCGTGCACTCGCCAGACAGACAGAGAGAGACATGGAGACAGAAAGCGAGAAATCACCCCCCAGGGGGATGGTCACGCCGCAATCCCTTCTCCTCCATTCTCCTCTCGGGATCTTGGGCAAGTACGCACACGCGCCCGGCATGAGTTTTAAGCCACCGGGTCCAGGACGCGAACCACGGTCGACTACGTGGGAGTCCAGCGACATAGCCATTACTCTAACTGCTGGTTCCCATGATCAAACGTTTTTAAAAAATAAGAAAAATACATAAAAAAAAAAAAAAAAAAAAAACTCTGGTAAAAAAGCCAGAAATGCTAATAAAGAAAATCGACTTTCATACTTGAAAGCCAATAATATTTGTGAAAGAAAAACACCACAACATAATATGTTTCTACTTTTACAGAGAAAATTGACATTTATGAAGTAAAAATGTTCATTTTAGTCTTAAGGCCTCTCAAAGAATAGTGACTATGAAAGGCTAGATTTTCTAGTAGTATGAGTCAAGCAAGTAACAGAGCATTGATCTTCTGTAATGTAGAGAAACTGGATTAAGAATGAAAATAATCTTCTGGTGGTTAATTTCTTTCCTTCTTTCCTTCCTTTTTTTCACTTTTGCATGGAGATAGATAGAGAGACAGAGACACAGAGAGCTCTCTGACATGGTTTCACCTTGCTACTATTCCCCAGCATTTCAGCCTGACGTAGTCCTGGGTGTACCATTGGGTGTGCTCAGATAAAACTAGTCTGTGAACCCCACGCCTTCCCCTGTGACTCCAACACTGTGCATCAATACCTCACTGCCTGTGCCACTGCGGCTGGGTCTGAGTCTTCTCTTAATACTTACTTGTCCTCAAATAAATCACAAAGTAACTTTAAGAGATCTTTTCTCCATAGTTATGAAATAGGGTGAATAATACTTCGAATGTTTATACATCTATCTCCTAATCATTCCAGAAAAATGCACCGAGACCCTATTGTAAGTGAGAACCAAAGGGGTGGGGTTATGGCTCCGTGACTCTCTGCCTATGTCGTTTCATGTCGGTCATAGTCACAAATTCTACTTTCAAACAGAAATGAGGGGTGGAAACTTGCACACCATTCATAAATATTGATTGAGCATCTGTGTTTCAGTGCACTGTGCAGGTATGGCCAGTGGACAAAATAGCCACAGTCTACTGTCTTTGATGAGTAATAACCTATGATGCCTCATCAACCACAGTGTGCAAACAGCTGGTGGTTATGGTACGTACCTTTACAGACTCAGACTCCTCCACCCTCCAAAAGATTCCTACATTTAAATAGAAACATCCATCGATTTGAAACAATTTGTGATTAAAAATATGGCTTTCATTTTTTAATCAGTTGGGAAAAAATTCCAACACAATTCTATCACTGAAAAAGTCTAATAAGGTTAGAAATAGTAATATTCATATGTAACAAAAACTACAAAAACTATTATTATCAAATAATGCTTTTATTGCTTAGTGTTGTAAAATGTTGCAAATATGATGAGCCGCTATAAAATGGAAGAAAAGGAATATACCATGTCTATTTAATATGTACTGAAGGTAACAGGGCTGACGGTTTATTTTGAACTTAAAATTTAAAAACCGTAAGTGGGGGCTGACAGGTGGCATGCTGGTTAAGGGTGCTGGACTCCCACATGGCCAACCAAGTTTCAAGTTCTGTACTTGGCGGCTTGCTTTCCAGCTTTCTATTTCTCTCTCTCTCTCTCTCTCTCTGTCCCTCCTAGATCAAATTTAAGAATAAATAAATAATAAAGTTAAATAAAATAATTATTAAAAAATAAAAGCATAACTGATCTGGAAAGGGAAACTGAACATCCTGTAAATTACACACACACACACACACACACACACACACACATATTACATACTAATACAAATGTGTGTGTATGTATAATAATTCACAATGAATTTTTTTTTTTTTTTTTTGCCATAGGGCATGTGCACTAGCCAGGGATGAAAACCATGAGAGAGTGAGGAATGACTCCCCAGAGGGCATGGCCATACCACAGTGCCTTCTCCTCTATTCTCCCCTCAGGATTTTGGGCATGCATCAAGATACATCCAGCATTATTTTAAATCTGTCAGGTCCAGGACTCGATAGATAGTTTTTTGTTTGTTTGTTTATTTGTATTTTTATGTTTAAAGAGCATAATGTGCTGATTCTTTTTTTTCTTTTGTTTTGTTTCTTTCTTCTTTTTTTTTTTTTTTAGGTTTTTTTTTTAGGTTTTTGCCATAGGATGCAAAGAGAAACAGAGAAAGGAAAGTGAGAAATCTTCCCCAAGGAGGCTGGTCTCACATTGTAATATCTTCTCCTCCATTCTCCTCTTGGGATTATGGGTATGCATGCATAGGAATCCAACATGATTTTAAAGTAATAGGGTCTGGGACTTGAACTACAGTGGGAACACAGCTCCTTAACCACCACACCACCCTATGGTCCTTATGCTGATTTTCAGTATGTCAATAAAGTTTGCCTATCTTTTTTTTCTAATATTTTAAAATTTTATTTTCTTTTATACATTTAATCACGTTATTTAGCTTACAAAGTGAATATTTCAACAGGTGAGCATTTCTCCCTAGTCCACTTGATAAAACTATAAAAAGTCTTCAACAGATAATACCACATTTTTTTGTCCCTTTAATGCTTTGCCTCTCTACTTTTCTTCTAAATGCCCTTCCTCAGACCCTCCTCTTTCACACACACTATATCTGGTATTTACATCCATTTACTGTGTTTCTATATCCTTTACCCAATCAGTTTCAGACTTAGAGTGCAGACACTCTGTAAGTTTGCCTATCTTATTGGTTGAAAATTTACTAGGATTTTTTAAATGTAAAGGCAGCCACATCAGTCTGACTTTTTTGTTTGTGTTTGTTTTGGTTTTGGTATTTGCTACAAGGCACATGCACTTGCCAGAGAGAGACAGAGAGAAACAGAGAAATAGTGAGAAAGTAAAAATGCATCCCCTCCAGGGAGGTTGGTCACAATGCAGTCTTTTGTCCTCTCTTCTCCTCCTGGCATTTTGGGCACTCATGGACACCTGCCTGATGTGATTTTCAAGCTGCTAGGTCAGGTACTTGAACTGCTCAGCTGGCCAGGTGGGATGCAGCCTCCTTAACTTCTGTGCCACTTGCTCAGTCTAATTTAGTAGACAGGTTCTATGATCTAAACTTTACTTCTTTCTCTGTCCATATTTTTGCTATGTCACAAAACTTAGGACATTTATATAAATGGAAAAAAATATTATTAATATTGAAAAAATTAATGGGAACCAGCAGTTAGCATAATGGCTATGTCGTTGGACTCCCACGTAGTCCACCGCGGTTCGCGTCTTGAACCCGGTGGCTTAAAACTCGCGCCGGGTGTGTGTGTGTGCGTGCCCACGATCCCAAGAGGAGAATGGAGGAGAAGGGATTGCGGCGTGACCATCCCCCCTGGGGGGGTGACTTCTCGCTTGCTGTCTCTATGTCTCTCTCTGCCTGTCTGGCGAGTGCACGCGCCCTATAGCGAAAACCTCTCCAAAAAAAAAAAAAAAAAATTAAAGTTAAAAATGAGTCTGTGGGTGAGTTAACACTATCATAACCATGTACAAACAGTAAGTCATGTGTTTAGATACTTTCCACTCAAGCATTGCATTGTTTTCAGTGGATATGTATCAGGGACATGTTGAGAATGTTTAGAACATTTAATTATTGCTTTATTTTGGAGAGATTTTTGCTATGTGGTCCATTTTGCTTGGCAGAGAGACAGGAGGCGTTCCCTGTGGGAATGGCTTTACCACAGTCCCTTCTCCATTCTCTTTTTGGAATCTTGGGCATGAACGCTCACATGCCTGGCGTAACTTTTGAGCTGCTGGGTCTGGGACTCGAACTATGGTCGACTATGTGGGATTCCTGTGACACTATGATTACACCATTTGCTGGTCCCCAATTATTGTTTCAAAGGGAGTTCTCAAGCTTATCTCACAAACTCAGAAATCTAAAGAACACCTTATTAAAATTTATAATATACTATTGTATATTCTGGGATTAAGTTAATTTTACAAAGTGAAATAAATTATTATATACTTTAAAAATATACTTTCATATTGAGCAACTAGAGAATGTTTAATAAAGCTAAATTTACCAACTTACCTTTTTATACATACATCCAAGTTATTCACTGATCTTACATTTAAATTTATTTATTTATTTACCCAGGAAAGAATATATGTTATTATCTAAGAAGAGGATTATATTTTTCTAAGAATCTTACAAGTATTCCTAAGCAAACAATACTAATTTTTGGAGAAATAAAATATTATTTTTCAAAGATAATGGCTAATATTAATACTTCTGTATAACTGATACATTAGGAATGAACTTGTACTTAATTTGTTTAAAATTAAAAGAAATAAAATGATTGGCACCACTTCTATTTTTATATGGAGTGCATTATCTAATTCTAAACAAGTTACTTTCTCCCTGTCGTCTATCAGCTTCACCTGCTTTCTCTGTGGGACTGTTACTAAATTCACTTTATAAATATAGTGGTGACAACAATGACTTAAAAGTGAAGCATAAACTGTGTTGTCACTACTGAAGTGTTTATATTACACCTGCATTACAACTGGGACAAACATTTTTGTCTTGAAAACAAAGCCAGGTGAGCCTGAAGTACTTGTCTGCTTTAACCATTGAGCCATTAAATTTTTAATGACTTTAAGGTTTTAAATTATAAACAACTCTCTCAAGTGTTTCTTTAATTTTTCTGAATTTCTGAAAAAAAGAGGATTGATGTGAAGAAGAAAGACAAAGAAGACAACAGGAAAATAGATATTCTTATTTTGGTTGCTTGTATTGACATTTCCCAAAAAGCACCTGGTGCTATTAAATAATAAGTTAAGCTATTCAGAGACTTTAATGGAGAGATTGGCAAACAAAGAAAATAAATCTTTTTCTTCTTCTCCTTTCTAATTTATTTTAAAACTTCCAATGAGTGAATGCTCCAATTTGACTTTGAGGTTGTTCCCTTGATGGCAATTTTAATAAGAAGTTGCTTATTATACTACTCACTCAAAAGCATACAAAGGGTTGGAAAAAACTTTGAATCTATTTTCTTTCAGAGCCATCTGAATTTTCCACTTGACAGGATATAGGCAGGTAAACAAACTCATGAAAGGTAACTCAATAGAGGGACTTTATTTAATACGGGAAATTAATTACAAACTTTTAGAAAAGGAAAGAGAAAGAATGAATAAACCTCAATTTTAGCAATTACAGACAGCTACGATTACTCTTAGGAATGAAAAAAACACAGGAACCAGGTGGTGGCACCAACTTTAAGGAATCCCTCGAGAAAGGTGGGATGGTGGCCGACCTTCCTGAAGGGAGCCGGGGCCATAGTGACATAGTCTTTTTGGTGGGATGGAAGTTGTAGAGGTAGCAAAGATGGTGCTTCTGCCAGTGTCACTGTCCAAAGAAAAAAATGCATGAGAAACAACTAGTCCTTGAACTACCCTTCATTTGCAAATCTTCTAGTGCCTCCTACTGGCACACCCTGGCCAGAAGCCAGTAGGTCCAGGGACTCGGGGAATGTGTGCAACCCCAGATGTTCCACTAGACAGTGCAGGCACAGAGCTGGGAGTGGATCACAGAGTACGTGAGCAAACGGCTACCATAGTCTTCGGAAAGCTTTGATCTACTTATACCTCTTAACAATTTCAAAGTCTCTAGTGTTCCCCACGACCAACACTAAAAGAATCATTAATGTTTCTAAGCATGACCTTTGAGTATTTCTATAGTCGAGCACTAATCTTTTTTCCAAGTTTGCATTTTGCCATTGTCTAGCTTTCAGCCACACAAGTGCATATGTAAGAAACCAGTTTTTAACACACGGAGTAACTTTAAGTCACTAAACCTCTTTCAGGTTATTGTGTTTGTCTAGAATTTCTGCTCATCTTCTCCCCACCAACACCTCAACATCTGAGAGTTTTTAACATTTTACCAATTCAATTCAAATATTCATTTCTGTGGGTATTTTTTTCCTTTTTTTGGAGAGGTTTTCGCTATAGGGCATGTGTGTTTGCCAGAAAGACAGAGAGACAGAGAGATAGAAAGCGAAAAATCACCCCTCAGGGGGGATGGCCACGCCGCAATCCTTTCTCTTCCATTCTCCTCTTGGGATCTTGGGCACACACGCACACACACCCGGCGCGAGTTTTAAGCCACCGGGTTCAAGACGCACACGCACATGCGCCCGGCGTGAATTTAAGCCGCCGGGTCCAGGACTTGAACCACGGTCGACTACGTGGGAGTCCAGCGACATAGCCATTACGCTAACTGCTGGTCCGTTTCTGTGGATATTTTTTGATGTGTGAATTGATATAATTACTTTACAGTGTGTAAATATATTACTAATAGAATATATATTATTAGTGATCTATTTTGTGTCTTTTAAGTTTTATGTACTATACAATATTTATTTTGTTAAGTTTTGTTTTATTCACAATGGAGAGCATATGTATACACAAGTTGATTGGGGGCAAAAAGAAAGAAACACCCTCAAGAAAACTGATCCTTCAACAAATCTCTTACCCCACCCTTCCAGCTTGTCAGGATCTTTGGAAAATGCACAGGCACTTATCATATTTTCAGGACAACCTGGGAGTCTGAACCCATGGCCGACCATGTGGCTTTCAGCCCTGCCGTTCAGTTTGCTACTGACTATGCCACCAGGCTGGACTTACTTCATTTCTGTTAAATTGAACTCTTAAGGGCAGGAGCCAACTTACCAAATACAATTAATAACTTACTGAGTTCTCAGTAAATACTATGTTTGTGAAAGGATTATGTTTTCTAATATCTAATAAATATATTTGCTCAAAAAAAGTTCAGCCTATTAAGCACTTTTATTGCAGTAAACTTTCTTTTTGCTAAAGCTTGGTAATATTTAATGTTTTATTTAAATATATCTTTTAAAAATAGTGAACAGCAGATAACATAATGGTTATATCACTGGACTCCCACATAGTCGACTCTGGTTTGAGTCCTGGACCTGGCAGCTTAAAACTCGTGGCAGGCACGTGTTTGTGTGTGCCCAAAACCCAGACAGGAGAATAGAAAAGAAGAGATTGCAGCATGGCCATCCCCCCTGGGGGGAGGGGTCTCTCTTTCTGTCTCTCTGGTGAGCACACATGCCCTATAGTAAAAATCTCTCTAAAAAAATGGAAATACATACAAAACAAAATGTTTAATTATTAATCTTTTATTTTCATTATGTCATCCTTTATGTTAAAAACCGTATTTTCCCAGTAATATATTTGCTGTCTTTCATGGTGAATATTATTATTTTTAAACTTAAAAAAATATCACTGATGTCTGCAGAGATCAGGGAAAGTGTTCATAAACTTCTTGATTGCTCCAGGGTGAATGCACTCAGTGGAGAAAGACAGAGAGAGAGAGAGTGAAAAAGTAACTACAGGGTGAATGGCCATGGAATTCCTCTTCCTTCATTTCCTCCTAGAATTTTGGGCAGACACACATATGTGACTGGTATGTTTTCAGACTGCCAGATCTAGGACTCAAACTGTGCAGTCAGCCATGTGGAACCCAGCCACCTTTGCCATTACACCACAGTCTGGCCTGATCATAAACTTTGAGTCTTATTAATGTTAGCCAGTTTCTTCTCGACTTTAACCATTCCTTCTCTGCACAGAGTTAGAACTAAGAAGGTCTATGTAGTCTGTCAGCCCAATGCTGTAGCCATAAATGACAGTGGTTTATTCAGTTGGAGTCTAAGGAGACCCATGGTGTAATTCCTGGTCATTGTCTGAAACTTTAACTGCCGGAGTTGTATGTGGGGGTGGGAGTCATAAGTCCTGGTGTTCAAAGGGTCAAAACAAAGAGCTCTAATATATCTGAGGGCAAAATGGTGTGTTTTCCAAGTTAGGAGAGTGGTGAATTTACCTTTCCTCTGCTTTTTTTCTTCTATTCTCTTCCTCAACCATTTGGCTGATTCCCCCAACCCATACCACCCAACACATATTGGTAAGGGTAATCTTCACTTAGTCTACAGGTACAAACGCTAATCTCTACCAGTAACACCTTCAAAGATACCCTCAGAAATGACGTTGAACAAGATATCTGGGCATACCTTAACCCAGAGAAGTTGACACATAAAATTAATTACCACAGATGCCTTATTTCCAAAGCTAAGGTTTTTGGTTTTATTTTTCCAAAAAAATCATGTTAGATTTTAATTTGTGTTTCATTAGACAAAGATATGTTCATTTTGAAGCTTGTATAAAATGTTAAGAAATCATGTTTTTGGCTTCAATCTCTATAGTAGAAAAGCATATTGATAAAGGAATTGATCATATTTTGAATGAACCAACTCATTCTCTGACCAAACAACATGGGGATTTGGAATTCAGCAAAACAGTGAGATAGTTAAGCATATTTAAGGCAATAAGATCTCTTTCTTAAACCACATGCAAACTACAATAACCTAGGAAGAAAGTAAGAATTTTGCATATGAAAGTAGTATGTAGAAATTATATTAAAGGAAAACAAAAAAGACATACACACCAAAAGACCCTGTGGCCCCAGAGTAAAGGAAAAAAGACAACAGCTGTCTGATGTTTCATTTGTATCCCAGCGATATGTCAAGCAATGAAATTCTCAAGATTCATTACTATCTTTAAAAATATTGCCTTTATTTAGAATGACTTGAGGAGTTTTTTTTGGTTTCTTTACAACCAAAATGTTTCTTATTTATGTAGGAGTAAGAAAGATAGCATAAGTGGAAAGTCTGCCAACTCCTGCTGTATTTCTTCAGTACGTGTTCCCAGCCCCATACATGAATACCATTTCAGTGACTGCAGACATTACATTATCTTCTATCTTCTAATTTAAAATTATCGACAATCTTATAAAGAACCCTCTTAAAGGATATCTTTTTTTCAACTATCCAAACATTTACTTAATCAGTTACATTTTATGGGAACCACTCAAGAGAAAAATTAAGAACAATGAATGCAGTAAAAAAAAAATTGTACTTATTCCAGTGACCTCATAATATACTAATCCAATTTTTAGAAGTGTCTTCTCACATCATCTCATTCGTAAATGTTACTATTTTTGAAAATAACTGGAGAATATCACTGGTCATTTTTCCTAATAATTTATTTTTCCTTCTACTCAATATGCTTCATTTTTTGTTTGTCATTGAGCTCATTTACATAGGATATTAGAGAATCAAACAGAGATATCCAGTGACCTAAAATTATCTTAAAAATTTTATTAAGTATCTCCTTGAAGGCTCTTTTGGACCCTTATGCTTTTTGAACATTTTTCTGAAGCAATTTATTTCCTTAAAGGATCAATACAGGGATAAGCAGTTGGCGTAATGGCTATGTCTCTGGAATCCCATGTAGTTGACCATGGTTCAAGTCCTGGACCTGGTGCCTTAAACTGATGCTGGGAGTGTGTGCGTGAGTGCCTGAGATCCCAAGAAGAGAATGGAGAAGGAATTGCGGTGTTGCCATACTCCCTGGGGAGTGATTTCTCACTTTCTATCTCTTTCTGTCTTTCTGGCAAGCACATGTGCCCTATAGCACAAACCTCTCCAAAAAAAAAAAGAATCAATGCATCTTTTTTAAGAGGTATCATACCATTAGAGGTTAGAAAAAATGTACAAGAATTATTATAAAATAATTGTTTAAAATAATACATTAATATTCATATTACTTGGAATAAAGTTCAAGAAGTAAACCTTAAAAATATATATGTTAGTAGTTTGCAATTGTTGGGGCCAGCAGGTGGTGTGGTGGTTAAGGCACTGGACACTCCCACATGGCTGACCACAGTTTGAGTCCTGGAACTAGTGGCTTGATTTCTCACTTTCTCTCTCTCTCTCTCTCTCTCTCTCTCTCTCTCTCTCTCTCTCTCGTCAAATTAAAATAAATGAATGAGTAAATAAAATAATTCTTTAAAATAAAAAAAAGAAGTTTGCAATTGTTGAAATGGATCCTATTTTAAGATTTCTCAATGTGATTTAACATATTGTGGAAGATTAATATTGAAAGAGTAATTGTAGTTTTCTAAGAGATCTGCTTATTCCGTATCACTTTGAATAATACTAGACTTCCCATATGCAGTTTTTTTTTTTAATTTGGACCGTTAATTGTGCGCTTTATGGATGCATTGTTCCTGTATATCTGCATATGTGTAGTGTATTCAATGCCATCCATACACATCAACACAACCTAAAACAACTTAAGCAAAGAGTATTACTGTAAAATTCACCTTTTCTTCAACTTATAAACATAAAACATTTCTGAGAATGGAAACACCCCTACACACACTTACAGATGCTATTGTTATTAGACTGTAGTGAAACTGACCACATTAACAGAATGTGGTACATTCACTTAGATTTTTGGATGGTGTTCCACACTTTGGCAGAGATGGTAAATTATTTTGTGACATTTCTTTGCTTATGCTTCTATAGCACTAGAAATGCTACCTGAGGCTGGATACATGACTATGCAAATGAAGACTATTTTGCTACTGGATTGTGTAGCTATGATCTGGCTGATGGGATGAAGTGGAGATAGTATAAGCAACTGTGCTATCTGACACTAGACAAAATAGCATGGCCTTATTTCTCCCTTTACCTCAGTCCTGCTGGCAGGAATGTAATATACATATGTTCATGAATCTTCTTGGTCAGTGGGAAAAAAATAGACAAAACCTATGGATAGCAATGATAAACAGAAAAAGAACCCTAGAGCTCAATGTCACAGACCTGTGATTCTAGCGCTTGCTACCAATACAGAATGTTAAAAGAGCAATAAACTCACAAGCTGTTTAAGATGCGTTTTTATAGTGATGCATTCTTGAGGAGGCTAAATATTTCAATTACAGTTATCATATCAATAAATCGATGGTTATCATATCATATATGAAATAATGTAATGAAAATACTGATATACATTTTCAAACTTTATGGGAAACTGAGGATTACAGTGTTTTCTTTCTAGCAACAAGAAAGCAAAGAACTTGCGATTTCATTACACTTTTCTTGAGTATGTAAACTTTGATGGTGAGGATAATGAGTAGATTAAAAATAGAATTAACTACTATCATATATATTGTAATGCTTTCTTTACCAAAATGGAAATTTATAGTCGTGTATTCCTTGATGATACTTTATAATCTAATAACTAGGTTTCCTATGTGATTGATCTTTAGTTTAAGAATTGACATACAAATTCCTTAATCCAAGGGGACCATATTTCCTTTTTTTCCCTTAAATTAGATATATATAGATATAGATGTAGACAGAGATATTTCATTTAATTTACTGAGTCGCTATATATTTTTCAGTGTACAACACTGCTTTTCCAGCACAAATACCATACATACCAGTCAAGGCAAAAACATTACTATATACATTATTATCAACAAATAACTCATTTTTTTCAATTAACTATATGATTTTGCAGTAATAAGTTATGAGCCTGAATCACAAGTCTGTTTTTCTACAGGAAATACCGTAAAACATTGCAACTTTTCACATGAGTCATCCTGTAATCATGAAGTAGAAAGAAAGTTTAGAGTATAAAGGAATATAGAAACTAACTTTGGCATAAATACATAAATTGTTTATTTACCTCTTCTTTAAAGTTGATCACTTTTTTTTTTTTTTTTTGGCTCTAGGGCACATGAACTCACTGGAGATGAGAGAGAGGAGAGAGAAAGAGAAATCATCCACTCGGGGGATGGCCCTGCTGCAATCCTTTCTTCTCTATTCTCCTTTTGGTATTTTGGGCATGCTTGCACATGCATCAGGAGTGATTTTCAAACTGCCAGTTCTAGGACTCGAACAATAGTCAGCCATCTGGGATTCAGTCACCTTAAGCTCCAATGCTACTTGATGCCCTTATCACAAAAATAAATTTTAAAGGGAGAATATTAGAAGAATGGAAGGAATCATATTTAGACAATCATGGAAACTGAAAGCAGAAACAGCAAGACAATAGAAAGAAATAATGTAGAACATGACATCAAATTCATACTTTCTTGAGTGGATATGCCTCATCAAAGTAAATTTTCCATAGGAATTACATTTATGGTTGAAAAATTTTAAGATCATCTCTGACACAAGACTATATTAAGTCAATTGATTTATGCAGATTTTCCTTGTTGTGTAGACTACACATGGAATATATATTTGTTAAGTAACTTTAAAAATTTAATTATTTATTTAATTTAATTTATTATTATTATTATTTTAATATACTTTTTAATTTCAAGAAAGGCAGTTTTAGCCTTAATAAATCAAGATAAAAAAATAAACATTAAGAAAACTTTGCTTGGGACCAGCAGTTAGCATAATGTTGCTGAACTCCCATGTAGCCAACCACGGTTCGATTCCCAGACCCTGTGGTATAAACTCACGCCCGGCACACGTGTGTGTGTGCCCAAAATCCCGAGAGGAGAATGGAGGAGAAGGGATTGTGGCATGGTCATCTCCCCTTGGGGGTGATTTTTCACTTTCTGTCTCTCTGTCTCTCTCTGTCTTTCTGGTGAATGCACACAACCTATAGCAAAAACCTCTCCAAAAAAAAAGAGAATTTTGCTTAAGACTTAAAGTCAGGAAACAGGTTAGGATTCTGTTCAAATAGTAGGTATACAGACTTGTCGACAACTCAAGATAATACAAAAATCCTTAACTCTGGAAGACAAACCATAGAAGATCAGTAATGGTTTAGTCAAAAGTCATAAAATTCTATTTCACCAGTTCAGTCTCATGTACTTAATCTATCTACTGTTTTGGTCCGATCATTCTGTTTATATTTGGAAGATAACATTCATCTCCAGACTTGTCCCTTCCATTAAGCTGGCCATTTTCTTAGTTGTTCTTGAACTCTTATTTCTGTGTGTATGATTTTAGTTTTCCTAATATAGCACTCCCTTCAGAACTTCTTGGAGAACTGGTCTGGTGTCGGTAAATTCTTTCAGGTTTTGTTTATCTGAGAATGTTCTTGTCTTCTCTTTCCATATGAAAGGTAATCTTTCTGGGTATAGTATTTCTGGTTGAAATTGTTTTTCACTCAACACTTTGAATATATTTTCCCATTCTTTCCCTCCTTGCATTGTTTTCTTTGAGAGGTCTGCTGTTGGCTGGATGGGATATCCTTTGTAGGTAACTTCATGTTTCTCTATTGCTAAACTTAGTATCCTGTCTTTGTGGTTTTGGTCAATCTGGCTATAATGTTTCTTGGAAAAGATCTTCTGGGGTTGATTATATTTGGGGTCCTTTGTATTTCTCAGATGTGGATCTTTGAATGCCTCTCTAGGTTTGGAAAATTTTCTTCAAGGATTTCATGGAATAGATTATCAATGCCTTATTAGTCTCTTCACTTTCTGGGATACTGATTATCTGAATGTCTGGATGTTTAATGGTATCTTGTATTTCTTGTATATTATTCTCATATTTTTGGGCTATTTTCTCAGTCTTCATGGTGGATTTTTCTAGTCCAATGATTCTGTCTTCTACATCTGAGATTCAACTTTCTGTATGATCTAGTATGCTTTCAATACTTTCAAGGGAAACTTTGACTTCTTGCATTACAGCCTTGAACTCTAAAAGTTCCATTTGATTCTTTTTTATGGTATGTATTTCCTCTTTCAGATCATAGAAGAACTTCCTCACCTTCTGGAACTCATTAGCATTTTTCTTCTGCCTCTTCTGGAGTTCATTGTCTCTCTTCTCTTACATCTCCACTAGCTTTGTCACAATGATTATTATAAATTATTTATCAGACATTTCCACAAGTTCCATTGTACTGTCTTCAGATGAAGAGGAGTTATTCTTTCCTTTTGAGGGAGGGATATTATGTTGGATTCTCCTATTTCTTGTGCCCCTGTGATGACTTCTAGTCATCTGATAGGTTATATTTTTTTTTCCCTAATTTCTAGAAGTTTAATTCAAGCATTCAGAGCATACAGGAGGAGGTGATCTGCAGTCTCCATTTTGTTTTTCTCCTTTTGTTTGGCAGATTAGTGAGAACCGAGGAATATGTTGGCCCTAGTACTATTCAGTTGTTTGTCTGTCTAGACCACTTAGACCTGTCTAGATACTCGGTGCCTGGAGGCTGAGCAGCAAAGTGATGAGGTAAGAGAAAAAGGATAAAAATACAGAGAGAGAAAAGAGAGTGAAAAAGAGAAAAGAAAAGCTACAAAAAAAATTTAAAAAGCCAAAAAATGAAAGCTGCACCAAGTGAAAGCACTAGTTCTCAGCTCTTATGCAGAAGTCAGTCTTCTTTTGAAGGCCAGCCCTTTGCCTCTCCTAAATGGGAGGGGGGAAAGGGATTATTAGCAAGATATAGGAGGATCTGAGAGCCAAGAAAATACCTTAAATTTTTTTAAAAATTAAAAAAATTAAAAGACAGAGAGAGACAGAAAGAAGGATACAGGGCACTCTACCACTTGAGAATGGGGTCTGGAGGGTGAATTCTCAGCAGAAAAATCTTCATTTCTCTTCATACCTGAAAGCACTAGTTCTCAGCTCCCATGGAGGAAGTATTGTTATCTGAGGTAAAAATACCAACTGAGGTATTTTTAAATGAAAATTTGTCTAACTTTTCAGAAGTTTTTTAAATTTGCAACAAATCATAATGGGAGCAAAACCAAGATTCTATTTATTTGTTATCTGTCTATGAATGCACAGTTGGAAGGATATATAAAAGTCTTAATATATTTTCACTGTTTTCAGCATCTGCTTAGAAGAACTAAATCAAATTTCTCAAATGTCAAAAGTCAAAAAAATAATTTATAACATTTTTTGAACTTTTTCAAATAGTTTCAAACTAAACCAATAATATTATAGTGTTTCGTTGAATGCTGCACACAAAGAAGTTTTAGATTCGGCCACTGAATCAATCTATCCATATTTATATACATACATATATAGTTATAAAATTTATACACATATGCATATATACATATATACACACAAATTACATGTATGTTTGTCTTATATACATGCATATGTATAAGTTGCAACTTTGTAGTTCTTCTCAATATACAAACTATATTTACAAATATGTGTTTTTAAAATCCTTACAACTACTATGATTTATTTTCTGTATTTTCCAAATGAGGGAGAAGCTCACAAACTTGCATTAATTTAAATTATGAGGTAGAGGATAAGAAAAACACCATTTCACTATATTTCACTATGACATCCTATGATGGCTTTAATAAGGGCATTGTCGTTTTTGAAATATGTCTCATTGTTTTATATATTAAAAAAAAAAGTCCCAAAATTTCTGTGAGTTTCTCATCCTATAGTATTAATAGTTACCTAGTTTTAGAATTCTGCATTACATATGATAAATGCATATCATGTGTGTCATCAACCAGTTATTTAAAGAGAAAGGCCTCAATGACGGAGTTAAGGGGTTTTGGAACTATTTTACATGATGTTCTTGCTGAAAAGAACATTAGATAACAAAATTCACTTGCATTGAATTTTAAAAACTGGTAATACTTAAGAGGAAACAATGTAACATTTGCAAATCTCCATACTATCAGTTTTCTGTTCACTAAGAATGAAAAGGGAATTGTGAAACCTACAGGGTACTATGAATAGCAAAATCTCACATTTTGTCAATCAGTACTTACAGCTCCTTCTAAAATAGAAACATTACAATTTGTTAAAAAATGTATTTTATAATTTTAATATATCAAACAAAAAGTAAATGCTATATTTCCCAACTGTGTACCTCTTGGTATTCTCTATTGTTCTTTCTTCTTTGAGAAATATTTTAACGTAATTTAGGATTTTGAAATAGAATACTTTCACCTCACCCTATTCATTGGGGTCCTGCTATGAACTACACATTGTTAGGAATAGGATTGTGATTTGGTAAGAAACTGGCCCCATTTTTGTAATGCTTGCCATCTTCTTTGAACAGAGACATATTTGGAATTTTAGGATAGATATTTAGGAAATACTTAGAATAAAGACAGATTTTTTTTTTCTTTTTTCTTTTGAGAGGCTTTTGCTACAGGGCACATGCACTCGCCAAAAAGACAGAGAGAGACAGAGAGATAGAAAGCAAGAAATCACCCTGCCGGGTGCGTGTGTTTGCGTGTCCAAGATCCCAAGAAGAGAATGGAGGAGAAGGGATTGCAGGGTGGCTAGCCCCCCCCCCTCGGGGGTGGTTTCTCGCTTTCTATCTCTCTGTCTCTCTCTGTCTTTCTGGAGAGCGTACACGCCCCATAGTGAAAACTTCTCAAAAAAAAAAAAAAAAAAAAAAAAAAAAGAGGATTTTCAGAGAGGTATGTACCAGGGCTAAAGAAAGAAGCTTTTAGATCATTCTGGGACATAATGGGATCATTTTGAAAGGAAATCACACTAAAAGAAATTCATCATTATTGAAGGAACATACACTTTTGAGCTTTATTACAGAAGTACAAGTGGTTCCATTTCGTTGTAATAGTGTAAGAACAAACTATAGTAAAAGATGGAACATGTAAAGTGCAAAGGACTATAAAAATGGTGAACGTGGATTTTATATAGAAACAAAACATAACTGATTGTACAATAGGGAGATCAGTAACACTATTAATTGCAGCTCAGAGGACTGCAGTTGTAGTAAGAAAGACCAGTGAGCTATTAACTTTTGTCATTCCGCAGAGAAGTACTCTATACCTTACTAGAAAATACAAACAAATCTACAGGGACAGAAAACAGGTCAGTCATTGTCTGGGGATGGTGTGGCAGAGAAGGGTAGAAAGAAAGGGGGCATGACTGAATATCTGGGATGATGAATATGCTATCTTAATTATGTAATGTCTTCACAGGTGTACAGTACCAAACTTACTACCTACCTTAAAAATGTTTGTTGCAGTTTGTTTATGACAATGCTACAATAAAGTATTGTTTCTATGTTAAAATAAAAAGAAGACACAGTCCTAGCAGATGGCGTAATGGTTATGTCACTGGACGCCCACGTAGTAGACTATGGTTCAAGTCCTGGGCCTGGCGGCTTTTAACTCATGTAGGACACATGTCCATGCATGCCCAAAATCCTGAGAGGAAAATTGAGGAGAAGGGATAGTGGCATGACCATATTCCCTGGCGGGGGGGGGGGTTGATTTCTCACTTTCTGACTCTATCTCTCTCTGCCTCTCCATCGAGTGCATATGCCCTATAGAACAAATCTCTCTCTAAAGAAAAAGGGAGCACAAAGAAGGCCCCCATTCGAGGAACATCTATGAAGAGAAATTGAAGCAAATAAGATGATAAATTTCTGATTCAATATAGAAAGAGAGAGTCTGGTACAGAGATGAAAATACAGACTCACTCCGTGGAGCATATGTCACTGCACATAGTGTGTGTCATTCAGCAAGTTACTCATTGCATTAACCTCTCTACAGGCTTGTGGATATGTTTGTAGCTCTATTTTTATTTAGATTCTATCTCTGTTGTTTTGGGGAAAACAGAATTCTATTTTCTTTTTGTCGCACTAAGGCATGATTTCTACAAATTACCATAAGGTCAAATTTAATTTATTAATTTTTATTCAATAAACAAATATTGATTTGATACTTTATGATATAGATTGATTTTGGTTATAAATATATAATGATAAATAAGAAAAAAATATAATCCATAGTTTTCTTCAGAATTTTTAAAAGATTAAAGCAAGTAAACAGAAAAAGTACTTACAAATTCTTATGAGACTTTTTTTTTTTTTGAGAGGTTTTTGCTATAGGGCGCATGCGCTTGCCAGACAGACAGAGAGAGACATAGAGACAGAAAGCGAGAAATCACCCCCCCGAGGGGATGGTCACGCCGCAATCCCTTCTCCTCCATTCTCCTTTTAGGATCTTGGGCACGCACACACACTCGCCCAGCGTGAGTTTTAAGCCACTGGGTCCTGGACTTGAACCGCAGTCGACTAAGTGGGAACCCAGCGACATAGCCATAACGCTAACTGCTGGTCCTCTCTGAGTATTTTTTTTTTTTAAAGAAACTTTTGTGGGTACCAGAAGGTTGTATGATGATTAAGAAGCTGGACTCCTACATGGCCAACTGACGTATGAGTCCCCGACTCAGCAGTATGAAAAATCAAGTGTGCCCACTTTGTACCCTCTCTTCCTCACCATCCCTTGACAAAACCAAAGAGAAGAATGAAGAAAGAGAAATTGCAGCATGGCTAGCCCTGGGGAGTGATTTCTCATTTTCCCTCTGTCTGTCTCTCTCTTTTGAGTGCATATACCTAATGGCAAAAACCTAAAAAAATAACAATACTAATTAATTAAATTTAAACACCTGTTGTGTTTTGTAGAGAATGTGTTAGAAGGGTATAGTGAGGGAGTAGGTGCTAGCTACTTCACGGGTTGTTCATAGAAAGCTTTCCAAAAGTAAAGATGTTTCAGCTGAGACTAGAATGTTTATCTATTCTTTAAGATCAGAATGAATCCCCACAAACAACGTTTAGTTTAGCTAGCAAGGCTCAGGAGTCCACACACATACCAAGAGCATCTGAACAGTTTTATTTACATGATGCAGCTTACTGGGAAATGCAGGAAAATCCTTCCAAGCTCCTCAATAAATGGCTTAAAGGACAAGGAAATGATCCTGTTTTGGGCTTTTTATTGTGTAAAATCAGTGGAGCTCAGATAAGAGTCTCTGTGTGCAGAAATAAGCTGGTGTGGTTGGAAACTCCCACTGATACCAAAACAGAGAGCACCTAGGCCTTGTTATCTGCCTGTCCAGATATGGAGAGAAAGAGGAAAAGGAAGATGTGATGCTTAAAAGCTATCACAAAACAAACAAACAAGCAAACAAGCTGAGACATTTTATTATAGGAGGCCACTTTTGGGTGAAATTAAGTATTGACTGGGGAAAGGTTGGTTTAATTCTAAAAGGAAGCTTTTTAACCCCCAAACAAATGTTTCTCAAAAGAAGACATATATTGAGGATACAGGCATGTATATAATATTCTCAACTGGATTGGTCTGAGAAGTATTTCATGATGAGTAAAGTCTTTTTACAAGCAAAATGAGAAATAGTGATTGACTGTTTTAAAAAATAATTAGAATAATAATAATGATGATTGGGAAAAACATAGAAAAGATATTGAATGATGAAGTAGGGAGATTAATGCCTCTGTACTGACCGACATGCATGGCATTCCCTTTTGAAAAAGCAATGTAATACACTGTAAAGTTATATGTAATCCAATGTAATATAAAGAAGATTATGATGATAATAAAAATAAAAAAAGAAGACATACAGGTGGCCAATAGGTATATTAAAAAAAATGTTCAACATCACCAATCACCAGAGAATTGCAAATGAAAACCACAGTACCACCTTACACCCCTTAGAATGCCTGTCGTTAGGAGAACTGTGAGTACTCCTTCCAAGACTGTGGTCCCTGTCAGAATTTTGAAGACAGGGATTCAGAGTTCAGGATCACATTTCTTACAGAACAGTCTTTGGCACACTCTACACAGTGGACATATTCTTGACAAAGCAAGGAAACCTAAACTTAAAAAAACAAAAACATGCTTTTTTTAAAACAAAACAAAACAAAAAGATGCTCAGCCTATGTGGGTTAGGTGGTAGGATGCAGAGTTCTAGAGTTCTTCTGAACCATGAATTCGCTTCAGCTGGTTAGATTATAAGATAATAAGAAAGTCTCTCAGGTCTTTAGTAGAGAGGAGGTATCCAGAGAAGTAGGCACATTCTTGAGAAGCTCCGGGAACTGCCCCTTCCCAGTGGGTCCACAGTACAATGATTGCATGTATAGCAATGCTCTGAAACTGGAGTGTACTGGTTATAGTTGTATGTTCATCCTTTTTTCTGTATTTTCTACAAGTACAGGAGCTGCAAATAGAAACAATTAAAAGCCAGAAAAAAGATATAAAACATTTCAAATAATAGTTCTTAAATTTCAACATAAATATAAAGTATAAAAGTAAAAGATCTTTAATATATGAGTTATGGGGCCAGCAGATGGCACAATGTTGCTGGACTTTCACATAGTCGATCGTGGTTTGAGTCCTGGACCCGGTGGCTTAAACTCTTGCTGGGATCAAGATCCCGGGAGGAGAATTGAGGAGAAGGTATTGTGGCATGGCCATTCCCCCAGGGGTGATTTCTCACTTTCTGTCTCTCTGTCTCTCTCTGCCTTTCTGGTGAGCATACGCACCCTATGGCAAAAACCTCTCAAAAAATCATATATATATATATATATATATATATATATATATATGACTTTCATCTTAGTTTTCCTTCATTAATTTATTTTCATAGTTGATGCTCTTGCATCTGAGCCAAAACACCAGCTGAAATGAACTTTAATTTCCATGTGGAAACATAACAGATATAACTTTAAATTTCATTTTTCTTTTCTACTTTTGTTTTTTTCCCCATGAAAATACTAATTATCCTCAATAGGTGTTCTGGTAATACATTATTTAATCTTTCTTTCTTGAGTAACCCAAATGCTGACAGATTATTCAAAATAATTTTTTCAGTTTTAAAAAGACAATCTTTCTGTCAAATGTGGGTGGTGAGTTTGATGAAATAACCTGACAAAATTCACTGGTAAATAATAATTCAGTTTGCATTATTAAAGCATTTTTTTCATTTTGCAGTTGTTATTAAAAGTTGGAGATTTTTCTTTTGTGTTTTATGTTTTGTGAGTATATCAGTAGACCTACAAAGATACTCTTTTTCCTAGTGAAAGAATATTTTATATAAACATGTCTAAGGCAAAGGGGGGAATTCATTTTCATGGTTGATTTTTCACAGTAACTCACAAAGAGAATTTTTACTACTAGTGTATAGAGTATTTAAATTGAGGAACCCTTCTTATGTATGAGTTGGTTTTCTATTTTTCGTGCTTTTTGCAAATCCTCTAGCTGTTTGTACTTTAATAAGAATGTTTACAATGAAAGAAATGTATAGAGTAAATCAGATTCTGTAAGCCATTTTTTAAAATGTTTTCTTTTTTTTTTTTTGGAGAGGTTTTTGCTATAGGGCGTGTGCGCTCACCAGACAAACAGAGAGAGACAGAGAGACAGAAAGCAGGAAATCACCCCCCCAGGGGGGATGGCCACGCCGCAATCCCTTCTCCTCCATTCTCCTCTCGGAATCTTGGGCACGCACGCACACACACCTGGCGTGAGTTTAAGCCACTGGGTCCAGGACTCAAACCGCGGTCGACTACGTGGAAGTCCAGTGACATAGCCATTACGCCAACTGCTGGTCCCTCTGTAAGCCATTTGAAAGATCAAAATAAATGCCTTTTAGTAAAATTGTGTGCCCAGACTGTACTGATAACTGAAGAGTTCCAGTTATATAAGGGGCCAGCAGGTGGCATGATGGTTAAAGGTGCTGGGCTTCCACATGGCTGATACAGTTCAAGTCCCAGATCTGGCAGCTTGCTTTCTCACTTTCTCTCTCTCTCTTATTCTTTCTCTCTCTGGTTGAATTAAAATAAATAAATACACACGTAAAATAAAGTTAAGTAAAATAATTCTTAAAAACAATCACTGACTTATCTTAAAAGCTACCTTTACAAATCTACTTTGCTGAAGATTTTGAAGTTTCTAGAGTATGTAGTAATGGGGACCAGCAGTTAGCATAATGGCTATGTTGCTGAACTCCCATGTAGTCAATTGCGATTTGAATCCCGGACCTGGTGACTTAAACTCACACCAGGCGCGTGTGTGTGCGTGCCCAAGATCCTGAGAGGAGAATGGAGGAGAAGTGATTGCAAGTGGCCATACTCCATGGGGGGTGATTTCTAGCTCTCTATCTCCCTGTCCCTCTCTGTCTTTCTGGCAAGTGCAGGTGCCCTGTGGCAAAAACCTCTCCAATAAAAAAAAAAAAAAAAAAAAAAAAAAGAGGAAGAGAATAATATAGTAGTGATAATTCTGCTAAAAATATTTTATTATTAACAAACCAATAAAATAAATTTCCCTTTAATGAAGTAGAAAACATTCTAATTCTTTTTAATGTAATATCTCAAAATATACAATATCTATAACTAGTTTACATTCACAAGGAACTGATCTAGTATTTATTACTTATTATTGAAGTACTTGTAATATGAATTTTTAATTGATAAATGAAAGGTTGAAGTTTGGTAAATTATTTTAATAAATAAGAAAATATTACAAAAACAAAAATTACATATAATAAAAATATATATGAATTTTAAAGATATTTCAAAATCACTAGCTATATAAGACATTCATTAGATTAATTTTTCATATTTTTGAATCTTGAATATTTTCATTAAAATGTTAATTCTATATCTAGTAATATAAAAATGTGATTGGTAAATGTGCCAAATAGAAACACCGCAATGTGAACATTTGTATTGATTATTTTATAGATGAATATATTTTAAAATCTAATGATCTTTTTGAAGTCTATTGAGACCAAAAAAATCATATACATTTAAAGTCTAAAATGGGATGATTTGATATACATATGAAATGGGTACCACAATCAAGTTAATTAACACACCCATAACCTTACATAAGTACTATGCTTTGTGCGTGGTCAAAATCTTCAAACTTGATTCTTTTAGCAAATTTCCAATACACAACATATTGTTACCAACTCTAGACAACACGCTCTGCATTAGGTTCATAGAACTTACTTCCCTTAAAGCTGAGAGTTTGTTCCCTGTAAACAGCATTTTCTCATTCCCTACCCATCACCCAAACCTCCAGCCCTTGCAACTGACATTCTGTGAGTCTGACATTTTTTAGATTCTATGAATAAGTGACATTATTGTGTTAATCTTTCAATGTCTGATTTATTTCACTTAGTATAATGTTGTCCATGTTCATTAGGGCTCATGGACTCTCCAGGGAGACAGACACAGTGAGAAGGAAAATGTGAAATCACCCCCATGAGGAATGGCCATGTCACTATCCCTTCTCCTCTGTTTTCTTCCTGAGATATTAGGCATACCTGGTGTGAGTTTCAGGTCACCATGTCCAGGACGCAAGCCATAGTCAGTCATGTGGAAGTGCAGCAATGTAACCACTACATCTGCTTGCCCCGCCCCCCTTTTAAGGCTAAATATTCTACTGTGTGTGTATATCACACTTTTAATGTACTCATGCATTGATGGGCGCTTTCATTATTTCCTTTATCTTGGTTTCTAAGAATAATGTTATAGTGCACGTGGAAATGCAAATACATATTCAAGACACTGTTTTTAATTCCTTTGAATATACATCCAGAATTGGGAAGGCTGGGCATACAGTATGTATGTCTATTTTTATATTTTATGTGCAACCTCCATACTGTTTTACAAAATGGCTATACAATAAAATTTTCTTTTTTAAAAAAATATTTAATTTTATTTATTATTATTCTTATTTAAATTTGCTATAGGGCATGTTTGTTTACCAGATACACACACACACACACATGAGAGAGAGAAAGAGAGCAATAATGTAAGCCACCAGTTCCAGGACTCTAACTATGGTAGGCCATTGGGAGTCCAACACCTTAACCATCAAGCCACCTGTCGGTTTTAACAACATATTTTTCTACTAATAATGTACAAGGATTCCCTTTTCTCCAAATCCTCACTGACACTTTTTTCCTTATTTTTTTAGTTTTGCTACAGGGCACACATGCTTACCAGAGAGAGGGAAAGAGAGAGAGAGCAGGAGAAAGGGAAAGAAAGAGAGAGAGAGAGAGAGAGAGGAGATAGAGAGAGAGAATGAGAAATCAACCCCTAGGGAGGGAAACCATGCCATAATCTCTTCTCCTTCATTCTCCTCTTGGGATTTTGGGTACAGATGCATACATACTTTGCATGCTTGTTTTGTTTTGTTTTAGAGACTTTT
Organism: Tupaia tana; assembly: GCA_026018925.1. Classification (NCBI taxonomy): domain Eukaryota; kingdom Metazoa; phylum Chordata; class Mammalia; order Scandentia; family Tupaiidae; genus Tupaia; species Tupaia tana. Next base: position 160,224,998 of record JAKSZU010000001.1, read on the forward strand.
CTATAGGGTGCTTGTGCTCTCCAGAGAGACAAATGGACAGAAAGTGAGAAATCACCCCCCAGGGGGAATGACCACATTGCATTCCCTTCTCCTCCAGTCTCCTCTCAGGATTTTGGGCTTGCATGCACAGGTGACCGTTGTATATTTTAAGAGGCCAGATCTAGGACTCCTGTCTTGGATGGCTATATGGGAGTCCAGTGATGTACCCATTGTGCCATCTGCTCCCTACACCATGCTTTTTAAGCCACCATATGTGGAATTCATACCATGGTGTCACCCATGTGGTATCTTGCCACCTTAATCACTATGCTACTAGGTGGCCTACTCACTGACACTTTTTTTTTTTTTTCCTGAGAGATTTTGCTATAAGGCATGTGCATTTACCAGAGAGACAGAAAGTGACATATTATCCCCTGGGGGGATGGCCATGCCACAATCCCCTCTACTCTACTCTCTTCTCAGGATCTTGAGCATGCAGGCACATGAGCCCACCATGAGTTTTAAGCTGTTAGGTCCTGGACTCTAACTGTAGTTGACTATGTTGGAGTACAGTGACATAACCATTACACCAACTGTTGTTCCCATCACTGACACTTCTTATCTTTTGATTTTTTAAAAGCATTTGCCAGAAAGCATGTGCGCTCCCCAAAGAGACAAAGAGAAAGAGAGGAGAGTGAGAAAGCACTTCCCATGGGGCATGGTCATTTGCAATCCCTTCTCCATTTGACCTCCTTTCAGGATTTTGGGCATACATACACATGTGCCAGCATGTTACTGAACCCATCAGGTCCAGCACTCAAACCATGCAATTGATCATGTGGGATCGAGCCACCTAACACCATGACACTGGCTGGCCCTCTCAGTGCAGCTTTAATTTATGTTTCCCTAGGGACATTGAACATCCATTCATGTACTGGCCACATGTGGGTCTTCTTCTGAAAAATGTCTATTCAGATATTTCATCTATTTTTAAATGGGGTTACTTGATGGCTTTGCTATTTAGCAATTTGAGTTTCCTATATATTTCGAATAGTAATCCTTCATAGAATATATGGTTTTCAAATATTTTCTGTTATCCCAATGTTGATTTTTTATATTATTAATTGTTTCTTTGTGAGACCAGTGGGTGATGTAGTGGCCTTAAGGCACTGGACTCCCATATGGTCAACTGTGGGTTTGAGTCCCAACCCAGGAGCTTGAAACTTACACCAGGTGTTTGTGCATGTGTGCCCCAAATCCTGAAAGAATGGAGGAGAAAGGACTGTGGCATGGCCATCCCTCCACTGGGGGTGGGGTCATTTCTCGCTTTCTCTCTCTGGTGAATACACATGCCCGATGGCAAAAATCTCCTCAAAAAAAAAAAAAAAAAGAAATAAAAGTTTCTTTGCTATGCAGACAATTTTTACATCAATATAGCCCCAGTTATTTATCTTTTGCTTTTTTGGCCTGTATGTTTGATGTTATAATAAAGAAGATCATTCTCAAAACTAATGTTAATTCAATCCCATAGCCTAGTGATTAAGGGGGCCAGATCCCACATGGCTGCCCGCCATTCAAATCCGGGCTTCGGTGGCTTGAAAACCACACTAGATGCAGTGCACACAAGCTGCAAATCCCAACAGATAGAGAAATGGAGGAGAAGGTATTTTGGAGTGATCATTCCCCATTGGCTCTCATACTCTGTATATGATTCCCATACTTACGCAAGTTAATAAAAATATTATGGCTTTTCTCCTATTAATGTGCCTATTTTCAATTTGTTTTACAAACTCAAAACAATGAGCTTCCAAGGAAGGATGAGGAAAAGAAAAAGTTCGTTCAGGTTTACATGTCTATAGAACAAACTGCCATTCTGCCTCCTGTCTATTTTACCGTACTTTACCATCCATATTGCCTTACCAGCATGAATGCAATTTCCTTCAGGGAAAATGTTTCCGACTGACTGGTTAACTGCTGTATCTCCAGGGACATGTACAATGCGTTGAACATGGTAGGTTCACTGACTGTGACTGGATACATGAAGTGATGAAAAAAGATGAAAGTAAACAGTAGTTATAAAGACTATTCATAGAGGAGGGGAAGTGGAGGGTAAATTATCTATAAGACCTGGAGAGAAGCAAAGAGCAGGACAAAAGAGAGCACATATGGTAGTCATACTGTGATGAATGTCACAGGAATAAGCAGGGTCATATGGCACTGAAAGAAATTTAGACCAGGTGAATGAGAGGGTGGGAGTAAACCTGCTATTGTACCATGTCAGCAACTCCTATCAGTTGTTAAGAGGCACAATTGCCAGATTTCATAGGAATTGCATGTGTGCTTTGGAGGAAAAGTCAGACCTCATTCCCAGATCCTAATGCATAGTAGTCTCTCATATTTGTTTATTCACAAAATAAACGAAGATTTTCCAGTAATCAGCACCCAAGTAATGTTGAGAAGAACTACTTGCCCATGTGTTTTATACATCATAGAATTAAATAGTATTGTTAGTATGATTTAAATGTACGGGGGGGGAGGAAAAAATGTACACACACAATAATCATAGGTAGAGAATTACACATTCACTTATTCATCAGACACATTTTTGAACATATAAACATGGACTATAAAATGTGTAAAGAGATATCTACTTTCTAACAATTAAATAAAATCACAACCTGTTTTCATATGCACATCACACGCATATCAAGGCTTAAGAGTGAAGAAGCAAAACAATATATTAAAAATATGCCAGCGCTGGCCCCACAGTACAGTGGTTAGGCACTGTGTAGTAGAAGCCAGGTTCCTCAAGACTGACAGGGGTTTGAGTCCTGGCCCTGTCAGCTTGAAGAGCACGTTGGGTGTGCACACATGTCCAGGATCCGGATGAGAAGGAGAATTGGAGGGAAAAAAGATTTAAGCATGACCAGTGCCGCTTTGTGGCTACTTTCTTTTTCTCTGACACATGTATGTATACTCTAAAATTAAAAAAAAGAAGAAGAAGTTTAAAATAAGATGGTACAGGGGGATAAATAATGCATATCACACAGAATGGTAGAAATAAAAACCATTGCATATTACGACTCAAGTAATACATATATTTAATAATCAGCACAATGTAAGTCAGTAGTGAAGGAGAAAGAAAACAAGGTATAGAAAAATAGGAAGGCATTTCTGAGAAGGGTTAGACTTGCCATGTAACTTGAAATTCCTTTGTGCTCCCTCAGCTCGTTTCACTTAGATCTGATCTGATGCACTTGATGTTACCCCAGGGCTCCTTGAGACATCACTCTGAGCATCATGAAGCAAGGATCGCCTTACCCAACCTGGAATAATCAGGTCTTAGCACAAAACTTGTTTTAAATTTCTTAATTCTCTTTTAATGAATGCATGAATTTAGGGAATGGATGGGCATTTTAAATAAATTAAAACTAAAATCTCACTAAGAAAATATATTTGGGGGCAAAAAGTGTCATGTGGTGAATTTCAAAGCCAATTATATATAGCCCTTGAAATAGTCACTGTGTTAAGTACACTCTATCTTGCTCCAACACTATTTCACATTAAGCAAAATTATATTTTTCTTTATTTCAGAAAAGCCAAGAAATGCATTATAAAGGAACAGGGCAGAAACACTTACTGAAGATTTATAATATGCATTAAAATTTTGGCAACACATTCCTGAGGTAGTTTTTATTTTATTCTTGCTGGATTTAAGAAAACAGTGGCCCTAGGTATTTCAGTTACTTGCCCAAGGTCACATAGTAAGTAAATGGCAAGCAATTTCTCCTTTTCTCCAAAGATTCTTCTTTTAATATATCACATTAACTATTACAGAATAGCAGAAGGGGGAAAAATGACTTTTCCTAAGCCATGGGAATATTTTGTGTCACTGTCTATGAAAAATTTTCAACCATGTATTTTCAAGCCAAGTCACAGGAATAAAGATAAGCCTCTAAACTAGCACAAAATAGCAGAAGAACATGAAATTTCTTCTGCACAATTCCCAACTCTATCAATCATGAGTTGTGTAACCTTATACAGGTCATGCTAACCTCTCTAAGCTACCAAACTCTCATTTATAAAATGGAGATTAAAAATAACACATTTAGGGGGCTGGCAGGTGGCATGGTAGTTAAGGGGACTGGACTCCCACAGTTCAAGTCTCAGACCTGGTGGCTTGCTTTCTCACTCTCCCCTTCTCTCTCTCACTCTGTCCCTCTCTGGTCAAATTAAAAATAAATAAATAAAGTTAAATAAAATAATTCTTTAAAAAATACCACATTCATAGTGTTGCCATGAAGATTAATCGGAACAATATCTTAACATACTTATTAGTACCTAACACTTAGAAACATCCCTAGCATGTTATATACTCTTTTACTTTCTTCTTGTTTCCTCTAACTCCCTCTAATATATGTGCTGAGTCATGATATGCAATGATTGACATATTTAGTCAATCACTTATCAAATGTTAACATAGTATTTGTGTGTTTTACTATTTCTAGATATTTGCTATACTATGTTTTAGAAAAACACAAAATCTTAGCCTAGATCTCCTAAAAAACAGAACCTGAAGCAAATAAAAATGCTGATGAGGTGGGTGCAACAGGTAAGCACTCTTCAGAGAGAGTTAGGTCCTACGTGTGGCAGCTTGAAAAAAATAATGGGCTTGTTGTGTGCATGCCCAAGATTCTGATGGGATGGAGAACTGAAGGAAAAATGATTGAGGTGTGACCAGGCCTTATTGCAAGGTTCTTGCTGCCTTTCGCTGTCTCCTTCTCTCACTCTATTTCTCTCTATCATGTACCTCCAAACTGCTGATGAGAATTTAGGGTGTCAGTGTAACAAACACAAAATGAAGTAAAAAAATATATATATTGATGCATTGTTTTGTTGGTACTATTTAAAAGAATGCATGTGTAACTCACTTGACAGATGCCTCAAGAGGTGGACTGTTTGGTGCACAGGAAAATAATGTCTGCACAGGTTACAAGAGGAACTGAATCAGAGAAAAGTAGGAGCGGCATATGTGCAAATCTCTTCCTAGCTCCTGATTCTCACGGGTCAAAGTCTATTCCATAGGGTAATACCTTACCTTTGCTTCTTGAATGAAATACCTACAGTCTTGGACAAGCTCTCAAGGGTACTCTGTGTGTGTGTGTGTGTGTGTGTGTGTGTGTGTGTGTGCGTGTTTCACTCCTTGTGAGGTGGTGTTTCATCCAAATGTATCAGGAGAGTGAAAAAATAAAAACTACCTTAATTTTACTGGTTGACCCGGCTCTACGGGAATAGTGAGAAGGGAAGACCCAAAACTCATGGCAAATGAATTATTGGCAGCACATTGTAGGAAGACATAAAAAAATTACTACAGAGCTGTATCAGTAAAATCAAGAGAGAAACATTTAGGAAAGGAGGAAGTGGTAAAGTATGTCTGCTTTTTGGAGCCGAGAGAGTTACAGCTAGAGAAGCATCCATTGGACTGAAAAACGTGGACAGCCTAGTTAATATATAAAAGAACACATTATTTGAAGGGGGAATTAAAATACAGATTAGGATTAAAAGAAAGCACAAGCTGTGTTTCTATATTTTATATTTAATATCAAATAAAAATACAAGAAACTCTATCACATATTGGGTATTTGAGGGTCACGATTAGAAAACAGGGTGTTTTAATGTATAAAAATTGTTGAGACATTTTCTCAGGATCTAAAAACAGGCTAGCTTTTGTCAAGAAAAGCAGCAGTAATGGAGGTCATTAAATGTATAACAAAATAATAAAATTGAGAGAAACAATTCTATAGACGTATGCTCAGAATTATCAGTACAAATTAAAAAGATGTAAAGAATCTGAGGGGAAAATAAAATACAGAAAATATAATTATATAAAAAGAAATGAGATGAAGACAAACTAGTAATAATTAGAAGTCTGTGGCACAGGGGCCAGTAGGTGGCATAATAGGGTGCTGGATTCTCATATGACTGACTGGTTTGAGTCCTAGACCTGGCAGCTTGAAAATCATGCTGGGCACATGTGCATGTGTGCCAAAATCCTGGGAGGAGAATGGAGGAGAGGGGATTCAAACATGGTCGTGCTCCTGGGAGGTAATTTCTCATTCACCCTTTCTCTGTCTTTCACTCTATTTCTCTCCAGTGAGTGCATGAATCCTATGGCAAAACCAGAAAGAAAAAAAAAAAAAAAAAAAAAAAAAAAAAAAAAAAAAAAAAAAGAAATAGAAAAGAAAAGAATTCTCAAAGGAAAAAAAAATCTGTGGCATAGAATAGGACATGCAGAGCCTATAGTAACAGAATGGAGAGTCCATTATTTGACAAATTATACTTAATGATAAGAAAAACGATCACATTATATTGTTAAACAGAGGGGAAAAAAGACTTTAATGTAGTGCCTTTGTAAGACATTAAGTAGTTTGTCCTGCTTCTACTGTTCTTTTCATTGATTATGCCAGTTAGCACCTTCTTAGAATTCTAAAATGAGAAGAAATCCATGTTCTTGCCTATATTGCCAACAAAGTAAGAGGATGAAGCTACCTCCTGCCAGTTCATGCATACCTTTAAGCTATTTCAAGGAATATTAGAATATTTTTATTGTTATTTTCTATTGGTAAATTCTGCAGATAATTAGTTTGCTAAAATAAGCTATTGGATTTCTTTCTTTTTTATTAACTTTTGCCAGAAGGTATGTGCTCACTAGAGAGAGTAAGAAAGAAGGGGAGAGGGAGAGGGAGGGGGAGAGAAAAAGCACCCCTAAGGAGAAGTGATCACAGTGCAATACCTTCTCTTCCATGTCTTCCCCTGTCAGCACTTTGGGTACGCACTCGCATACACACGAACACCCAGCATGTCTTACAAAACTCTGGGCCGGAATATGAGCCACAATGTCAGTCCAGTTTCACTTCCCTCTAGGTCATAGAGTCAACCTGGATTCAATTTTTAAACAACTGATCCATTGTTCTGCTTATTAATGATATATTATATAATATTTAGAAGAAACTATAAAATAAATCTCTAAATTTTAAAAGTCTGATTAAATGTTGTTTCATCATGTGAGAGAAATACTCTAAGTAACTTTGACAGCATGAATGTTTTGCCTGAGGAGTTTCAATCCTTCAAATGTTCAAATTCACACACACACACACATACAAATACACATCTAATTTCTACATGGTTCTGCTTATATTACATTGGGAAATATTTTATTACGAAAATGGAAAGTAAAAGAAATAAGTTGTGAACTGACTATAAACTTTAAAGCTCACTACCTCAAGTTAAAAATTATTCTGTCCACTCCCTCCCTCCTTACCACCTCTAGTATCTAGTTGCCCTCCTTGCTATTTTACCTTCTAATCTTTCCATTTTTGCTATAGAAATGTAAATAATAAATATATATTAAAATTGAAGAAATTATTGTTTCTCCTATTTTACCGATAATGAGCAAAAATTCTTTCATCTCTTATAGCTTTGATAAAGAAACTGTGCACTGTAATATTAGCAAAGTAGAAAGCAGGTGACCATATCTAAATACAATGCTACAGTAGTATGTGATGAATTTTCTGCAGTTCCAATGCCTTATACATTAGTATTCTTTTCTAATTTTTGAATTTTTTTTAGATAGGAAAATTCATTGATTGAAAGTATTTTCTTGTTTCTACTTATTTTTTTTTCTTTCTTGAGCTTAATTTTGTTCATTTTTATCTTATGAACTAGCTTCTTACACTTGAATCAATCCAGATGAAAGTATATGTTATATGTTAGTACCTACATTTCTTTCTGATCCCCTTTTATACTGTAACTTCTCCTTAAGGCTAGGATTACAGGTTTATAGTAAGTAATACTTAGTAAGCAATTTCAGTGTTTGGGGCACTATTTATAATGCTTTATGCCCATTTTCTATTTTAAGTTTCTATTGAGTTGGAAACTTTCATACAATAACCCTTGTCCCTACTTGTACCTTTGAACTTTTTTTTTTTATTTCACTCCTCCTACTTTTATTTAGAGAGTAAGGCTTTCTGCATTCATCAACTCAAAAAAGTCTGACCAAAAAAATCTCATTCTTCTCATTCTTAGCTTTTGTGTTGAAATTTTAAACTTTGAGTGTAATCACTAAATTTGGAAGGAGCTACTCATCAGAGAAAGGATTTTCTATCATTTTGTGTTTCCTCACACCTTCTAAGCTCCTACCCCTCTCCACACATCATTCGATTAATTCAAGAAATTGGAAGAAGATGAAGTAAAAAAAAGGAAGTTAGCAATGATGGGTTCCCAGACAAGTATAGCTGGAACTAAGCTGCAGCTCATCCTAAGCCATGTCCCAGGTGGCAATCAATGGAGGACAGAATCTTGACATGCATGGGGTCCAAAGACCTCTGCTCTTGTTATCTAAGAAAGCCATAATATCCCAGAGTTCTCTACAGCCTACCATGATTCAAGAGTCTCAGAGATAATGGAGGTATCTAAATCTACTCACACATGAGTGAGAACAGGTGGAATTTCTCTCTCTGTGCATGACTTCTTTCACTTAACATAATGTCCTATAGGCTAATCCATTTTACCTCAAATGACAGGGTTTCATTTTTTTGTTTTTAATGACAGAATAGTATTGCCTTGTATAAACTTATTCTGCATTTCCTTTATCCATTTGTTGGTTCATAAACAGATATATTTCATATCTTAGGTATTATGAATAGTGCTGCAATAAATATTATGGTGCATATATCTAAAACATACTGATTTTCTTACCTCTTGATATATACCTAGTAGTGAGTTTGCTGGATCAAAGGGCAGTTCTATTTTTAGATTTTTGAGGATCCCCCATATTGTTTTCCAGAATTTCTGTGTTTATTTATTGTTAACTACTTATATTAAGCTTCTGTTAAAGCTAAATTTTGGTATCTATCTTTTATTGGACACTGGCTGATACAAGAGGGGTCAAATAAGGCTTGGAAAAGAGAAAATTGGAAGCAAGTATGGTGAATTTATTTGTTGTGATTTGACAAGAGTCACAATAGAGAGAATTTCTGAGAAAGTCATTGAGGAAATCAGGGGAATATTGTTATAATACCCATTTCAGAGGCCAGCAGGTGGCATAGTGGCTAAAGGTGCTGGATTCCCACATGACTGACCATGATTTGAGTCCTGGACCTGGAGGATTGCTTTCTCACTTTCTCTCTCTCACTCTGTCCCACTCAGTTAAAATTTAAATAAATAATAAATGAAGTTCAATAAAATAATTCTTTAAAATAATACTTATTTCATTGACTAATAGAGAAGCTGGTTAATAAATAGTTGACTCTCTAGTTGATACTAAGTAAAGTTAATGAAGTAGAAAATGATGATTTCATGTTATAGTTCTTATTTTGCTAGTATTTAGTTTGAAGTTGTCAATATGCAAGAATGATTAATTTTTAATCACATTCACATTAGATATGTGTCTAATAGGTCTTTATTTATAATGAAAATATAACTATTTTAGCATAATGTTTTGGTTACATTATCAAATCTGTTAAATATATACTAAATTGCTAGTCAGTATGTGGCATGGTATAAATATGATCCTCCCCCAATTCATGTATTGTGAAGGTATTAATAGGGTGGAAACTTATTCTGACTTTGGGAATTGATTAAGAACAGATAAAATTATCAGGATAGAGACCTTCTGACCGAATCCTGGTGGATTTATAATGACAGAATGAAATGGACAGAGATTTGAACACACACACACACTTTCTCTGTGTCACCTGTTATACCCTTTGCCATCTCTAGACTCTGTGAGTCTTCACGGGTAGGAAAACCCCCACTAGACACAGCCCTTTAAACCTCCAAAACTGAGGACTAAAAATAAACCTCTAGTCTTTATACATTACCTTATCTGTGGTTTTGAGTTACTGAGTAACAGAGAACAGAATAAAGCAATATACTTTCTATCTTTGAAGTTACAGAAAATTATTGACAGCATATGGCATAATGGTTTTGTCAGTGAACTCACACATAGTCAACCACGGATTGAGTTCCTGACTCAGTGGCTTAAACCTCACACTGTGTCATGTGCATGTGTGCCCAAAATCCCAAGAGAAGAATTGAGGAGAAGGGATTGCAGCATGGCCATACACCTGGTGGGGTGGTTTCTCTCTTTATGTCTCTCTGTCTCTGTCTCTCTGGTGAGCATACGTGGCCTATAGCAAAAATCTCTCTCTCAAAAAAAATTGCCTTTTGGTCCCTGTTTTGCTAACATCTGTTGATTATTCTGTCCTTTATATTGTTCTTTCTTCTACCAAAAAACAATATAATTGCTTAGGTATGATTATATGTATAATGTTTTGCTTCTAGATCACACAGATTAGAAACTGTTTCTAAATATCTTCTATTATCTATTTATAAATTACTCCCTTGGTGAGATAATTATTACAAATGGATAATTAGACTTAGATAATCCTTATCTTATTTATGGTGTATGTATTAGATTCCTAGGGCTAGTTGTAATGAACTACAAGCTGGGTGACTTAAAACAACAGGAGCTTATTCTTTCAGTTATGGAGGTCAGTATGAAGTTTGAAATCAGGGCATTGGCAGGGCTATGAAGAGTCTGGGGAATAATCTTTCTTGTCTTTTCTGGTGCTAAGGGCTCCTGAAGTTCCTTGCTATTTTTCTGTTTGTAACAGCATGATTCCATCTCTACATTTGTCTTCACATTGTATTTCCCTGTCTGTGTTTGTCCTCTTCTCTTATAAAGATACAAGTCAGTGCACTTAGACTCCATTCTGATAGATATGGCTTCATCTAATTTAATTACATTTGCAAAGATCCTCTTTCCCAAAATGTTACATTCTGTGGTTCTTGGTGGCTATGTACTCAACCAACAATTGTAGAAATATTTTTTCAAGTCTAGAGAGATTTTTCCAGGCTGATTAATGAAAAAATATAAGCAAATTAGATATAATCCATTTCCATTCTTCTTAATCCAATTTTATATTTGGGATATATTTCACACTTTTTATTTATTTTATTTTTTCAATTTAAATTTATTTATTTACACTAATTCACTGTACATCATTACAGCATACAAAATGAGATTTTTCCACCTAGAATACACTGTATATTGCACATATGTCAACATACGTGCTATCATCAACAAATAATTTTCCATTTCTTATTTCCTGTATATTTTGCGCTTTTTTTCCGTCCTTGATTCTCTATCTCTCACTCTTCGCTGTGTCTCACCCTCCTCCCACACTGACTCTGGTATCCCATGGTTGCTTTCTATGCCTCCTACCCACATTTCATTGATTCACTGAAGATCTTTTTTTTTTTTTTTTTTTTTTTTTTTTTAGAGGTTTTTGCTTTAGGGCGCGTGCGCTCGCCAGACAGACAGAGACAGAGAGACAGAAAGCAGGAAATCACCCCCCAGGGGGGATGGCCATGCTGCAATCCCTTCTCCTCCATTCTCCTCTCGGGATCTTGGGCACACACGCCCACGCGCCTGGCGTGAGTTTAAGCCACTGGGTCCGGGACTCGAACCATGGTCGACTACGTGGGAGTCCAGCGACATAGCCATTACACTAACTGCTGGTCCCAACTGAAGATCTTAATAAATCTAAATATTTCCAATAGCAATTATACTAAGCCCTCAAAATGGAGATTAAAATGAACATATCTGGATATGGTGAACAATGTGCACTCAAGTTCCAGCTACTTGTTTTTCTACTCACATTGTAGCAAGGATGTTTGTTTGTTTAAGCCATTTATGCCCTAAGATAAAGTTGGACTAAATGTGTGCCAAGGTTCTCATGGGGTTGAGTACTGTTCCACTTCTAGATGTTAAACAACTAAGAAAACAGGTCAGAAGACAGAATCCTCATCTGAGATCATCACATAGACTTTCAGTTTCCTCATCATGATCTCAAGATGATATTTCCTGGTCCTTTCTGCACTAACTAGAAGTCATCATTAGTTAACTTATTCCCTCCCAAGACCCAGACAGATCAGTAATTGTTGACACTTTAACAAGGTAAATTTGGAGCCAGCAGGTGACGTAGTGGTTGGGGTGTTGGATTATCACATGACTGACCGCGGTATGAGTTGCAGACCTAATGGCTTGCTTTCTCACTTTCCCTCTCTCTTTCTGGTCAAATTAAGAAAAAAAATAAATAATAAATAAAACTAAATAAATAATTTTTAAAAAATAAGTTTGAGAATATTTTTAGATAGGTCTCATTAACATGCATAATAATTAAATATTATTTATGATAAATTTAACTCTAAGCTTTCTTACTAATTGTAAGCTTTTCTTTCTCTTTTTTTTTCCTAGAGATTTTTCTTAAGATGTGCACTTGGAGGAGAGAGAGAGACAGAAACAGGGAAAAGGAAAGTGAGAAATCATCCCCCTTTATGCCGCAATTCCTTCTTCTCCATCTCCTCCTGGGATCTTGGGCATAAAGCCATCGGTCCAGACAAACTCTGGTCCATCATGTGAGCAGCGACATAACCGCTATGCCATCTGCTAGTTGGTATTTTGCTTTTCCCTTCTAAGTGAAGGAAATCGTAACAATGTCTGGTATTTGAGTTGCCTTTCATGCTTTATATGTTTATGTAATCTTTCTCATCTTTACAGGAGAATTATCAATAAATATCCCTTTGAATAATCTCCACAAGATGAAGGATATCTCACTCTTTTCTCAATGATTGCCTTCGTAGTATTAGGATACTATTTCATAAACAGTTCCTTCATTTTTACCAAATTGAACAAAGCATTTATACCAAGGTAGCTAAGTGTTTTCTAATTCTGCTTTATCTATCCCCAAGACTTTATGTACTTTTGTATTTCTTTTATGTCATAGTTGACAGATTATTCATTCACTTAATTGTGGGTGCTTTCCAGAACATATATATAGTTGTTGGCTTCATAGATTTTCCAGACATTTCTTTAATAAACTTTAGAGTCAAAAACATCTTTTTCATTCAGATTATACTTTGTAAAGTTTCAGTATGGAATATTAGTTTCTCTTTCCTGAAAGAAAAAAAAAAAATTCTTCTGCTCTTATATGTGAAAAAAAAGTTTTTGTATTTATCTAATCATTTATGATATTGTGTTCATAATTATTAATGTTCATCTTCTGTGTACTTTATCTGTTTGGCATTTCTTTGTCTAATAGTTACAAATCCGTAATTTACAACACCCTCTAATAAGCACATTTTCACATTATATTTTTGCTTTGTCTAAGTTTTCTTTTGTTTCTTAAAGTCCTAGGTCGCCATTTAAATTTCTATTGGTATAATTTAATTCTGTGTAATGTGATAACACATCATTCTATTCTTTAATGTGTGTGTATTATATATATACATGCTATTTTTCATCTAATAATCAATTAGTCATTGCCTTTAACTTTCAGTTATTATGTGGGTTCCAGCATTTTATCACACTTTCTGTCTGTAACAGTGTAGATGATTGATGGACAAATTATTTTCTTCTCTTCTTGCCTTCTTAATTGCCTTAGTTGCCAAATAAAATATTTTTTTTTTCTGTTTTTCTCCTATTATTCTGCCTCTTTTATATAACTACTCACCATTTGTGACTCATTTAGTCATCTGTTTTATCAGATGTTGTTATATAGCCTTGTGATTATAGCATCATATTAAACACACAAAATCTGTGTTTTCTTAGAGCTCACAGAATGGAGCAGCAATAGGCCAATAAACAACTAAATAAATAAATGGCCTATTTGTATTTGCCAACAAACAAGATAACTTGGAAGAGATGGACAAATTTCTGGATGCATATAATCTACCAAGATTGAATCAGGAGAACATAGAGAACTTGAATAGACCCATAACAAGCCAGGAGATTGAATCAGTAATAAATAACCTCCCCAAAAAGAAAAGCCCAGGTCCAGATGGCTTCACTTCTGAATTCTACAAAACCTTTAAGGAAGAGATAATCCTTATCCTACTAAAATTATCCCAAAAGATTCAAAAGGAAGAAAATCTTCCAAATTCATTTTATGAAGCCTCTTTCATCCTCATTCCCAAAACAGATAAGGACATGAAAAAAGGAAAAATACAGAACAGTATTGTTGATGAATATAGATGCAAAAATTCTCAACAAGATACTTGCAAATTGTATCTAATGACATATAAAAAAGACTATTCATCACGACCAGGTAGGCTTTATCCCAGGGATGCAAGGGTAGTTCAACATAAGCAAGAACATAAATGTAATATACCACATTAACAGAAAGAAAGAAAAAAAAACCCATATGATCATTTCAATTGATGCAGAGAAAGCATTTGATAAAATACAACACCTGTTCATGATTAAGACCCTCAGTAAGATTGGTATAGAAGAGTCATTTCTCAACACAATAAAAGCCATCTATGAAAAACCTACAGCTAACATTAACTTAATGGGGAAAAGCTAAAAGCTTTTCCACTAAAAACTGGTACTAGGTAAGGCTGCCCACTTGCTCCACTGCTTTTTAATATAGTGCTGGAAGTCTTAGCTAATGCAATTGAAAAGAGAACAATATAAAAGGCATTCAAATAGGCAAAGAAGAGTTGACAATATCTTTATTCACAGATAACATTACGGTGTAGAGAGAAGACCCAAAGTTCTCCATGAAAAAATGTCTCGAAGTAATAAGTGAATACAGTAAAGTGGCAGGATACAAAATCACATCCAAAAATCTATAGTATTTCTATATATGAACAACAAGTTGAACAAGGTAGAGCTGAAGAAAGGAAACCCTTTCACCATAACCACAAAATGTGTAAGATACCTAGAGATAAATCTAACTAAGGAAGTCAAAGACCTTTATGATGAAAACCTTTAAAAAAGACATTAAACATGACATAAAAAAGTGAAAGGACATCCCATGCTCCTGGATTGAAAGAATTAACATAATCAAAATGGCAATTCTACCCAAATTAATCTACATATTTAGTGCAATTCCAATCAAAATATCAGAGACATTCTTCACAGATCTAGAAAAGACAATCATAGAATTTGGAATCATAAAAGACCTCATATTGCCAAAGCAATTCTGCACAAGAAGAGTGGAATGGGAGGTATATCACTTCCTGATCTCAAGATATACTATAAAGCTGTGATCATCAAAACAGCATGGTATTGGCACCAAAACAGACATGTGGACCAATGGAATAGAATAGAGACCCCAGAAATAACCCCCAAAGCTTACAGCCAACTGATTTTTTTTTTTTTTTTTTTTTTTACAAAGGATACCAGTCAATCCATTGGGGAAAAGAAAAAACTTTTTAGTAAATAGTGCTGGAAAAACTGGGTATCCACCTGCAGAAAGTTGAAACTGAACCCCTGTCTTTCACTATTATCAAAAGTCAACTCAAGATGAATGAAAGATCTGAACCTAAGACCTCAAACTATAAAACTATTGGTGGAAAATCCTGGGGAAACTCTGGGAGACATTGAAGTAGGCAAAGACTTCTTAAATAAGACTCCCAAAGCATAGGCAGTAATCCCTAAAATACACAAGTGGGACTATATCAGACTAAGAAGTTTCTGCACGGCAAAGGACACAGTAACAAGTATGAATTGACAACTCTCAGAATGAGAGAACATTTTTTTTTTTATTTTGAGAGGTTTATGCTATAGGGTGCGTGCGCTTGCCAGACAGACAGAGACAGAGAGACAGAAAGCAAGAAATCACTCCCCAGGGGGGGATGGCCACGCCACAATCCTTTCTCCTCCATTCTCCTCTTGGGATCTTGGGCACGCATGCACACACGCCTGGCGTGAGTTTAAGCCACTGGTTCCGGGACGCGAACTGCGGTCGAAAACGTGGGAGTCCAGTGGCATAGCCATTACGCCAACTGCTGGTCCCGAGAGAACATTTTCGTAAAATATGCCTCAGACAAGGGACTGATAACCAGAATACACAGGAAACTCAAGAAGCTTACTAAAAAGAGAAAAAAAAAAAAAAAAAAAAAAAAAAAAAAAAAGATTGACCCAATTAAAAGATGGGGAAATGAGCTGAACAAAAATCTTTCTAAGATAGACACATGAATAGCCAAAAAGCACTTGAGGAAATTCTCAACATCCCTCATCATAAAGGAGATGCAGATTAAAACCACAATGAAATACCACCTAACCCCTGTCAGAATGACAAAGATTAAAAATACAAAAAGTGATAAGTGGTGGCGGGAATGTGGTGAAAAGGGAACTTTCCTATACTGTTGGTGGGAATGTAAACTGGTTCAGCCACTGGGGAGAACAATACGGAGGTTCCTCAAAGATCTACAAGTAAAACAACCATTTGATCCAGCAATCCCACTTCTGGGTATCTACTCAAAGGACAGGATAACGCTCAGTTGGAAAAGTGCTTGCACTTCAATGTTTATTGCAGCATTATTTACCATTGCTAAGACATGGAACCAACCCATATGTTCACAAACTGATGAATGGATTGAAAAAGTGTGGCATATATACTCTATGGAATAAAAACCCAGTCATAAAATACAAGACTCTGGCATTTGATAGAAAGTGGTCAGATATGGAGGATCTATTGCTTAGTGAAGTAAGCCAGGATATGACAGAAAGATATTGTATGTATTCACTTAATATATACCGAATATCCGCATTTTATGGTAGAGATTGAAATATTGGAGGTTATAAAAGCAGTGAAAATAGTTAGCTATGATAAGACAGTGTGGAATGGGGCAGGAGAAGAGAAGATTATGGAGTGGGATAGCAAGAGAACAAAGAGAGAGGCATGACATTAGTGAGATACAGAAATGGTTTATTACCTATTGATGATGATGTGTATAGTATTCTCAACTGAACAGATCTGAGAAGTATTTCATGTTGGGTAAAGTGTTTTTACAAGCAAAATGATAAATAGTGATTGAATGTTTACAAAATAATTGGAATAACAATAATAATCTGAAAAAAAATGAAAAGCTATTGGATGATGGTGATGGGGATTTTAATGTCTTTGTATTGACTGATATACATGGTATTCCTTCTGGAAAGAGAAATGTAATACACTGTAAAGTTATGTGTGATTTGATGTAATATAAACAATATTATAATAATAATAAATTTTAAAAAAAAGATTTGACTAATATGCACCATATCCATGCTGGAAAAAACCATGTTGTACACTGTAAAGAGGTACAGTGATTAATGTAAATAAAAACAACTTACCAATAGCATATACATGCATGTTCAGAAAAGAGATAAGTGGCCCATTATTTTAGAAGATGATAGGCAGATGAATATAAATTTAAAAGGGGAAGAATATGAGAATTTCAGGGCAAGACTCATTGAAAATGGCAATATTTAAATAAAGGAGAGGCGGGTTCTCAAAAAGAAGAGAAGAAGAAGGAGGAGGAGAAGAAAGAAAAGAAAAAAGGTGGAAGATGACTTTTTTGGAGAGAGAAATAACCAGTGTAACAGTCCTGGGAGAGGGGGCTGCTTTGTTTCCAGAACAGCATGGACATCTGTGAGACTGCAGCAGAGGAGCAAAGGACAGCTATTTGAGATGACATTCCATAGTCACAAGGTGCAATTGGCCATGTAGCCTCTTCTAGGCCATAGTAAGAATTTTAACCTCTACTCCATGTAAGATCAGGGTGTCACATATACACCATGTAATACTACTTACCCATTAAAAAAGAAAGACAACCAGGCATGTGATAAAAAGTGGATGAATATGAAAAATGTAATGCTAAGCAAAATAGGCCAGACTATGAAAGAGAAGCATTGTATGACACCACTTAATATATACTGAATGTCTGTACTCTATGGCAGAAACTGAAAGAATGGAAGGTGTAAAAACATGGATAGCCACTGTGGATACTACAGGCAGTGCGGGAGGGCAATTAGCAGTAGTGGAGGGAGAAAACCAAAGGGGAAAAAAAGAAAAAAAAATATATAGTGTATGCTGTAAATATGTACAATGGTTCAATGTAAATAGGACATCGTAAAATTTAAAATGAAAAAAAAAAAAATCAGGGCACTCGAGGGTTTTGCCAAGAAGCACTGAGATGATCTGATTTACACTTAGATTATAAGAGCAACTGTTTTACAAATAGTCTAGTTGGGGAAGAACAAACAGAATCAGGTGTACTAAATAAGTAAGAGAGAATTTATTGTAATAACCAAGATGAGAGTTGACTGTGACTTTGACCAGGGTGTGAGGGGTGGAGGTAATGAGCCTTTATAGCACTTTAAGGTATTTTTATATATCCTTTTAGGGAAACTCAGTAATTTGTAACTCATACACATTTATGTAAGTCAATTGCACCTTGTCAAAATTAGCAATAATTTGCGCATTGTCAAAACTATGGTCAAATCTCAGTTCCTGGGACCAGCAGCTAGCATAATGGCTATGTAGCTGGACTTCCATGTAGTCAACCGTGGTTCGAGTCCTGGACCTGATGACTTAAACTCACGCCAGGTACGTGTGTGTGCGTGCCCAAGATCCCGAGAGGAGAATGGAGGAGAAGGGATTGCGGCGTGGCCATCCCCCCGGGGGGTGATTTCTTGTTTTCTGTCTCTCTGTCTCTCTCTGTCTTTCTGGTGAGCACACACACCCTATAGAAAAAAACCTCTAAAAAAAATATTTAAAAAACTCAGTTCCTATCTGATAATACCTGCTGTATGATTAAAAGTTAGATTATCTTTGCTCCATCTCCAAAAGTCCATGTGTTGGGACTTTGTAGTATCATAAAGGGTTTAAGTGAAAAAGTATTCCCTTCATGGTGTTCCAGGGTGGGGTCTTCGAGTGTGGTACAAGCATCAGGGCAGCATCATGGCAGGGCCCCCATGACTGAGTTCTGGTATATTTCTTTTTAAAAAAATAATTATTTTATTTAACTTTATTTATTTACTTTAGTTTGAACACAGAGGAGGGATGGAGGGAGGGAGAGAGAGAAACTGAAAGAGAGAGAGAGAGGGAGAGAGAGAGAGAGAGAGAGAGAGAGAGAGAGAGAGAGAGAGAGAGAGAAAGTTAGAAAGCAAGCTGCCAGGTCCAGGACTTGAACTGCAGTTGGCCATGGGGGAGTCCCGTGCCCTTAATCACCATGTCACCTGCTGGCCCCAGAGTTCTGGTGTATTCCTCTCCTTTCTAAGGAGAGGAAAAGAGGAGCCCCAGGGATGCAGTCCAGAACTAGGACAAACCTTATGAACAGCTGCTCTGCTGAAAATTCTGCCTCCTGCCATTGTGATCCTTTGGACCTTCCCCATAGCCAGAACTGTGAGTCAATTAACTGCTATTTCTTCATAAATCACCCAGATATTTCTGCTATTTCTTCATAAATCACTCAGATATTTCTGCTAGCAATATGTTAGCAGACCTAGACATAAATTACCTCAGTGAGCATGGTTGTGTTGCATATATCTAAAAAGGTGGAGATAACTTTGGAACTGGGCGATGAAAAGGGATTTGAAGCATGTTTGAGAAGCAATCTCTTGTGGCTACTTGGAAGAACTGTTTAGAAATAAACCAGAACATTTTTAGAGACTGGGTAAGTGTCTGTAACCACAATGTTGATGGAGATATAGCTGGTAAAAGGCATTCTAAAGAGATTTCGAAGGAAAAATGAATGACTAATAGAATAAGTAATTCTTCACTTACCTAAATAAAGAATTTAGATAAAAAAGGAAGCCAAGCAAAAAAAAAAAAAGCAAGTGGAAAAAGTTGGAAAAGTTGTAGTCTGGCTGTGTGGCAAAGAATGAAAAAGCATGTTCGGCAGAGAGAAGTGAGTGGAGACGGTGGTTACTAAAGAGATTACTACCTCTGCAAGAGGGGCCAGGTGCAAGTGGCCAAAACGACGAGAGAAAAGCCACAAAGGCACTGCCCTTCCCAGCATAAACCCAGAGGCCTGTAATTGTGGAGTGTTTTCCAGGGGCTGTCCTGGGATGATGTACTTGACCTAGGCTGTCTCGGAACTCTATTCTCTTTATCTCCATGAAGCGATCCGTACCCTTGTCTGTGTTTCAAGCAGCCCCAGGTGAAGTTACTATTAAGGCTGTTCCAACTTCCACTGAAAAATGTGCGAACCACAGAGGCTAGCAACATGTAAGCCGAGGTAATTCTGCAGGTTCTTAGAATGTATGTATATAGAGACCTTCACTGAAAATTCAGATTGCATCTAAAGCCTAGAAGTTTAGGAAAAGACCTGCCTCATGGATGGAGCCTCCACAGAGAGCTTCTACTAGAACAAAACCAATTAGAAAGATGGAATTAGAGCTACCTAAAATGAAGGCTGAGACGTGAGTGAAATAAAGTAGTATATTTGAGCAAGCGCTAAGGACAACTCGTCTAGATGAGCACATCACTACTTTGCCAGACATAGGTTCCTCCAATTGGCAACCAAGAAAGTTGGTTTATGGGGCCAGCAGGTGGTGTGGTTGTTAAGGTGCTGGACTCCAACATGATTGATCATGGTCTGAGACCCAGACCCAGCAGCCTGAAAATCATGCTGAGCATTAGTGTGTGAGTGTGTGTGTGCGTGTGTGTGTGTGTGTGCCTAAAATCCTAAAATAGTGGAGGTGAAAGGATTGCCACATGGCAAAATAAATAAATAAATACAAATAAAATGAGAGAGAGAGAAAGAAAGAGAGTTGCTTAGACCAGCGGGTGGTATAGAGGTTAAAGTACTGGATCTCACATGGTTGGCTATGTGGTTTGAGTCTCAAACCCAGTAGCTTGAAAATCATGTATATGAGTGAATGTCAAAAATCTTGAGATTAAAGAATCACCCTTGGGAGTGTTTTCTCACTTTTCCTCTTTCTCTGGCAAGTGTACATGCCTATAGCAAAAGCTAAAATAAATAAATAGGGACCAGCAGTAGGTGTAATAGTTGCATTGCTGGACTCCCACATAGTCGCCCATGGTTTGAGTCCTAGACCGGTGGACTTAAACTCATGCCAAGCATATGTACTTGCATACCCACAATCCCAAGAGGAGAATGGAGGAGAAGGGATTGCAGCATGGCCATGAACCTGGGAGGTGATTTCTTGCTCTCTGTCTCTATATCTCTATGTCTCTCTCTCTCTCTCATGGGTTAGTGCACATGCCCTATAGCAAAAATACCACAAAATAAATAAATAAAATAAGTAAAAATAAATAAATAAAAATAAGAGCTATGTCAAGTGCAGCTCACTCTGTCTATATGTTCCTGCCATCTTCTATGCTTCAGTTGGCCGAGTAGTAATGCCAGGCCTACGCCTTCAGACTTTTCAGCCACCAAAATTTTGAGTTAATAAACCTCTATTTCTATAAATCACCCAGTCTCAGATATTGTTTGGATGTGTAAATGACTATATTAATTGACCCATGTATCTTATTATGCTATGATTCAAAAAAGAGATCCTTTATGCCAGAAGTACCTTAAATTGGTAAAGGATTGTGCAAATTTAATGTATTTTCACTATTGTTAAAAATTGGCATTGTTTATTATATTTAAATATTATTAATAATGGCACTGGATTTCCACAAGGGTGACTATGGTTTGAGTCTCAGACCCAGTGACTTGAAAGTCATGCCAAGCATGTGTGTGCAAGTGCCCAAATCTCAAGAGGACAATGAAGAAGAGATTGCCATGTGGCCAGCCTCCCTGGGAGGTGATTTCTCGCTTAATTTTTGTCTCTTTCTTGTTAATACATACACCCTATGGCAAAAAAAAAAAAAAAAAAAAAAAAAAAAAACCTAAAATAAATAAATAAATAAAAATAGTTGGCATTCTGTAAATATTTTTTTCTTTTTCAATTAACTCTATCATACAACAATATTTTGTGCTTTTTGGTTTTATTTTTTAGTTATTTTAATCTAAGTGTTCTTACATATAGACATACTATAAAAGATAACGATAAAGTTACTGTAAGCTAATAGGTATTAGAGATTCTTTACTAACCCTTTATGAATGATGTCAATTATGTGTTTCTACTAGACTCTATTCCATTTATGTTTAAACCTCATTTTTTTAAGAGAATCTTCATCCATCCAAAAGAAATAATCAACATTAAGCAGTGAACAAATTGTTTTCTAAAGGGAAGTATGGATCTGGTATTGTCACATGCATCTATATATTGGGTACATGGATTTTAGTAGAAGATTTATTTAGTTTGAGAATGTAGTGTTACATACAGTGTATGTGGATCTGATTTTGCTCTTCTTATTGAATCTGCAGCTCAGAGGATAAGACATTTACATTTTTCTCTGTCAAATATTCATCTCTGAAATTAGTCATTAATTTAGATGTTTTCCTAAATTCCCTTTCACCTCTGAATTTCTATTACATTTTAGAATGATGGTGAAGATATTTGTTCCCAATTTCTAGGTACTTCCTTTCTTCTAGCCTCTGTATGTATCTCATCTCATCTCAATATAAATAACTTTTCAGATGTACTATGTCACTCTTTTTCTATACACTTTTTAAATGTGTCTTTTAATTTCACTGAAATATTGTGAAGAAATAAAGCAGTCCAGACAGTTTCTAAGACAAATAGTTTACTAGGGATCATTGAACTGGTTAAAAAATCAACAATGAAAAAAAATATATACATGATATTGAACTCTTTCATCAACCTGCCATTTAAGATCCATTTCTGAAGAAAATATTATCGATATTTCAAGCACAATAAAAACAAATCAGAAGTGTAGAAGGAAGATATATACTTTATATAATTACTTAACTAATTAAATTTAAGTCATGTTTTAATAATTAAATAGGTATTTTAAGAGCTTATTTAAATAAATTTTCACTATTAATAGTTATATATTTATTACTGGTAAACAGAAATGTTTTTGGAAACTACATGAGGAAAAAAATGCTAAATAAAACTCATACTCTGCTTTAAAGTGACTAATAAGGCAGTAATAAGCAAATGATTTATCACAATTATTTATGGAGATTCTAATCCTTGTTTAGTACTGTGTTAGATCCTGGAGGTGTACTAGTGACTGAGACAACAGTTTCTCCCTTGTGGAGTTTACAATTTAAACAAATAACTCCTCTGATAATTGTTAAAATGTGAATGGAGAGAGTGCAATGGTAATATAAAGAAAGGTCACTACATTCAATTTTTACAGATACAAGGGAAGTAAGAATGACATTCAATTCCAAACCTGAAGAAATGAAGAAGCAAATAAACAGAATTAAAACCAGGAAATAATATGTAGATTAGTTTAAACTAATTAAGACAAAACAATTTGGAGATGTAATATATTTCACCAGATTTCAAAGAGAGGGAGCATGTGTTATTGTCTTCTCAAAATTTATATGTTGAAGCCCTAGCCCCCTGTTCTACAGAATGTGCCTGCATTTGGACACGGGTTTATTTTTTTTTTCAATTATTTATTTAATTTTACTTATTGCTATTATTATTATCATCATGCTCATCATCATTATTTAATTTGCTATAGTGTGCATGTGCTCGCCAAAGAAAAACAAAGAGAGAAAGTGAGAAAGCGAACTTCCCAGTCTGGGACTTGAAACATGTTTGATCATGTGGGAGACCAGTGTCTTAACAAACACGGTACCTGCTGGCCTCTAGACACAGTTTTTGAAAATGTAATTATGGTTAAATGAAGTCACCAGGGTGGATCCTTATCTAATATAACTGATGTGCTTACTAATAAAATAGAAGATTGGGACATAGATACTCACAAAAGACAGGGCATGTGAAGGCAGAGGGAGATAGCCATCTACAAGCCAATGAGAAAGATCTCAGAAGAAACTAACCCTGCTGACATCTTTATCTGGGACTTCCGGATTTCAGAACTGTAAGACAGTAGAGTTCTGTTATTTCAGCCACCCTATCTATGGTACTACATTATAGAAGCCCTAGAAAATAAATACACTATATGATAAAGTTAAAAAAAATAGACATACCATAGAAAGCTAATCTACATATTATTCCCTGGTTTTAATTCTGTTTATTTGCTTCTTCATTTCTTCAGGTTTGGAATTGAATGTCATTCTTACTTCCCTTGTATCTGTAAAAATTCAATGTAGTGGCCTTTCTCATTACACTCTTTACATTCACATACCATTACACTCTTTCCATTCACATTTTTAAGCTTGGTTAGAAAATTGGGACTTTTTAAAATATATGCAAACTTTTGGTATTGTTTTACTGTGGAAAATGATTTTATATCATAAATCTTTCTGTAACCTTTGTATTGAAGGAGGCAAGGCTGAAGTTAGGATGACAGATGGCAAGATGGTGCAGGTCTCCAGGTAGGGGAAGATGGAGGAGGGGAAAAAGTGAACTGTTGCAAGAAACATCTGGTAAGTAGAATTTGCAGGATCTGATGAACTCTGTCTGAGTATTGTGGAAACAGTCAAGTGTGCCTTCCACTCTTAGGAAGTGGGATACTGGTAGGATGGAGATGCCATTCTCAGAATAGATGATGGCAAAATTCTAAGTTATGCAACTAACACCTCCCTTCCTCTCTCAGGATTGGAGCTTTTATCTTCTCGGATTCCAGAGGTATTGATACCTTATGTCTCTCATCTGGATTTCTTCCAGGAACTGTTTTTAGCTGAAGGAGAATCCTTTCTCAAAGGTATGCTTTTTTCCTGGGAGGAAGTCCACATCAATTACTGGCCAGAGCTGTAGTATGAAGACTAGACTTCTTTCCTCCAGGGGGGCAGCCCAGAAGGGCCATCTGAATGGCCTATATTTTAACCACATTGTTCTTGAAGTTTAATTTCTCCCACTGTCTAATTTGGCTTCTTTCAACCTCATATAGGTGATGTTTTTAAATGGTATCCCATAAACTTTTTGCTTATCTATTTTTCTCTGTGATTCTATTTGCAATTTACTTAAGACAGATGAAGCTGGAGTTGTCCTGGAAAGCAGACTTTAAAACAAGATTTTCAGACTTGGATCACTTATTTCCTGGCTGATTAGCCATGAGGACCAGGGAATTGGTTGTACACGGAGTACGGAAAGCCCTCCAGGTTTCTCAGCCCTACTCCATGCTGGAATCGGATTACTGAGGAATTCAAATGAGATATAAAGTGCACTGAATGGTGCAATAGCTCAGACATCCAGGAGCTGAGGTAGGGATTAGTGACCATAAGGGCTGTGGGACCAGATGGCTATTACCAAGTGCTACCAACATATTAGAGAGAGACAAAAAAGGGCTGAGGTTATTTTAGTATATGTGTTGCCGAAGTGAGCACAAGGCTGGGGTTGTTAATTACCAATTTAAGTGGCTGTGGAATTCAGAAGGCCACCTTGAAAAAGATATCTTCTCTAGTAAAAACCTTAAACTCCAGGACTAGCAGTTAGCATAATGGCTATGTCACTGGACTCCCATGTAGTCGACTGCGGTTCGAGTCCCAGACCTGGTGGCTTAAACACATGCTGGGCGCATGTGCGTGCATGCCCAAGATCCCAAGAGGAGAATGGAGGAGAAGGGATTGCGGAGTGGCCATCCCCCCGGGGGATGATTTCTCGCTCTCTATCTCTCTGTCTCTCTCTGTCTTTCTGGCAAGTGCACGCGCCCTATAGCAAAAACCTCTCAAAAAAAAAAAAAAAAAAAAAAAAAAAAACCTTAAAACTCCAGCCCAGAACATAATTAAAAGTACATAGTAGTTCCATGAAAGGTTGGAGTCTCAACCTAAAAGCTCTTGTTATTTTTGCAGAATTCTTTTTATTTCAGCAGTTCAGGTCAAAGTACTGTTGAGAGTTTGAGTATGGACTTCTGAGCCAATGTGTTTGAGATCCATGAAACCCCTGATCTTCCAGAACTCCGTGGGCCTATATAAGTGGCCCACTCCTTTCGGAACAAATCTTAATATTTCCCTTGCTTTTAGCATGGTGGGAAAACTTCCCTCTTGATAATACAAATGTATGCTTTTTTTGAGCATCTCTTCACTTCACTTCTTTCGCCCCAACAATCGGATTGTTATCAAGGGCCAAATAAAATTAATGATAGGTCTCCTAATAGAGAAAAGAGACCTGTAAGGTAGTAGAACGTGTGGAGATTGAATTCTGATAAGAAAGTGTCAAGGGAAGGGAGAGATATGGCATTAGAAAATATCCATTATGGAGTAGACATAAGGACGTAAGATTGGAAAACTCATCAGCTGATTGTTTTTATAGGACATCTTAGGAGGCCCTCTGTTAGTGAAGGTGACACAGCCTTGTTGTAAGGCTCAGTGGTGGCTGTTATCTCTATGACTTGCCTGAAAATATGGGATGTTGTTAATGATTTTTCTATTTAATACCAGAAAAAAGGAATAGGATGATGAGATTTCAAAAGAATAGAGACCATGGGGCCAGCAGTTAGCGTAATGGCTATGTCACTGAACTCCCATGTAGTCGACCACGGTTCGAGTCCCGGACCCGGTGGCTTAAACTCACGCCGGGCGCATGTGCGTGTGTGCCCAAGATCCCAAGAGGAGAATGGAGGAGAAGGGATTGTGGCGTGGCCATCCCCCCAGGGGGTGATTTCTCGCTTTCTATCTCTCTGTCTCTCTCTGTCTGTCTGGCGAGCACACGCGCCCTATAGCAAAAACCTCTCCAAAAAAAGAAAAAAAAGAATAGAGATCAGATGTTTACATTTAAACACAAGCAGAAAGCAAAAGTAGAATTTATCAATAAAGAACAGTGTCGAGATAAAAACCTTGAACTTCACAGGTTATGGGAAAAGTGAATAGAACATAGTGTTTGAGGAAAGTGATATGGTAGACAATGAGAATTTTTTTTTTTTTTGAGAAGTTTTGATTATAGGGCTTGTGTGCTTGCCAGAAAGACAGAGAGAGAGAGACAGAGAGATAGAAAGTGAGAAATCACCCTCCCAGGGGAGATGGCCACACCACAATCCCTTCTCCTCCATTCTCCTCTTGGGATATTGGACACGCACGCACACGTGCCTGGCATGAGTTGAAGCCATCAGGTCTGGGACGCAAATCATGATAAACTACATGGGAGTCCAGTGATGTAGCCATTAAGTCATCTGCTGGTCCCAGAGAGTATTTTTTAATGAATAGCACATTTTCTAATAATAACATACATGTTCATATTATACATGTCATAAACATATAATTCTATGTGTTTATATGTATGTGTGTGTAATATGTGTATGTATCTAATATGAATGATTGAGAAACTAAGGGCAGTATATTGAATAATATTCATGTTCACTCAGTTTCTGGACCT
This sequence comes from Tupaia tana, assembly GCA_026018925.1. Classification (NCBI taxonomy): domain Eukaryota; kingdom Metazoa; phylum Chordata; class Mammalia; order Scandentia; family Tupaiidae; genus Tupaia; species Tupaia tana. The sequence goes on from JAKSZU010000001.1 coordinate 160,252,143, forward strand.
GATTATTCAGACTTAGAAACTGTTGATTGAAGTAAGGGCAATGTCCTCTGGAAAAACATTCTAACACTTTGGCAAGTGTAACAAGTAATTCTTTCTATAATGTACATAATGCCAATTATGTGGTGACACTGGGATACTCTAAGAACTCTGAAAACATTGAAGTTGTCATTAGTATATGGGCCACAAAGCATCATCAGGGTTTAAATAATAAAAAATAAAGTCTTCTTTTCACAACTGAATCATTACAAACCTTGTATCCATCGTCCCACCCAGGGGTCATTTTAGCTAATGCACAGATAGAATAAACATACTTCATAAATAACCGAAGTACCGAACTACTCCGGAGTAGTTCTTTGGTATGTGGATAAGAGATATCACACTAAAAAATTCAAATGTAATTCTCTAAAGTGTGCCCAGTCACAATGTAAATCAAATAATATTACATCTGGGACAAGGAGAGAATAACAGAAATTACTGAAAACCTAAAAGATGAAAAGGTAGTGGTTTCAGACATTCCAATTAAACCAGCCTAACACACACAAAAGCAGATGGATTCTGGCAGCAGAACACTAAAAGAAAAGTTGCCTTGATTGCATCTGCTATGCCAGATGTCATGTTGCTGCAGATTAAAATAGTATTTGTTAAGGCTTTCTTTGCCATTCCTGTCAGGAGTGAGGATCAGAATTAGTTATTTATGTGACACATTTACTTTGTGTTTTGGTTAATTCTTTCATTTTATGATACTGACAGTGGTGAGTGGCTTGTTTTTTGTTCAACTAACTAGAATTTAAATAAGGGAGGCAAGTGATCCTTGAATGGGGTGATGATCAATAATGAGGCGGTTTCATGAAAATGCATGTGGATGGACCTACGGCAGCAGACACACATATGAAGATTTATGAAATGCATGTTAACAGCCACCAGAGAGCACACCTCATGAAAGAGGCTCTAAAAAACCAAGTTGATAGATCAACATGATCAATTGACATTATCAAAGCACTACCATTAATATTGGCCCATGTTTCTCCTCATGTCAGAGAACAGTGTTGTGATTAGCAAGGAAGGATGTAGGGGTTGATGTTACAAAGTGGGTATGGAGAGGAATTTATTTGGCACTCGAGTGAAATATTGAGATATCTCTTGCTACTCCTCTGTCCAGTTTTTAATTGTAAATGGATGAATGTCACACCCCGAGACAGGTATATTGAAAATGGATAAGCCCAGATACCATTGGCATGAGTGTACGTCCCTACTCTGTAATCTACTTAGGCTAATAGAGGTATTAAGAGGGTGTGTGGAGAATTCTAGGTGCAAATGATTATGTGTTGCCTTGAGAATTGCTGCTCAAGTGACACCTGTCTCATCAACCATTCACTTTTAAGTTTCTCCAAGAAGGAAGACAATAAGAATCTTAGAGAGTCTCCCAGATTACCCTTTATACAGGGTATTCATTTATCCAGCTACCAGAAATGTTGCCAGTTCCTGGTTCACTAAGGCCAGCTGTTAGAAAAACGGAGGTTTTCCTAAAGATTGCTCTTGACCAAAGGAGATGCTTCTTCCAAAGCTAGTAAATGTCTCTCGATGGTCGGCCCAATTGTGGTGGCTGGTAAATGCCATGTCACAAAGTCTTACCTCACTTGTCTCAATTTGGGCCAACCTAGAAGGGCCATTCTAGCTTCACAGCTCACTATGGAACTGATTAAAGTCTATGTTGCAGCTGCGTTGCTGTTCACCTCCTCTCCTCTCATCATTTTCCTTGCTTTCCTGTAGGAGATATTCCCAGATACTTCCTACAAAATGTTGTGCATACAAGTTTTCATCCTGGAATAAATTTCATGGAAAATCTACCTAAAACAGGAACTGTAAGTAAAGAAAATTAGAAGAAATTCTGCAAAGTACTTAGTTGATTTTTGTGATGCTTTGGAATCTGCAGGAGCCTGTTGTATAAATGGGCTTGGTATTCATAAAGGTGATCTGAGCTGGAAATAGGTTTGAGAGGTATTGATAGAGAGATGGTAACAAATGTCATGGAAATAAAGATAAACTAGTGCAAATGTTTAAGTGAGAAGAGGAAAGTCTAGGACAGAACTCTGAAAAGTCAACAAATTCAGTGGGTGGGCAGGGGTTATATATATATTCCAGCAAAACAAAAATAGACACTCATTTAAAAAATATCACTGGTCCAGCTGCAGTAGTGCAACAGACAGTGCAACACTGCAATGCTGGGAGCCATATGGAAGATTGGGGTTTGGTTCCTGAGCAGACCTCTGTATGCTGTTGCTTACACGCTTGCCTATTATCCTGAATGGTGTGAAAGTTGAGGGAGTAGGGATTCCAGACTGGGGCCTTTCTGAAAGGACTTCTCTCTCATACATATGTACTTACTCTCTCTCACTAAATAGGAATTATTAAATTTTAGAAATACAGAGCATGCTTTAAAAATTCTTAATTGATACAAGTAATGTTGACAAAATAAAAGAGTTAGGTGTGAAAATTTATGTTTTATGAAAAGGTCAGTGATGGTGTCTTGGGCAAGAACAAAATATAGAGATATAGGTAGAAATCAGATGGCAATAGTTTATACAATGAATGTGGAATAGATTTTAGAATCAATAACCTAAAACAAATTTTTAAGATGTTAATTATAAAAGAGAAAGACAACTATAGAAAACTGTAGGATTGTACAATTTTTAAAATCTTACTGTATTTACTCTTTGTAATGGAGTTTATAAATATATAAACAATGATTTTATAAGTTTATAAATAATTCACAAATATTTCAAACAAAGATATAAATAAAGACTATAGAATTATAAATATATATCCTCTCACCAAAAAATCTAACACCTATAAAAATAAAGTGTATAAATGACAATATATGTGTGGTTAGTTAGAATAGTTTATAGTTCTGCAATTTCTCTATCTGCTTAATAGCCAAGTTGTTGCTTTGCATTGTAGCCATCCATAATAAAAAGTCACATTAGCATTGTGCTGATTATGACAAGCTATGAGAGACCAGCAGATGGAAGCAGTTAGAGTAATGGCTATGTTGCTAGACTCCCATGTAGTCGACCACGGTTCAAGTCCTGGACCCGATGGCTTAAAACTCACACAGGGCGCATGTGCGTGCGTGCCCAAGATCCCAAGGGAAGAATAGAGGAGAAGGGATTGTAGTATGGCCATCCCCCCTGGGGGGTTATTTCTCGCTTTCTGTCTCTCTCTCTTTCTGGCAAGCACATGTGCCCTATAGCAAAAACCTCTCAAAAAAAAAGAGACCAGCAGGTGGAGTAATGGTTATGTTGCTGGACTTCCACTTCCTCCATTCTCTTCTCAGGATTTTGGGCAGGCATATACCATACCTGGCATGAGTTCTAAGCTGCAGTGGGCCATGAAGCAGTCTAACACTTTAACCACAAGACCACCTACTGGCCCCTGTAATAAAACCTCTTACTTATGTATGTATTTTATACGTTCAATCATTGTATATCATTACAGCATGTAAAATGATTTTTCCTCTCATGAATATACTATATACTAGTCCAGTTAAAGATGTTATCACACATGTTATCATCAACAGATAATTTTCCATTTTTCAGGCCCTTAAATGTTTTCTTTTCCCCCTTGATTCCTTTCCTCTTACCACCCTATTTCCCACCCTCCTCCCACACTGTCTCCAGCATCTGCATCTGTTTTCTATGCCTTATATCCTTCAATTTTTGATGTTTGTTCACAAGATACAGAGAGTAAAGAATTCTAAATAGCTTTAACTAATTTTAATGGACTTAGTAAGTCCATTAATTGTTTGATAATTTGGAGCCATAATTAGGTTATAAAATGCTGCAAAGTAGTTAGAGGCCGATTTAGTTCAACTTCCTAGGCAACGTGTATATACTTCCATAGTTATAAATGATCTCTGAATAGTTTGCAAATGGTAAATATCAATCAGCTCCAGGTGCCAAATCAGCAGTTAACTAGTCAGAAATACAAGGTTTGAAAAATGTTCATGGAAAATCATTATTATGGAAAAACTATGCATGGATTTCCAAGGACTGGTTGCACCTCAATCTACTTACCCTTTAATTCTATTTTCCTCAAGTTCCCACATATATGTGCAGTGGTGCTCGAGGGGAAGTAATAAAGAAGACAGGTAGTCTAATGGAGTCTTACCTTAGGGTGATGTATTCTAGAAGTCAGAAGTTGAATGCTTAATAAATACCAAATCACTGACTAAAGAATGTCCTCAAGATGATAATTGTGTAGGGGACTCAAATAAAATCTTGTCAAATTTTTTGGAAGTCATGTTTTGAGTGAGACCATTCCAAATGTTTGAAAATATCAAGAACCTTATTAACTTGATATGATATTGAAGTTAAATTTTGTTCAGTAGTATCAAATAAATGTAAGGATAGTGAAACTACTGATGACTTACATAAAATAAGATCAATATTCTCTGTATTGATTGAGCAGGTATAAAAGTGTAAATGGTGATTAGGAGTCAAATATATAAACAAATATAGAACAGTGATTATTTTCCTATGCACTGTATGTTTTTGTTTGCATAATGTTTTGCCCTCCAAATGCTCATGTTTTGGAATTTAGTATTAATGGGAAACAACCAAATGACCCAGAAATTCACGTGGGGGACAAGATCATGTTGTAGAAGTGTTAAGTGAAAACTGAACCCCTTCGTGGTATCCCAGGGGCCTGTGGATGTGATAGTCATTAGAGTGGAGCCACCACGATTGAATTCTAGTGTATATGTAAGCAGAGAAAATAAGGCTAGCAGAATCCACATGGATACAGAGCACGCCCTGCTCTGTTCTGCTAAAAGTTCTACCTTCTTCCATTTTAGGATGCTTTTGGAATTTTGAGCCACCTGAGTTATAAATCTTGTGAACAATCCACTATTTTCTTTGTAAATGACCAAGTCTTAGGTATTTCTGTTAGCATTGCAAAAAACAAACAAATAACAACAACAACATAACAGAATAAAGACATTAGATCTTCCTGCAGGCTCTTCCAAGAGAGATGCATTAATTTGTTTTTGTGTGCTCCTGTCCCTCTCAGTTGTGAATAATTGACAAAGAGGTTTACATTTTAGTTAGGGTAACCATTCAATGGCTTGATCAGAAACTTTCTTTCTTTTTTTTTTTTTTTGTTTTTGTTTTTGTTTGTTTGTTTGTTTCTTGTTTTTTTTTTTAGGCTTTATCATAGGGTGCATTCACTCACCAGAGACAGACAGCAGAAAAGTGAGGAATCACTCCACATGGGGGATGGTCATAGAGGAATTCCTTCTCCTTTTTCCTCTCAGGATTTTGGACATGCATGTGCCATGTGCCTAGCATGATTGTCAAGCCTCCCAGGTCCAGGATTGAAATCACAGTCAGCCATATGTGGATTCAGCACCTTAACCACCATGCCACCTACTGACCCAGTCAGCAACTTTTGATCTGTGGCTTCTGTTAAATAGATAGGCTAATCAAATCGTGTGGCACACAACGGAGTTAAGAAGTTAACAACTAATTCACCCAATAATTGGTGTTTAAGCTGGAAAAGCAACTATTTTGTGGAGTGAGCACACACCAGGCCATGAACTAGACAGAGAAGTTCAAAAACAAATGCTCAAAATTGAGACACACGCAGAGAGTCTGGGGTAGAAGAAAAAGAAGAAAGAAACTGATAGAGAAAGAGATGACAAGAGAAGGAAAAAAACAGAAGGAGAAACAGTAGGGGAAAAAGGGTGGGGCCTAAGGAAGGACATTCGGAGGAGGGATACAGAGGCAGAGCATTGACGTACTGGGGAGGTGTGGTGTTATCTGTTGAAGACAGTTTGATCAACTGGACTGGGGAGAAATGTTCATATATTGAAATGTTCACTTCATAAGCTAAACAATGTCATTGAATGTGTATAAAAATTAAATTTAAAAAAAGTGTAATTTAATTTTACGTCTTTAAAAGGGAACAAAGAAAAAATAAGAAAGGAATAGAAGGAGAAAGATAAGGAGAAAGAAAAAAGCAGGAATAGAAGGTGGGAAATAGAAGGTGGAAAGTGAGAAAACAAAAAAGAAACAATGAGAAGAATATTTGGTTTGCATATTTTTGGTGGTTTCTTCCCATTCAAGGACTATTTGTTCTTCACTTCCTTAGTTATCAGGCATCTATATCTTTCTATGCATTTATAAAAATTGTAATAATCCCACTCTTGTAATTCAAAGCTTATTATATAGGAAAAGACTTACTATATAGGAAAAGCTTACTATATAGTTTCATGAAAAGACTGAGGAATTTAAACTTGAGAGATATATAGAAAGAATAAAGATAAACTTGATGGGAAAAAAAGAGGCCAGTGAAAAATGAAGATAGTAAGGAAATTGTAAAATAGTTTAAAGTGCAGCAGAAGACTTCATTTTGTTTGTTACATTTAATATGAATTTTATTTAAATATTGTCTTTTACTTGATCTCTACTGTTGGGTTTGCTCTTTTGTTCATCTTGAACTGCACAGATCCACTGATGTAAATGGTTATTTCCTAATGTTGATATATAATTTGCAAAGGCTTTTCTTTACAATTCTTTTACAGTAATATAAGGTTATAAATTTTCAGTGTTACATAAATAAATGCCACTATTTCAGTGCCTCATTTAGCAATTTACTATAATAAACTAAGGAATACAGTGCAACATTTGGCACTAAAATCCAAAGGAAACATTCTTATCATCGTTGAGCATTTATTTTTTGGGGAAATAGTTTCAACAATTTATTTTTTGATCTTGTCTATTTTATTTCTTCTATATTTACAACATTGTAAGAAAAGTGGAATACAATACTAAAAGATTGAATACTTAAGGCTGTGCAGGGAATATATTCAGTTCGTTATCGTCTTTTGCTGTATCTACTTGACTTATTCACATTTGGCACATAATCTGCTCATGAAAATGATGACCCCAATAGAGAAAATGAGACATCAAACTATTCTCTATTTGATGAAGAGAAAAAAGGCAGGGAAGATATTTATAGCTTATTTTTGTTATACTGGGTAATTGTGTGCACATCTTTAATTCTTTAGCAACTGCTTGATCTGGTTTTCATTTCATTTCCTAAGAATATTCCTCTCTTCCATGTTAAATCATGACCTCCTGGGATATGACATGTTTGATGAATTGTGTTGTAAAATAATGAAATGTAACATGTCAAGGGTTATTACACACCAAAAAGCAAACAAAACAAAAGAGGTCGGAATAACAAGGTGCCCCAAAGCTCTAGAGGACTTATTTCTTAGTGTTTGAAATATTAGTAACTGGGTCAGTACCCTTCACTTGAAAGTAGAGAAAACTAATGTTATTCCAATGCTCTGCTTCTACTTAAGGGTCACCTTGGACTAGACAATAACAATCAAAGTGAGAAAGGAGAAAAATATTAAAGAAAATGTCAAGCAATCTCACCATCAACACATTTTCTTGTGACTCATAAAATCACAACCAGAGAATTGAACTGATCTAATCTAAACCCTGTAACTGAGATTTATAACAAATTCATAAACACATGTTTAAAATAGTGTATATTCACATACTCACTTAATAAAGTTCCTGAGCAGTTAATGTATTTTTGAATATCTCCATGGAAAGATAAAATCTATTTTATTAGGCTACTAAGAGTTAGAGTTATGCAGACAGAACCAAAATTAATCAGTGATTTCATCAACATATCTGAGATAGAGATAATGTGCATACGTATGTTTTCTCCATATTTGACAGAAAGACTTATTCTCCATTCAGTCATGTCCCCAGAGAATCACTGCTAGAAGAGTATCAGAATTCCAACTTCTTTTCTGACTAAATATTCATTTCACTGAAACAGTTATCATTTAAAATAATAATTTTGCAATAAACTATAACCTACCATTACAGGTAGTGTTTTTCTTTTTCCGAAGCAAGATTATAACCTCCTTAATAAAGAAAATTATTTAATTGCTAACTTGGGTGCTACTACTTAGAAATATCTTTTTTTTTTTTTTTTTTTTTTTTTTTTTTTTTTTTTTTTTTTTTTTTTTTTTTTTTTTTGAGAGAGAGATTTTTACAGTAGGGTGTGTGTGCTTGCCAAAGAGACAGAAAGCAAGAAATTACTCCCCCCTAAGGGGGGATGGCCATGCATGACTTTCTCCTCCATTCTCCTTTTGGGATCATGGACACACACTTAGGTGCCAGGTGTGACTTTCAAGTTACCAGGTTTGGGACTTGAGCCACATGGGAATCCAGTGCCTTAAGCACTATGTCACTTGCTGGCCCTTAAATATTATACTTTACCCACAGTGTGGTAAGACACACATGTAGATATTACCATAATTCCATTCTTAAATTCTGAGAAGTGTCTTGCTTTACTGTATATAATGATGGATGCTGCAAAAGAGGTAGGAAAATAGACTTGTGTAGTTCAGAAAAGGAGTAAGTTCTGAACGCCATAATTTCTGATGAATCTTATTAAAATAAGGATCTCTGTATCCAGCTGCCTTAACCATCACACCACCTGCTGGCCCCAAACCTAAACTATTTTTAACAAAAGTAAATTTCCCCTTATTTCTTTTTTCACTAAACTGTTATAGCATGACCTGTGTGAATAAAATGTTGTTCTTTCCTACTATAAACATACTAATATAAATTTGATATCATTAAGCAGTATTTTTTCCAGATTTTTTTTCTTTAAACATTTTTATAGTTTTTAAAATTTGGCATGTCAAATATATTTATGTTTGATTTCCTTATATTCTTTATGAGTAACTTTTTATCTTTTTATTTTTTTTAATTTATTTTATACATTTACTCACTGTACATCAACACAGATTGTAATATAAATTTTCCCAGCATGAACATACTGCACACCGGTCCAGTTAAAAAGATCATACACGCTATAATTAACAGGTGGTTCTCCACTTCCGTATCCCTTAGTTGTCCTGAATCCCTATTTTTCTCTTTAAAAAAGTTTGTTTCTTTCTTCCATGAAAGAAATATATAAATATATAAATAAATAAATATATACCAAGAGGGTTTTCTTGCTGGGATTCACTTCAGCCTTTGCCCGCCAGGTTAGGCTTCCTGTATTTCAGGGAGACTTGAGTGTGAACTCTGGGACTTTCACATGTGACTTTCACTGAGCATTGTGTTACAGCTGAACCACTGCAGCAGGGCTAAAAGAAACTATTTTTTAAAAACTTCTTTTCTAAGTGCTTCTACTCTGAGTCTTTTTTTTTTTTTTTTTTTTTTTTCCTTGTATACTGGAGAAGATGTAAGGGGGAGGTTAAAGATAAGACACAGAGGAAGTGAGAGAACAGGAGATCTGAGAACGTCATACTTTTTGTTTTTTCTTTTTAAAATTTGGTATAGGGCAAATGCTTACCAGAGAGAAAAGGAAAGTAAGAAAGAGAACCCCAGGGGGACTGGCTACCATACCTCAATCCCATCTTCTCCATTCTCCTTCTCAGATTTTGTGCACGTACACATTTTCATCCAGTGTATTTCCAAGATGCTGTGTCTAGGACTTGAACCACACCTGTGGGATCTGGCCACCTTAGTCATCTTTCCACTGTCTGGCCCAACACTTCTTCATTTCTGAAGTGGTACTGTTCATATGAAAAAGTTTACTATGTGAGTCAAATGAAGTCAAACAAGGCCACAGATATAAAGAAGGCCCATTCCTGGGACCAGAAGACAGCATACTGTTTATATTGCTGAACTCCTACATAGTCAACTGTGGTTCGAGTACCCAGACTGGTGGCTTAAAACTCACGCAGGGTTCATGGGCATATATGCACAGAATTTCAAGAGGAGAAGGGATTGTGAAGTAGTCGTTCCCCTGGGAGGTGATTTCTCCCTTTTTGTTTCTCTGTCTCTGTCTGTCTCTTTGGTGAGCACACATGAACTATAGCAAAAATCTCTCTCTGAAAAAGAAAAAAAAAAAAAAAAAAAAGAAGCTCCATTCTTACTAAGGAGTTTTTGGAGACATTATTGTCTCCCAAATTTTTTGCAGTCACTGATATGAATCCATAGTAGGCAGCCACCCAAAATTTTCAGTGAGGAGCAGGGATATTTCTAGAAAGTATGGATGTAAATAGTGAGAAAATGATGGAGTACAATGTATGAACCTTACAGAAATGTTTCAGATAATGATAAGACACAGATAATATATATTTCCCCTAGAAAATTCCAGAGATATTTTGTACAATACGGAAAAAAAAATAGTCTGTGTTCCAGATGATGATATGGCTTTTCTGATTCCCAAGGTTTCTCATAGATTCTTTAAAAATTGGGTCATATAACTTTCTAGGAATAAAGATTTTGCTGGTCATGGAAATATTTACTGCCATACACAGGTGTTTTTATCCTCTGCCTGACCAACCTTCACCACAAATATACAGAAAATAGCCAAATGCACATACACTTTTGGACACACAGCTAAATGATGTTTACCTGGCTGGGGACCCTTAAATACTGCAACAAAACAAACTCTCTGACCTTCCAAGCTGTCTACTTGAATTGAGAGAGGCAAAACTTGATTCTTCAAGGAACATTCTTTGGTAGCATCAGTCCTACTGAAAGGGGAAAGGAAACACTAGTAGGTAAATATAGAGAGAAGACAGATGAGAGGAGAGAAAACATGAAACAATGGAGTGAAAAAGAATGGTGGTGATGGAGATTGTGTTTGGATATGATTAGCCTCAAATACCTTCACTTCTACATGGTGGTTTGAGTAATTTATGAGCCCGATGTATTTGCAGATCAGACATGCTGTTGCTAAAAATAATTTAATATAAATAACTTGGCAAAATATTTGAATTTGAAAAGAAATATCCTCCCCAATTTTGGAATATTGCCTTCTCACCTGCCAGTCTGTAGCTGCTCATTTGAAACACAGCAGGGCAGATTCATGGTGTTACACCACCACTAGTCCTTTCCTATTAGTTCTCCAGGCCTGAAGGAAAAAGTCATGGAGTTCAAGAGACAAAAGACAAATGGACAGAGAATAAATTCCACCTTCTTTCCAAGGCTAACCAACAAATTTCATTCACTTTTCTGTATGTGCTCACACCCACTCTTCTGAGAGGGTTGTAATCCCCTCATGCTATACTAAATACTGCACCAAAGCTCCCACCACCATGCCCCCAAATCGATTCATGCTCTCACCAACCAGCAAAGTTTTTATAATCTTCAGACAATTTTACATTAGGTTAAATTCAATAACTGCATCTAAAACTCAGAAACATTTGTTGGCCAAGTCAGTGGCCATATCTAACCACACTGTTTGAATTCCAGACATGAGCAACATAAAAACCTTGTCAGGTACATGTGTGTGCATGTCCAAAATCTCCACAGGAGAAATGGAGGAGAAGAGATCGCAACATGACCACCCCCCTACGGGATGCTTTCTTGCTTTCCCTCTCTCTCTCTCTCTCTTTCTCTGGTAAGTGCAGTGCCCTCTGGCAATTTTTTTTTAAATTGTTTTGTTTTATTTTGTATAGAGACTATAGAAATGCACACTAACTCAAGAACCTTGAAAGAGATACTGCTTTGAAAATAACACTGAAGACTGAATAAGCACAGAGTATCTTTACTGGCTGAGTAAAAATATACACCCTAATTGCTAATAAACATGAAAATAAAATTACAGAGAATAGGAGGAACGGCTAAGGAAACACATCCAAAAGTCAACAGAGATAAGCAGGAATTTATAGTAAATATAGTAAGCCTGAAATTGTGAGAGAACTAAAATTGTAAATTAGAGATTCTGATTTCTTTGAACTGAGACATTTGTTGTAAGTCCCACATACCTACTAGTGAGCCAACCTCCTTTTGCAACCAATTATGTCTATTGCTTGCAGTAAAGTCACAGTTCTTTATAGGTGTTAAATGTTGAAAAGCACAGAACTCTGTTGACAATGTGAATATAGCAAACCAATTATGAACATGACAAAAATACCCTCAGGTGAAAAAAGATGGGTCAAAAAGAGCAACTGTTCATATTTTTACAGTCCTAAAATCTTAAGATGCCAATTGACTGCAAAGGGGAATAAATGCCACATGCTCAAAGGTTTTACAAAAATTGTCACCTACAACTAAATCAATATAGCTCGACTTAATGTTTCTTGTAAAAGTATTTGTGTGTCCATATTAGTTTACACAATTATATATCTATGTATGTATGTATATTAGTTCACACAGTATTTTTCCTTATGTAAAATAGATACATGTAATAATTAAAACTGACCAATCAATATTAGCAGGTTATTGGGAAAAAAATAAAACAGTGTCTGACTAAAGGAATAAAACCTTAGCCATATTAGTTTCTTTACAAGATCAGAAGGTTTCTGTTAATACCATTACTTAACAAGTTAATTTTATCACAGTTCATATCTCCCACTACACCTGTATGGAAATCCTCTAAAAAGTAAATGATTCTGAGCAGATAGAAGTGAGTAGCTTCCTGGAGAATGTGAATGCATTGCCAGAGACATACAAATAGTCTGAAAGGAAGTAATTGACAAGAGTGGTAATTATAGGTCTTTAATACCTATTCCTTTAGGCTGTAAATTGGCATAAAATTTTCTTTGCAAGTAACAAGTAAGGGTTGACTAACCCAAAGGCGAGCTCCTGAAGGACAGACTTCTACAGATGTTGCTGGTCACTTTCAAATCCAGTGCTTAATGCTAACAGCTATGGGCAGCCTCAGAGCTTGGGTGGCAGTCCCAAGTAACCCGTGACCAATAATGTGGCAAGGAGCTTGCTGCATGTTACAACTTCAGCTACAATTTCTATACCCCAGCCTCCACATATCAGGGTAAGGAGTTTTCCCCTAAAAACCTATACCAAGCTGGTAATAAAGGAATAGGTGGATTCAAGCATCTGAGCCATTATGGTGCTTTTGTCTGCTAGCCTCTGCTAACACTAGAGAAGCTCATTGGTTCTTCACTAAAGCCCTACAACCTGAGGGCTGCCCTCAGTCCTCCCCACCTCCACCCCCCAGCCCCGTCACACTTCAGAACCTGTGAGCTCACTTCAGGTATCTATCAGTTATGCATGAAGGGGAAAATACAGCAGGGACTACTTGTCTGTCATTGATTCCTGGCTCTGTAAGTTTTAGCAAGAAATGCTGCCCCGGTAAGCTCGATATTGCTGCTGAATTCTTTACGCCCTTTTTTCTCTTGGTGGCAGAACACTTTAACATTTGGATACACACAGAGATCACTATGTCCCCAACACTGATTCCATAAGCAGAATTCTATCTAATGACAATTGAAAATCTCTTAGCAAATTCCAGTTAGATAAGAATAGTCTGAGTCCTTCCTGCATTTAGCTCACAATACACTCATTTGGACAATAATATAAATACAAGGTCAAAACTTTTAATATATACTCATGTTCTATCTGCTCAATATGATTCACATCCAACTATCATTTTGTTTTGTTTATAAATAGAAAAGGAACAAGAAAAAGATGTGGTAACTGTTTGAACTTCCCTGTTCAGCATTCCCCCCAAGGCAAGTTTCTCATACAAAGATGTGATAAATGAGAAAAAGGGCAAAAGACTTATTGGTTTGGGACTAAGAGCACAGCTTTGTAAGTGAACTCATAATTTTTCATCTTTTCTTCTCATGCTGTGCATTCTTCAAGGGGTTGTTCAACACTGAAAGTTAAGTGGATCTAAAACACAACATATTGCATTTGTTTTGCAATCAATTTATGATATTTCTGACAAATCAAAAGAATAGCCAGTTTACAAATTATTAATTTTAGTGTAGAATTCCAATTTAAGGTGCAAGAAAATCCTTAAGCTCCTCATTAAAACAATTGGACCTCTATATCTAACCAATGTCTCAATTGAAATATTAAATAATGTAATTTATCATTTACAAATTACTGTATTGCACTGAAAATGGATTTAAATGACACCATTAAAATAATGTCACCATACAGAAGCACTATAAATGATCAGACTCTCTTTCCCTTCAAATACTTGAAATTAAGATAGAATAAATCTTCACTTCACTATATTTCTCAATTAGTGTTGATATTTTATGAATCATTGCCTTTTGGATACATTTATGCTATGGGACACTCGATATCCTAGAAGGAAAAGCGAGTCTAGTTCCTTTAGTCTATAGTTAATTTCCTTTTTTCAGGTGAGTGATTTGGGTTTGTAGAAAAAGCACTGGATGCCAAGTAATCACTCAATAATGGTATAATGTTTACATTGATGAACTCTTACATAACACATGTTACTTGGTAAATGAGGGAAGAAAGACAAAATACCTGGACAAGGAATTATTATGTCATTAAACTAGCTTAATATAATTGCTTTAATGGAAATTGCAAGTGAGTATATGGTATCAAAATCTCTGCCATGCAAATGCTCTAGGATGATCTATTCTGAGCTACTGTCTCCAACTTCCTTTCCCTCTGTTTCTCTGTTTCTCATCTACTCTTACCTACTTCCATTTCCACAAATAACACCGTGTTCTGTCTTCTCTCTGACATACGAGTTACCTTTAACTAACTATTCTTCCATTTTGTGCTTTATTAATCTACTCATTCCTATATAATTATTTATTTTTTATTATTTTAATTTTATTTATTTATTTATTTATTTATTTATTTATGTATTTATTTATTTATTTTGGAGAGGTTTTTGCTATAGGGCACATGCGCTTGCCAGAAAGACAGAGAGAGACACAGAGACAGAAAGCGAGAAATCTCCCTCAGGGGGGATGGCCACTCTGCAACCCCTTCTCCTCCTTTCTCCTCTCAGGATCTTGGGCACACACACACACGCGCGCCTGGCATGAGTTTTAAGCCACCAGGTCCAGCACTCGAACTGTAGTCGACTACATGGGAGTTCAGCGATGTAGCCATTATGCTAACTGCTGGTCCCCATAATTGTTTATTATTTTACTCATGGTAAAGCACATGTACATGTATATGAGAGAGAAAGACAGAGAGAGTGCAGGGAGCAACCTCCACAAGGTCTGGTCATACCATGACCTTCATCCTCCAGTCTTCCAGCTCATTTGCTCTTGGCCATTTGCACACATGTCTGGCACAATTCAGACCATCCAGGCTGGGAGTTAATTTTGTTTTCAAGAGGTTTGCTATAGGGGGGACCAGCAGTTAGCGTAATGGCTATGTCGCTGGACTCCCACGTAGTCGACTGCGGTTCGAGTCCCGGACCCGGCGGCTTAAACTCATGCTGGGTGCGTGTGCGTGCGTGCCCAAGATCCCAAGAGGAGAATGGAGGAGAAGGGATTGCGGCGTGGCCATCCCCCCTGGGGGATGATTTCCTGCTTTCTGTCTCTCTGTCTCTCTCTGTCTGTCTGGCGAGCGCACGCGCCCTATAGCAAAAACCTCTCCAAAAAAAGAAAAAAAAAAGAAAAAAGAGGTTTGCTATAGGGCATGTGTGCTCACCAGAGAGAAAGGGAGACAGAAAGTGAGAAATCACCCCCCCACCGTGTTGGGTTGCCCCACCGGGAGGATGGCCACACTGTATTCCCTTCTCCACTGTCCTTTACAGATTTTGGACACACACACACACACACACACACACACACGTACCTGGTGTGAGTTTTAAGCTGCTGGGTCTGGGACTCTAACGATCATCGACTATGTGAGAGTTCAGCGATGTAAACATTATACCATCTGCTGGTCCCAATCTAATTGTTCTTAATAAAAAAGAAAACAATTCAGTTGTCATTGGAGAGAACCTTCCTTTCATCTTCAAATGAAGTCAAATGTCCTTGTTCTGTCATTTCTTAGTGTTGTCTATATTTCTTTTTCTAGTTTTCAGTTACATGTTTATTTTTTGCCACTATTGAACTTATCTCTGTTTTTCTTTTTTCTTTTTGCTCAACATTTTACTCATAGAGCACTATGAAAGACAAAGATAAAGTACTTAAATATTTAACAAATGGAAGAATAAAAATATATACATGAATGAGTATAGCTCACAATTTTCTGTGTAGTCAATTAGTAATGTCACAGATCAAATGATGATTCTGAGAAGTCTAGTATGTTCATTTTCCCTGATACTATTAATTACATTAGTATATTTATAACTTGGCAAATGAATGTAGAAGAGAATAAATTCTCTCAGCTCAGGTCCCTCTACCTCTGCTGCTAATACCTACAAACATATTTTATGATCCTTCAACAGCATAACGTAATATCTACATAATAAGTAATGAAGAAGTAGAATGTATCAATCCAAAAATGAGATAGAAATTAAACATTTGTATATGGAATACATTGCATAATTATTTATTATTATTATTATATGTGTAAAGGATTTGTGTGCTTGCCAGAGAGAAACAGAGGAGGGAGAAGAGAAAGAAAACCTAA
Source organism: Tupaia tana (assembly GCA_026018925.1). Taxonomy (NCBI): domain Eukaryota; kingdom Metazoa; phylum Chordata; class Mammalia; order Scandentia; family Tupaiidae; genus Tupaia; species Tupaia tana. The sequence goes on from JAKSZU010000001.1 coordinate 160,268,519, forward strand.
TTGGGAATAGTCATACTGCAAGCTTTTCTGCTCCATTTTTCACCTTTTTTTTAAATTTTGGGCATGTATACACACACATCTGGCAGATTTCTTAAACAGCCAGATCTGAGACATGAACCACATGTTTAGCCATGAGTGATCTGGCTGCCTTAACCAATAAGCTATGAAGCTGGACATGTTATATCAATTTTAAAGCATGTGATTTAATTATCTTTGTATTGGGTCTAAATTTCAAAAATTATATTTCCACCAAGATAGAAACTTAAAATTTCAGAAATAGTTAGAAGTATATTTCATTAGTATGTTGGTGCGCACTGGTGTCCACCATCCCCATTACTATGGGTTCACTGCCATTAGACTAGTGTACAAGAAACAGAACAAATACAAAACAAAATTATGCAGAAACAGAGTCTAGCAGGTAATGGTCTTAGTCAGCCACTATTTTTTATAATTACATAAAGAGTAGTATGCAAAGAATGCTAATTCTATTATTTAAATCTACTGAGACTATTAGTGTTTTATTCATGAGTACTTTGTTAGTCATTCTTGGGACCTGAAACTTCCCTTGCCCTCAGTAGTGAGATAATACATAATTTGTTTTCTTTGAGTAAAATAACCCAGTTATTTGACCATAATTATCACTTAATTAATTAATTAATTAATTTTTTTAGAGAGAGTTTTTTTTGCTCTATGGTGTGTACACTTGCTAGAGAGACAGAGAGACAGAAAGTGAGAAATCACCCCAGGGAAGATGCCCATGCCATAATCCCTTCTCCTCCATTCTCCTCTCAGGAGCTTGGATACACATGCACAATGCACCTGATATGAGTATAGGCCACACCAGGTCTGGGACTCAAGCCAGGGTCAACTACCTGAGAATCCAGTGATGTAACCATCTGCTGGTCTCTACTGTCACTTAATTTCATTTTATATAGCTTTCTTTGCTTAAAAGGAGTGTAACAGATTCAGCCACTATCATTCAATAGAAATGCAACCATCCTACAAGGCTAAAAACTTGGAGCTTACTGAGGATCTGGAATTCCAGAGCAACTTGAAAATATGTTTGGGACATGACTATGTGCCCAGGAACTGGAGGACCCGTGGGGCTGAGAAAGGGGACCAACTGTGGCATGACCAGACCCTATCAAGGGGGTTTCTCTCTTTCTTTATCTCGCACTCTGGCATGTATACATGCTCTCTATCATAAAAAAATAATAATAATAATTTTTCAAAAAAGAAAGGGCCAATAGGTGGTATAGTGGTTAAGGTGCTGGACTTCCATGATGTAGTTGACTGCAGTTTGTATCCTGGTGGCTTGAAATTCATGTTGGGTGTGTGTGCATGCATGCCCAAAATCCTGAGAAGAATGGAGAAGGGATTGGGGTTTGGCCAATCCCACTAGGTGGTGATTTCTCTCTTTCTGTTTCTCTCTGTCTCTCTGGCAAACACATGTGCCCTATACCAAAAATCTCTTGGAAAAAAAAGGAAAAAGGAAAGAATAAAAAGGAAGGAAAGTGGGAAGACTACATGGTACATTAGCAAAGCACTGTTCAAGAGAAGCTGGATTCCACATGGTGACCATAGTTCAAATCTCCTACCTGGTCAGCCTGGAAAGCACACGAGGCACTCATATGAAAGCTCATGATCTGACAGACTAGAGGACTAGAGGAAGGTGATTGTGGTGAGAGATACATGACCACCTCTGTGGAGGGGTCCTCAGAACTTTCTTCCTGTCTCCCTTACTCTCATGTACAGGTATGCTCTTTACCATCAGTAAAGAAGAAAGGGGAGTATAACAATGTAAGAACTAAGAGATCTAAGTCAATTTTTTTTCTCCCACTTCTTCCTTTGGTTTTGAATATATAGGATTTGGGATGCCAAGATAACCCTAAAGGGATAGATCTGTTTTTCCAAAAGTTTGCCAAATATGTTTAAATTTTAAAAAATAAATAAATAAATAACCTTCAAGTCACAGAAAATAATGTAGACAATGGTACTCTGGGTTTTATGAAGATAATATGATTGCTTGAAATTATTCATAGTAGGGCCAGCAGGTGGCATGATGGTTAAGGTGCTGGATCCCACATGAACAACTACATGGTTTGGGTCCCAGACCAAGTGTCTTGAAAAACATACTGGGCACAGGTGCATGCATGCCCCAAAATTCTAAGAGGAGAATGGACTACAGTGGGGCCAAACTCCCACGGAGGTGATTTCTCATTTTCCCTCTCTCTATCTCTCTGTGGTGAACACACATACCCTATGGCAAAATCCTACAACAAACAAATTTAAAAAAATTATTTATGATAAAAATCAATAAATTTTGTACTGAATTTTGTAAACATTAATATAACTTTCTCAAAACCCAATCTCTTGCAATTGAAAAAAAAACTTTGACTACATATTTTATGAAAACATTTTTAACAGCATATCAGAAATGTTAGGACATCTGTTCATTGGAGTCTTAAATATATTGCTTGTCATGATAAAGGTCACATAGTGGACTAAAAAGGGAAAATGGTGACTACTACCACAAATCACTGAGACAAATATGAACAATATAAACAAATTTAAAATGAAGCAGCACTTATGTGATAAACTAAAATACATCAAATAATGGCTATTATATAGTTTCCACATGCTATTGATTTAACTTGTAATATGACATATTAATAAATAAGTACTGTGAAAGGAGTCCATGACTGATGATTACAGTTTCCTGGGTACCATTATAGTATTTCAGCTTTTTCAAAAGTTATAGTTCTAAGCCATTCTATGTCTATTTTAGATCAAATTAATTAACTTGCTGTTCTATTGTCAACAGAGACATTTTTGTACCTGTAAGTCAATAAAACTTGTACAATATGCCATAAGATGTAGATGTATATATAAAGCATAGTATTTAAAGTTTCTCCACATTTCTTTGGACTATTTAAGAATTATTTTAAAAGAGTTGATTTCCATTACACCAACTGCTGGTCCCTTTTTTTCCTTCCAACTTTACTAACAATTTCATATTTCTCTATTGATGTAAAACACAATAGTCAGGGTCAGCAGCTGGCATGCTTGTTAAGGCACTGGACTCCCACATGAGAGACCACGGTTCACTCTCTGGCCTGGTGACTTGCTTTCTCCACATTCTCTCTCTCTCTCTCCCTCGCTCTCTCTCTCTCTCACTATTAAGTGCACATGAACGACAGCAGATTAAAACATAATAATAGTAAATAAAATTAAATAAATAAATCTAAAAAAACAACATAGTCTAAAATTTTACTATAGAGAACAAGCAGATTTTTTATGAAAATAGTTACTTACAGGACAATAAAAGTGCTCATTTATTTTCATATTTTAAAGTTCAAAATTAATTAATCCAACAGAGTTCAAATATTCAACCATGCATTAATTTTATTAATTTAGCCAGAGGAAATGAAAACGTTGTAAAAACAAATATGAACAGTACATTAAGTAGCAAGAAACTGAAAACTTCATATTGACCTTAATTCCTGAACAGATTCTAAACTTCACTGTCAGTTGGAAAGTTGCTCAATTGTGAAATCATTGTAGTTCATTCAGAAAACTGCCTTCTTAATTTCTAAAATAATTGACATGTTATGGACAGAGCCATCCTTTAAATTAAATTTACATTCAACATGAATCTATTTTTCTCTTTGAAAACATAGTGTTTTGACTGAGGTGAGTGAGTTTAATCCAGTAATTTATTTACTTACGTATAAACAATATTTCATATACTCTGATAAGGAAAGTAGGCCTTGGAAACTGTTGTTCATGAGGAAATCGTTTAACAACTCAACTTATTGAAAGCACCAGCAGAGGTAAGTTTAGCACACATGCTTTTACAGTTCAATTTAAAAATTGAATGTAATAAATATTTGAATGTGGAAATGTGGAATGCACTATGATCCAGTCCCAGTTTTTTTTTTTTTTTTTTTTTTTTTTTTTTTTTTTTTTTTTTTTTGCTACAGGGCCGGTGCACTTAACAGAGAAAAACAGAAAAAGAGAGAGCTAGAGAGAGCGAGCGAGAGAAAGGGGGTGGCCATTCTGCAATCTCTTTTCTTTTGTTCTCTCAGGACTTTGGGCATGCAAACATACATTCCCAGAGTGATTTTCAAACCACTGGGTCTGGGACTCAAACACTGGAGTCAGCCTTGTGGATCCAGTCACCTTAACCTCTTTTAAGTATCTACTTCCATCCTGTACATTAATATTCCAAATTAGGTTTATTATATCTCTTAAGAATTAAGAATCACAACCACTCCAGCAATTTGGCATCCCCACCCTTCCTCCTCCTTGGAACCCAGGTTGGTTGTATGCGGCTTTAAGAAGAACTCACATCCCACTCACAAACCGGATCGAGCCGGACATCAGTTCTGGACACCAGGCAGCCTGACCTGTCACTCATCCTCTGGGCCTTCCCCACTTGCCTTTGGACTCTCTGAATTTTAGTGACTTGAATAGTGCGTGGCGTGTGTTGTTTTTCTTTGCTCTTGAGGTGTTGCTTATTAGGTCAGTTGGAGGCTCACCACTCCTTAGAAACAGGGAGGACTTTGGGCCATCCAGGACCAGCGGCAACAGTTAATGGTAATTGTGAGCAACAGGTAGGCCAACCATAAGAGAAATCATTAATTTTCTAATCCGGTACAACTTTGAACACTCAGAGATACCTTAAATAAGTTAGGAAGCATCATATAGATTACCTGATGACTAGAAACAATCACAGAGGCTCAAGAAATATGAGCAACCAACAAAAGGCCTCTCCCTCATGGGAAATCCTAAAGCCCACATCACGCACAGTCATTACAATGGACGTCGTGGACACGTCCAATAAGGAATTCAAAATATTTGTAGTGACCAAATTAACTGAAATGGAAGAGAAAAGAGACAAGGAGCTCCAGGAGATGAGGAAGTCCTTCAATGACTTGAAAGAAGAAATGGATACCTTAAACAAGAACCAGATGGGACTTGCAGGGTTGAAGAATGTGATACAGGAAATCAATACCTCCCTTGAAAGAATTAAAAGTAGGTTAGACCAAGCAGAAGATCAAATCTCTAACGTAGAAGACAAAACATCTGACATAGAAAAAAGCATCAAGAAGATTTAGAAAACAACCATGAAAAATGAGGATAATATATGAGGAATACTGGATACCATCAAGCACCCCAACATCTGGATAATTGGTATTCCAGAAGAGGAAGAAAATAATAAGGGCCTAGATAATTTATTCCATGAAATCCTGGAGGAAAACTTTCCAAACCTAGAAAGGCACTCAAATATCCAGACCCAAGAAATACATACGACCCCGAGTAGAATCAACCCAAGAAGATCCTCTCCAAGGCACATCATAGCCAGAATGGCAAAAACAACAGACAAAGACAAGATACTAAAGTTGGCAAGAGGGAAATGCCAGGTTACTTACAAAGGTCACCCCATCAGGCTAACATCGGATTTCTCAGCAGAAACAACGGAGGCAAGGAAAGAATGGGGAAGCATAGTCAAAGTGTTGAGTGAAAAACAATTTCAACCAAGAATACTATACCCAGCAATCTTTCATATGGGAAAAAAAGATAAAAACATTCTCGAATAAACAAAATTTGAAGGAATTTACCAACTCCAGACCATCTCTTCAAGAGGTTCTGAAGGGAGTACTATTCCAGGAAAACTAAAAAAATCAGACAGTTATACGAGAACAAAAAGCAACCAAAAAAATGGCTCACTTAATGATAGGATCAGGTTCAGAAATATCTGTAATTAATTACATTGAATGTCAATGGATTGAATTCTCCAATTAAGAGACATAGACTGGCTGAATGGATGAAAAAAACCAGAAACCTATCTGTTGCCTACAAGAAACTCACCTTATGGATAAAGACATACCTAGACAAAAAGTAAAGGGCTGGAAAAAGATATTCCATGCAAATGGAAATAAAAAAAAAAAAGGGCTGGAGTAGCGATATTGATCTCAGACAAAATAGATTTCAAGACAAAGACTGTAAGAAGAGACAAAAAAGGGCATTATGTAATAGTAAAAGGGGTAATCCAGCAAGAAGACATAACCCTTATAAATATCTATGCACCCAGCTCAGGTGCACCTAAATTGTGAAGGAGAGACTGCTGGAGCTAAAAGGAGAGATAGGGAGAAATACTATAATTGTTGGAGAGCTCAATACCCCATTATCTGCTTTAGACAGATCTTCTAGACAGAAAATAAATAGAGAGATACAGGACTTAAATGATACTATAAATTGAATGGGCTTAACAGCTATCTATAGAACTTTCCATCCTATATCTACAACATATACATTTTTCTTAGCCCGGCATGGAACCTTTTCAAAGATTGATCATATGTTAGGACACAAATCAAGTCTTTACAGATTCAAAGGCATAGAAACTGTACCCAGAATCTTCTCTGACCATGATGGAATTAAACTCAAGATTAATTTTTTTAAGAAACAACCCCAAAAATACACAAGCACATGGAAACTGAACAACCTACTTCTGAAGGACTTCTTCACTACTGAAGAAATTAAGGCTGAAATAAAAAAAACTTATGGAAACAAATGATAATGAGTACACAAGAGTCCAGAATCTATGGGACACAACAAAAGCAGTCATAAGAAGGAAATTCATAGCAATTAGTGCGCATAAGAAAAGGATGGAAAGATGGCAAATAGATAACTTATAATCATACCTCAGGGAATTGGAAAAACAACAACAAACGAACCCAAAAAATGCCAGGTGAAAAGAAATAATAAAGGTTCGAGCAGAAATAAATGAAATAGAAAATAAACGAACCAGACAGAAAATAAATAAAAGCAAAAGCTGGTTCTTTGAAAAGATGAACAAGATCTACACACCATTGGCTAGACTGATCAAAAAGAAAGAAAAAGACCAGATTAATTAAATATGTGATGAAACAGGCAATATTACAACAAGCATAGCAGAAATACAAAACATCATTAGAGGATACTTTGAGCAACTATATGCCAACAAACAAGATAAACTGGAGGAGATGGACAAATTTCTGGATGCATATAATCTACCAAGACTAAATCAGGAGGACATAGAGAACCTGAATAGAACCATAACAAGCCAGGAGATTGAATCAGTAATAAATAACCTCCCAACAAAGAAAAGCCCAGGTCCAGATGGCTTCACTTCTGAATTCTACAAAATATTTAAAGAAGAGTTAACCCCTATCCTACTAAAATTATTTCTAAAGATTCAAAAGGAAGGAAAATTTCCAAATTCATATTATGAAGCCTCCATCATCCTCATCCCCAAAACAGATAAGGATATGACAAAAAAGGAAAACTACAGACCAATAAAACTGATGAATATAGATGCAAAAATTCTCAACAAGATACTTGCAAATTGTATCCAACAACATATAACAAAGATTATTCATCATGACCAGGTAGGCTTTATACCAGGATTTTTTTTTTTTTTGAGAGGTTTTCGCTATATCGCCAGACAGAGAGAGACAGAGAGACAGAAAGCGAGAAATCACCCCCCATGGTCAGCAATCCCTTCTCCTCCATTCTCCTCTCGGGATCTTGGGCACGCATGCACACGCACCCGGCGTGAGTTTTAAGCCACCGGGTCCGGGACGCGAACCGCGGTCGACTACGTGGGAGTCCACGACATAGCCATTACGCTAACTGCTTTCCCAAGGATTTCAATGGTTCAATATATGCAAGACCATAAATGTAATACACCACATTAACAGAAAGATAAAAACCATATGATCATTTCAATTGATGCAGAGAAAACATTTGATAAAATACAACTTCCTTTTATGATTAAGACCCTCAGTAAGATTGGTATAGAAGGGTCATTTCTGAACACAATAAAAGCAATCTATGAAAAACCTACAGCTAACATTAATACTGAATGGGGAAAAGCTGAAAGCTTTTCCGCTAAAAACAGGTAGTAGGCAAGGCTGCCCACTCTCTCCACTGCTATTTAATATAGTACTGGAAGTCTTAGCTAATGTAATCAGAGAAGAGAACAATATTAAAGGCATTCGAATAGGCAAATAAGAGTTGAAAATATCTTTATTTGCAGATGACATGATGGTATACTTAGAAGACCCAAATGTATCCATGAAAAACCTTCTTGAAGTAATAAGTGAATACAGTAAGGTGGCAGGATACAAAATCAATATCCAAAAATCTATAGCATTTCTATATATAAACAACAGGTTGAACGAAGTAGAGCTGAAGAAAGGAATCCCTTTCACCATAGCCACAAGATGTATAAGATACCTAGGGATAAACCTAACTAAGAAAGTCAAAGACCTTTATAAATAAAACTATGAAAATCTTAAAAAAGGTATTGAAAGTGACATAAAAAAGTGGAAGGACATCCCATGCTCCTGGATTGGAAGAATTAACATATTCAAAATGGCAATTCTACCCAAATTAATCTACATGTTTAACGCAATTCCAATCAAAATACCAGAGACATTCTTCACAGATCTAGTAAAGACAATCATAGAATTTGTCTGGAATCATAAAAGACCTAGTATTGCAAAAGCAATCCTGGAAAGAAGAATGGAGTAGGAGGCATATCACTCCCTGATCCCAAGATATAAAAGCTTTGGATAGATACCCAGAAGTGGGATTTTGAAGACAACAACTATAAAGCTGTGGTCTTCAAAACAGCATGGTATTGGTATAAAAACAGACATGTGGACCAATGGAATAGAATAGACACCACAGAAATAACCCCTAAAGCTTACAGCCACCTGATCTTTGACAAAGGATAGCAATCAATCCATTGGGAAAAGGAAAACCTCTTCAGTAAATGGTGCTGGAAAAACTGGGTATCCACTTGCAGAAAGATGAAACTGAACCCCCATCTGTCACCATTAACAAAAATTAACTCAAAATGAATCAAATATCTGAACCTAAGACCTCAAACAATAAAACTACTGGTGGAAAATGCTGGGGAAACTGGGAGACATTGGAGTAGGCAAAGACTTCTTAAATAAGACTCCCAAAGCACAGGTAATAATCCCTAAAATAGACAAGTGGGACTATATTAGACTAAGAAGTTTCTTCCCAGCAAAGGACACAGTAACAAGTGTGAACCGACACTCAGAATTTTTGTTACATATGCCTCAGACAAGGGACTGATAACCAGAATACACAGGGAACTCAAGCACCTTATGTGGAAAAAAGAAATGATTAACCCAATTAAAAGATGGGGAAATGAGCTGAACAAAAATCTCTCTAAGGAAGACATACGAACAGCCAAAAAGCATATGAGAAAATGCTCAACATCCCTCATCATAAGGGAGATGCAGATAAAAACCACAATGAGATACCACCTAACCCTTGTCAGAATGGCAAAGATTAAGAATATAAAAAGTGATAAGTGTTGGGACCAGCAGTTAGCGTAATGGCTATGTCGCTGGACTCCCACGTAGTCGACCGCGGTTCAAGTCCCAGACCCGGTGGCTTAAACTCACGCCAGGCGCGTGTGCGTGCGTGCCCAAGATCCCGAGAGGAGAATGGAGGAGAAGGGATTGCGGCGTGGCCATCCTCCTTGGGGAGTGATTTCTCGCTTTCTATCTATCTGTCTCTCTCTGTCTGTCTGGCGAGCGCATGCGCCCTATAGCAAAAACCTCTCCAAAAAAAAAAAAAAAAGTGATAAGTGTTGGTGGGGATGTGGTGAAAAAGGGAACCCTCCTACACTGTTGGTGGGAATGTAAACTAGTTCAACCACTGTGGAGAACAATATGGAGGTTCCTCAAAGATCTACAAATAGAACTATCATTTGATCCAGCAATCCCGCTTCTGGGTATCTATCCAAAGGACAGGAAGGAAAACGCTCAGTTGGAAAAGTGCTTGCACATCAATGTTTATTGCAGCATTATTCACAATTGCTAAGACATGAAACCAACCTAAATGTCCACAAACTGATGAATGGTTTGGAAAAGTGTGGTATATATACTCTATGGAATACTACTCTGGTATATATACTCTATGGAATACTACTCAGCCATAAAAAATAACAAGACCCTGACATTTGATTGAAAGTGGTCAGATATGGAGGATATATTGCTGAGTGAATTAAGCCAGGCTATGAAAGAAAGATACTGTATGTATCCACTTAATATATTTAATATATACTGACTATCCGCACTCCATGGTAGAGAGCAAAATATTGAAGGACATAAAAGCAGTGAAAGTACTTAACGAGAATAAGACAGTGGGAAATGGGGGGGTGAAGAGAAGAGGATAGAGAAAGATAGCAAGAGAACAAATAGAGAGGCAGGACGTCAGTGGGAAACAGATGTGGCTTATTTACCTGTTGATGATGACATGTATAGTATTCTCAACTGGATTGGTCTGAGAAGTATTTCATGATAGGTAAAGTCTTTTTACAAGCAAAATGAGGAATAGTGATTGACTGTTTATAAAATATAATAATTAGAATAATAATAATAATGACTGAGAAAAATATTGAAAAGATATTGAACGATAGATATTGAAGTGGGAAGATTAAGATCTCTGTATTGCCTGACATGCATGGCATTCCCTTTTGAAAAAGCAATGTAATACACTGTAAAGTTATATGTAATCCAATGTAATATAAAGAAGATTATGATGATAATAAAAATAAAAAATAAAATAAAAAAATTAAGAATCACCATTTCAATGTACCCATAGACAATCACCATCTTAAAATTATAATTTGTTTTCATTATTTTAGGTGTATTTTGGAACTTTTAGTGAATTTTCTTACTTTTTTGATCCATTGACTGTTTTATTCAAAAATAACCCTTCACTTTCTACTCCTCACCTTATAGTTGGCCAGTATGTCAATTTTATTTTGATTTGATCTCAAGTAAATTATTTTATATTCTAGCTCATTTTCTCCTATAGGTCCACATATAACTTTCACATGTATATAGATGAATTATACAAAATTCATTTTATGTGTATACACAAAACATATTGGAGTAGTTTATTACCTAACAATACTTTCACACATAATTGCAACTTTTGAGGGAAATAAATATTTAGCTTTAAGAAGTCTATTTAGAAAAAAATTCTATCTTCATATATTTGTTTTGTAATTAATCTCCATATCTATTTATTTTTAATAATAATAACCACCTTCCCAAACACACATACAGGAATAATTCTTAAAGAATTCTTTAAATTTTCTGGTCTTTAGTTCCTGCTGAAAGTTGATTCTACACACAGCAGTCTAATAAAGCCATATAAAAATAGTTTTATGATTCTAAATGCTAGAAACATGTCCCTTTGCTATGTCCCTTTGCTAAAAGGTGAACTTCAACCCTGGTGTGATTTTTTTATCTATTCACATTATTTTTCATGAATAAAATAGCAAAACCATGAAATTCAGAGAGAGCTCTTGGGTTAAGTGTTTGTGTAACTCTTTTTCTCAGTATGAAATTTCTTATTCTTCTGAATTTCTTTAACTGACTTTCTCAGTGTATGTCCTCATTATATCTTATTTTAACAATGCTTCAAAATAATGTCATTAGTAGAAGGGCTCTTTGCTCTGAGAGCAAGCGATGAAGGTGTAAATTATATGAATAGGAGAAGAAAAGATGTGCCCCAGGAATTTAAACTCACTTTGCCTTCAGGATCTGGACCAGTTCATTCAGGAAGCTAATGAGCTATGACAAGTGAGCTACATTTCAAACACTTTACATAGTGTAAAGAATGCTTCACCAGGCTTTGTCCCTTCTTCAGTGAGCTGTGGTCTCCAACCCTGTGTTAGAGAATTCAGAACATGTTTAACTAACATGTCTTGCAATTCTACAAAGGGTAGTAAAAGTGAGAATTATCAAGAAACCAGTATTGTTTTCTTTCTTTGTGCTATATTCTGTATGCCTTTTTAAGGACAATAGTATTTTACTTTTCGTGTGCCTATTTTTATACAATTCAGTTTATTCACAACAGTGTATTATGGCTGATAAATGTCATAAGCAGAGCTTGAAAACGAAAATTGGGGATATATGGAAAAATAATCATGCAGATTGACAGTAAGTCAAAGCTCAGTAAGATAGTAAAGTATAAGTCTAATTAAGTGTGTACCACAGATTAATAAAACTGTTAACCAAATGCACAGAAACAGAATGAAAAAAATAGACTTTTCTCTGATTATCTCTTCCATTCCAACGAAGGGATTTTTAAAGTAATTTAAGATTATTTTACAGAAACACAATGAAGCCGCTGGTCCATGCATATTTCCTATGAGTTCTAAAAGATATAAACCATCCTTGACCTGCAGCAGGAAAATATTTTGTTGAAATAGACTCCATTATTAACTGAATTAATGTGAGCATGCTATTTGTATAAATAGGTAAAATGAGTTTTTAATCAAAAACAAGAAGTCATTAAACATTTCTAATTTATTTCCAAATAATTCATGAAAAATTTAACAGACATAGCCTCCCATGTCTAGGTGACTATGATAATGACCAAATAATGCAGTGAAAACATGCCTGGCTCTTATCACCAAGAGGTGAAACTGAGATTCAGTGATAGTTGTGCATTCATTAACCTAAAGATGTGGTGATGAAATATTGAGAATTCATTATACTTAAAATGTTGCTAGTCATGCTTTGATCTTTTCCGTTTTAGGAAAGGAGAATTCTTCTGTATTTTATTATTGTATTGGACTAATGCCATATTTACATTTTTTTTTAATCAACTTTTTCTGTTGTGGCCTATAGTAAAAATAATAGTTGATATTTGCTGAAAGTATACTTGTAGTCTTACCAAAAATGCTAGCCCTTCCCTAAATCCATTTTTCTGTACTTGCTATAAACTCTAATTGAGCAGAATTCCTCAAGAAAGATCCTATGAGGCTAATCCGGTATAAATTACCAAGGAGTCTAGCAGCTGTTTCCTGACTGAAGTGACTCTCAGACTTGGTGTGAAAAAACAAGCTGAAAAACATCTCACAAACTCAACCTTTGAATTTAAGTTCCTGAATCATCGAGCCTTGCATATATCAGCCAGTCAGTATTGAACAAGTCTGAATCATCTGGTTGCATAGAGAGCCTAAATAATACCTAAAGTGATGCTTTTCCTCTGTAGAACTACTTCTCCTTTTTCTTGCAAAATATGGTTTAAAGGTTGATGCCATGATTATGTAGCTTCCCAATTTGAAAACTGTTACAAAATAAAGTCTCCTTTATTCCCAATTTTCCGTTCTCCTTTCATTTCAGGGAAGTTTTGTGATTAAATTATTTAGGATTAAGGCCGTTCCTATGCACGTGGCATCTGAGATAGGCAATTCATTTCACAGCCTACTTTGCCTGGTCTCTTATGATTAAATATTCCCTTGGGAAAGTGAATGGCCACTCCGAGGGGGGTCTGTGTCTGCAAGACTGGCCTTCTCCATGTGTTGTCTTTCTCTGCTTTGTGACATCAACTACGGGAAAACTTTGTAACATGTACCGTTGTTTGCTACTGCTTTCAAAGAGAACTATCATGTGAAATAAATATGCTGTTAGGTGTTTTTGTTTGTTTGTTTGTTGGTTTGGTTGGTTTTTTTTTGGGGGTAAGCTCTCTTGTATATATACTTTTAATAAATTTCTTTAACCTTTTATTCCAGCTAAGAAGTTTAGCATGTGTCATATAATATTCTAAGTGGTTTACACAAATATTGTAATTTAATCATGAAAGAACTTAAATAACAAGGCACTTTTATTATCACCCTTTTCTGTAATAAAGAGGTTGTTTTACATAGGTGAGTTAATTTGCCCATGTTCACTCTGCTACTGCCATATTTCATCAACTCTAGAATACACATTTTTTTCGTGTCATAACATCTCTGAACCATGGGTTTTGAAGCAATTGGTATTCCTACACTTCCTTTGCAAAGAGTGTGTGGGCAGTATATTTCTGTAGCATTGTACATCAAATAGTGATGTGTGTCAGTAGTCTTTGTGTGTCAAATGATGTCTTTGATTTGACAAGATGAAACAGACATGGTTTTGGTATTCAAATCTGGGTTATCTTGCTACAGAACAAAATATCAATATAACACAAAAATAAGGCAGTGCTATAAGTTTTTTAACTTGAATTGGTTCTGTTCATTTTCACTTTTCCGTATCATCTCGGTTGGAATGCTAATACATTTTCCATTTTCAAGCATTAAGTGCCCTTCTGAAGTATCCAAAATATTAGTAGTATGGAACAATATCATTCCAGCATTTTACTTATATTTCCTTGTGATGCAAAAATGCCAGAAAGGACTAAATCTCCATCTCCTGAGATATGTGCTGCTGTAATGAAGCAAATCAGTAAGATAATATGACTCACAAGAAACAGTCATGTTGAAAAAGAATCTCAATTGAGTATGCAATCGGTATGTCCCCACTAAATTCCTGCACAATGATGATGAACCTATCCTTTCTCTCTTTTCCTTTCTCACTCACTCATATACTTTGCCTTTCTTTGAAGATACAATCTGAATCACTTGACAGGTTCTAAAAAAATTCAAGGGTGAAAAAAGTATATGGTATTTTTTGAATTATTAACAGGATTTTAAACTTGTTAAAGCTGATCTTCAACTTTATCTCTGTACTTCAGCCCTTGATACAGTATGTATTACCTACTAGACCTTGTGACTCTGTTAAATTTCATTACATTTTGAGGAAAAAATGTTGATATTTTTTCAAATACTTAATGCAATGAAATTTAACACCTACTATATATAAGTCAATATTTCTGGGGTAGTTCAAGTGTAAGAAATACACATATGTACTAGGAGCATACTAAAGAATAGATAATTTAGGGGGACCAGCACCATACTCCCATATGACTGGCTACGGTTTGAGTCCTGGACCTGGAAGCTTGAAAATTAGGAGGGGGCTGTATTGTGTGTGGCCAAGACTCCTAAGTGGAGAATGGAGGAGAAAGAATTGCAGGATAGCCATCCCCCTGGAGGGGGTGTGTATTTTTCAGTTTCCCTCTCTCTGTCTCTGTCAAGTACTCTTTCCTTATGGAAAAAAAAAAATAAATAAAAATAAAAATAAAAAATGAAACAAAACTAAAAAAGAAAGAAAGAATAGATAAACTTAGGTAAACACTTTTTTTTTTCTTTTTTGGAGAGTTTTTTTTCTTATTGGGCACATGCGCTTGACAGAGAGAGACAGGAGAGATAGAAAGCAAGAAATCACCCCCCAGGGGGCTAGCCATGCTGCAATCCCTCCTTTTCCATTCTCCTTTCAGGATCTTGGGTACGCACACACATGCGCCCGGCATGAGTTTAAGCCACTGGGTCCGGGACTCGAACTGCGGCTGACTACATGGGCATCCAGTGACATAGCCATTACACTAACCACTGGTCCCGGTAAACACATTTTTAAAAAACGATCTTTTTTTTCATCATATATTGGTCTTAGTGCTATTCATTTCCTTTATAAAATTGGATTGTGAGTATGAAAAACAAAACTTAATCACTAACAATCCATATTTATGTGACTTAAATATATAGCTACATGATTTCAAACATCTATTCACTTCAGAAAAACTCTCCTACAGAAAGTAAGAGGATTTATCATTTTATTTCTGAGTGAATAGCCCAGGCAAGTAAAATTACTTAAATATCAGATTGTAGAGGTACCAGGATCAGACCCCATTTAATTTTAAAACTGCTTCTTCCTTATGCCTTTTTCCTCAAAAAAGATGAACAAGTGGCTTAGAAGTGTAGACAGTGGATCTGACATTGCCAACTACATAGATTGAGTCCGGGCTGGTTGCTTGGAAAACCTGTTGGACACGTGCTCAGAGTTCTGGGAGGACTGCAGCATGGTCATCCTCCTTGGGCACTTTCTCTCGTTCTCTCTCTCTCTCTCTCTTTCTCGCTCACTCTCTGACTGGCAAGCTCATTTGTTTGCCCTACAGCAATAAATAAATGAGTAAATACAACATATTTAAAAAGATGAGCAAGTAATGTTCCTACATTCAAGTAGTAGATAAAATAGACAACATACATACAAAATGCTGTCTGTAAATAAAAGTAAAATTCAGCTTGAACTGAAAATTAAAGTCTTCTCTAATCAGGCTGGAAGGAATGTAAGGGTGGGTAGACCAAGAAAAGGATAGCTACTACTAACTTAACAGGAAATAATCTATCTTCTATAGTCGTACCATAATAATCTTTTTAAATTACTACTGCTTCCTCACCAATTACATTCACAGCCTCTGTTTGTTATTTACATTTACAACTAGAAGGACCCGATTACCAAGTCCTATTCACTTTGTGAAAGCATCAAATGTTAAAGTAATCCCGTTTCTAACCCTGCCTCAGAAACACTGATTTTACTTTCCTTAGATTATTCTCAAAATCATTCCATAAGAGGCAGCTCTAGTTTATCAGCTTACAGGTGTTACACAGATTACACTGTGGTGTTTATGGACTAGTCTTTACAATATAGATTGTATTTCTAGAAAACGTAATGCAATAAATAATAATCTATTACACAAATTGAAATTTCAGCAGTTGAAGCACTGAATAAGAGATTTATTATTTTCTTTTAGAGAGGTATTTGCTATAGGGTGTGTGTGCTCACCAGACAGACAGAGACAGAGAAAATAAGATATATTTTCTGGAGGTTATGAGATTGGACACAAAGGCATTTGAATAGGAATGTGTGACGGTCAGAGCTTTGACACAGGACAATACATTTATTGTCAGTTGAAGAAAGGATTAGATTCGTGAGATTTGAAGCAGAAAAATTTAGAAAGTTATTACAATTTTTTAAAATATGAGCCGGCCGTGATGGTGCAGTGGTAATGCGATGCTTTCTGATGCTGAAGCCATGTGGGAAAGTTCCAGGTTTGCGTCTTGAGTTCTCCCTGTATATGTGCACATGTGCAGCCAGTGATCCCGACTGGCTAAGGCTGTGGGTGGAAGGGACCCCCTGTTGGGATGTCTCTTTCATATTCTTGGAAGAAATAAATAAATAAACAAAAAGTAAATTTTGGATGAATATGCCAACAATATACCAGTTCCAGAATGATTAAAGGAAATACATATGCATAACACTATTTGATAAGCAATAAAACAGAGGAAGAAGGCCAACAGGTGGCATGGTGGTTAAAGTACGGAATTCTCACGTGGCCAACTGTGGTTCAAGTCCTGGATCTGGCGGTTTTAAAATCTGGCCTGGAGTGTGTACATGCATGTCCATAATCCTAGGAAGAGAAGAACTTGCAGCCATGCCATCCCCTAGGGGGTGATTTCTCATTTTCCCTCTTTATTTGGAGAGGTTTTTGCTATAGGGCACATATGCTTGCCAGAAAGACAGAGAAAGAAAGACAGAAAGTGAGAAATCAACCCCTCGGGAGGATGGCCATGCTGCAATCCTTTCTCCTCTCAGGATCCTGGGCATGCACACACATGCATCCAGCATGAGTTTAAGACACTGGGTCCGGGACTTGAAGTGCGTTGACTACATGGGAATCCAGCGACATAGCCATGACGCTAACTGCTGGTCCCTTCCCTCTCCTTTTTTTGTCTCCTGTAAGCACGAATGCCCTGTAGCAAAAAAAACAAACAGACAAAACAAGACAAAACAAAAAACAATTACAAATTACACTGTGATTTTTTATTTTTTTAGAGAAAGTTTTGCTACAGGGCATGTGCTCTCGCCAGAAAGACAGACAGAGAGACAGAAAGCAAGAAATCACCCCCTAGATAGGATGGTCACACCACAATCCCTTTTCCTCCATTCTCCTCTTGGGATCTTGGGCACGCGTGCACATCAACTGCTGGTCACGCACACTATGATTTTTAACAGTAGTTGGAGGCAGACTCAGAAGGTGGTGATAATTTTTGTGTAGCAAAACATGTCACAACTTTCCTGACAACCTAATATTAAAAAAATAAAATAAAATAAGTGGAGAGACCAACAGTTGGCATAATGGCTACATTGCTGGATTCCCATGTTGTTGACTGCGGTTTGAGTCACGGCAAAACCTCTCCAAATAAAAAAAAAAGAAAGAAAGAAAGAAATGAGTGGGACCAGCAGACAGCAGATAGTGTACTGATTAAGACGCTGAACTTCTATGTGGTTGACTGTGGTTTGAGTCCTGGACCCAGCCATTTAAAACACACTGGGTGTGTGTGCATGTATGCCCAATATCCCAAGAGGAAAATAGAGGAGAAGGAACTGCAGCATAGCCATCCCCCCAGGGGGCATGATTTCTCACCTTTTATCTCTGTCACTCTAGTGAGTGAATGTGTCCTATAGCCAAAATTTCTCAAAAAAAAAAAAAAAAAAGAGTTGAGTAATTTGTTAATTGATAAGCTGTTTAAAATCAAATATTGTACTGAGATACAATAGGTAAATACAAAACTTGCATTTCAAGATGACCATCTAGAGAAAAGGAGAATTTCCAAACTCTAAAAGGCAATTAGGGAGTTGTTAATATAGCATTGATTTTGTACGTACATGTATAGAAGAAGTTAGTAAAATAAATAATGTTAAATAGAAAGGATAAATTTGTTTAGGAACCATTTTTTAGGAGAGAATACATGCAAAAAAGATAATAATTAATAGAATGAATGAGAAATAGAGAACAAAAAAGGTGTGTCATCTAAACATACTTCCAAACATAAAGAAGAAACAAAATTATATAGTGTATTAGGAATGAGGAGGAAGATTTGATGGCCATGAAATTAAAGCCTAAATATCTTTCCAGGTGGTCTGTTTTATGAAGGATGAGTATATTAAATAGTACATTACCATATTTAAGTGTGGGTGATATGATATGGAGGTATGGATGTACCTTACCATGGATTAGCTTCAAATCTATACCCCTGCCTAATTTCTGATTTATTTTTTAGTCGTAAAAGTTCTGTACTGAGAACGATCTCATCTGGGACTGTCTTACAGAGCATGGGATTTATTGCTGCACCGCTGCCTACTCATGCCTGTCTTTGAACTTAGGGATTCCAGTGAAGGATGTCCATGGTATGAGGTGGCCGTGCAATGCAATACCAAATGGATAGAAGTGCTAGGAAATACAGGGCAATGTTGACTGGCAAGATCATTTGAAGTGAATACTTACAAAAGCATTCTGCTATAACCACTATTCTAGGAATCCATTATTTAAGAAAAATTTATTTTATATTTTAGTATAAACCTTTGTCCGTTCAACCTATAGAATACATATCATATATGTGAATACTGTGAGTTACTTCAATTAGTGATTCATCTATAACCCCTCCTTGACATACACATCTAATTTATTGTAGCTTCACTGCTGCTAACTCATCACATGGGCAAAATGCCAAACAGGTTAATTTTCCTTTGAATGTGAGCACTTTTATCACTTACCATTTTTTGTATTTTTTTTTCTAATGTAGGAATACTATTCTTAACACAAGAGCTATGTAACATTTTATAACTAACCTTTTTGTCTGTTGAGTCATTCCAGGAACTGCCAAGGGTACCTTTAAGGACAATACTGTGTCAATTACCATAATCACTTCCGATTACTTTTTCTCATAGACATTTGCCATTTGAGTCACAGCTTAGTTCTGAATGGTCTCTTGATATTAAACCTCTTGTGAGATTCACTGACTTCTAACATAAGAGTCAATTTCTTAATTATTCCAGAACTTTTGACATATTTGAAAAAGTTATCTTTTCTTCAACTTAAATCTTTTTCACCAGGTAATCATTTATCTATTAACTTAGATCATTCTTTTTTTTTTTTTTTTTTTAAAGGATTTTGCTATAGGGCACATGCACTCGCCAGGCAGACAGAGAGAGACAGAGAGATAGAAAGTGATAAATCACCCCCCAGAGGGGATAGCCACGCCGCAATCCCTTCTTCTCCATTCTCCTCTCGGGATCTTGGGCATGCACGCACACGCGCCTGGCGTGAGTTTTAAGCCACCGTGTCTGGGATGCGAAACACAGTCGACTACGTGGGAGTCCAGCGACACAGCCATTACGCTAACTGGTGGTCCCAACTTAGATCATTCTTACATGATGTCCTTTATAAAAAAGGAAAATGTTTATGTTATTCTATTACCCTGTACTAAACATGTCATAATTTTTATGGCATTCTACTACATACTTATTGATAGATTCATTTTATCTTTGGTGAGTAATAATCATCTCTTCTCTCTGAAAAGATCTTTCCTCTTTCAGATCATTCCCGAGATTTAGAAATTCAACAATTCTAAACACTCCTATAGGGACTTCATAATTGCTAAAGAAAAAAAGAAGACATTGATAAAAAAAGAAATGATCTATAAGGCTGAATCACATGGGAAGTTTCTGTATTCACATCTGCAGAGACCTGTGTGAGTATGTTGGGCATGCATCTGCCAGGATCTGGGGCTAGCAGGGGCTAAAGGTAGATCATGGCACCAGGAGCCAGTTGGGGATGCTGTCTCTTTGTTTCTTCCTCTCCATCTATCTCAGTCATGAAGGAAATAAATAAAAATAAAAGAGGACCTATGAACTGGGCTTAGGTTAAGCTGTCTGTTTTATGGAAGTTAATGACAATGCCTTACCAAACACGTGTGAACGTCCCTTCAAAGTATCAAATAACTATCTCAAATGTTTTGACAAGCTGTGTTATTTCTATACATGGAAAGACAATTTGGAATATTTATAAGGAAATTGCTTTCTTTTCTGTGTCTTGTGTTTTAGTTGCATTAAATTTGACTATTTTCTGAACAACATACTACTGTAAATTTGTCTCACTGTAAAAAGCCCTCCACAAAGCTTCACCTGCTTGCCTTTTTACATATGTATTTCTAAATGTTACCTGTAATACTAATTTCTACAAAAAAACTTTCTAACCCTCAACCCTTTCCCTCGATCCTGTCCTTAGGCTCTACTCCTCCTATTTTCTTTTCCTTAAGCGTCATAGTATTTCTCTGGCAACAAATATTACCATGTATGAAAACATGAATAATCACAAAAGTAACCTGAATCTTGTTACATAAAATATTGCCTCTCTAATTGGCTCATTTTATGTTAGACTATTGGATTACTCTGTTTACTATCATTTTCTACCTACACTTCTGCTTGAACCCATTCTTTATTTTTAAATTAATATTTTCTATGAGAGAGGAAGAAGGAGAAAGTGAGAATAGAGAGACAAAGAGAAACAGAGAGTGAAAGGTTCCTTACAGGGTCCTCACACTGTGCTCCCTCAAGCCTCAGTCAATGGAGATGACAAGCACATGTGGATAAAAAGAGACCTCAGGACATGAGTTTGGGACCTTCTTATGTGGACTCTGCCTTGTGGAGTGGTATGTTACCATTATGCCAGTACAGCAGGTCTGAATTCATATTCTCTTATTATATCCTTCATTTGCTGCAAAGATTTACTATACGGTTAGTGAATAGTTCTAATGTTTCCTTACTAAGAACCAAATATCTACCATTTCTGTTCAATGCCCACACTACCCTGGGACCATCATTTCTGTCACCTGTTTTTCATAACATTTTATTATCTTAGGATAGTTGTTTCTCCAGGGTTCTTTGAACTTCTCCCAACAATCAGTGCTAATGAATTGCTACAGTCTGTTTGGGCACTTATGCAGAATTATATCTTTTTCTGTACCACATTTATCCATGTGTTTTTATCCAGAAATAGTTTTTTAAACAATGAGTATGTGTTAGTTGTTTGAGCCCCTGAGGTATGATGTGAAATACAGCTTTGTTTCTTGCAGGTGTATTTCCCACTTGGACTGTAAAACTTATAAAGGGTTTGCTTCCATATGCCTCAGGACAGTTAGCAATAAGATTCACTTATTGCTTGTGCTCAATGCTTTATCTTATTTTGTTTCTTAATTTTTGCATTGTTAACTTAAATAAACAGGAAGCCATTGGCCTAAGGCTGTCTCCCTGCTTTGAGTTCCTTTGTAAGGATCTGCTGGAGTGTAACAGATTGTAATAGAGAATCAGATCCCTGTCAGTCACCAGTAGATGAGCTTTAACCAATTACAGACTACCACTCCATAAAACCATAACCAAGTACAGCAAACTTCTGACTACAACCACCAACGCTCTTGCTTACTTTACTTCTGTTTCCAGAAAATATTAATGGCTTACATAGCAGAGTGGAGCTCTCTCAGTCTCTCCTGGTTGTAATGCTGCCTGATCCACAAATTATTCACTGCTCTGATAAACACTGCTAATTTGTCTAAAATTTTTCTTTTGAGAATACTAATATGTTCTAGCTCTCAAAATCATTGCAGGATGTTCTATATCCCTAGAGAAGCACCACAGATGTTAAACTATACACATGTTTATATTTACTTCCATAATTTTTGGATCCTTAGGAGAGGATTAAAAAAGCTCAGTGACAACTGACCCGATTGACTAGCTGAGAGCAATGAGTTAAAGTGATAGAATTTTAGGTTTTTCAAATACCTGGAATTTTTTTTTTCTTCTTAATTTTTTATTTTATACTGTTTCAATTTTACTAAAGTTCTATTTTATAACTATTCATAGAAAATTAAACATTAATGAAAAGGTTTGTTTTTCTGTAAAGAGAAATCATCTGGCTCAAGTTTTAATTATTCCAAGTTAGAGAGAGTTAATTAGAAGACATGGGGCTTGTTTTTTAGAGATTCTATATACTAATGACAGTTATGGAGAATTTGTAGAATTATGAGAGAAAGAAATCTTGTGGAAAGATGAAATTCCTAGGACATTTTCTGGTAGGAAAAAAAAGCAAAACAAAACAAACAAAGCTGAAAGAGCAGAAATCTCTGCTGTATTTTCTCCAAAGAAAAATTATGTATTGTTCCTTGTTATCAATGAAGTCAAAACTCATTACTAATTAAGTTCTATTCCTCCATAAAATCAAACTCAGCTTCATTGTTATCTATTTCAAAAGACCCTCTAAGCTTACATTAGCAGTCATTTTAAAGTGATAGTGAATATTTGGGCTAGTCCATGGACTTGGTAGTTAAGATGTCTTAATACCATATGGCTAACTTGAAAACCCATATTTGGCTGCTTGAAAAAATACGCTTAATGTGCTCACTTCGTCAGTACATAGACTAAAATTAAAAAATACACTGGGAGTGTGTGTGCCTGTCTAAAATCCTGAACTGAGGGAAAAATGGAGAAGAGATTGTGATGTAACCATGATCCATGAGGGGAGGAAGGATGCTTTTTGCTTTTTCTATTTCAATCTTTGTCTCTTGCCAACCAATGTATGAAAAAGGTAAATTAAAAAAAAAAAGGAATAGTGAATATTTCAAATAGAAAGATGTGATATGATCTTTAATGTCCACATTTTATATAATGACTATTATATAACATTTCTTCTAGCTGTTCACTCATTTATGACTTTTTCATTGAATAAGTTCTGTATGGTAAAAGGTAATGTTAATTAGAGACTAATTAGCCTCTTCACATTTTTCCATTTAATATGATATAACTGGAAATCAAGATGTTCTTTCAGGATGAGTAAATCCACAAACTGATATGACACAAAGCCTGATGATTCAATGACATTTTTACTGTGGATATTAATATTGCATTTTAGTACTACTCACTCTCTTTTTCTGGTCCTTGTCCCTTTCTCCACTTCTAATTATAGTTAGCATTTGCTTTCATAATACGTGGCATATGCTTCATGAAAAAAATGAAGAGTGTGTTTACTTCAACATAAAGATGTAGAAGAAAGATTAAAAAGAATAACAGCCAATACTGTACCCCACAAACATATGCAAGGATTATCTGTAAATCAAGAATCAGAATTTCAAAATTCTAAGATTAATGTCAGCAGTACTAGCAAATCTGGAGGAAAAGGGAGTGGATGGGAACTTTCTCTATGGATCACGTAGCACATTGTTGTAAAGGATCATCGATGTAGATGCTGGGGAATCACTTATTTTCCTTTAGAAAGATATTTTGTTTTGCCTCATTTTGCTTACATTCTCAACAACCTTCTAAAGAATTCCATAAACAAACCAACAAACAAAAAAACAATACATTAAAAATTTCACATTTGCAAAAAGTTTGCCTACACTTATATTTTTTTTGCTTTATAATTTTCTTTGGTAATTTTTAGGGACAATTTACCCTCACCTTGTTTTTCTTTCTCTCATCCTTAACTGTGTCAGCAGTGGAAGTATGTTTTGAGATATATATATATATATATGTGTGTGTGTGTGTGTGTGTGTGTGTATGTACATAGCATATGTGTGTGTTTATGTGCGTTTGTATGTGTGTGTATGTGTGTGTATATATATATACATACCGTGTGTGTGTGCGTGTATATATATATATATACATACAATATGTGTGTGTGTGTAAACTATGAGTAAAGATGCATCAATTAGATAATTATTTTTATTTTCAAGTTTATATTATGTTACTTTGTATTTATTTTATGTGGTATGCTTTATCTTTTGTTCTTTACATTTTTTTTACTATAGGGTGCGTATGTTTATCAGTAGGAGATAGAAAGAGACAGTGAGAAGGAGAGTGAGAAATCACCCTCCAGGGAGGATGTCTACACTGTAATCCTTTCTCCTCCCTTCTCCTCCTGGAATTTCGGGCATCACTCACACTTGCCTGAAGTGATTTTCAAGCTTCCAGGTCTGGACTCCAACTGCTCTTGGCCATATGGAAATCCAGTACCTTAACCATTATGCCACTTGCTGGCCCTAGTAATGCTTTATCTGTTAATAAAATTTTTGGATGATATTTAGATGAAGTTATGAATATATACTTAAAAAACAGATTTTATTCATTCTGTATACTCTTGATCAACTTTCTGTTACTTCAACAGACATGTTGGATACTTTAAGGACCTTTGCTGTCAGTAATCTCTCTTAACAAGAAAATAGCTGAACAAACTCAAAAAAATGAAGAAAGAAAGAAAAAAAAAACTTCTTTATTTTTAAAAATTTATGTATTTATTTGCTTTTGAGAGTTTTTTTGCTATGGGGCACGAGTGCTCTCCAGAAAGACAGAGAGACACAAAGCGAAAAATCACCCCTGCCTCGGGGGACAGTCATGCCACAATCCCTTGTCCTCCATTTTCCTCTCAGGATCTTGGGCATGAACACACACCCGCTTGGTGTGAGTTTAAGCCACCAGGTCTGGACTCAAATCAAAGTCGACTACATGGGACTCCAGCAACACAGCCATTACACCAACTGCTTGTCCCAAGAAGAAACCTTGTTAAATCTGTCAGAGAAGTGGAATCCCAAGGCAAACTATTATCACCAAAATTACAAAGGCAGTCAGCTAAATACAGAGAATCACAAGTTAGGACAGAATCCCACAAGCAGAACTCTTTATGACAATTCATGCCCAAGTAAGGAAATCTGAACTGTAGTTCATGAATAGCTACAGGCTCAAGATGAGCAAATATGACACCTAAGAAATACTCAGAATCTGGTCATTGGCGGCCCTGTGGGTTTTTTGATTTTGTTTTGTTTTGTTTTTGTTTGTTTGTTTGTTTTTAAGTTTTTCCTCAGGAGGTCTACCAGTTCCTCACAGCAAATATATAAGGAAATAAAACAAAGCAAGCTTCTGCTAAGGAAAGGGAGAGAAACCATTTTGAAATATACCAGGGCATTCTGTTCCTTTTGGCAAAACTTGTCATAAGAAAGAGTTATTTTACCAGAGCCTAATCTACTGGATTTTTAGTAGAGACTAATCTAAACAAGGATGGGAAATAACCAAACTCAAGCTGACTTTAGCCTTCTACATGGGAAAAGAGAGAGTCATAACCCCTTTTGCTCTAGGCATCGTGTTTTACCTAAGACACACAAAGAAAGTCCATAGTTTAGGATCATAGGATCACCAGAATACAGAGGCTTCATCCTATATACTCTTCCCTTCTTCCATTCCTGACCTTACCAACACCCACAAGCCTATTTATTGGAGTTTCATCTGCTCAGTACATCATGTTCAGATTTAAATAAAAAATTACAAGGCATACTAAGAAACATAAAAGTCAGTTTGAAAAGACTGAACAAGCTTCAGAACCAGAGTCAGATATGCTAGGGATATTGAAATTCTCAGGCCAGTAATTGAGCATTCATGAGAAAAGCTGACAACATACCAAAACAAACTATCAAACAAAAAAAACACCGGTAATAAAAGTAGAGAGATAGAAATTCTAAGAACAGAAAAAAGTAATACTAGTGATGAAAACAATGCACCAGAAATTAAGAATGCCTTTAATGATATAATTTATAAAATGGACATAGCCAAAGGAAGAATCTCTGAGTTAAGGACATGACAATAGAAAGTTCCTAAACTGAAAATCAGAGAAAAAAGATGAAGAAAAAAATTTAAAAATAGGACAAGATATCCAAGAACTGTGGGACAACTACTGATAGTGTAACAAAAAGTAAGTAAGAAAAATAGGAAACAATATTTAAACAATAATGATAGATAATTTTCCCAAATTAATGTGAAACTATGGTTCCAAGAAGCTAAAAAGCTATCAAGTAGAATAAATGCCAAAAAACTATACCTAAGCATAGCTTAATAAAACTTCAGAATATAAAATACAAAGCATTGAAAGAAACCTAAGGTAAAGAAGTTACCTGTAGAGAAGCAAAAGAATTGTATTCAATCTCTCCTCATAAACCACACAAGAAAAGAATGTTGTGATGTTGTGAAATATTTAAAGCACTGAGGGAAAAAAAATCACCACCTTAGAATATTGTATCCTATGAAAATATCTTTCAAAAGGGAGAGAGATATAAAAGATATTCTCATATAAACAAAAACTGAGAGAATTTGTTGCAAAATAACATGTCATTCAAGAAATGCTAAAGAAAATTCTTCGGGTCCTTTGCCTATTTTAAAATAAAGTTATTCATACTTTTGCTAGTGAGTAACATGGATTCTCTATATATTTTCAATATAAACCTCATCTCAAATATGTAATTTGTAAATATTTTATCCCACTCTGTAGACTATCTTTTCATCCTGTTGATACTTTACAAAGTCTTTTTCAGTTTTATAGAATTCTACTTGTCTATTTTTGCCTTTGGGGATCACATTCAAATCATGGTTGTTAAAACAAATTTCAAGTATTTTTTCTTGTATTAGTTTTATAATTTCAGGTCTTAAGTATTTAATCTGTGTAAATTTTGTATATTTTGTGAGAAAAAGGCTCCAATTTTAAGGGTGTTGAGTTTTGTCAACAACATTTTTAGAAAGATGACCTGTTTCCCATTTGTGTGTTCTGGTCACAGAACACATATGATGGTTTTCAATCTGATAACTGAGACTACTGAGGAACTACATGGCAGTTAAAGTATGCACTTTGGATATGCTAAACAAATTGCTGATTCAGGTCTAAGGCAGAATGGAGAAGGAAGGCATGAAATTTCATCATGCCACTCAAAATAGTACTCAATTTAAAAGTTTTTAAAAACTTTTAAAAAAAGTTTTTTTTTAAAAAAGTTCTTTATATTTCTGTATTTTCCCATTTAATATTTTCAATCTGAAGCTGACCATTTGAAACTAAAACCATAGAAAGCAAAATCATGCATAAGGGTTCACTACTGCATACAAAAGAGAATTGAGCTAAGGGGAGATTAAGAGTTTTGCCAGAAAATCAGCCAAAATAGGAAATGTATTCTACTAAAGGCAGTGGGGCTCCAGAGACTGAAGAAAAACAGTGATTTTACAAATAGAAATGTGACTTGTATGAAAGGTAAGACAGAATAAAATACATTATATTATGAAATGAATTAGTATTTTAGTTAAAATCTTTGACAATTTGTAGAATAACTGTAAGGAGAGGGATACATGCTCCTGAACCATAACAGGTCCTAGTTGAAACTAGTTTTTGTAACTGCTCAGATCAAAGTAACTGGGTATGTTTAACAGTAATTATTATCATGACATGGTTGGTCTTTTCAGGATTTAGTTGTCTGTTATCATATACACACAAACACTTGGACATACATGTATGCATTCATGCATACATATGTAAGATGGCATTCCATTATTTGGTTTGGTATGTCCTGATATGTACATGTTCATAAGCACATTACATTTTTCACATTTACATATTTTTGGAGAATATTTTTATATCTAAAAATTTAATAACAATCTAAAAATTTACATTGTGTTTCTTTCCAAAAAAGAAAAATACTGATAAATCAGTACCACAAGATACAGTAAAAAAGGCGGCTTTCATTAGACATTTTGTATTTCAAGGATCATAAGCAGGGAAAAATTCCCAATAATGAAAAATTCTTTCTACATTCAAAAAATTTTGTGTACTTCCTACTTTGAAACTTCATCAGGACAGATGAACATCTGCTAGGATTTAATAGTTCATTCTGCCACACTTTTCCTTTTAGTTGCAAATTTCTGCTGTTCACTTCAAGCATAGTTTTGAAACTTGGTGTTTTTACTTTTAAATGAAGATTCTTCCTACTCTTTTTGATATGGTGATGTTTTAGGATATCATACCTTTTATTCAAACTATAGTGAATATTTCCTCCCTACTTTCCTTTTGCTATTTTTTTATTCCCCCAAAGCCTTTTCCTTGAAATGTAATACATTGCTTTGTACTCCTTCATAAGGCTATGGAATTTAAAATCTTTTGTACCTATGATCTCATTTCTTTGATTTTTTCCCCCACTTTCAAGTAATTCCAGTATGGTTGTGAAACATGCATTTAGAATAATGTCTTCTTGATGAATTCTCTGGTTTAGACATTGTAATTGACCTCTCTGCAACCAAGAAATCTTTTTGTTCTATTTTTAGCTAAATTTGTCACCCACCAGCTGTCTAGGTAGTTAAAATTTCCCTGGAGAATACTGATTAGCAGTGTTAGTATTTTATATCAAGTAAAAAATCTCATAGCATGGAAACATGTGTGTGCACTGTGACTCTACCTTCTAACATGGATTAACATATGATCTTGGGAACCAGCAGTTAGTGTAATGGCTATGTTGCTGGACTCCCACGTAGTCAACCGCGGTTCGCGTCCCAGACCCGGTGGCTTAAAACTCACGCCGGGCGCGTGTGCGTGTGTGCCCAATATCCCAAGAGGAGAATGGAGGAGAAGGGATTGCGGCATGATCATCCCCCCTGGGGGGTGATTTCTCGCTTTCTGTCTCTATGTCTCTCTCTGTCTGTCTGGCGAGCGCATGCGCCCTATAGTGAAAACCTCTCCAAAAAAAAAAATTGGGCTAAAACATATGATCTCTTCACTTATCAAATTGAATCATGATGAATATTTCTGAATAATAGTAGATAAGCAGCATAATGATTTTATGGATTATATCAATATTTTTACATGATTTGTGGGAAATTTTTCCTTTTAAATATAGAAAATATACACGAAAAATTACTGAGAGCAGAGTGAAATAAAATCAATATGTAATATAAAGACTACATTTAAAATGAAATGTAAAGAAAAAATGAAGTAATTGTAGTTTTGAAATAAGGCACTTATAAAGAAAAATAATTTTAATTCTTAAAAATAATCAAATGCTTTTGTTTCATTATATGACTAAATGTTCATATAAGCAAATATTAGAAAGAAAAGTCTTGGGAACAGCAGATGATGTAATGGTTATATCACTGGACTCCCATGTAGTTGACTGTGGTCTGAGTCCTGGATCCAGCGGCTTAAAACTCATGCCAGGTGCATGTGCATGCATGCCCAAAATCCCAAAAGGAGAATGGAAGAGAAGGGATTGTGGTATGTCTGTCTTCTCTGGCGGGGGGAGGGTGTGATTTCTCACCTTCTGTCTCTATCTGTCTCTCTGGCAAGCACAAGTGCCCTATAGCAAAAATCTCTCTTGAAAAAAAGAAAAGTCTTGAAAACATGATATTGTAATCACTTTATTGGTGCTAAATTTCATAAAATAAAATAATTACAAAGGTTAAAAAAAAATGAAAAGCAAGCTGTTAGGCCCAAGACTTGAAACACAGTTGACCATGTGGGAGTCCGGCACCCTCAACTACCACACCACCTGCCAGCTCCTGTATATGCTACTCTTAATTTATCTATTTAATTATTGGTGAATATTTAAGTTTTTCCAAGTTGGGGCTATTGGGGCTGTTGTGCATTTTGTTGATCAATATAAATATTGAATGCTTTTCTGTCAGGGGATAACTAGAAGTAGCCTTGTATGTGTTCGGCTTCAGTACACAGTGAACCAAGTTATACTCCCACCAGCAGCTCCTGGGAGCTCCAGCAGTGCCAAATCCTAGCCACACGTGGTACTATTTTAGTCTTAATTTTCTTTTTGGACATTTGTGGATACATGTTGGTACCTCATCGAGATTTGAATGTACGTTTCTCCAATTATTAATGAGATTTAATTCTTTTATCAAAAAATAATCTGCATAGTTTTTAACTGCTCTTCAACCACTAAAATTAATTGACCAAACATCTGTTAGCAGTTTGGTTTTGAAGTGGGGTGGAACTAAGGCCCAGGTACATATTATTTTAATGAACAATAATATGTGACATGAATCATAACCTTGTCAACAAAATAATGGTGAATTATAGCTCATTTGTGGAGGGAAGGCTGTAGACAAGCACATGGAGTAATTTGTAAAAGATTCCATTGAAGTTTATGTTTGAAAACAAAGAAAACCTGAAGGAAGCATATGGCTTTCAGGATATGAACGTGCTATAAACACTGAATCCTGGTTCTTAAGATCTGAGTAAGTGGAACATTTTATTGTTCTTTTGCTTTTATTTTCTCCCCTGCTTCTAGAAGAAATTTATCCCAAACTTAGTAGCTTAAAGCAATAGAATTTCATTTCCTTACAGTTCCGCAGGCCAGTAGTCTGATACAAGTTTCACCTGACTAAAATCAAGTTGTGACAGAACTATGCCTTGCTCAAGGCTTTATGGAAAATTCATCTACTTCTTTTTTGATGGTTGGCAGAATTCAGTTTCTTGTGGTTGTAGATATGAGGTCAGCGTTTTCTTGCTAGTTGTCAGGTGAGTACTGTTTCCAGCTTCTACTGGCAGCTTGCAATCATTGACTCTCGGCTCCCTTCCTCCACCTTTGAAGCCAGTAATGATAAGTCGAGATCATCTCATGCTTCAAATGTCTTTGCTTCTCCTACTTCCTCCCTTCTTTTTCTTCTATTCCTCTTCCTCTCCTTCTTGTCTCGCCTCTCTTACATAGCCAGAAATATTCACTGCTTTTAGAGCCTCATGCAATTAGACTGTATCAACCAATCTGTCTCAAGGGCCATCTCCTTACTCACATTTGCAAAGTCCGTTTTTACGTGCAAGGTAACACATCCATGGGTTCCAAGGATTAGAGCACGGACATCTTTGGGAGGGACATTATTCCACGGACCACAGCTTTTAGCATTGATTACTTTATCCAATATGTTTGTTTATAAATTTTGACAAAACAAAAGACCACGGGCTGAGCAACTTAAACAACAGAAAAGTATTTTGTGTCACAGTCCAAAACTGAGGTGTCAGCAAGTTTGGGTTCTTCTGAGGCCTCTCTCCTTGACATGCTGATGACAGCCATTTTTCTGTGACTTCACATAGTGTTTTGTCTGTGTGCACACATTCCTGGTGTCTTGGTATATCAAACTTGTTCTATTGTTTTTTCTTAGGAAACTACCAGGTAAATTGAATTAGGACCAATATGAATAGCCTCATTTTATTGAGTCATTAGGAAAGTCATGATCCATATCTGTATAGAAAAACAGAAAAATACATCATGACTTTCCCAGTGGCCTACTAACTTAGTCACCTCTTTACAGACCCTACCTCCAAATATGATATAGACATATTCCAAGCTGCTGAGGGTTAGGTCTTCATTTTATACATTTTGAGGGTGACGCAATACAACCTATACGAGTCAATCAATAATTCAGAATGATGAGATTCTAAAGCAGAAGCAAATAGGCGAAGTCACTTCCCTTGATAGAAAATTGAGGAAATTAGTAATCAGACAATTCAGTAGTTCATAGTTACCTAGGCAATCGGCTTCATATTGAGAACATCAATACATAATACCACATCTATAATTCAGACTTCCTTTTACTTTTATAATATGTTTCCCCTCTACACAGTCATATAATATAGGTGTATATACTACCTAATTTCAATAGTATAGCTTGATTAGGAAAAATGAGAAAATATAAGTAATGTATGCCTACATACCTTGATTTTTCAATTTTTTTTTTGAAAGGTTTTTTGCTACAGGGCTCATGCACTCACCAGACAGAGAGAGGCAGAGAGATGGAAAACGAGAAATCATCCCCTGGGGGAATGGCCAGGCTGCAATCGCTTCTCCTCCATTCTCCTCTCGGGATCTTGGGCACACACACACACGCGCCCAGCATGAGTTTTAAGCCACTTGAATTGCAGTCAACTACATGGGAGTCCAGTGACATAGCCATTACACTAACTGCTGGTCCCTGATTTCTCAATTTTTAACACTAGTTTTTTAGTTATCTATATATTTGAAAGGCTTATGTTTCTGACTGATATGCTCTTCTGAGTTTATCAGGAAGACTTAAGTTTCAAGATTTAAGGAAATACTGCCCCTTCACATTAAATATATACCAAATTAGTATTAACAAACTATAGTATACATATGTACCACCAGGCCTTAAACCTGTAATAATGAAATGACTTTGACTTTTAGCAATAGAGAGCAAATTGAGGCATCATATAAAAAAACTGGAAATTCCAAAATATGCTATCATAATCCAATTTTCTCTTTCCATAACTGAATATGACAGACTTGGTAACTTACAAAGAATGAAGGTTTATTCAGTTAATGCTTTCAAATATCCAATCTGAGGAATTGTATTTGGTGGGGGACTTCTTGCTGGTGGGGACACTGCAGAGTCTCAAGGGTGGAGGACAGCACATGATTAAGAACAAGAGTTTCTGAGTGTCTTTGTCCAGACCTCTGCTTGGTCTCACTCTCTTACTCCCTCTCTTTGTAAACTCACCAACCTGATGGTCTTTTCTCACACCAATCATCTCCTACAGGCTTCACCTCTTAGTATTACACTTATGTTAAGTTATTTAAAGTTTGCTTAATATATATACAAAGAGAGAGAGAGAGGCACCCTTGACAGGGTGACAGGGTCTCATCACGCCACAATTGCCTATAGCCTTTCAGGAAACCAGCATCATGTGTGCACCTGTCATGGTTAGGTTCTAACCAGGATACAACTCTTAGTCATCTACATGGCTCTAGCATTGCACAGCAGTACACTCCTGCCTAAGCCATCATGGCTGGACCTATATCCTCTTAATACTATCACGACAACAACAGAATATGAGCACATGGCTTTTGGGGAATATATTTGTACAGTACCATACACCATGAATTGAGGTTATTCAGGCTTCATACAGGAGGAACACATGGAAAACAAAACAGTTAGTTGAGTGGGTGGGGAAAATTGGGAAAACATTTTGTAGGGGATAACACAAGTTTGTACGTGAAAGGATAGAGATGGATGGGGAGTGAAGACAGTAGTGTGAGTTCAGTGAGTTCTGAATATGAGACAAAAGAACCAAAGTATTGGCAGTTCTAGAAACTGAATTTAAACAGTTCATTCTGCCCATAATCTAGAGTCTCAGGGGTAGGTTTAAACGGTAGACTGAAAGGGAACTATTAGAATATGGGTGTAGGAGTAGATATGAAACTGGAGATATAAGCAAGGTCTTCATGAGGGAATGACTACCTTCCTCGCCAAACTCATTGGGACTTCATTTTGAAAGAAAATGGGAGTTTTTGATAAGTTATAACTGGGTAAATTAAGTGATCATCTGTACATTATATAAAAAGAAGTCCAACTGATGGACGAAGCATGAAAAGAAATAGCATTTGAGATTATGAAACAAGGAAAAATCTGTAGCAATCATCCAAGATAACAGAAATTGAGCCTACTATACAAGGAAAGTCATACAGTTAGTAGAAAATGGAATTAAAGTATGTTTATTTTAATGCAAAATAATTGTGAAATCCATCCTAGTTTTTAAATAATACAAATTTTCCATGACTTTTAAGAAGATCCCTCCCTAATCTAGTTCTTTTGTTCAATCTTTAAATGATATACCTTCTTTAAGCCCAAGTTTTTAACTGGTTGTTTTTTAGCCATATTTTACTGAGGAAACCCAAACATCAAAGTTTAAATAACTATCTAACAAACATTAAATGCTAAAAGTATGATTTGAGCATCAGTAATCTGACTCTCAAGGTCAAGCTCTTAAATATTATTCAACCTGATGGGACCAGCAAATAGCATAATGACTATGTCACTGAACTTCCATGTAGTTGACAATCTGCATATTTAAGGAAGGTAAGACAATGAAATAAAAAAAAGTACAAAGAATTCAAGACATAGAATAATGTTTAAAAATCAGGGACATTATGTTATATAAGTTGATATCAAAATTAGAAAATTAATAACAAAAAATAATGGAATTAATTTAGTGTCCTTATTCGAATTCTACAAATTGGTTTTCCAAAAATGTTTTATAGAAAAAACAAAAAACAAACAAACAAAAAATCCTGATTCTGAATCCTTCATTGCACTTAGTTGTGTGTGTCTTCAATCTCTTTTCATTTGTACTATTTTCTTAGTCTAGTGTTTATGGTCTTGATACTTTTTAGTGTTCGGGCCATCTATTTCATAAGAAGATTTCAAATTCTGCTTTTTATTCCTGTAATTTTTTACAGTGTATTGTACATTTTGGGGAAGAAAATGATGCTTTGTCCTTCTTAGTATATAAAAACCTGAGAAATACATTATCTTCTGCTTTATTACATGGTAACATGTTACCTTTGATCATTTTAATTAAGTCTCCATTTAATTTGATTAAGGTTGTATCTGCCAGATTACTTCACTGTAAATTTCTGCTTCTTTTTTGTATTTAATACATAGACTGTGGAAAGATAATTTGCTTATGTAAATATTCTGCTTCTCATTAAACTTTCACCTACTAGTTTAAAGGGGGAAAAAAAAAGGCACACATGGAATAGATAAAATGACCAGATTGGATTTGGAAGTGAAGAATAAGAAGGGCACATAATTTTCGAGCTGAGGAAATCCAACTTTACAGAATCCTCCGGTCTCATTGGTAATCTTCATATTCCTCAACTGCAAGTGTTTTTATATTTACTTTTAATTTGAGTGTTTCTTTCTCCTTTCTATGCCTGGTTTCTAATTCCTCATGGATATGGCCAAGTTTTATTAGTTTTAATATATTGAACTCAAACCCCAACATTTGTCATGGTACTTTCCATATACTAAAGGCACAATAAGTCTTTAAATGAAAAATTAGCCTAAAGTATTTGATGATAAATTATTTCTCACTTACTAAAGTATTTACTTAGCAAAAAATAAAATGTAATAATTTTTATAATTAAATTTTGAGAAGAACAAGAATGTAGTAGTGGTTTAGGGGAATTAGATTCCAGTACAAAACAAGCAAAGGGTTGCTTTTTTCTCAGCTTTGCATTCTTTGTACATTAAACACATATACATGTAATATGGACTGGCTTTTTTCACTCACTGTGAAATGAATAAAAAGCTCCTGTCAATCAAAGTTTCCTTTATATAGTAAGATGAAAAAAATTCCTAAATAAATAATTATATATTTTCCTTAGAGGAAAAAAAAAAAGCATGTAAAATAAAGATGATTGTTCAATATAAACCTATCATGATAAGTGAGAAGACACAAATTATTCTCTGATAAAGTGATAATGTACATAGTGATATCTTTGACTGGACTAATACACAGTGTATTCATGCAGGAAAAATTCATTTACTAGGCTGCAAAGAAACACACTGATTGAATGTAAAAAATAAGAGAAAGAAAAAAAACAGTTTAATTTTATAAAGGAAGACCTTAAGAAAAATCGTTTTGTTGTATAAAGATCCATCAAATAATAAATGTTCCAAAACGTAAACTGAATTTGACATTTGTCAAAATGTAAATAGATGCTCCTAAAGACCTCTTCTGTGTGAGAACGTCATTCAGACATTTAAGAGTACATTTCGCATACAATTTATTCTGAAAAACTCATCAAGACATACCTCTACTTGAAAACAGATTTTCAACTACCATCTTGTTCCTATATGGACATAATGGGCAATTTATAACACCTGTTCTTTAAGTATTTTTATTTCCAGATGGTCTGTTCTAAGCTATACGATGCTGAACTTTGGATCTCAAATTGCACATATCTAAGTTTTAACTAAAATCACAACTCTTTTTTGAGGAAACAACAATAAATGTTCTCTTTCCACATGCACTCTGTGTCCTATGTCCCTGTAAAAATGAAATAGCCATCTGTGTGAAGGAAAAGGCAAGTGAAATTCCTAAATTTTCAGACCAGCATGTCAGTTATGTATCCATGTATTTCTTCTCTAAAACATAAGAGTCACCATTTCCTCTACAGAAAAAAATATCGACATATCAAGCTTGTGAAGAATTTAGCCATTATGTATTTGTAATCTATATTCTCTATATCTCTCTCACGCTTTCTTTCTCTCTTCTTTCATGTTGTTGGTGTTTTTTCTAGAGTCTATTCACTGGCCAGAGAGAGGGAGAGGAGAAGTTTGCCCCATGGGGAATGGTCACTCCACTGTCTCTTCTCCTTTCTCCCATTGAAATGGTTGACATGCATGCACACCCACCCAGTGTATTTCTCAAACTGTAGGGTCTAGGACCCAAACCCCAAGGTCACCAGTGTGGGATCTGGATGCCTTAACCACCAGGCCCCGGAGCTGGCCCTTGAGCTGTATTTTCTAATGCTTCCTTGGCATTACAATATTTTTTACATAAACTATTTTTAACACCATTTTGCTTTAAGCCTTTGAAATTCTAGCCCTTTACTAAGTTATATTACTAGAAAGCAATATACATACATTATTTATGTTAGTCTCCATAGAAACATACTGAATGTTAATATCACATTTTAAGCTTTTATAGACAAACAAGGAACAAGAATATTAGCCATATTTTGTCATACATTGTCAAATATAGCTCTTAGGAATGCCACATTGATCAAATTCTTCCAGAAATCATTTTTGTTGAAAAGGTATAACTTTCCTAATGTAATTGAGTAATCAAAGAAAACTTTGAAATACATATGTCTCATACTTCACTTCTTAGGATTTTTGAGGATAACTTTAATCATCTTATACTGTACAATTTACAAATCAATAATTTTTTTCTAATTCATTTTGAATATATATTTTAATAAAGCATTTTTGCCTTAAAATGTGAATTTCTAGTTATTATTATTATATTTGTATCAAGTAGGATAAACTTTGTATCAAGTAGGAAAAACTTTGTAGTTAGTTTTGGAAATACAATTATAAATTGATTTTATCGACAGTATGAAGTTGGAGGGGGAAGTGACTTAGCAGACAGTACTAGTTAGCTTCATGTACTGACTTGAGTACAAGTCATGGTGACTTCAGAATTTGTATGGCTAAGATATTGGAGGTTAAATGTGGTTGCATATAAATAAAGACAATAGAATGTAAGCACTAATCTACCAATTATTCCACTTTTCCAGCTGAGAACACAAGGTACAACAAAACAGATTTCAAAAATCTCACTTTGCGAGAACTCAGTATACCAGTAAAAGCTCAGTAAAAGGTGATTTAAGTTTAAAGCATAGGTTATACTCACGCTGGAAAAATTCATTTACTAGGCTGTAGAGAAACACACTGATTGAATGTAAAAAATAAGAGAAAGAAAAAAACAGTTTAAAAGTAACCCTTTGTCTTGTTTTGTACTGGAATCTAATTCCCCTAAACCACTACTACATTCTTGTTCTTCTCAAAATTTAATTATAAAAATTATTACATTTTATTTTTTGCTCGAACAGCCATGTGGGAGTGTCCAGCACCTTAACCTGCTGGTCCCCGAAATCTCTAGCAGTCTTTAAATGAGGGGGCCCACATTTACATTTTCCCCACAAATTATGCAGCCAATTCTAATCCCAAATATCAAAACATGAATAACTGGTACTCTCCTTACTTTTCCATTATTGGTTTTAGTTTTTAAATTAACATCAAATAAATAATAAGCTAATTTAACGTTTTCATACATTGAAATTAAAAATTCTAGAAGATTGTTACCTTTCAAATATTCATTAGTATTACATACATTTGATAATTTTTTTTTTTTAACTTCTTTGGTACCCACTCCAACCAAGCTCTTTTTTGCAAAGAACTAGGTTTCAGAATCTATTTGGACTTTGAAAAATTTACCTTGAGCAACAACAGGACTCATGTTCTAAGTATTTCCTGTTTTCATTATACTTTCTCAAACATCTCAAAGAAAGTAACTATTGTATTGTATATAGAGCAGAAAAGGGGAAATTGATTAATACTTTCTATTGTCTTCCTGTGTTATCTGTCTTCTGTCTGAAAGTTCTTAGCTAATTGTCAAAATCTTGTTCACTCTTCTGGTATTTATCTAATGAAGAGTCAGCAATTTCTTGGATTAGGAAAGCCAATTCTTTCACTCATTCATTCAATAATTTTCATTGGGTTAGTATACTCCGCCTAGCATTCTTCTAAGTGTTGGGAGCAGTAGTGAAGAAGCTACAAAATACTATCCTTGTGGGAGATTAAATACAAACACTCTTTCCTAACTTTTAGACAACTCTGGCAAATAACATCAGAACAATAGGAACAAAAATAACTCATTAGTAGCATTGACTCTTGCTTTCCCAAATACAATGAATGTATTCATTTTCCATGAACAAAAATTTGCGAATTCTATTTTACAGTTGAAAGCGAATTTTGATGTCACCAAATTCAAGATAGTATTTTAAGATAAAGTGTTACCTTGAAATTGATTTTATTTTCATGTAAATCTGCTCATTTATTTATGTTACAATATTTATTTTAAGCTTCCAAAGTCCAGGAAAAGTACTAAATGTCAGCTGAAATTGCAATTCAAAATAAACTTCTTGAGGATTATACCTATAGGTAAATGTGATATTTAGATGTAGTTAGTTTCTTTTGATACTTAATGAACTTTGAGTTTCCTAAGATATGTCTGTTGAA
Source organism: Tupaia tana (assembly GCA_026018925.1). NCBI lineage: Eukaryota > Metazoa > Chordata > Mammalia > Scandentia > Tupaiidae > Tupaia > Tupaia tana. Next base: position 160,307,563 of record JAKSZU010000001.1, read on the forward strand.
AACTCAATTCTCTTTTCTGAGTACTGTGTGAATTGTCTGTTTCTTTCATTTTTTTCTAATTTTTTTCTTCCTAGTTCTTTCTTCTGCTGAAAACTATAGATCTTGTTTTCAGAAATGTGTCCTCCTAGTCTCTTACTAATTCAGTTGTAAAATACAGCTCTTGTCATTAAATGCAGTACATTTTAAAACTTTGAAAACAACAAAAGGATTTTTCACTGAACAACTTACAAAAGAATATTAAATATATTCTTTTTATTCACTTAGAACTCTGTTCTTGATCAAGAATTTCTCTATACCAATTATTTTTGTCACCCTGCAAATTGAATCATTCTCTAAATCAACTTTCACCACAAAGTCTTCCTTTTGACAGTGATTGGTAAACCCTTATTTTCATTTTGCTGTTTCCTTCTCTTTTGGTGCTTTGTCCTGCTCAGAATTTTTATTTTGTTGTTGTTGGTTGTTACAGGGCACATGCGCTCACAGGAGAGAGAGTGTAAGTGATTAACTACCCTTCAAAGGGGATGGCCACACTATAGTCCTTGCCTCCAGTCTCATCTCAGGATTTGGGGAATGTACATACACATGCCCTGCATGTTTTTCAAGCTTCCAGGTCTGAAATTTCAACCTCACAGTTGGCTCGGTAAAATCCAGTTGCCTTAACCTCTGTAACACCTCTATTTACTTTTTTTTTCTTTTTTTTTTTTTTTTTTTTTTTTTTTTTTGAGAGGTTTTCGCTATAGGGTGCATGCGCTTTTCAGACAGACAGAGAGAGACAGAGAGACAGAAAGCGAGAAATCACCCCCCAGGGAGGATGGCCACGCTGCAATCCCTTCTCCTCCATTCTCCTCTTGGGATCTTGGGCACGCACGCACATGTGCCCGGTGTGAGTTTAAACCACCAGGTCCAGGACTTAAACCGCGGTCGACTACGTGGGAGTCCAGCGACATAGCCATTACGCTAACTGCTGGTCCCACACCTCTATTTACTTTTTATCAATATAATTTAGCTGAGTTTTATTTGTTTAATTATGAACAATCACTTAATCAAACCAGTTTTTAATGGAAGGGATAGCTTAGGAGATAATTTAATATAAATGGTTAAAAAAAACTTTTAGAAAGTGTTATGAGTAGTTGAATAACTTTATATAGTGCAGTATATGGAAAAATAAGGAGTTGCAGGGTGCTCTGGAATCTGGAGAGTCATTCTGAGAAAATTAGGATTAAATTCTCAGTTGAAGTGGCATTCAGAATGAAATCATGTGTTATTTCCAGATTGAGAAAAAGAAAGAGTTAAATAGAGGGAGAAGAAGATGAAAAAACAAATCTAAGGAGAATTTGGAGAAGTAGTCGGAATGAAGTTTGCCTGGAGATTGGAGTGTGGAGCACAAGGAGATGGGTGCTGAGAGAGAGGAGAGAACGGAGAGCAAGGATATTCCTGTAGGGATATTTACCACCATAGACTATGAAAGACTTTGACATTTTTCCTAAAAATAAAACTGTTGGAAGGATTTCAAATAAAGGAATTGCATAATCGGTTTTCTATTTCAGATGTTTTACCATGGTTACAATATAGAAAATTGGAGGGAAAAGTGTGAAAACTCAGAAACTAGATAGGAAGTATTGTGGTAATTTAGATGATGGATGATTGAGGTTTGAACTGGGGAAATAGCAAATGAAGAAACAGAAAGAGATATGTGAGTTCACTGGGAGCCAGTGTTAACAAATACTCACTGACAATTAGGGAAATTAGTTGAAATGCATTCTTGATATTAAAAACAAAGACTTTGTTGAAACTGACCATTAGTCATTTAAGAGTTTTTTATTGCCTGGCCTCTGATTTGATTTACATTCTGGAAATGACAAAAAATGAAAAACTTTTATAGTTTTAGATTTTATGACTTGATACAAAATAACCAATAAAAATAATAAGTTAAACATTATTTTTCATCAAATAAAACAAGTAATAGGACAAGGAACAGGTAGATTAGTTGGAAACCTAAGATTGTTTCCTTTATCTTCTTAAAGAATCACATACAGTCTCAAGTTTGGGAAGATCAGTTCCATTCCATATGGAGTTTTCTTTTTATTTTAAGAGGATTTTTCCTATAGGGAGTGTATGCTTACCAGAGACAGACACAGAAAGGAAGGAATCACCCTCTGGGAGGGTAGCCACCCCACAATCTCTTCTCTGTTCTCCTCTCAGGATCTTGGGCATGCTTGCACTCATAAACCAGGCATGAGTTTTTAGCCACTGGATCCAGGACATGAACTGTGGTAGACCACATAGGAGTCCAGTGACATAATCACTATGCCATCTCACAGGGTCCTTTTTTTCTTGGAGAGGTTTTTGCTATAGGGCGCGTGCGCTCGCCAGACAGACAGAGAGACACAGAGAGACAGAAAGCAGGAAATCCCTTCTCCTCCATTCTCCTCTCGGGATCTTGGGCATGTACGCACACGTGCCCGGCGTGAGTTTAAGCCACCGGGTCCGGGACTCGAACCCCGGCTGACTATGTGGGTGTCCAGCGACATAGCCATTACGCAAACTGCTGGTCCCTCACAGGATCCTTTTTAAAGCTTCCCTATGTGCTTTTAAAGCATATAGCCTGGAGCTTCTTAACTCTCAAAGTGTATGTAAATGAGCACAATATTCTTAAAATGTAGAATCCAATTTGGTAAATTTAGAGAGAGAGACATTTTTAATAAGTTTTAGTAAGAAATTCTTCATTTTAAATAAATTTCCTGTTGTTGCTGATAGTCCTGCTTTTTGACTACTTTGAGTAAGAAATATCTAGCTTGCACTTGAAAACAATTCTTAGTCAAACCAAGTTACTGCTAAGTCTAACATAGCAAAATGAGGCCCCACTGTTTCCACAACATAGATTAAATCAAAAGACTCCATCTTTATCTTTGTTATACACTTTATTGATCTTCTAATGAGAGAGCTGACTTAAGCTCAAATTCTCTCCAGAAAAAGAGGGCTAGATATGGTTACTTCTCCTTCTGTAAGACTCCTTACATTAATTTGAGATAATTGATTTTTTGGCACAATTCTCAATAACTCCAAGTAAATTAACTGACCAAAATAAGTATATTTAGTTAAGTTAAAAAGTGTCAATGCAATATGTCTGTATTTTCTTGTGTTTCTTTTTACAGTGTTTTATATTTTTACCATTAATAGAAATAAGGATGGTTTGGGACCAGCAGGTGGAGTAATGATTACATCTTCAGATTCCCACATAGTCGCCTGTGGTTCAAGTCCCAGTGGCTTAAAACTCATACCAGGCACATGTGTGTGCATGCCCAGAATTATTGTGGCATGGCCATCCCCCCTGGGGGGTTATTTCTCACTTTCTGTCTGCCTGACAAGCACATGCCCTATAGCAGAAATCTCTCTCTAAAAAAATGAAGAAGAAAGAACAGAAAAAGACAGAAATAAGGATAGTTTAGAATAGTATAACTTTACATTCAAAAGAGCTTATTCTATTTTCAATTTTTGTGATGTGTGTGTATGTGGTGTTTTGGACTGGGTTTTTCTCTGCTTCAATTCTTCTGTCTCAGCCTATTGAGTAGTTTGAACCACAGTTACATGCCACCACACCTGACTCTTTTAGACAGGGTCTTGTTGTCCACGTGGATTGCTATCATACTGCCTTAGCACCATGAGTAACTAAGACTACAGGTGCATCTTCTGATATCCAGGCATTTAGGGTAGGCCAGGAATTGAACCCAGGCTGTCCATGTTTCCTCAAACAGCAATACCTAGCATGTATTACCATAGCTGGGCCAAAGCTACTTCTATTGTTAAACTGAGTTAAAAATTTAGAATGAAGGTGAAACAGAATGTATAATTTTGATTAATGACTAACAAAATCACTAATGAATTTGAATAGTTTTAAGTTTGAATGTAACTCATTCAGAAAGCTTCAGTGATTTTTCAATTATGTTGTGTCTGGTATTCTTTTAAAAATAGAAAAAGAAACTACAAGGGAAATATGATTGCTTGTTTTCATTTCCAGAGGACATGTGCACTCACCACAGAAACAGAGAGGGAGGGAGAAAGTGACAGCCAGAAAGTACCCCCTAGTGGGCTGTGGTCATGCCACAATCTCTTCTTTTCCATTTCTCCATCATGTTGGGATTCTGGACACATCTATACATGCACCCAGAAGTTTTTCAAGCAGTCAGCACCAGGATTCAGCTCCTACTCAGTCATGTGGTATCTGAGCCCCTTAATCATTAGGCTATGGGGTTGGAGTTTTATGTGGCATAAAGCTCAGTTAGGAATTGTGAGAAAAACTCTAGTGGTTTCATACAATAAATATTTATGCAATTTGCTTGACTTTTTGTGCAGTTGTTTTACAGTTGAATACTAACTGATCAGTTTTACTCTTGACAGAAGAATGGGCCTCTTGTTTTGGGAAAGGTCACTTTCTTCAAGATAGCCAGCAGCATCAAGAGAGAGAGACATGTGGAACCATGGGAGGAAAGGGGACAACTGCCTAGGCGGTTTGATCTGCTGATTCAGCCACAGCAATCAATGAAGTGACAGATGCCACAGCCAGGTCTCCCTCACATCTCCTTACCATTGACAAACTTCATAAAGCATTTTTCTCTACTCATAGTCTATTCTATTTATGTATTTGATTCATACAATGGAATCAAAGGTACATGAATAATTTTGTTTTTCTAATTATTTGTCCATTAGCAATAAAGAGCCTAGAATTTTGCTACTATTAGAAAAATTGTTGATACAAATAATTTGTAATGGCTTTATTAAGTTAGAAAAATGACCATATGGTTATCTTATCTAGTGAAACTTAATTGGTTTAACAAAATTATTTTTAAGAACACACTATGATAGAAATAAAATCATAAAAAGTAAGTAAGAGTTGGGTTTCTTTTTTACTGTCTGTATTTTTAAGATTTTTCTTAAATTTCCTGCTGTTACTAAACAAATATTATCTGAAAATATGTTTCATTGATACATTTAATTTTAGGTAATCAATTTATAATATTAATTTAATAAGCAGGGGACTATTTTCTCAAATTAAGTAGTTAATACAATTTGCACAACTAAAATCCATTCAGGAGTCAACATTCTTTTTTACTATATTAACACACAAATCTCTAATGGCTAAATCCTCATATTTTATGAAATAAGTTTTTTTTTTCCTATTCTAATGACTGTGGGATAATCCAAGAATCATTACTATTTTGATGAGAAAAATTATTGGCCTTTTTCTTTTTATAGTAATGAGGCCCTGAACCTGTTACTCATCCCAAATATCTTTCTAATAATAACAATTAAAAAAAAAGATTGGGTGCTCACTTCAGCAGCACATATACTAAAATTCAAATAATACAGAAAGACTGACATAGCGTTTGCACAAAGATAACATACATGTTTCTGAAGCATTCATATTTTTATTTTTTTCTTTCTTTTTTTTTTTGAGAGAATTTTATTATAGGGTGTGTACACTCACCAGACTGATGAAACAGAGAGATAGAAAGCAGAGAATCACCCCCTGGGGGTAGGGCCGAGTTGCAATCCCTTCTCTTCTCATCTCTTCTTGGGACTTTGTGCATGCCTGTACACGTGCCTGGTATGAGTTTTAAGCTGCTGGGTCTGGGACTCAAACCACTATCAGCCATGGGGGAGTCCAATGTCGTAACTTTTATGCCAGCTGCTGGTCCCAATATTTTTATTATTTAATAAAAAATTAAAGCAGTTGTGTTCTCTTTTTACAATGAGTTGGACAATGCCTGGTTTTATTTATATGAATAAAATGATTAATATAATGCTGTATATATGAAAGCTCACAAAAATATAGTAATATAATTTTAAGAAATTTTCTTTGTGTGCAGACAAATCCTATTTTTTAAAATAATGTGTATTTATCTTTCTTTCATTTTAAACTTAGTTTGTATAAAAAAAGTACCTTCCATAAAGCATCTTCATAAATTCAAAAAATTATCCAGACTACTTATTATTCATTGCCCAGGTCTATGATATCATTGTTTAATTCTTTATTTTATTTTGGCTAAGAGGACTTGATACTAATATGGATATCTGAAGTAGTCGTAGCATTAATAACACTTGATTTTTAGAGTTAAATAAAAAGAAATTCAGATTTAGATAAGAGACTATTCAAAAAGACTATTGCTGTGGGGAGACTATTCTGAACTCAGGCACCTGTTTGTGTCTCAAAATCAAACAGAAAAAGTTTTATTTTTGTTTTTGGGAGAGGGAGAGGCAAACAAAGCTTTGCAAAATCATGTAAGAGAAAGTTAGACAAGCAAGGGTCATGAGTAAGAAAAAAGGTGCCATCTGACAGAAAATGCATTTAGTGTGTTCTAATATTAAACAAATATTATCAGAAAATATGTTTCATTGATACATTTAAATTTAGGTAATCAATTTATAATATTAATTTAATAAGCAAGGGACTATTTTCTCAAATAAAGTAGCTAACACTATTTGCACAACTAAAATCCATTCAGGAGTCAACATTCTCTTTTACTATATTAACATTCTTGGGGTAAGCTAGTCAGGTAGAAACTGGCTAGGCAGTTAGGCATTAGGAAAATCATAATGGAATGCTGTCAGAAAGGGGGTAACTTAAAGTCAGAGAGCTGAGTCCTGCTCTTTGAAAACTTACATTCCCTTTTTCCTTAACCCGTGTCTTCCAGGCCCAACTATGACAGACCGCCCCCCCCCCCCCCAGACCCCCTCCCCCCCCCCACACACACAGCTTACATGAAAGAGCAACTAGAGTCAAAGTCCAGGGCATGTTAATTTCTTAGCTCCAGAATCTAAGTCTGATGGAAAGCCAACCTGGGCCTGATCGATACTCTGAGATAAGCCCAAAATACACGAGAATAATATCAGAGAAAATTACTGGCACCAAGGGACCAAAAATTGCACCCATACCTTAAGCCTAAATAATTAAAATCTTTGTGGCTATTAATCAATATTTCCATGAAAAAAAAAAAATAAAGCCGTATAAAGCTTAAGGTCTTTGCCATATGAAGGGCTACTCGTTTGGGAACTCTCTTTTAAATTTAAAAATGGAGACAAGTTCTCTTCACAGAAGGAAAAGTCACCCTATTTAGTGTAGCAGCTCCAAAAGAAATATCTTGAAGTAGTGACTCAACGATTAACATAAAACAAAAGCTTTTTTTCTGGTGTCACCACATTCCACATTCCTTTTATTAGACAAAGAGTCTCCTGACTTCCATACCCACTGCAAAAACAGGAAAACTAACCAGACCCATCTAACATGTGGCCCCCACCATGAGTGGAATGCATGTGCAAGAAGCCGGAATAAAGCCCCTCTGACCAAAATAAAAACCTCTCATCTCAGTTCCTCTTTAGCAACCCATTCATTTCCCGCTCTCTGCTTGGGTGCTCTGTTCTTCCTTACCTCTCTTAATAAACTCTACTTGCCTACCTTCATCTGTGTCTAATTCCTTGTGAGCTGTGGACAAGAACCCATGTACCTGACCACCCCTGCACTCCTGTGTCTCTGTGTTACTAATAAGGAGGCAGAGTCTACATCTTAATACTTGTTCAGGAGTGGGAAGAAACCAAAGTTCAGGGCCTTGAGGGAAATAAAGAAGCCTGACTAAAGTTTGGTCAGAACAAAGCAGACAATAAGAAATGAGCCAACATGAACACTTGGTCAGAATGACAATAGTATACACTCGTGTGTGTGTGTGTGTGTGTATGTGTGTATATGACAAGTGCTTCGATCAGTGGCTCAGTGTTTCACTTTGCCATAGCTAACTCAATGTGGGTGGTCTGTAGTTGTGGTATCACAGAAAAATACTTTTGGGTCTTTGTCCCCAGTTTACGGCACACTATTCCCCAAACCATTTGACTTTCATGAATGATAAAAGTGATAGGTTTCTTTGTTTGTTGTGTAATGAGACAACTTTTGGTGGAGGCTGGTCACCAGAAAGACTGAGACTTATAACCAAATGTGGAACTGTCAACCCAATTCCTAACTTCTAAGAGATGGAGACGATCTGGATATTGGGTTATTCACCAATGGTCAGGGTGAATAACTTTCTAAATCACAGGGTTTGGAAAGTTTCTGGGTTGGGAATACATTGAGGTGCTGAGAGTGTTGTGCACCCAGCTCCATGCTCACCTCCCCATTCCTTTCTCCTTTGCATCTCTTCTTTTGGCTCTACCTATGGTGTATCCTTTTTAATAAACCAGAAAATGCGAATAAAGTGTTTTCCTAAGTTTCGTGTACTATTCTTGTAAATACCTGAGGAAGGGGTCATGGGAATCTCTAATTTATAGTCATTCCCTCAGAAGTAAAGGTAACACCAGATCTGCAACTGGAATACGCTGTAGAACCAGCCAGGTAGGAATGGACCCTTTTCACATGTGAAAACTGACCCTATAGTCAGGTGGATAGTGAAGGATATGAATTAAAAGTGAAAACTGACCCTAAAGCCAGGTTCGTAGTGAAAGAAATTAATTAAATTGTCGGACATCTAGCTGGTGTAAGAGAATCAGAAGACTAGAGAATTGGTTGGTGCAGGAGAAAAATCAATAGCATAAGATCAACAACTCAGTCTGTATTAAAGTTAGAACGGGTAGTTCTTTTTTCCTATGCTCAAGTTTCATTATTAATCCGGCCCATTGCATGAGTCCTATTGATCATAAGAGACATTAAATGAAGGAAGGTTGTTTAAAATTGTTACAAGCTATTCTCCCGGGGAGAAAAAGAACTTTGAGCACATACTCTACTGATGATGGGCTAGGAGTTTTAAATTTGTATATGAAGGACAGCATATTATTTTCATCTTTCAAGTACTTGGAGACTATTATCATATCTTTAGACAACTGATGCTTAACTAAACAATACATTTTCAGTCCCTACAATCTTTCTTCATAACTCAGTGAGTTGATTCCATTAATCATCCCACTCTTCTCAGAATTCTTTCTAAATCCCTGCGTGCATCCAGTATTAACGTAAATAAAGCAGAAAGAAATAAATCTAATGTCACTAGAGTCACAAGCTCCAAGTAATAGATTAATTCTTACTCTTGACTCAGGCTGCTATAGCAAACCTATCAGCAATGATTAGGAGGTCCTGGGTTTCCCATTGCTGCCCAGCTCAACTCTTAGTAGGGGTGGATGTGAAGAGTGCCCTTTCACGTGAACTCAGCTCCAGCCTAAGGAGCCTCCAATTCTCACCCTCCAATGACATAAGACAGAAGTCATTGTCTCAGATGATAACTCCATATAAAGATAACCTTATGTCAGTACCTCATGATCTCCTATAACCTTTTTGTTTTTGTGCAGCCAAACTTTCCTTCCCAGTCTACTTAAGTGATTGCATTTTCTCCCTTTATTTAATCACAGGATGTAGACTTTAATCCTTTCTCATAATTCTTTTTTTTTTTTTTTTTTTTAAAGGTTTTTGCTATAGGGCATGTGCGCTCACCAGAAACACAGAGAGACAGACAGAAAGCGAGAAATCACCCAACGGGGGTGATGGCCGCACTGCAATCCCTTCTCCTCCATTCTCCTCTTGTGATCTTGGGCACGCACACACATATACACGGTGTGAGTTTAAGACACCAGGTCTTGGACTTGAACTGCAGTTGACTACATGGGAGTCCAGTGACACAGCCATTATGCCAACTGCTGGTTCCCCATTCTTATAATTTTATGGTTAGAGCTCAAATCCCTATATTTGTGCTTTTATTCTTTAATATTAAGATTATTCTGGGACCAGCAAATGGCATTATGGTTATGTTGCTGGACTACCACATAGTCAACAGTGGCTTAAACTCACACCAGACATGTGTGCGTGTGTGCCCAAAATCTCAAGAGGAGAATGCAGATGAAGGGATTGCGGCATGGCCATCCCTCCTGAGGATGATTTCTCACTTTTTGTCCCTCTGTCTCTCTCTCTGGTGAGCACAGATACCCTATACCAAAAGTCTTTCTAAAAAAAAAAAAAAATGATTATTCACAAAACAAATACTGATAATCTGTGTACTTATTAAGTACCAAGTACTTATAGTACAGATATATATATATATATATATATATATATATATATATATATATACACACATACCAGTACTATATTTTATTTTTATTTAGTACTCATAACATAAAGATGGTGTAACTATTTTCCCACTATTGCTGAATAAGTTAAGCAAAGTAATAATGGAGATTATTAACTATTATATAATAAATTTTCAACAGGAACAAAGGCTATACTAACTCTCTTTATTCTCCCAGAGGACCCTGGAGATGGAAGTATGTGGCCCAAATTCCAGTGTGTTGATCTACAGCACTGACTTGAATTACTTGTAGACAGTGACACTCCACAGTCTCTTTTTTGGCCAAACTGTAATCTTATAACATTCTATGTCTGTTGAGTTTATGTTTTCCTACTTTTCCAGTATACAGAGCAGACGTTCTAAAGGTGGGCTCCACATATCTCTTTGGGTTCAAGAATTGGTTTCAGGGAACACAAGTATATCCCAAAATCTATATAAAATTAACAAAAGCACTATATGTGTGTAGGAAAATATGCACTTACCCAGGGCAGTGTACTTACTAGACTGATATACTATCTTTATAGCTGTTCAAGGAGTTGTCACATTGTCGAGCGTCTTCTCTCATACTGAAAGCTGTTTGATTCTAAAGGTAGATTCCATGAGTCCGTTCATAAACAGCTTCAGTTGCTCTTCACATGTGGGAAAAAGTCAATAGCTTTATTTGGTAGTGCCACGCAGGCAGCAGAGTGAAATGTAGGAAGAGTTCATATCTATTCTTTATCCTACTATTTCTCACTTATCTATCATCCTCTGGCTCATCATCTGAAATGATTTATTTGAGGCATATTGTGTTTATTTCTGAAAATACAATTTTTCTTTTTAATGTTTACGTTCATTTATATATTAATAACTAAAGTAATTGTAATTGTTCTTCAGTTTTTAGTGTAAAAATTTAACGAAGTATCTCACTTGATAAATGCTGCACATTTTTTCTTGCATTATTTATGTTAAGCTACTTCTTTAATCAAACCTTGAAAACATCCTTTCTGGAATATACTTCATATGCTATAAATTTTCCCATTTGTAGTGTACAACTCAATGATTTTTAGTGTGGTTAGAGTTGTGCAGTTATAACCACAATTTAAATTTAGAAATTTTCGTCATCCCCAAAAGTAACCATTTTTATCCATATTGCAACATGGACCAGTAATACAATGTTATTACTAAAATATGTATAATGTGTATATGTTATTTATAGATGTTTACATCACATGTGTATATATGATACATAAGCATCATGTACACATGTATATTATATATGCATTTATGTATATTTTGACTACATATAGTCAAAATTGCTTACCCATTCATCAGTTTATAATGGATATTTATTGTTTCCACTCTATTAATATTATGAATATTGCTATAAATAATTTAAACAAGTTTTATTGGGCCATGTTTTTATTTTTCTTGAGTTTATACCTAGGAGCAGAATGTCTAAGTCATATAGGAACTCTACATTTAACATTTAAAGAGTGGAAAAACAGGCCCAACCTTTGTGACAGTCACAAAGTAGTGTATTGGACACTGGAGCCAGAGCCCACATTTCCATCACAGTTTGAGTAACAGCCTGGTTTTCCTTAAGACGCTCTGGAAATGTTGGTGCACTTAGATCCTGGTGGGCTGGAGGACTGGAGGAAGGGGATATAACATGAGCTGCATAGAGAATGTTTCTCTCTCTATTTCTCTCTCTTCCGCATGCACACATAAGTTCTACCATGATTTTAACTTTGTTTTTTTTTTTTCCTAATCAACAAACCATTTTTCACAGAGGCAGCACTGTTTTCCATTCTCACTAGCTAGGAATGAAGGACCAATTTCTTTATATCTTTCCCAACACTCATTGCTATCCGTATTTTTAATCATTATCATCCTAGGGGGTGTGGAATGAGATCTCATTATGATTTTTATTTGCATTTCTTTGATGGATAATTATATTAAACATTATTTTTATGTGACTTTTGACTATGTGTATATCTTCCTTAAAGAGATGTCTATTCAAATGCATGACCCATAGTGTAGTTGGATTGTTTATTTCTTTATTGTTATATTATAGAAATTTTTATGTATTCTGGATATAAGTATCTTATAAAATATAAAAATGAAATGTACTCCCATGTGATAGCTTACTTTTCAATTTCTTGGTGGTGTTAGTTGCAACATAAAATTTAAATTTTATTGACCTTTAATATTTTGGCTTCCTAGGACAGCCATAACAAAAGTACCACAGATAGGGTGGATTAAACAACCAATATTTATTTGGTCACAGTTTAAAAGTATAGAAGTCTGAGATCAATACAGATAATAAATTATTACAAGTTATTTTCATGTTGGATGCTTTATTGTTGATCCTATCTTCTAAAAATTCTACACATTTCTGGAAGGTTATTTTCTCTTTATTTTAAGAGAAATAAGCATATATAGATTTTTTTTCTGAAGACAGTAGTGATTGTGAATAAGAAGTATAGACTAGAAAAGGTGATATAAATCTTCATAATGGAAAAAAAATTTCCAAAGAACACAGATCAAGTAGAAAACATGGATGGATTAAGTTTAAAAAAGGCAAATTGCTTAACATTTTGACAGTCTAGAGTTTACCTCAGATGACAAGGATGTAAAAATATGTATTTTTCTCAAAAATTAAGATTTCTCCCCACCATTGATATAAAAATTATCTTTGATAAAGAAAATTGCTTTCGATCACTGTTTCGATTTCATGTAGTAGAAATCAACTATTTGAATTAATATGCATGCCTTACACTTTTATTTAAAAATATTCATGTTGGAAAATCATTTATAAACAAATTATCTTTGAAAGTGGTGCATATCATTCACTAAAACCTGATTTTTTTTTGATGATTTAAAGAGAAAAAATAACAAATAATCTTTAAACAATTTTTGGTGTACTTTTATGGACTATCAACATAAAATTGTGTTACGGTTTTCCTAAAATCTCAGTGGGAATCCCCACTCAGTCATTGCAATGATTAGATCTTAGTTTTATAGCATGTTGAAACGTTTTAAATCAGGACAGAGAAGGAGAAGAAAAGGCTCTTAGTTAAACAGATAACTTGTGTACAGCAAGGCATTCTTTTGTTTATGGGCTTCAGAGAGAATTCTTTGTACATTAAACAGGTCTACATTGTGAAGAACAAAGACTGGATTTCAAAGTCTTGCCTCTTTTGTGACAGAAGAAAAAGTATTTTTTTCCGCTCCTGGTGAATATTTCTGAGAAAGATTAATAGGTAGAGAAAAGATCATCTTCAGAAAAGATCAGAGCTTGAGTGGTAGCATTTGTGCTTCATGGCTTTATGTATCCCCTCAGTGACACTGAGACTTACAAGGAAAATGTTTTGACTTTTTTTTAAACCTTCAATTGCCTAAAATTAATTGACAAATATAGCCATATCTGACAGAGTGAACTCTGCAACACAGTGGGCATACACATTGTATTAATTCTACTTTGTGCAAATATCCCCATTTACTGTTAAGAATGTATTTTTTCCTTCCACTGAATCTTTTATTCTTCATTAAGTCATTTTTTTTTTTTATATCCCCATACACACATTTTCAAGAAGGACTTTAACTGTGGCATGGCCTCATCTCAACATGAATTCTCCCAGCCTCTACAATCAGACAGTCTTCCGTTTGACCACCCACTTCGTTTTCTTCACCTGTGAAGATTTTACATGTTCTATCCTAAATCATTTCATATTTCCACATTGTCTATTAAAATATCAAGCTTCTCCTGACAAATCTGTAGCAATGATGTTCTGTTTCCTGCTCTTTTATAATTACCAGCATGAATTACCTCATGCCTGACATTTGTCCCTATATAATATATGCCTGTCAAAATTGGGCTTTCAGCAATACATTCTTTCTGTAGAGTTCAACCTATTGTAAAGTATATTGCTTGCATTGCCATTGTATTTTACTGTATAAATAACATCCATACGTAATCAAGAATGGTGCTTGTGTGGATCAAGGACAATGTACAGGGCTTAGACCTTAGGTGAGAAAACAGTGTTGTGAATATGTTATAAAATCTGTATACACTTTTAATTCTAGAAAATGTGGTGGATGTCATATGTGGTACTAAAAATCATTCAATCACAGAACTGAAATTTTCTGATTGTTCATTGTGTAAAGTATTTAAAACTACAAATAATTTTATTATTTGTTAGAAAGTGGATAGCATCCTCACTGCTATAAAATAGACAAAAATAAACTAACTAGAAAGTCAAAAGAAACTATATATAGAAAATAATATGATCAAATTATGTTTACATTAGGACATATGATCTTAAGAGCAGGTAATAGGAGTAGCACAACCTCTTTTTTCCTTAAATTATTAAAATGTTTTTACAGGAAACATCATGTTTCCTAGTTTTCTTGGTAATGAGCAATTGTCACAGAAGAGCAAAATATTTAAAACATAAAAAAAGGAAAAAATCTAAAACAAAGTAGAATAATAAGGAAAATACAGAAAATGCTATGTTGAAGGACTCAGGAAAAGGTTGTTAAAAATATAAAATGGAGACTAAAAGAAGGAATAATTTGAAAGTCTGAAACTTACATGTCTAACAGGTTTACAAAATTTCTCATATGATAGCAGATTTGCAGACACTGTATATTTATTTAAGTCCCTAAGCTTTCATTTCTTTTCTGTTTAATTTCTAGAATGTATGTGCACTCATGAGAGAGAGAGAAAGAGAGCAAGAGTACCTCTTTCCTCAATAAGACATATGTCCAACATGTTTTTCAAATTACTGGGGCCAGGATTTTAACCTTGGCCAGCCATAAGGTATTCAGTCTCGTGGGGCAGGCCCTGTAAGTTTTCTCTCTGATGAATCTTTCCTTCCACAACAAATCTAGATTTAGAAGAATTAATGAGAAAAAAATAATTTTAGCAAAATCAGTTTAATGTTAAAAAGTATTTAACATTCAGTTGAGCCAATCATTTACATAGAATCTTGTGGTTGAAATCAGTGTATTCCATATAATAATTTAGTGAGGGTTCCTCCATTTTCCCTTTGCTCCTCTCACAAGTTTCATTACAGATGTGAGCAAGAAGCTTATATAATCTTGAGTAATTAGGGGAAAGGATAATCTCTCATTTTATCCCATCTATTCTAGACCATCAAAACCAAACAAATCCAATTTCAGTCAAGACCAACTATTCAAAAGGATTATTACAAAAGTGAAAAAGGACTATTGTGACAGGATTCAGTGCACTTGCAGTAGGGGAACTGGACTATTATAATATAGAAAACCTCCTAGCAGGACATCTCTGTGTCCAAAATCTTTAGCAGAGGAAGTAGAGAGAGTGGAGGGAGGAATGAACAAGGTTAGAATACTGGTGTGAGGTAGTTGTATAAAAGTGATAGGACAGTCAAACAGTGAATACTTTTCCCTGAGGTAGGTCAGCCAGATCTTAAGAGAGAATATTAAAGAGTTGTTCAACATCACACTGATCAAAACCTGGTGAAGTTTCAGAGGCCTGGGGAAGGAGAAAACCCCAACTATAGTTTGGTTCAGTTAGTGGGCATTTTGCCCAGATTAGTCAGTAAGGACAAAGAGTTCAGCTAATCATTCATGAAACAAAGAAAGAGAATTTAATAGAATCATCGTTTGGCCTTGTCACAGGCAAAAGCAGGTGTCATTCAAGAGTCTTACCTAAATCATATGATCAAGGATGGTTCTTTGCCATCAGCTATGTCAAGAAAATCTCAGATGAAATTTCTGGATTGTCACTGGTTTTTAGGAGCAGAAAGCTTTGGTAAAATTAAAAGCTGTCCAGATCAATTGGAACTTTCCAGGCAAGTGCTTCACTGCCTCCAGTTGGTGATCTTGCAGTCTCCATTCACGGCAAAATTGGTATTAGATGGCTCAGTCTCCCTTCCTCTCTAGCTGGTGCCATACCCGCACTTTGGCTCTGGGTCTAGATTGTGCTTTTCTGAGAACATTACCTCAGGCACAGAGAATTACGAGTAATGTCTGACCATCATCAACTCAGCATACATACCACGAAGTAATTCAAAGGTCCAGACCAGAGGAGCTGGGTGCCTTACTATGCTTATTTACTCTTTGAACTCACCAGAAACACAAAGGTTGGTGATGAACCTCCCTTAATAGCTACCTTTCTGTCTAAGGGTGAATTCTGGGTTTTGTGGCAGTGAACAGACCCTTAGCTTTCCTAGACTACAATATGCCTCAATTGTAATATCTATCTTAGGCTAGTGAGATAAGCAAGTAATGTATGATTGAATAAATGAAGAACTCATCCCCATTCTTTTCCAAAAATAGTACCTCATTATTTTTATGAAATATATATTTGGAAACACAGAGATTAAAACAAATTTGTGGGACCAGCAGTTAGCATAATGGCTATGTTGCTGGACTTCCATGTAGTCAACCACGGTTCGAGTCCTGGACCTGGTGGCTTAAAACTCACGCCGGGGTGTGTGTGTGTGTGTGTGTGTGTGTGTGTGTGTGTGCGCCCAAGATCCCGAGAGGAGAATGGAGGAGAAGGGATTGCGATGTGTCCATCCCCCTGGGGGGTGATTTCTGGCTTTCTGCTTCTCTGTCTCTGTCTGTCTGGAGAGCGCACATGCCCTATGGCAAAAACCTCTCAAAAAAAGAAAGAAAAGAAAACAAATTTGCTATATTCAGCTATGGATTAAAAAGTAGAAAAATAAAAACAATTAGACATCCATCAATGGAGAAACTGATTAGATTAAAGGAAACTGTCAATTATTCATTATACAGCCACAATCCAAGGAAGTAATCAGGCCCTCTTCTAGTAACAGCTTGTTGATAGTCAAGTACAGAATTTGGCTGTGACAGGGAAATTGAACCAACCAGACATTTGCTAATTAGGAAGGATTCTCTGATGTAAAAGGCAGAGGAACTGACATGGGTGACTAAGTTTCTTTATTTGATTCTTGTACACCCAGGAGAATTGTGTGATGTAATCTGCAAAACATTTATTAGGAACTAATAGAGCTGAGAATTCAAAAGCAGAATTGGGGTGGAGGTTACATGACATAACTGCGATGTTTCCAGAAATTAGATTGAAACCGGTTGAAAAACAAGGTTTTTTGTTTTTGTTTTTTTCTCATGGAATAACGAAATTCAAGAAACAGTGAAAGCTAAGATAAATGCCTTTAGGGAAAAAAGCTAATATTTTTTTTGTTGTTGTTGTTGGTGAAGTAAGTCAAAAGATAGGAGAAAACCTAATTACCTGTCTATGATCTGAGGAAGCTAAAAATAAGCAGTAATATCTCAAATTATACACACACATACACACACACAAAATGTGTTACTGTCATGGATGACCACCTAACAGAAATTTATTTTGAGGGTAAGGAAATGTAAAGTAGAACATGCTTAGAAATACTTTTTAAATATATATATATATATATATATATATATATATATATATTTATTTATTTATTTTTTTTTTTCATGAAAAGGAGGAATTCCCAACAAGGTCTTCACACTGAGTTTCACTCCTAGCCTCAGCCAGTCAGAATTATAAGCATTTGCAAATTTCGTGAGTACAGGGAGATAAAAGGAAACAAACCTAGTACCTTCCTGTGTGACCTCAGTATCATGGAGCCACAGTATCATGTGTTATTGCTAAGCCATTTTGGGTAGGTCACCTTTATACACATGTATCTGTCACTTCCTATGTGCTGGCCACTGGTATTTTATATATCTTTCCTAGTGAGTGAGTAAGAGTAACAAAGGTAAAAGATGAGAAACATATCAAGCAGTGCCATATTACTTTATGTACATATTCAGTTAAATAAGCATTTATTTAGTGTTTACTGTGCTTTTCCAAACACATCCCCATTATAGCATCCAAGCCCAGCATGTATCTCTTAAAGTGATCTTACCTCCTTCTAACATAGATTTCTATTCTTTACTAGAAGTCTTTCGACTTTGCCCTTGACATTTGGAATAAAGTTTGAATTCTGAACTTCGGATTTTCAAATGATTCATGAGTTTTTACTCGGTAACTCTTTTGTCATTACATGTTTCCATTCCCTGCTTCGACCATATGCCTCAGTTATGCCAATATTCCTAAATTCCTCTACACGCATGTGTGATTCTATGTCCAGCTTCTTTGTGTATGGTGGTCCATGTGGACGTAACATCCTTCCCGCTGTCTTTCTATACATTCATTAAATCAAATCTCATGAAGCTTTTCATATTCTCCCTTGATGAAAGTAAATGCTATTCTTCCGGCTTCTCATTAGAGAATTTCATCAAATATTCTTGTAGTAGTGTATATGTGCACACATTTTTAGTGTAGTTTCTTAGTAGTGTAAGGGCAAAGGAATTTCTCTCCTCTTCTGAGGTTCTCTGAAAATTACTGACAATGGGTAGGATAATTTTATTTAGAAGCATACAAATTTATTTAACATATTCTTATGTATATTAGAGCCATAAAAGTATAACTTCAACCAGCCCCATAGCCTATTGGTTAAAAGAGCTGGATATCATATGGCTCCGTTTTTCTTCTTCCAGTGGTAAGAAAAACAGGCTAGACACAGATGCTTGAGTGTCTGAAATCCTGACAGGAAGGAGAAATAGGAGAGGAGGGATTGTTGTGTGACCACACCCCATTGGAGCAGGTGCTTTTCCCCTCTATATCTCTCTTTTCTGAGTGTACATGTCCTCTGGAATTAAAAAAAAAAAAAAAAGAATTCAAAGAAGAAATAGGTGGCTACGGCTTCAATTTCCTTGAAGTAGGAGACAGGGACCCTAAAAGTATAGCTAGGCTATAGGTTCAAGACGCCTAAATTTTAAGAGGAAAAGCAGCTTGGCCACTTATTGGGAGAGATGGTGTGTAGTGGCGGCTTAGTGATTGACCTAGGCAGAATAACCTAGATATAAAATAAAGACTTTTTCCCCAGGGCCCGCCACATTCCAGGAAGAAGATAAGATCATAGATTTTTATGGTCTAAAGCTTCTAGACAAAGAATCTTCTGATTTTAGTACCCACTTCAAAATTAGGAGAAAAATAACCACCCACCCAGCATATGCCCCTGCACCACCACAAGGGAAACACATGCATAAACCCCACCTAGAACAAACCCAGACAGTCTCTTCTGAGAAAAATATCCCCCACCTCAGTTCTAATCCAGCAACCCATTTTTCAGGACCCATCCCTTCTTGGGAGCTCTGTTTTTCCTTCTCTCTCCATCAATAAATTCTATGATTTGCTATACCCTCTCTGTGTCCATGTGTCTAATACTTCATGAGCATGAGACAAGAACCTGAGTCCCGCTGCAGGTGCTGGACCTGATCACCCCTGTACCACATGACCCTGCATCATCTTTAATACGAGAGAGGAAAATAGGGGTGTCAGCATTTTTAAAATAAGTGATATTAGGGGTAAAGAATGGGTTCAATGTTCAGACAGTGGTGACTGAATGATTCCTTTGGGAGCTAGATGGGAATGAACATTGGACAATGACTCGTGACAGTGTCTGCTTATGTGTGAAAACTCAGGAAGTGGCTGAAGGCAGTTGTTTCATATTTTGGCCAGTTCAGTCTTTGGACAGGTCATGGAATATCAGAGTTTAGCTCCTCTGTGCTCTTCAGGAGAAAAAGAGGATCAAAAACGATCAAGAGACAGGAGGTGTAAAGGTCAGAGAGAGAAAGCTTGGTCCCAAGGCTTTTTCTTTTCTTTCTTTCATTCTTTTTTATTTATTTATTTTTAAAATTCACCTGTAAAAGTATCAGTCTTTGGGTTATCAGTTTCTGAGTCTCAGCAGTAGCAGGTGAACTCCATTCCTTTTTTCTGACCTTTACAAGAAACTCTTTTTAAATCAGTTATCGGCTCAAATTCGAACCTCTTAGGTGGCCATTCCTAACCTACAGTATTCTATACTAATTTTGTATTATTTTTCTCATAGCTCTTGTCATTAATCTAAATGGTCTTGTCCAAATATTTGTTTATGTGTACTGTATTCTCCCTATAGCAAGAAGATAAGACCGAGAACGTAGGAAACTTGTCATTCTTGTTTACTTCTATAGGCCTACAGGGTAGGAGATCACCTGGCAGAGTCACTAAATAAATGAATGAGTGAAGGATTAAGGTATAGAGAAAATGTTTAGCCTTTAGCCACTCTTATATCTGAGAGAGAAGACAAAAGGTATAAGATACTATTTTTCTTCCAATTACAACTGTAATAGCTTTTAAATAGTAGGTCGGTAGTAAGCATCTTTACCATAAAAATAGATTAAAATTGTCTGCTGAGAGATCAATAAATAGCCTATTGGTAAGAGGTTTAAAGTCTACGAAAAGCATGTTTACTCAGGGACTCAGGGAGTTGTGTGAGAACACTCTTGAAACAAAGAGTTTAATTAAATTTGATTTAAAAAAATTTAAATGTCCTTGATAAGGAGACTATTTCCATTTCTTTAAGATTCTATTTTTTTACAAACAGTAAGCCAATAACTGAGAAAACAATATGAAATTCAATGAAATGGACTCAAAAAGTGCTACAATGGGGATTGGCTCCATAGCAGTGGTTAAACCCTGTGCATAGGATGCTGGATCCCACATGGCTGGCCATGGCTCTAATCCCAGCCTAAGCAGCTTGAAAATCTCAAAGTGTGTATGTGCATCTATGCCCAGGATCCTGATGGAGAAATGTAGGTAAAAGGCACGGCCAGGCTCCCCAGAAGAATGCTAGAATATTCTTCCTTCACAACCTGATGTAGAATTTCAGTAAGAACTGCAGTTGATCAGAACCTATGAACAGGGAGGGTATCAGAGCTAATTGCATATGATTTGTAATATAGCTCCATTTCAAATGCAAATGTCCTATATAATTAAACAAATTCAAAATTTGTAGAGCTACATTTAAGTTTTAGCTGCTGAATTAATCTCAAAATAATATCACTGGTTGTGTGGCTACCTTTGTTCACAGATGGATAAATATACAATGTTACAGCTTCAGCTCCTCCATGCCAGTGTTGACAAACTCACCAAACAAATAAATTAACACGAACATAGTGCAAGAAGCCTATCCCTACATTTTTTTGAGGCATTTTTCTGATCTTAACAGTTTTACAAATCTTTTCATAAAAAAGTTGTCTGAATTACACAGGTTCTACTTCAATGTGATAATCTCTCAGTTAATTCTTCTCTGTTTTGACCAAATCTAGTGGCCTAATCACTCTCTACTTTTGCTTCTGCTTTTATTAAGAAATCCCTGAATTTAGGTGAAGAGTCAATGTATTTTATAAACGCCTTTCAGTTTTTAAAAAATGTGTTTATATCTCCCATGAGAGAGTGAGAGAGTCCCCAACCAGTTTCCAGTGCTGCAATGTAACCCCAGCTTTAGTCAGCCCCGGATCTTGGAGAAACATGGGCCCAGCATACTCAGGGAGGTCTCTAGATTTGAACCTCAAACCTTCCTCTGTGGGATTGCTTGTCGGAACATTGCGTTTTACAGTTGTGCCATGATCTGGCCCTAGCATTCATTTTTTAAAAAGAATGATTTTATTTAACTTTATTTATTTATTTATTTATTTATTCATTTGTTTATTTCAGTTTGACCAGAGAGGGAGCGAGAGAGAGAGAGAGAGAAAGTGAGGAAGCAAGTCCAGGTTCAGGACACAAACTATGGTTGGCCACATGGGAATCCAGTACCTTTAAGCACCACCACTTGTAGGCCTCCTTACCATTCATTTTTAAGACCTTTTTTCATATGGTAGGTGGCTATTGAAAATCAGGAGGAAAAACTAGAAAAATTTGGAGATGAATTCCAGGAACTCTCTGGAACAGGAGCTGAACCAACTCCTAGGAAATTCCCCTTTGCCCTTCTTTCTGCTCCATTCACAACAACTCGACCTTCAGGATGGAAGTCAGCAACCCCATTACCTGCTATTTAACCTTCTGGCCAGAAGGCACAGACTAACTATGATGAACCCAACAGAATGAAGGAACCCATGATAGAGTGGCCACATTAACCCTGAAAATCTACCTTTATACGTCACTGAAGTGAGAAAATGAGAACTTTTTTTTTTTTTTTAACTCAACCAAAAGAAGATCCTTACCAACATATTGACTAATTGTCATGGGTAATATAAGATTGTACTACAATGAGACATAGGATTAAAGAAACTATAAAATCGTAACAATGAGAATAAATGATAAATTAACAAGAATGAACAGTGAGCAATAGAGATACTTATAGAAGAAGCTGTAGATATTATTTTAAAAAGGTAGTTAAAAGTAAACTATATTGGGAACCAGCAGTTAGCGTAATGGCTATGTCACTGGACTCCCACGTAGTTGACCACAGTTCGCGTCCCGGACCAGGTGGCTTAAAACTCATGCCGGGCGCATGTGCGTACGTGCCCAAGATCCCGAGAGGAGAATGGAGGAGAAGGGATTGCGGCATGACCATCCCCCCTAGGGGGTGATTTCTCGCTTTCTGTCTCTATGTCTCTCTCTGTCTGGCTAGCGCACGCGCCCTATAGCGAAAACCTCTCCAAAAAAAAAAAAAAAAAAGCAAACTATATTTTCCCTTTGAGCTTTCTGACAACTAAGGAAATTTAGAATATTGAATATTTAACTTAAAAATATTTGAAATCTGAAACACTCCATGAAAATTATACAAATGACATGAAAAATATTCATGAAATTATTTTACTGACTGCTAAAATACAATTTTGGTCATTGTATATTTTATTTAATCCACACAGTGAGGACTTGGAGTACATTGTTTTCCTATTTCTACTATATGGTTGACAAGGGAAGACCACAAAGACTAAAATCATTAGATGAAGAAAAGCAATGCTCTAATTCTGAAATAAAATCACCTATTAAAATGTGAGATTATTATTATTGACACCACTTTTTTGCTTGTCTGTTATGTATATTCTCTACCTGGAAGTATGGAAAATTCAGTGTCTAGTTTTCTATGTATATTTTTGCAAAAATTAAAATATTTACTATAAATGAGAGACATATGTCATCACCTTCTTATAGTTATTTTTATTACTATTATTTATATCATTAGAACTTATTTTGTCAGAGTTTAGTCTTACTCTTTTTTTTTTTTTTTTTTTTTTTTTTTTTGAGAGGTTTTTGCTATAGGGCATATGCACTTGCCAGAAAAACAGGGACAGAGAGAAACAGCAAAAAATCATCCTCCAGAGGGGCTGGCCACTCTGCAATCCCTTCCCTTCCATTCTCCTCTCTGAGAACTAGTGATTTCAGGGGAATAAAGAGAAATAAAAATATTCTACTGATAATTCAGCCTCCAGCCCACAAACTCGGGATCCTGGGCATGCACACACACGCACCCATTGTGAGTTTAAGTAACCAGGTCTGGAACTTGAACCGCAGTCGACAAGCGAGTCCAGTGACACAGCCATTACCCCAACTGCTGGTTCCTAGTTTTACTCTTTATTGATACTTTAATATATGCCTGAAGATGTGAGCAGAGAAGCAGAATTACATCATTATAAAACAATTTGTTATTAATCTTTGTAAATCTAAGCCAGTTTATTTTTTTTATCTAATATGTACACTAATGCTTGAGTTCTTAATTGTTCCTTGAATTATGCATGTGCATACATTATATGTTATATAAAGAAATAATATCCTAGTATTAAAGACATTTCAGAAAATATAATAACAGATTATTTCTTTAAAAAAATTTTAGAGAGTTGTTTTGCTATAGGGCATGTGTGCTTGCTGAAGAGTCAGATAGAGACAGAGAGAGAGAAAGTGAGAAATCACCCCCCAGGGGGGAAGGCCATGCCACAGTCCCTTCTCCTCCACTCTCCAGGATCTTGGAGAAGTCCTGTGTGAGTTTTAAGCATACAGATCCAGGATTCAAACCACAGTTGACTATGTGGGAATCCAGCAATGTAACTATTATGCCATCTGCTTGTCTCAGTAACTGTAATTATTAATTGGATTAATAATTCTACATTTTAAGCAACATAGTCACTAATACTTTCATAAATTTATTGTGTTCCTCCTGCTATTGAGCCAGTGAAAGCGTAGGTCATTGAAAACATCAAGAGGGAATGAGTCTATAATATTGACAGAACTTTTTTATAATAAAATATTTTAAATTAATTTCTTATCTCAGACGCATGGTTGTTTTGAAAAAAATACTTTTGCTGGTCTTATACAACTGCGGTCCAGGTCCTTTTCTGTATTTTGATCTTCCTTTTTAAACATATAATTTATCAAAATATTTTTCAAAAAAGACATAATTTTGAATATAAAAGCATATTTCTAAAGTTCATGAACTGTTCATAAGCTCAGTAGTTCATAAAACTGAAGGAACACTTCTTGGAAATGATTCTTGATTGCACCTTAGTGTTTATGAACCAAGACAAACTATAAAATTGAATCGATTGTATTCTTTACCTAGATGATGAATTGAAGCCACTTCATGCATGTGTGTGCTTTGATGATTATTCTGCCAAGATCTTTGCTCTCAACATTAGAAATACATTCAGTTAAACTATTTAGCCACTGTAAGAGGTAATAACTCCCTAGTGTCAGGTAAGTTCATCTTGACATAGTCTACAATTGTGTGTAGTTATGGTTAAATAAGAAATATATTTTAATAGAACTTTCCAAAAATATCCTACTGCTAAAAAAACAGTTCCAAGAAATGGTGGTGGTAAAGAATAATGAGAAAATTCTCACTGTTTTATAAGATTTTTGCAATTTTTTTTAATCTAAAAGCAATTTTTATTATCAGTAGCCAATCTGAAATTGACCAATGGTCTCAAAATAATATAACGCATGTCCCAATTTTCTTGTCTTTTTATGAAGAAAACATTTTTAAATAAATATTTCAAAAGATAAGTTATTGCTTTTACAAAGATTTCTTGAGAACATAAAATCAAAGATAAGTGGTTATTTACTATTCAAGGATATCTTATTGCCAGTTTTACGTATTTTTTGTTCAGGCAAAGTTTGTTGGCACTTTTGACAAGCTTTTGGAAAGAAAGAGTGGTTATATATGAGAAGCAAAATGAGAGATGGGGAGAAGTGAATAGTGATGAGTGAGAAGATAAATATTTGCTAGTTCCCATGAATTTTAAAAAGTTCCACTAAATACTAACTGTATACTACTCTTCCTTTTATACAACTTAAGAATATGCATTAAAAATTTTCTTGTTTTTAATTACTTTTGGCATTTGAATTGATGTTCATTCAAGTCAGATATAACTTTGAAATATGACTATATTGAAAGAAATATCTTTAGGTATACTTACATAAATTCAACACATTTCTCTGTATTTTAATTCTTTGTATTATTTGTTGTACAAACCCACCAAATGCACCAACATTAAACAACAACCCTTATTAAATCAGATCAGACTATTGTAGACAAGATAATTACTCTGATCTGAACAAAGCAGAGATAATTTTTGTTGGTTTGTGGGTCAGTGGGTAGCTGTTAGATCAGTTGGGGTGAATGGTCCAGGGTGGTCTCAGCTGTGGAGACTCATTGCTGTTCCACATGGTCTTTTTTCCTGTGGCGGGCAAGGCTAGCTAGTTCACTGGCTGGTTTTAGGATTCTGGAAGCATGAAGGGAGCATGTAAAGCCCTGGAAGCTGAGGCTTCAAACTGGAGCCTCACTTTCATGATGATCTATAGAACCGAGTGCAAATTCCAACACTAAAGATGAGGAGAGGGACTCTGATTACTGATGGGAGGAGCTTCAAAGTGACTTCTCAAAGGTCATTATCATACATATGTAAAAAATGGGACCTTTGTTCCTAATAGCGTGTTCAGTAAAATGACCCTAAATTGTTCTTTTTTTTTTTTTTTTTTTTTTGAGAGGCTTTCGCTATAGGGCGCGTGCGTTCTCCAGACAGACAGAGAGAGACATAGAGACAGAAAGCGAGAAATCACCCCCCAGGGGGGATGGTCACGCTGCAATCCCTTCTCCTCCATTCTCCTCTCGGGATCTTGGGCACGCACGCACACGTGCCCGGCGTGAGTTTGAAGCCACTGGGTCCGGGACGCGAACCGCAGTCGACTACGTGGGAGTCCAGCAACATAGCCATTGTGCTAACTGCTGGTTCCCCCCTAAATTGTTCTTAAATTACAGTATTAAAGTATTAAAACAGCATTATTAACTTATTTATTAACTTGTTCCTTTATAAGCATATATTTTGTGTGTGTTTATATATACACTTAGATAATACATTTCTTACTACTTTATAGATGATTTTTCCTTTAAAATGGCATAATTAACTAATTCATAGTAGAAAACTTTCTAAATGTTTACTATGTCTCAGACAATGAGCTTAGAATTACTTATACACTTGAAAGAACACACACATACGCACACACACGCACACACACACACATGCATAGTTTGCCTTCACTTCCTTTGGAGAATGTTGAAGTTAACATAAATCAAATAACCATAAAAATGAATATATAATTTCAAATGTCACAAGATCAGTGAAGGAAAAGTCTAGAGTCCAAGGAGAATATAATTAAATGGTTTTAATCTAGTCGGTGTGGTATCAGGATTCCCCAAATGTATAGCATTAGTTGCCATCAGAAGTTAGATAAGAGATGTGAGCTCAAATTAAAACTTTGTGATTCGCCAACATGAAATGGAAAGGAAAGCCTTGTAAATGTCAAGAGATTGCTCAAGGATGAGAGGAATATAAGATATGGGACAAAGATCCATAATATTTCAATATTCCAAAGAGCCACAATATTCCATGGAGTGGAATGAGTAGAATTTCCAAGTTTTACAAAAGTTTCTTCAAATGCAGGCCATAAAACAAACAAATACATGTATGCCAGTATGTTAAATAAATCTTGTCCAATTTTCTTAGTTTTCTAAATGTAACTGTAAAACTTCAGGGAATTTCTGAAATAGTAAAGATATTCTTTAGCAATTCAGAATAGCAGATCTTTACTGTTCTTGAATAAGAAAGTAGATTTGAGGTTCTAGAAGAGAGTGATGTGTGTGTATGTGTGTTTGTTGTGTGTGTGTGTAAGTGGTGCTCTTCCCAACAATTTGACTGTTCCTTTTCATTTTTGGCCCCTTTACCATCATTTCTGGCTGCAATAAGGATGCGATTAACTTTAAAAATACATTTCACATTGTAAAATTTATAAGTTTTCTAAGTTTTGTATTTTATCATCAAGTGCAAATATATGCATCTGCCATAAAGATAAAGACTTGTTTTCAGTGTAATTGTCTATAATTTCCCCATATCTGTTATTCTCAATAATGTTTCTTTAAAAAGGGTCTTTATGTAGAATATATACTCTAATTATTACTAATAGAAATACTGTGTGATATAAACGTTAGTTCTGTTAATGACATACTTTTTCCATAAAAAGAAATTTACTTCAAAAAAAAGTAACATTAAAAAAAATGTTGCTATAGCATGTATGTGCTCCTCAGAAAGAGCTAGAGAAAGAGAGAGAGACAGAAAGGAAAAGTAGGAAATCACACACCACCCCCGCCCCTGGGGGGAGAAAGGCCATGCCACAGTCACGTCCCCTCCATGGTCGTCTCAGTATTGTGGGCACAAACACACTTGTGCCCAGCATGATTTTCAAGTTGCTGGCCCAGTACTGGAACTGCACTGGAGGTGATGTGGGATCGAGCTGCCTGAATGTCCAAGCCACCTGCTCGTCCAGAAAAGCAACATTTCAAATAGCTTTTAAATACCTTTTACTGGTGACATTTTATTATATATCATGTGTAGAAGGGTATCATTCCCCTGTAATATGGTAAATGTGTTTGATTTGAAGTTCTGTCAGTATTTATTTTAACTTTCTCTGAATTCAGTTTTATCATCTGTAACATAGGGGTAGCAGCGTTTACATTTGTACTATAAGGAATAAACATGAAAATACACATAAGGCAAAAAAATCATCCATAAAGTAAAATCAGCCCATCTATTTTCCAAATATTTAACTATTTATTTATTTACATTTTCTAGGTAGTGCATGCATTTACCAGGGATACAGAGAGAGAAGAGGGATCAAAGGAAATTACCCACTCCATTCGGAGACGGTCACACCACTATCCCTACTCTTCCATTTATCCATCCTACTATTATATTGGGCAAGCATGCACACCTGCTCAGCATGTTTTTCAAGTCACCAGGATTGTGATTTGTTTCGTTTCACTTTTGTCAAGGTTTTTGCCAGCAGGTGGCATAGTAGGTAAGTTGTTGGGTTCCCACATGGCCAACTGATTCAAGTTCCAGAACCAACAGCTTGAAAATCACTCTGGACACATGTGTGTGGGTGCCCACAATCCCAGGAGTAGAATCAGGAGAAGGGATTGTGGTTGGCCATCCTCTCTGGGGAGTTCATTTCTCATTTTCCCTCTCTCTATCTCTGTCTCTCTGGAGAGTACACATGCCTGTCACAAAACAAACAAACAAACAAAAACAAACAAACAAAATGAACAAACAGAAAACAGTCTTACCTTATTTTTAAAGTATATTTTGATGGTTTCAAAGGTTTGCTTTCTTTTTCTTTTAGTAATTTATGGTGTGTCTCCATCACCCTATTTCACTCTATTGTCTTCTGGCTTGAATAGATTTTGATGATCAAAGGAAAACATACCATTGTGCCGCAACATTAAATACCTTTTAAATTTTTTTTTGTCATATAAAAAATTTTAATTACTTGCTTTTAGCAATTATGATTGCTTTATTTATTGCTTTCTATAATATTTTACTTGGGGGAAATTGAACTTTTTGAATATGGGTTTACATTTTTTGACACAATTGAAGTTTTTTCAATCATTATGACTTCAAATATATTTTCTATCCCTTTCTTCTTGCTCTTCCTTTAAGATTTCAGTTATGCGTATGTCAAACTGAAGTTTTCTGTAAGTCACTGAAGTTCCGTGTCTCTTTTCTTTTTCTACATTTTATTGTCTTATTTTGGGCAACTACTATGCCTTCCAATTCACTGATGGCATTTTTCTGCACTATTTAATCTGCTATTATCCTTTTCCTGTATATCTTTTACTTAAGATAGTTTCTTTCTTCTCTGAGAATTTGACTTGTTTAATACCTTACATTTCTTTGTAATCAACTTTATGCTTTTTTTCTACCTAAAGTAACATAAGGATTGTATTTACAGACTGTGCGTTAATATCAATATCAAATATGCTGATTTATTGTATTGTTAATAAGACTCTTCTGTCGATCTCTGGGTGTTCTGTTCTTCAGCTTCCTCTTGATTCAGTTTATGTACCTTTTACTTTGCATTTTTGTGTAGTGATTTTCCTCTCTGATCTGTGAGCTCTGTCTTCTTAAATTAACAGGAATTCTAGTCTCTATCTTATTTCTGCCTGTGCTCAGGAATAGAAATGCTTTCTAGGGGAACCAGCAGTTAGCGTAATAGCTATGTCACTGGACTCCCACCTAGTCGACGGCGGTTCGCGTCTCGGACATGGTGGCTTAAAACTCATGCCGGGCATGTGTGAGTGCGTGCCCAAGATCCTGAGAGGAGAATAGAGGAGAAGGAATTGCGGCATGACCATCCCCCCTGGGGGGTGATTTCTCACTTTCTGTCTCTATGTCTCTCTCTGTCTGGCGAGCGCACATGCCCTATAGCGAAAACCTCTCCAAAACAAACAAAAAAAAAGAAATGCTTTCTAGGACACAAGGTAGGGCAATAACAGAACTTGTCCCATTTTATCCCTTCTCTCAGGGATTACTATTCTGCACTGATTTTTGTCCAACTCTGGAAAAATTTTGTTTCATACATTTTATTTGACTTTCTAGTTGTTCAAGTCAAAAGATTAAATTGGTCCCTGTTTTTTGCACCATTATTTAAAGCAGAAGATTGTTAACTGAATTTTAATCAAAGTTCTAATTTAAATAATTTAATCCATAAACCTAATTTTTATTTTAATTTTTTCACAATTTAAAATGTAATATCTTTTCTGTTGTTCATGCCAGATATAAGTTCTTGACACTAATCCCATTTCAACAATATTTCCATACATAATTATTCTTCATTTTCTAAATGAAAATAAAAGATCACAATGAAAAAAATTTTTTAAAATTCTTATCTTGAATTTTTTATTTTCTGCTATCATGTATATTTAATAGTATAATTTAACATGACAGTGAAATTAAATTAAATTAAATGTTACTCAGCCAAGTTTATAATCATAATGTTAAGCGCATAGTCTATGGATAAGAGCTGCATTCCTTTTAATATAGCCATAAATCTAGTGGCACATTAATTAATTTGAGGGATTTAAAAATTATTGGCTTATTTATGCAAAATTTCCTTTAAGAAACTAAAGCAGTGAGGATGCAGTATTGTTTTCTAAGTATGACATTGATTTTTCTTTTATATGCAATATACAAAACAGCTTCATTACTATTTTATTAAATTTTTGCCATTCTACATTTAATAGTGATTCTTAGGATAAAATTATCCTTGAATGCATTCACTTCCTTTCAACATTTTATTGCCAAAAATGATGTGAATTTAGCATTTTAGGCTATACAACATAAACTAGCTCATATTATAATGTCCATTTAAAATGAACAAGTGCAAAATTTATAATTCATCTGAGAAAATTTAATATTCTTTTTTCCTTCATCAGTTAATTTAAAAGGATTGTGGAAAACAACTTTATGACATGCACATTTTATTTTTTTTTTGAGAGATTTTTGTTATAGGGCACATGTCCTTACAAGAGAAACAGAGAGACAGAAAGTGAGAAATCACCCCCAGAGGGAATGGTCACACCACAATCCCTTCTGCTCTCTTCTCCTCTCAGGATCTTGGTCACGCATGCACATGTGTCCGGCATGAGTTTAAGCCACCAGGTTCGGGACTCAAACCGTGGTTGACTACATGGGAGTCCAGTGACATAGCCATAATGCCAACTGCTGGTCCCTACTGATTCTATTCTTTCTGCACTCTATAAATGGAATAACAAATTCTACACAACACCACATATATTTATGACACAGTTTACTGATTTTTTTTTTTTTTTTTTTTTTTTTTTGCTATAGGCACTTGTGTTCACCAGAGAAAGAAAATTAGTAGTCATTCCTAAGGGAGGATGGCCAAGCCACAATCTCTTCTCATTCAGTCTCTTCCTAGCATTTTGGGTAGGAATGCATTCACATGTGCCTGATGTGATTTTCAAGTCACCAGGTCTGGGATTCAAACCATAGTCAGCCGTGTGGGAATCCAGTGCCTTATCCCCATACCACCTGCTGGCCCGTTTTACTGAATATTTTAAGCCCAATGTCGAGACTTCCTGCTCAGAAAAAGATTCTTTTCAAAATATTACTGCTCATTGACAATGTACCAAATCACCCAAGAGCTATGGTAGAAATGTACACGGAGATTAATGTTGTTTTTATTCCAGCTAACACAACATCCATTCTGTAGACAATGGATCAGAGAATAATGTCAACTTGCAAGTTTTATAATTCAAGAAATATTCTTCATAAAGCTATACCTGTCACAGATAGTGATTCTTCTGATGAATCTGGGCAAAGTAAAGTGAAAGCCTTTTGAAAAAAAAAAAAAAAAATCACCATTCCATATGCAACTAGAAGAGGTCAAAATATCTGCGTTTATAGTGGTTTGAAAGAAGCTGATAAATCTTTGTGAATGACTTTGAGGAATTCAAGACTCAGTGGAAGCATTAACTGCGGATGTAGTAGAAAGAGAAAGAGAACTAGAATTAGAACTAAAGCCTGAAAATGTGTTTGAATTGATGCAATTCCATGTTGAGACTTTAGTGGATGAGAAGTTGCTTTTATGGATGAGCAGAGAAAGCGATGTCTTGCACTCAAGTCTGCTCTTGATGAAAAAATACTGTCAACATTATTGAAATAGCAACAGAAAATTTAGAATAGTACATAAACTTAGTTGATAAGGCAGTAAGAAGGGTTTAGAGGATTTATTTTAATTTTGAAATTTCTTCTAGAAGAAATTCTACACTGATTAAAATGCTATTGAATAGCATCACATTCTAAAGATAAATCTATCATGAAGGAGCAATTGATGAAGCAAATGTCGTTGCTCTCTTGTTTCAAGAAATTGCCATAGACATCTTGACCTTCAGCAACCTGATCAGTCAGCATCCATCAAACCTGAAGAAAGACCCCCTACCAGCAAAAGACTACCACTTGTTGAAGGCTCAGATGGCCATCATGTTTTTTTTTTTTTTTTTTTTTTTTTTAGCAATAAAGTATTTTTAAATTAATGTTCGAACATTGCTTTTTAAGACGTTAATTTGCTATACACTTTATAAACTACGATATAGTGTAAACATAATTTTTATTCCAGTATCTTCTACCTCCATATGTTTTCCTACTGGAAGGGTCATGATAAACAAAACAGCACGATATGAAATCAAGCACAAGAGAAATGATGCAACCAAGACACCTAGAGACAAGACATATGAGTGTATGAGATGCTGCTGGTGGAACAGCATACTTTTTTATAGTAAAATCTTTAAGGTTTATTTATTTATTACTTAAGTGGGAAAGACACAGAGAGGCAGAGAGAGCACCTTAAAAAGTGCTCTGATGCCATGATCAATCCCCAGTCTAAGTCAGCCCCTAACATGAGCTCATGTGTATCTGGTGTATTCAAGCAGGTTTTAGGAATTGAATCAATAACTTTCTTATGTGAATCTGGATCTTAGAGCAGCTAGCTTTCCCACTGGCACCACTGTTTACCCTTATAAACTTTTTTAAAATATGTGGGAACAAGCTCTAAAATAATGATAAAAAGTGTAATATAGTAAATGTAAAAATTAGTAACATAGTTGTTTATTACGTGATAAAGTATTATGTACTGGGAACAAGCAGATGGCATAATGATTATGTCACTGGACTCCCACATAGTCCACCACAGTTCGAATCCCAGACCTGGCAGCTTAAAACTAACACTAGATGTATGCCCAAGAGCATGAGAGAAAAATGGAGAAGAAGGAACTGTGGCATGACCACTCCCCACGGAGGGTGATTTCTCACTTTCTGTCTCTCTGTCTCTCTCTGTCTCTCCAGTGAGGACAGATGCCCTATAACAACAACAACAACAAAAAAAAAAAAACTAAAACTCTCTAAAAAATGTATTATGTACTGTAGAAAATTTCATACTACTTTTATATTACTGGTAGCATAGTAGGTTTGTTGACACTAGCCTCAGCACAAATACGTGAGTAACACTTTGTGTTACAACATTACAACAGCTACAACACACTAGGCAACTGGAATTTTTCAGCTTCATTTTTTTTTTTTTTTTTTTTTTTTTGGAGAGGTTTTTGCTATAGGGCGCATGTGTTCACCAGAAAGATAGAGACAGAGAGATAAAAAGTGAGAAATCACTCCCCAGAGGTTATAGCCACGCCGCAATCCCTTCTATTTCAGTCTCCATTCAGGATCTTGGACACGCACACACATGCATCCGGTGTGAGTTTAAGCCACCGGGTCCGGGAATTGAACCACAGTCAACTACATGGGAGTCCAGCAACATAGCCATTATGTCATCTGCTGGTCCCTCAGCTTCATTTTAATCTCATGAGTCCAGTGTCCTATATGTGGTCTATTATTGACCAAAATGTTGTTATGCTATGCATGACTGTCATTAGAGTTAAATGCGTTCTTTAGGATAGTGTCTAATCCAATATAACTGATTTTATATACTAGGAGAATAAGACGCAGACATGCACAGAGGGAAGACTATGTGAAGAAGCAGGGAACAGCCATCTGTAAGCCAAGAAGAGTAGCCACAGAAAAAGTAACCCTGCTGATACTTTCATTTTGGACTTCCTGATTCCAAAATTATGAGAAAATAAATTCTGTGTTTAAGGTGTCTGTGGTCTTTTATTATGGAAGCCTTAGCCAACTAATGCACGCACCCTACTCTCTCCAGTGTAAATTGTTTCTTCTCCTCCCTCTTAGATGCCATAAGCACATGACCAAAATGATAAGAAATTGTTGTCTCTAGATATCTATAAAATAATGTGATTTTTCATTTGTCTATCATAGCTTTGAAATAGAACTTAAAGACGTAGTGAAACTGATCAAGAAATCTACTTAATTGTTCCCTTTAGTTCTGCTAGCATTTATACATCACTCTCTGATTCCTCATTTGTAACATTTATTTCCATTATTTTTTACTTTCACAATGAAATACAATAAAAAGTAATTTTATAGAATTCTTTTTTTTCATGTGCTTTTAACTTATAAGAAAAATATGCGTGCTGAGATTTCTAAGATAAAATTTTAAACAAAGTGGATCTCTGCTGGGAGCCATAATTAATAAATATCATCTAATAAACTTTACACACTTAAAAAAAATCTGTCCCTGAATATACACATCCTCAACTACATAGACATTTCATTATTTATGATTATTTTCTAGTAAACCTGCAGAAATTCTATTGCTTGTTTAAGGACCAGTAAATTATAACCTGTTATACTCTTATTATCTGATTGTTTATAAAGAAGTTTATACATAAAATACTGCACATAATTTAATATATATGCATACATATATGTATATGTACACAGATATATATGTTATATATAGACACATATATTACTTATGCTTATATATGTGTGTATATGTTTATATATATATAAACAAACAATTGTTTATATATAGTGTGTGTGTGTGTATATATACATATATATATATATATATATATATATATATAAACAATTTTTATTAGTGCCAAAAAAAATGCCTAATGTTTCTCAGTAATGTATATTCATATTGTTGTCAGACTATAAATTTTTTATTGCTCTTAGTCAAGTTTGTGTTATATGTTTATTTTGGAGCTCTCAATTAAACTTTCTACTTTTAGTTTCAGCATTGTTTGACTTTATATTCATAGTCACTTCAGTGTTCATTGACGTTACACACACACACACATATGATTTCCAGGCTTGTGGCAGTTAAAGCATGTAACACAAATTGAAAACACTTGTATTGCTTAAATATATAAATATCATTTCAAGACTTTTTCATAATTGACTCCAGTAGACTTTTTTTTTTTTTTTTTTTGGAGAGGTTTTAGCTATAGGGCGCGTGCGTTCACCAGGCAGACAGAGAGAGACATAGAGACAGAAAGCGAGAAATCACCCCCCAGGGGGGATGGTCACACCGCAATACCTTCTCCTCCATTCTCCTCTCAGGATCTTGGGCACGCACGCACACGCATCTGGCATGAGTTTAAGCCACCGTGTCCAGGACAAGAACCATGGTTGACTACATGGGAGTCCAGCAACATAGCCATTACACCAACTGCTGGTCCTGACTCCAGTAGACTTTTGAAGAACTCTTTAAATTTTGGTTAAAGGCAGGAAATGGAACTGACTAGGGGTCATTCTATTTGAAACAATGGCCTCAGGATGGTAAGAGATTATATCTATGATGTAGACTAAATTATCCCAGAGATATAAACACATATTGGATTTAGGCTTTTGGAATTAGGACCAGATATAAGACAAACATGTGTTTTATTATAATTATAATCTGGCAAAAAATATATTATCTTTAATTACCCCTTTAAAAATATTATCTCTTGAACCTCTGTTTATAAAAAAAAAAAAAAAAGAAAGAAAAAGAAAGAAAAAAAAAAAGGCAAGATTAAAAAGGGTGACTCCAAGGCTAAAAAACCCAAGAAAGGGAAGCCCCATTGCAGCCGAAATCTGGTCCTAGTCGGGGCATAGGCAGATATTACAGATCTGCCATGTTTTCCAGAAAAGCCATGTACAAGAGGAACTAATTGACCACTAAATACAGGATTGAAAAGAAAAAGGAGAAGGTTCTCACCACTGCTTTCCTGAAGCAGCTGAACAGTGGCTTGCTACTAGTTACTGGACCACTGGTTCTCAATGGAGTTTCACTTCATAGAACGCACCAGAAATTTGTCATCGCCACCTCCATGAAAATTGATATTAGCAAAGTAAAAATTCCAAAACACCGTACCAATTCTTACTTCAAGAAAAAAGAAAGTGAGATCGTCAACACAGAGGAGAAGTATGAGATTGCACAGCAGCTTAAGGCTGATCAGAAAGCTGTGGGCCTGCAGATTCTACCAAAAAATCCAAGCTGTTCCTCAGCTCCAGGGCTGCCTGCAGTCCGTGTTTGCCCTCACAAATGGAGTTTATCCTCACAAATTGGTGTTCTAAATTTCTTGCCAAGAAGCTAATTTAATAGCTGATCATATAAAAAAGAATAAAAGAAAAACTAGAATGTAATTTTTTCTATTTTCTGAAGTGTGAGTGCATATTTTGCCCCTCACTGTCCATTTTATATCTTGTAAAGGGAAAATTTCCTCATTAAATCAAAAATCCATCTCCTAATTCCTGATTTGTTAGTCCATCATTTACACACTGCTAAAGCTGAACTTATCCTTTGCCATTGCTTGGTTCTCTAATTTTTGTACCAGTGGACAACATTATTTTCCAAAAAATACAGAGATAGTTTATTTTGCTTAGTTTTTTTGTCTCTTTCTTTTCTTTACCTTGCCCCTTGGTACAGAATGCTGCATTTCTGGGAGTTTCTTTTTATACTTTAGCTA
Source organism: Tupaia tana (assembly GCA_026018925.1). Taxonomy (NCBI): domain Eukaryota; kingdom Metazoa; phylum Chordata; class Mammalia; order Scandentia; family Tupaiidae; genus Tupaia; species Tupaia tana. The sequence continues at coordinate 160,344,245 of JAKSZU010000001.1, forward strand.
CATATAAGTAGAGTTCTATGAGAAATTATCTTTAAAAATATCCATTTCCCTCAATGAACACTACCTACAAGGAGAAAGTCATATTATATTGTGGTATGGTAGCCATTTGATTTGATTAGAAAGGAGACATAAGTCAGACCTTGTTTGCCTGCAGTGTATCAAATTCTTAGATTACTCATCCTCCTGAAACAAGGTATCACAAAATGGCTCTTTAATGCCACATGCTGCTTGGCCTCTTTTCTATACTTAAAGCCCTGGACTCAGTGATTACTCTGTGCATAGTCGTGGTGGTCGTGGTAGGGTGCATCTAGTTTTGCCCAGTTGGTATGCATAAGTGGGAGAGCTATGAGAAAAGTAGACTGGAAAGTTTAACCTAAGTTTTTCCTGCTTTCACTGGAATAAGGTGTTGAATATTTCAAAAGTCTCATATACATTCTTATTTTATTGTGTAGGGGGTGTTTAAAAAATGCATTTCAATACTCCTGAGAAATGCGTAATTCTGAAATAAAAAGTATCTGTATAAGTTTAGATATACTATGTTTGTTAATCACCTAAGTATAGAAAGTTTTATGGGTTGTTCAATGTTTTCCAAACATGCGGATATTTTTTTCTAATTACAGCTGCTATTTTTAATGACACTCGAAATTTTAATTAGACATTGCCTGCCAGTGGTTACCTTACAGATCTTTACACTAGGTTTGACATAAATAATAACAGAGGAAACAAGCAGCACTGTAGATCTGACATTTTCTGTGGGAAAATATAGAAATATTAAAATATTGGGGCTGAGATGATAGAGTCAAAATCAACAAATAACTACCATGAGACATCTTTGAAGTTTCCTTAACATCGCTGGCAGCTGAAAGCTGACAAAGCAAGAACTGTGTAGTATATGGGAATATGTCTATAGTAGCCCAGGAAGGTAGCAAGTTGGAAACATGTTCATAGCCATCTACTGGGAAGCTGGGGTGGAAGGTGGATGAAGGACAGTTGTCAAGTTAAAGATCAGGACATGTAATTACCTAGGTAAGTAGAAAGTAGAAGTATACTGCTATTTGGATTATAGTGATATACGCTTTTTTTCTATTCTTCACAGGGTGATATGGGGGAGACAGTGCTCTGCATACACTAGTTTGAGTCTCTCCAAGCAATTCATTAATTAGTTACGTGACTAGAACATTTCATTTCTCTAGACCTTGACTTTATCTTCCTTAAAATGAACGAGCAATTTTCAACAAGTTGTCTTTCTGTTACTTTCCATCATGAATACGTCGTCATATTTAATGATCAGAAACCTATTATATGGAATTACTTAAAATCAAAGGGAAGTGAGGAAATACATGTGGCATACTTACTGTTCTTTAATCTTCATGCTGCCTTGATTTTGAAGATCAATAGACCATATTTATTTTTTTTTGTCCAGGAGATGAAATATTTAACTTATTTTTAAATGTACATATATTTATTGCATGCCCACTACCTGCCAGATACTACCCTAAGCATTGCAACAAAATAGTAAACATATCAAACTAAAAATATTTACAGCAAGGGAAATAATCGATGGCATGAAGAGACAATTTAAATCTGAGAGAGAATGTTTACAAAGCAGATATCTGACTGAGTTCATATCCAAACTATATGAACAAATAACTCAGTAGCCAGGAAAAGAAGCCAATTGAAAATGGTCAAAGGACTAGAATAAGCATTTCTCCAAATAAAACATACACATGGCTAATAGGGATATGAAAAATGTGCAAAATCACTAAACATCATAAAATGCAATTAAAAGCACAAAAGTGTATCACCTGACAACTGATATAATGGCTATTATCAAAAAGACAAATAATTAAGGTTGGTGCAGAGGTGGAGAAAAGGGAATTCTTGTACAGAAAAGAGAATGCAAATTAATGCTTCTGTTATGGAAAACAGCATGAATATTTCTCAAAAACTGTAAAATAGAATTCCATATGATTTGGAAGTCCTACTATGAGTATCCAAAGGAAATAAAATTAATGTCTTCAAAAGATATCTGCATTTCCATATTCATGACATGACATTGTTCACAATAACCAAAATATGGAATCAGCCTAAATGTCCTTCAGCAAATGAATAAAGAAAACATAACATTTATACAAACTAAAATGTTACTTGGCCTTTACAAATAATGAAATTCTTTGATTATGACACCATGGGTGAACCTAGAAAATGTGTTTCTGTTGCTTCTCTGCTGATGTAATAGCTATTTTTATGTACTTAGAGATATATATTTGATGACCACTTCATATTCATTGACCTTAATCCATGGAACCAAAATCAGCAATATTTCCTGCAAAATGGTTTTGTCTTCTATTTGTATAAATATCATATCAATGTTGTTCACAAATTTCAGTGTGTATTCCATGATTCCTGCCCCTAGGCATTAGTACCCAGTATCACACCCACAACCTGAATATGGAGAGAGCCTGTGTTGGTTCCAGTCAATTCAATATGACAAAGGTCAAGGGCATTTGCATACTTATTTAGGGTTTCGAATACATTGATTCGAGTGAATTAAAAGGGTGATTGGGACCAGTAGATGGCATAATAGTTACATCACTGGACTCCCATGAGTCAACCATGTTTCTAGTCTCAGATCAAGAAGCTTAAAACTCACCCCAGGGCCTGTGTGCGCGTGTGTGTGTGTGTGTGTGTGTGTGTGCCCAAAATCTTGAGAAGAGAATGGAGAAGAGATTGTGGCATGGCCATCCCCCCAGGGGGGCGATTTCTCACTTTCTGTCTCTCTGTCTCGCTCTGTCTATCTGGTGAGTGTATGCGCCCTATAGCAAAAGTCTCTCTCTAAAAAGAAAGAAAGAAAGAAAAAGGGCTGGTTTTGCCCTGATGCCACAGATTGTTGTTATTTCTGGCTGTGAAGAAGCAAGAGTGAGGAAGCCCTGCAAGGTACGCTGGGTGGTCACTAGGAGCAGAGGGCCATGGCTAGCCAGAAGAGAAGACTCAACATTACAGCTACTAAGAAATCCCCTGATTAGGAAATGGATATTTACCCAGTCCAACCTCTGATGAGAGTGTAGTCCCAATCACTAAGTGTACTGAGAACTGGGGGGACCTGGTGCAGAAAACTGAATTCAGACAGACCTGGCATCTTCTTATTCTGACAGGAGAGTGTGCATGCATGTAAGAGAGGGAGCGAGAGACTCCACAGGCCAGCTTGCAGTTCTGAATACAGAATCTGAGAGAACAAATGTGTGTGTATTTAGGCCGTTATGTTTGTGGCAGCCTATTAGACAGCATTAAAACATAACTGCTTTTCAGATCCCAAGGAATCAGAATCTGCATGGCCATTTCAGTTCAGCTTTACGGCAAGGGTTTTTCTAAGGATTTACGATCTCTGCCATAGTGTATGTCTTTGGGATTTCTGCATAAGGAAAGTCCAGTTTATACTATTTGTATTCTGCAAATGCTTGCCTCCTCTGGTTTTCTTTCTCCCTCTGTTCTATTTTTCTCCCTCTCTGTCCTTCTCACCCTCTTTCCCTCATAGCATGTGGCTAGTTAGTTATAGATTTGTTTGTCATAAAACAAACATATATTAGTTAACGGAAACAAAAGTACAGATATGTAAGAGGGATCAGTTTTAGTATTATGAAGAACAACAGTTGAGACCAGCAAACAGCTACGGTTATGTCACTGGACTCCCACGTAGTTGACTACAGTTGGGGTTTCAGACCCGGTGGCTTAAAATTCACACAGGGCATGTGTATTTGCAGGTCCAAAATCCTGAGAGGAGATTAGAGGAGAAGGAATTTTAGCATGGCCTTCCCCATCAGGAGTGATTTCTCATTTTCTGTCTATCTCTCTCTGTATCTGGCAAGCACAAGCACTCTATAGCAAAAATCTATCTCTTAAAAAAAAAAAGGCAGGGAACCAGCAGTTAGCATAATGGCTATGTTGCTAGACTCTCACGTAGTCGACCGCGGTTCGCGTCCTGGACCCAGTGGCTTAAAACTCACGCCGGGCGCGTGTGTGTGCGTGCCCAAGATCCTGAGAGGAGAATGGAGGAGAAGGGATTGTGGCGTGACCATACCCCCTGGGGGGGGGGGTGATTTCTCACTTTCTGTCTCTCTGTCTGTCTCTGTGTGTCTGGCGAGCGCACGCGCCCTATAGCGGAAACCTCTCCAAAAAAAAAAAAAAAAAAAAAAAAAATGGCAGTGTAATACAGTTAAAAATAATTTACTGTATTTCTCACAGAGGCAAAAAAAAGGTGGGGGATATTTGAAATTTTTCAACACTTAGTAATGACAAATATTTAAGATGATGGACCTGCTAATCATCCTGATTAAATCATTACACATTGTATGTTTATGCTGAAAAAAATCACATTGAATAACATAATTTGTATAATTACATGTCACAAAAATCTACATTTTACATATCTATAAACTAGCAATATACAACTGGACATAGAATTGTTATAATAGCAGAATATACTGGTTATAAAGTAATGCATTGGTTTATAAATAAACACCATTGTAGGTATGTGGTAAAGAGATAGGTCTTTAGCTAGATTCATTCTTCTCCTTTAAAAAACAAAAGGTATCCAAAAAGTGCATGTCTATTTTTCCAATGTGAGATGAAATATTAAAAATAAGAATTTTGAAGCACATACCTATGCTCAGATTTTAAGCAGCAAAACAGTATTTATAAAAGGAAACTAAATTTAATACGATCTAAGAAAAATCAACTTTTCAATTCCTTATAGCTGTGGTTACTCTAAATATACCAACTTTAATCTGTATTTGCCTGGCTAACCTCTGGAAAATTCTACTTAGTCTAGCATAAGGATTTAAATATTTTGCATAGTAAATATGTAGTGTTAATACATATCTTGAGCCAAGACATCTTATTAGTTATACTTTTACTCTTCATATGTTGACATGAAGCATTATATCCCCTGAATTTACTATGTAAATTCAAACTTCAAATAAAGACTCCCTAAGTCTCAAATCACTAAGTCTAGTTTATTCAGTGGTGTCATTTCACTAAAAATTCACTCTTAATAATCCTTAGCAAACAAATCTCTTCTGAACTGATCTTTTATTTTCAAAATAAAGAGTTCCAGTACAAAATATATATATATATATATATTTTTTTTTTTTCCGAGAGTTTTTGCTATAGGGCATGTGTGCTCACCAGAAAGAGAGAGACAGAGAGACAGAAAGCAAGAAATCACCCCCTGGGGGGATGGCCACACTGCAATCCCTTCTCCCCCTTTCTCCTCTTAGGATCTTGGGCATGCATGCACATGTGCCTGGCGTGAGTTTAAGCCACTGGGTCCTGGACTCAAACAGCAGTCAACTACATGGGAATCCAGCGACATAGCCATTATGCCAATTGCTGGTCCCAAAATATAAACATACATGGAGATGTAGTATCTGTACACCTGTAATAGATTAAATGTGTGTGAAATTTCAGAACATTAAAAGCCTCATACATATTGAATCTGATCTCGAACCTATTTATCTCCCCCTTCCTCTCAGGTAAAGTAGCATCAATGGAAATGAGAGTCTTAGGACTATGAACCAAAGGTCAACATTTAGCAGTATTATTTTTCCTTCATCACTACTTTGCCAAGTGACATTTTAAGACTAGGGTAGAGTGTATTTTCTATTTTGAGATTTTATTTTTTAAAGTCCTATAAGATCAAAATAATAGATGATGTTCAGTTAGTTAAATTGAAGAGTCAATCACCAATCCTAAATGACACATAAAATGACACATATGAGTCATTCGTATCAGAATAAAAATGTTTCTCCTGCCGCTGAAGTGAATCTTAAACCATCAAAGGCCTGCATATTTAACAGATCACTCAGCCAGAGCAATACTGTCAAAAAGGACAGTGATGTCAGAATGAACTATATAGGCTCCCTGATTAATAGAAGTCCCTATATGATGGAGTAAGTTACAACCTTAATGTACAAATAATGAACCTCTATTAAGAGGAAGGGTATCATAAATCAAAATGCTATAGAAAAACCATAAACCTGTGGCAGCATAATGGCCACCAGGGCCTAAGCTATATTAATCTTGTATGGTGCAATATCACTTCTCTAGGAGAGAGAACTAAATTCCCCATATGAATGTGAATTATGAGTGTGATAAAGGTTCTGGACTCTTCATTTAAGTTAATGGCAAGGTTCATATTGAGCTATCTCCTGGTTAGCTCCTCTCCTCACTCTTCCTTGAACTCTGCTGCTGCAAAGACAAATATCACCACGTTGTCTTCATCCGAAGTCTTTCATTTGTCTAAAATACCTTAGGAAATAAAGAAAAATAAAAGAAAGAGCGTGAACTTGGGACCAGCAGATGATGTAAGGATTACGTTGTTGGACTCTCATGTTGCCGACCACTGTTCCAAGTCCTGGACCCAGCAGCTTCAAACTTAGACTGGGTACGTGTGCGTGCATGCCCAAGATCCCTGGAGGAGAAGGGATTGTGGTGTGGTCAACACCCCCAGGGGATGTATTATTGGTTATAATTATCAACTATGGATAAGACAAATTTTAATAAGATGGAAAATATAAAGTTTATATTTTTTATATATTTTAATACTTTTAAAAGTTATTTGCATCCAGTTATATTCTATTAGAATTTTCTCATAGTGTAAATAATGTGCTTCAATATAATCTGGATCAAAGACTAACAATGTATACTGCTTTTAGGCATACAGGTGTTCTTAGTTGTAACAGGTCATATTTTAATTATTTCACTGATATAAGAATGGAAAATGTATTTGTCTATAATAAATTTAACCTCAAGTTTCTGTAGTAAATTCTTTTATATTATTAATTCATATATATCTCATTAATTTCCAGGTCTCTCCCCCCCATCAGACAAGTCTACTATGCTAATTCAGTCAATTCAGGATGCCACCTCTGTTTCCTTCCAGGTGTGACATGGTGATCCTTTTTTTTTTTTGAGAGGTTTTTGCTATAGAGCACTTGAACTCACCAGAAAGAAATCACTCCCCAGGGGAGATGGTCAAGCCACAATCCCTCTTCCTCCATTCTCCTCTTGGGATCTTGAGCATGCACGCACATGTGCCCAGCATGAGTTTAGGCCATTGGGTCCAGGACCTGAACCACAGTCAGCTACATGGGAGTCCGACAACATAACCATTATGCCAACTGCTGGTCTTGATTTTTTAAAAAAATAATTATTTAATTTTATTTACTATTATTATTAGTTTATAATTTGCTATAGGACATGTGCTCACTAAAGAGATACAGAGAGAGAGAGAGAGAGAGAGCGAGAGAGAGCGAGTAGCCATCTCCAGAACTTGAATTGTATACCTGCCAGCACCTGGTAATTCATTTTTTTAGGCCTGTGATTACTGGCATTTTTTCAGACATGTGGAATTCCAGGGGGTCTTTCATTAACAAAATGCTGTTGTTTTTATTATCTATGGTGGGATTCACCATCCCGCATTCTGTTGTATTTATTATCTACGGTGGGATTCACGATCCCAACAGGAGAACAAGGTTATATATAAAGTCCTGGTTATTCATGCCTGAATTTTGAAGTCACTTAAGAAGATGGTAGATAGTTTATAGCCTAAACATTCCATAAATGTTCTATTCCTAACATAATATAATCAAAAACAAGTAGGAACATGATTATATTCCCAGAGAGTATCAGAATACCAAAAATACAAGCATATAGACCTGAGCATGTAAAAAATAATGTGTTCCATAACAGCAATTTCAATTCTGGATATACCCCAAAGAATTAAAATCAGGATTTTTAAGATATCTCTTCATTTTTAGAGAGAGATTTTTGCTAGAGGTAGTGTACACTTGTCAGAGAAACAGAGAGAAAAAAGAGAAAAATCATCTCCTGGAGGACGCCCACACCACAGTCCTTTCTTCTCCATTCTCCTCCCAGGATTTTGAGCACAGACACAAATGTTCCCAGGATGAGTTTTAGCCACTGGTCTGGGGCTCAAACCATGGTTGATCACATGGGATTCCAGCGATGTAATCATTACTCCACCTGCTGGTCCCTTGAAGACATTATCTTTACACCCATGTTCATAGGTAGTAGCATTATTCTCGATAGCTAAATTGTGGAAGCAACCCAAATGTCCATCATCAGATATTTGCATAGGCAAAATGTAGTGCAGATGGCCCTTTGTATTCAAAGTTCCTACATCTGTGGATTGAACCAACTACTAATCCAAAATATTCAGAAAAAAACTAATTTAGAATAACCTGATGATTTAATAAAAGATAACATGCCTATAAAAACATAATTAGAGAAGTTATGTGTCTGCATACATTTGCATGTGTGTGTGTGTGTCCAAAATTCCAATGAGCACACATCCACTGGTTAAAAAAAATCATAGATAGGTACTGTAAGGATACTGAGAAAAAGCAAACTTTCAAGTAGTAGCAATTTCAGAGGACTATAGAGTCATGGATGTTACCCCACAACACAACTAGATCAAAAGGTCAGCTACCTAGATATATAAAAAAAAATCAATAAAGATATTGAACCAATATCTTCATAACTTAATTCTTATAAGTCTCTGTTCTTATGAGTAAGATAGAGATAAATGCATACAGGGCATATACATTGTCTTTTAGATAATCATTTTAATGGTAGATAAGAGCATAAATTGAAAAATTACAACACAATGAATTAAATGACATAGTTTTAGTTAACATCTTTTCTGAAATACATTGTTTAAAGAGAGTCTACATGAAAATGAGTGTCTCTGAAACAAAATGTCAATTACAAACTGACAATGGAGCACAACCAGCCTTATATTTCTAATACAAATAAAACACAGTGTATTCTTGGAAAATATTCCCTTATTGACGAGGTAATTAAATTAACACGGTCATTTTTGTCTTAAATACAGATTATACTTTGGAGTACAAAATTCACTATAGAAAAAAATAGAACTAAATACATACTAACTCAGCAGTTGAATCTATGGGGAGTCCATTGGTCAAACCTTATATTTCATTGTTTTAGATAAGTGATGTGATATTAATGACAAGTCTTAAATCATTAAATGTTGTTATTGTTTAGAAGATGGCCTTCTGCACTTAAATTTTTCACAGTAGAATGTAATGGAGGAATTTGCAGAGCATACATGTAATCATAACATTACTAATTGGTAGAATTCAATTCCAGAAGTAACTGTTGAAACAAACATTTTTATAGAACATGAATGATTCTGTGAAATTTTTAGTGTGATTTTTAATATCTTATAATGAGGGTAGCTAGGAAAAACTAACCACATGGATTTTGAGCTTAAAGTGAAAACAAACAGAACAAATGTGATCATGGCATTATATTAATCTTGAAGACATTTTAAATGACAATGATAATGTATGTACTTTACATAAAAGCATAGTGATGAAATAAAATATTTCTATGCAGAACTGAGTATGTCATTTTCCAGGCTAAGAGCTGACTATTTGTTGAGCATTCACCTGCCATACAAGAGTGATGGAAACCACAAAATAGACCAACTGACTGTTTGTTTCTTGGAAGACTGACCATGATTTTTGTGCCCAAATCAACGGTTTGATTTAGGATGTATGGTCTAAACAATTACAAATTTTTATTCATTATAATGCTAAAAACCAAATATTTATTGGGGCTAGCAGATGGCATAGTGGTTACGTTCCTGGACTTTTTTTTTTCCCTCTCTCTTTTTTAATTTATATATTTATTTTTATATTTTTCCACAAACATTTAATTTCAAATAACTTTTCCTCATATCTCATAGTTCTTGGTAGTTAATAAACAACTTGCAAAATTTCAAAATACTGAATTTAAAGGTAATGTTCAAAATATTTTGTATAATTTTGTTTGTGACTCTATAACAACAGAGACAGTATGGTTTTAAATATTTTTGAGAAAATATTTACATGTTAACTACTCAAATTGTTGAAAAGCAAATGCCCAGCACACTAGTCATGCATAAACCTTCTCAATTCAGCCCTGCCTACCAAATAATCTGTGATATACCATCTGCTAGCAAAGATCAGTCTCTTTTTCTTCCTTCAAAGTCTTTCTCAAGATAATCCTCTGGCGTGGTTGCTCTTTTGCAATCTCTATTGATTACAATACTGGGCTGGAAAAGTCCAGGCTATTTTATGTTATAAATTCTTTCATATATCTTCTCTAATCCTTTCTGCCAGGTAAAACTATTTATGGTGCCAGGCCATCTTCTAAGAGCTTCTGTTGCTTCCTTGAGATCCACCTTAGTTTCATAGTTTTCTTTCTTTCTTTTTTCTTTGAGAGGTTTTGCTGTAGGGTGTGTGCGCTCACCAGAAACACAGAGACAAAGAGACAGAAAGCAAAAAATTACCCCTGAAGGGAGGGGGGATGGCCACACCTCAATCTCTTCTTTTTCATTCTCCTCTCCGGATCTTGGGCAGGACTGCACACTTACCCAGTATAAATCTAAGCAGGCCCGAGACTCGACCTGTGGTGGACTCATGGGAGTCCAGCAACACAGCCATTATGCCAACTGCTGCTGGTCCTAGTTCCATAGTTTTATGATTAATCTTCAGGTATAACATCCCAGTCAAAGCCCTGTCCAATAATGAGTATTGGACAAGCATTATTGAACTTATGCAAACAACCCTTCTACCACAAACTATATTTTCCAATTCCAGAGAGGTCAGGAAGGAAGAAAAGTTTATGTTTCCCTTTAAAGAAACAAACAAGAAAAAATATTTCAACAAATTGCTGAACCTATCAACACCTCAAAAGAAAGTAAAATACTTAAATTGGGAAAACAAAGCATAGTAAAAAAATTAATAAAATCAGGGAACCAGCAGTTAGCGTAATGGCTATGTCGCTGGACTCCCATGTAGTCGACCGCGGTTCGCGTCTCGGACCCAGTGGCTTACAACTCACACCGGGCGCGTGTGCGTGCGTGCCCAAGATCCCGAGAGGAGAATGGAGAAGAAGGGATTGCGGCGTGACCATCCCCCCTGGGGGGTGATTTCTCGCTTTCTGTCTCTCTGTCTCTCTCTGTCTATCCGGCGAGCGCACGCGCCCTATAGCGAAAAACCTCTCCAAAAAAAAAAAAAAAAAATTAATAAAATCAGTAATATTTTCCTCGAATGTCATAAAATTCTATTTCGCCAGTTCAGTCTTATGTTCAAACTCTCTTCTGTTGGGGACCAGCAGTTAGCGTAATGGCTATGTTGCTGGACTCCCACGTAGTCGACCGCGGTTCGCGTTCCGGACCCGGTGGCTTAAAACTCACAGCGGGCACATGTGCATGCATGCCCAAGATCCCGAGAGGAGAATGGAGGAGAAGGGATTGCAGCATGGCCATCCCCCCTGGGGGGTGATTTCTCGCTTTCTGTCTCTCTGTCTCTTTCTGTCTGGTGAGTGCACGTGCCCTATAGCAAAAACCTCTCAGAAAAAAAAAAAAAAAACCTCTCTTCTCTTGAATATGCAATGTTACTGTGGTCTAATCTTTTCGTTTAAATCCTGAAAGTTAACATTATTGATATTTCTTGTCCATATCATTAAATTGGTCATTTTCTTGGTTGCCTTTTGTTCTCTTATTTCTGTATATGTCTTTAGTTTTCCTGGTAGAACACTCCTTTCAGAACTTCTTGAAGTGTGGATCTGCTCTTAGGAAATTGTTTCAGGTCTTGTTTACCTGAGAATTTGTTTTTCCTTTCTTTCCATATGAAAGATAACCTTGCTGGGTATAGTATTCTTGGTTGAAATTGTTTTCACTTAACACAAAATATATTTTCTCATTTTTTCCTTGCTCTCTTTGTTTCTAATGAGAGGTCTGAGGTTAGCCTGATTGAATAACCTTTATAAGTAACCTGACATTTCTCTCTCGCCAATTTTAGTATCTTGTCTTTGTCTGTAGATTTGGTCAGTCTGGCTATGATGTACCTTGGAGAAGATCTTGGGTTGATTCTATTAGGGGTCCTAGATTTGGAAAGTTTTCTTCCAAGATTTCATGGAATACATTATAAATTCCCTGATTAGTTTCCTCACCTTCTGGGATACCAATTATGCAGATGTTTGGGGATTTAATGCTGTCTAGTATTTCTTTTATCGTATTCTCATTTTGGGGGGTTATTTTCTCAGGATTTTTGTTTGTTTGTTTTTTTTTTAGATCAGAGGTTTTGCCTTCAATATCTGAGATTTAATTTTCTACATGGACTAATCTGCTTTTAATACTTTAGAGGAAGATTTTGATTTCCTGAATTTTGATTTCCTGAATTCCAGCCTTCAACTCTCATAGCTCCATTTGATTCTTTTTTACGATGTGTATTTCCTCTTTCAGATGATGGAAGAACTTTAGCACCTCCTGGAACTCATTGTCTCTTTACTCCTGCACCACCTGGAGTTCATTATCTCTCAGATCTTGCATCTCTTTCAGTTTGTCACTATGAATATTCTTAATTCTTTATCAGACATTTCCATAAGTTCTACTGTACTATCTGTGGATGATGAGGGATTGTTCTTTTCCTTAGGGGAGAGAAATTTTCTTGGTTTTTCATGTTTCTTGTGCCTCTGTGGTGGTTTCTGGTCATTCTGTGACTAAATCTCTCCTCCAATTATCTGAATATGTCAGAAGTAGAAGGCAGAGTTTAAAGCATAGTTTCCCTGAATAGGCCAAAACACACCTCAGCTTTAAAATGGCTTCTTGTCTGAGTACTTTGGGAGTCTAGAAGATCACGTGGCTGGACTCTTACACGGCTTGACTGTGGTTCGAGTTCCGAACCTAGTGGCTTGAAAATCACTGCAGGTGTGTGTACATGTGTGCCTAAGATACCAGGAAGAAAATGGAGGAGAAAGAATTATTGCACGGCTATCTCCCCTCTCATTCTCTCATTGTTTCTGTCTTTCTGGTGAATGCACATGTCCTAAGACCAAAAAAATAAATAAATAAATAAATAAATAAATAAATAAATAAATAAATAAATACATATTTATTTATTTACCTTAGAATATTAGGTAAAATTTTGAAATTACTTTTATTTGCCACTAAAAATCATGTTAAAAAAATCACAATGGGCCAGCAGATGGCTTGGTGATTAAGGCACTGGACTCCTACATGGTCAACTGCATGGTTCAAATCCTCGACTCTGCAATTTGAAAATTATGCCAAGCACCATGTAGGTGAGTGCCCAAAACCCCTAGAGAAGAATGGAGGAGAAGGGACTTCAGCACAGCCATCCCATTGTGGAGTGATTTCTCACTTTCCCTCTCTCTGGCAAGCACATGTGCCCTATGGCAAAAATTTAACAACTAACAAACAAAAAATAAACAATTTAAACAATGCTTACTTCTACATATAGAGGATAATCAACATTTAAATAATGAAAGCAAAGTTGAAAACCACTTGTCTCATTTATAAAACATACCAATAGGGTTGTGACAGTGGTCCAATTGTAAAATATAGCCCTTTTGAGACTGACTCACAGGGAAAGATTGTAGGTTAATGTTCAGAGAATTCCCTGCATTTCCCGGGTGTGCTTATGCTCATGATTAGCAGCTGGCTGAAACTGGGAGCAGATCATGACAGAAAGACCCTCCTGAGAGTGTTTATCTCTCTGTCTCTCTTTCTCTCTCTCTGTCTATCTTACTCATGGACTGATTGAATGAACGAATAAATAATGAAACTTAAAAAAAATTACCAAAAGATCTTAAACATCTGTTGAATATCACACAAGGTAACAATTATTACATGATAATTCAACCAATGTAGGGATAAATACCTTTCTATCTAATGATTCCTCAAATATATATTTAAGGCTGCTTCCAATTTTTCTATTTCTCATAAAAGATGATTAAATTTCATTAAACTATTAGAATGGCTTTTAAAAACTGGACATGCTGCAAATTTTCACTTCCTTTTTATTTCTTTAATTATATTTGTCCTACATTATTTCAAACTCAGAGTTAATATACGATTTCATATCATCTAGCAGTTTTAGCATTAGTTGTAGTTGGGGATATAAGAGAGGTCAAGGCTTAATTCGAAGTTACTTTAATTTTATAATTTCTTTCTTTTTTTTTTTTTTTTTTTGATAGAGGGATTTTTTTCCTATAGGTTACGTGTACTTGCTAGAGAGATGGAGAGACAGAGAGACAGAAAGTAAGAAATCATCCCTCCCCATCAGGGGAGATAGCTACACTACAATCCCTTCTCTATTCTCCCCTCGGGATTTTGGACCTGAACATACATGTGCTCACTGTGAGTCTTCAGCCACCAGGTCCAGGACTCAAACTGTGTCCGACTACATGGGAGTCTAACGTTGTAACGATTATGCCATCTGCTGGCCCCCCAAGTTCCTATAATTTCTATTTCTTTCACATTCAATACATTTTACTTATGGTTTTATCTCAAGATACATATAATTCATAGACAAGGTAAGACAACATGATTTGAGAAACTGTAAAACATAATTGAATTAGAAGGGCTTTGTATTCTCTCTCCATAACCAACTAGAATTTAATATAACTTTCTTCATGTGAAAAAAATAAATATGGTTATACTACTCAAAGAGATACCATGGAAAATATACATATATACACATGATATTCATATTTATAAAAGAAATTATCTTGTTGAAATTCAATAAATAGAAGAATTATTTTGATAGGATCATTGTGTTATCCTAGAATTTGGAAAAGTTAAATGTCACCTTTAGAAAGGAAAGATTAAAACCACTAAAAAATAAATAGATATCGTCAATGGTTGCTCAGAATTACAATCACTATGCTTAGTCAAAATGATTCATTACGCTAACTGTTGATCCCAGTCAAAATGATTCATACTTAGTGTAGTTGAGAAGGGGTACCAGCAGATGGCGTAATGGTTACATCACGGGACTCTGTCTCTCTGATGCTGTCTCTCTGGCCATTGCAAAAATTTCCCCAAAAAACAAATACATACATATATAAACATGTGTGTGTGTGTGAGTGTGTGTGTGTATACATATATATGTATACATATATATGTATACACACACACACATATACAAACATATATATACATATATATATATATACACACATATATATATAGTTGAGAAGGAAGAAATATAAAAAAATACATTCAATATTTATATTTAATTTAAATCATTGAGCTATAAATTAACAGCAATTTTAAAAATATGATAGAAGGGAGAAAAGATAAATTGTCATTATGCTATCATTTTTTAACAGTGTTAACTATTGAATACCTCCATACAACATCAAGTAACTATATTATGACATTACATGAAATGGTACAATTTTAGTATGTATTTGCTTATTTTTTTGGATGTGATACATTTCATCCTATGCAAAATAAATATTCTATAGTCAATAATTAATCATTGATTTTTGAATGTAGTATATGACTTGCAACAGAAGACAGTGTATGATCTCTCCATTTTAATTTAGGTTGAAATATAAATTTATCTCATTTTTTAAAAAATAATTATTTAATTTAATTTAATTTAATTTATTTAATATCTTAATTTGACTAGAGAGGGACAGAGAGAGAGAGAGAGAAAGTAGAAAGCAAGTCTCCAGGTTGAGTCTGGGACTCGAATCGTGGTTGGCCATGTTGGAGTCCAGTGCCCTTAACCACCATGCCACCTGCTGGCCTGAAATATGATTTTATTAAAAAGCATACAGAAGCATCTTACGTTATAATTAAATATGCAATTTTATATATTTTCCAGTTGGTAAAATTTGTTGCAAGAAATCTCTTGGAAAAACTGGTGTTTCTATATACCTACTGAATTCATGTAGCATATGTCACATAAAGCACTTATGCTCTTATAAAGAAAAAAATATCAAATAAAAACTGTAAATATTTCAAGTGTAAAGTAGTAAGCTTGTAACTGGGAAAACAAAATAATACATTTCAGTGAGAAAAAGTACTATACTGATTGTGCATTGTTTATTAATCGACTCTCCAACAATATGATAGTTTTAGCTGATCCAATTTCTCTCTCTCTCTCTCTCTCTCTCTCTCTCTCTCTCTCTCTCTCTCTCTCTCTTCCTGGCCAGTTTGCATTGATTTCTCTACCAAAGATATGATAATTCTATCATTTTGCTTTTTAATGTTCCATTCGTCTGTCGAGTGGCTATCACTCTTTTACGTGCAATCTTACAAGTTGTATGTGCACAAAAATATAGGTGACAAAACATTAGCATTTACTAGATTATGCAAAAACATGACACACAGAGGTAGCTGTCTTTTACTTTTAACTAAGGCATTTACTATAGTGAAAATTGTAATATATGAAGTATGAAATTCTTCTAGTGACAGCTAGGAAAATCAGACAGTACCTAAATTGGATGTCATGTCAGTGTATAAAAATTGTTCTTGTCAACCATGTTATTGAAAGTGACATCCTCACAACCTTATATAAGTGTTTTGATTGATGGCATAGTCAAATAAATGTAATAAAGAACAATGTAGCATTTGATATATAGTAACCTGTTATCAACCTTCTTTAAAATTTGGGTTTTTCAACTTTACTTCCTGTTGGTTTTAGTGTTTAAAAAGAAAATTCAAGTGACAGATTACTATTATTTTACTGCTTTTTCTCTAGGCATATACATGTTACAAAAATAAATTTGAGATGTTTTTAAATATCCTTAATTGTCAATATTATTCTATTTATACAATTGAGTTTAGAGAATAAAAGTAAACATGAAAAATTTATTTTACTTTTCTTAATTTTAAAGCATATCATAAAGTGTCTTACCTACAAAGTATTTAATTTATTTACTTCATATTTTTCTTCAATAACTTCATTTCCAACAGAATTCAATAATTTAAGTCCAGTGTATTTTTAAACTTGATTCCATTTTATTCTCTAATGATGCACCTAGAATTTAAGATACATTCCATATGTTTTTTTTAAATTATAGCAATTAATGGCATAGATTAAATCAGAACATGCAAAAATCATTTAAATAAATCTTGAAATGACCTTAAAAAGCAGCTTATCTAATAGCTCATTTTCTCCTTTTGTGATAATATTTGTTCTCTGCATTAGAACTAATGATATTGTGGTTATGAAAGCATTTGATGTCCTATAAGCTCAAAGATGCTATGGAAATAAAGCATTTTATTCTCATTTTATGCATCTTTCATGTATACATAATTCAAATGAAATTCAGTAAGCATTATGTGCCTATGAAGTCTGTTCAGTCTGAATTTACTTGGAAAATGTGGTAATGTGTTAAAATATTATAGATTGTGTGTGGATTTGCCTTTATGTCTGTCTGTCCTTATATTAAAAGGTTATCTTTTTTTTTTTTTTTTTTAAGAGTTTTGCTATAGGATGAGTTCACTTGCTGAAGAGACAGAGAGAGAGAAAGCGAGAAATTACCCTCCGGGGGAATGGTCACATCGCAAACCCTTCTCCTCCATTCTCCTCTCTGAATTTTGAGTATGTATGAGTTTTAAATAGCCAGGTCTGGGACTTGAACCAAAGTTAACTATGTGGGAGTTCAGTGATGTAACCATTACAACATCTGCTGGTCCAAAAATGTTATTGAAAATATGTTTTAAAAGACCATTTACTCTCAGTGACAAGACGACAAATTTGCCAAATTATGATATTAAAAAAATCCACACTTTACATTAATAAATAAAACTTCCTTTCTTCAACAGAAAAGAACAAATTAAAATCTAAAATGATGGGGTCAGCAGGTGGAATAGTGGTTCAGGTGCTAGACTCTCACATGGTTGACTGCAGTTTGAATCCTGGACCCAGTGACTTGAAACTCTCGCCAGGTGCATGTGCATGCATGCCCAAAATCTTGAGAAGAGAATGAAGAAGGTGTTGTGATGTGGCCATTCCTCTGGTGGGTGGACGTGTCGGTGATTTCTCACTTTCTCTCACTCTCTCTGTCTCTGTCTCCAGTGAGCTCAAATGCCCTATAGCGAAACATCTCTCTCAAAACAAAGCAAAACAAAAAACTAAAATGTTTTTGTTTTATAGCATTATATATTCTATAATTCAAAAGATTCTATATATGTTTTCCTATACATTTTGCTCAATATATTTTCCCAAAATAAACACCCCATCCTCTATTTTTAAAAAATTTGCTGCCAATGCAGTATTCTTTTACATTAGAGTATCATATAGAGAAAAAAAAAATAATTAGAACTAGTTTGCCAAACACAAGTTTTTTGTTTTTTGTTTTTGTTTTTCTTTCTTTTTTCTCTTTTTTTGGAGAGGTTTTTGCTCTAGGATGCGTGCGCTCGCCAGAAAGACAGAGAGAGACAGAGAGACAGAAAGCGAGAAATAACCCCCCAGGGGGGATGGCCACGCCGCAATCTCTTCTCCACCATTCTCTTCTCGGGACCTTGGGCACGCACGCACACATGCCCAGTGTGAGTTTAAGCTACCAGGTCCGGGACTCGAACCGCTGTTGACTATGTGGGAGTGCAGTGACATAGCCATTACACTAGCTGTTGGTCCCAACTAAACACAGGTTTTTAACATGGCACTTTTAGCAACTGGTCATGAAAATTTTTATCCTAGTTTCATATATTTATATAGTTTAGTAAGTTTTGTGATAAAATGATACAGTTAATATGCAAGATCTTTAGCAAGACTATATTACTGCTTATTTATAAGGTATTAGGACTATTTTATTTCTTTCCTTAGTTTCCGATAATTCCCCAGTGGAAATGGCCACACCACAATCCTTTTCCTTTCATTCTTCTCTTAGGATTTTGGGCAAGCATGTACATGTGCCTGGTATGTTTTTCAAGCTATCAGGTCTGGGACTTGAACCCTACAGTCTGTCATGTGGGATCCAGTGCCTTAAGCACACACCACCTGTTGTCCTTCACCATAATTTTAATATTGGTTCTCTTTCCTGCTTCAGACAGGAGGTACTATTAGAGTGAGAGAAAAACAAATAGAGAATCTGTTTATTTACTTCTTACAGATCCTCTGATTTAATAGTATTAGAATGAAAAGACGTTTTGGATGTTCTTCATGGAGAAAAACTAACTACACTCTAAGCATTTAAATGAAAGTATTTGGGACAAACATTTAGCATAATGGCTATATTGCTGGAATCCCAGACCCGGTGGCTTAAACTCATGCCAGGTGCATGGGTGTGCATGCCCAAGATCCCGAGAAGAGACTGGAGGAGAAGAGATTATGGCGTGGCCGTCCCCCCTTGGAGGCAATTTCTCACTTTCTGTCTCTCTCTGTCTTTCTTGCGAGTACACTCACCCTATAGTGAAAATCTCTCCCCCGCAAAAAAAATTAAGTAAATAAATAAATAAATGAGAGTATTCTATTAACAAATCTACTTTCTTCCATTCACCTATCTCTTAAATTTACAAGTAATAAAAAAAATGCCTCCAGAAAATTTTAAAGGACAAACTATTCCTTTAGTTTCAGGATGAAATATTGAATAAAGGAATAGTATAGCTATATTATTAATATGGAAACTAATTTTTATGATGTCAACTAAATTATTCCTTGTATTAATGGGGCATTTATTTTCAAAAACTAAATAAGAAATACATTTAAATTTCTTAAGCATTTCTTTCATGTCCTGTCGATATTGAAAAATATACTCTTAGGGGTTTGAAAATGTGAGGAGTGTGTTCAGATGAATAATAATGGCTAGTTAGTATATTTAAAGGCCTCTACATTAAATTAATTCAGTTCTTAGACTGCTATTTTCCCCAGCTTATACATGACAAAAACAAGGCTCAGAGAAATATACAATTTTCCCAGTTGCAAACTAGTAAAAGGTGGAACTAATCTTTGAACCTAAGTGGCCAAATTTCAGTTCTTGCTTTTTGCAATTAGACCACACAACCCAGTCCCTCCAGAAGATTTGGTTATAGAAAACCTCAGAACGCTAATATTTCATGAATAAGGACAGAAGTGTGTGGCTCTTGTTTAAAAATCTAAGTGTCATTTTTAAAGCTTGACCATAGAAACTTGCAAAGAATTCACCTGGTGGTCCTTAAGGAGGAAGCTGTCCTCCTCACACCATATCTGGGCCCCAGCTATACCTTTACTAATTGAACAGAGCTATAGTCAGACTCAAAGCCTCTTGCTCAGCCTGACTCAAACATGTCTGTAATTCTAGCCCATTTGCTTTCATTTGAAGACCTTCCCATAGGGAAACTCGAGCAAAATAAAACCTCATTGTCAGAGGTAGGGAGACCTTGAAGATATATTTTATTCACTCTGACTCAGTACTCACAGATTCTCTACTCCAAGAACTTCCCATCACCCCCTTCTCACTCTTTGAGTTCAGAAACCTACAGGCGTGTTTTGCTAAGGCCTTACTTGGCAGTGAGACAACTCTCATGCATGTGCCAATCTACTTGACCTTCAACGCATTGTTCTTTGGGAGTTCAAAAGAAAACAGGGAAGAAACAGTGCTGCCTAGTGTCTTTCTTGCTTAAGCTACAGCTGGAGATGATTAAAGCCTTGAGTGGTACTTGGAATTCGATTTGTGTCCTCAATTCGCTACTCCAATGACTGGCCCCTCAGTGCACTCTAGTTTAGCTGAGCTTCTGAGAAGAATGTGTTCAATTGCACCAATTTCTTAGAAGATAGTAAAAATATATATATTTAACTAAAAGAATAATATAATCCATTGAAAAAATAGCACTACTGAGAGAAGACTGTAGATTTGTCAAACTTAAACCAATATTATAAAGTCCTGTTGTTAATGTTGGTCTGGGAGGTTACAAAAAATGTTGGTTGCACTTTAGAAATTTATTTTTTAATTAAAAAGACATGATATATGAAAGTAGTGTGGGGTCAAAGAATAATTTATTATAAAATAGGATAAGACTTCATAGTTTGATGTCAATAGAGAGTAGATTGTAAGCTCCTCAAGTCAGAGAGATAGTCAGCGACCCTCAGATGGCATAATGGTTACATCACTGAACTCCCACATGGTTGATGATGGTTCGAGTTCTGGACTGGTGGCTTCAAACTCATTCTGGGTACAGGTGCATGCTTGCCCCAAATCTCAAGAGAAGACTGGAGGAGAAGGAATCAAAGCGTGGACACCTGCCCAGCGGGTGTGTGTGTGTGTGTGTGTGTGTGTGTGTGATTTCTCACTTTCTGTTTTTCTCTCTGTGTCTCCAGTGAATTCACGTGCCCTATAGAAAAAATCTCTCTCTTAAAAAAAAAAAAGAGAGAGAGAGAGAGGGAGAGAGAGAGGTACTATCAAGTAATACTC
The DNA here is from genome assembly GCA_026018925.1 of Tupaia tana. NCBI lineage: Eukaryota > Metazoa > Chordata > Mammalia > Scandentia > Tupaiidae > Tupaia > Tupaia tana. The sequence continues at coordinate 160,365,491 of JAKSZU010000001.1, forward strand.
TAAGGTTCTATGAAGGTGGAAGAAAGTGAGAATCAGAAGACAGTACAAGAATTGGCCTCAAGGTACTAGCAAGTGGCATGGTGGTTAAGGGTGTTGGACTCCCACATGGCAGACCATGGTTTGAGTCCTGGACCTGGTGACGTTTTTTCTCATTTTCCCTCTCTCTCTCTCTTGCTCTGTCCTTCTAAATAACTAAAACTAACTAAGTACATATATAAATAAAGTTAAATAAAATAGTTTTAAAAAATTTCCTCAAGTAGGAGGAGGGCAGTGTCCTCATTGCTAGAAGAGAAAATCAAGAATTAGAGCAAATGTGGGCAAACCTGGTGATATGATGGTAGAAAATTCATTAGTTCTTGCCTTACAACTTCATAATTTGTTACTGCTGATGTTGGGTGATTGTATGCTAAAAATGTGTAGACATTAGGAGGGGCAGATATTAGAGAGAGTGTGTATGTATGAAATAACCAAGGAGAGAGAGAGTCCCTACAAAGGCACACAGCAGGTGCTGCGGAATGTGGGAGCAAGGTGGGACACTCAATGCAGGGAGAGAATTTAATTAGCAATATGAGAAACTTGTTCCCCAAGTACTCCATGACACTATTCAAAACCCTACAATTTGGCGTCTTGTTTCCACAAATATTTCATAAAGCAAGAGTTCTTTTCTATTAAAAACTGAATGGTAGGGTATATGGTCACAGAATGAAGAAAGGAGAGGCTGAATGATTCACATGGTTGTATAAAAAATAAGGGTTTCATGAAAATGTCTGGTTAGTGAACATCAAAATCGATCTTTGATGCAATTCCAGAACACCTAAAGTTCAATTCAGACTGTAGAAAGAGTACATATAAGAATCTTGTAGAACTTCTGTTTACTCATAGGAAAGGTCGATAGAGAAACTCTACACAAAAAGCCTAATTAATTAGTATGCAATAATGCCCATGAAATTTCAGGAAAGAGAAAGCTTTCAACCAGCATTTCAGCATGCACTAATTGATCATAATACATCTGAGGAAAATATCCAATTAAAAATATGGAGGTAAGGAGTACAGATGGGAGAATATGTGCATGCTCTCGCGTGCACGCACACACACACACACGCACACAGAAATACATATGACAATGAACAAAATAATAGTTCAAAAATATTTTACATCTCTAAAAATGACAAAGCAGTGAAAAAATTGAGAAAATAGACAGATAACAGTAAAGCAGCAAAATAGCAAGATTTCTTGATATTTAGGGAAAAAAGATACTGTTTTAATCTTAGAAAAAAATGTTAGGAGATTTTTAAATTTATTTCATGAGAAAATTCCAGAAAGCACAAATTATAATTTATAGTTAAAAGTTAAATAATTGACCATTTGTCATAAATGAAAAACTAAGATCACTAGGTATTCGGTGCTAGGCCAGGATGGCAATGGTGGTGAAAGTAGTGGGGCCCACATGGCCCAATACATGGTGTAGTCCCAGACATGACAGCTCAAAAAACACGCTGGGTATGTGTGTGAATGACCAAAATTCTAAGAGTGGTGTGGCTGTCACCCCAGGGGAGTAATTTCTCACTGTTTCTCTCTCTCTGTCTCTCTTCAGCAAGTACATGAGCCCTATGGAAAAGAGGGGGGAAAATAAATAAAAAAGAACACTAGATATTCAGTGCTGTAGCCACAAAAACAGATAATTGTTAGGACAGAAATGTTGAGTAAATGAGACTAATCCATCAGCTTTATAATCAAAGATTAGGAATTCCTATGAGATGGTAAGAAAAGTAGTAGCAGTGAGGTTATTACCAGTTTCTGAAGAAGTATTTTAAGTCTTGTGATTTATCAACTCTTCAGTGTAACTTTCCTATACTAATCAATCAAATGGAACTCATGAACCAACTTAAAAAATCACGTTATAGTTATCTCCACGGGGCTGGAACATGGTATCATGCTTAAGGTACTGGAATCCCATATGGTGGATTGCAATTCGAGTCCTGGACCTGGCATCTTGCTTTTTCATTTTCCCTCTCTCTCTCTCTCTCCCTCTGTTTCTCTTTGGTGAAATTAAAAATAATAATAATAAATAATATTTAGTAAATCATTCTTTAACAAATTTCCTGCATTATATTTATCAATAATGGATTGGTTTTTATTTTATTTCCCATTTATATGCACTAGAATTTGTGTTCTCTGAAATGTGAATGTTACTTGTTCTGTTAAGCTTAGAGAAGAGTCCCAAGCATGTAGTAGATGGTTAATAATATTTGGTTAGGGACCAGCAGATGGCATAGTGGACTCTGGACTTCCACTTAGTCCACCACGGTTCATGTCCCAGACCTGGTGGCTTAAACTCACACCAGGAGTGTGTGCGTGCATGTCCAACATCCCGAGAGGAGAATGGAGGAGAAGAGACTGTGGCATGGACATCCCCCCTGTGCGATGATTTCTAGCTTTCTATCTCCCTGTCTCTCTCTCACTTTCTGGCAAGTGCACGCACCCTATAGCGAAATCCTCTCAAAAAAATTATAATAATATTTGGTTGAATTTTTGCTGGTTAGTTTTGTTTTTTTCTTTGCTCAAGTAGTTCAAACTTAGATGGTTTACACCTCTTTCAAAATATTAATTTGTAAACGTAAATAAATGTGCTTTCAATTTTTATATGGTAACATTATTTTTGTCTTTGCTGACTACTTTTATTATAAATAGAATTTACTATTTTTTTCTTTTTTTATTTTTAGAGAGTCTTTTGCTATAGAGTGCATGCACTTGCCAGAGAGACAGAGAAAGAGAGACAGAAAGCAAGAAATCCCTTGCCGCAGGGGGAATGGCCACATTGCAGTCTTTCTCCTCCTCCATTCTTCTCTTGGGATTTTGGGCATGCATAAATACATACCCAGTGTGAGTTTCAAGCCTCTTGGTCTGAGATTCAAACTGTAGTAAACTATGTGGGAGTCCAGAGACATAACCATTATGCTACTTGATGATCCCAGAATTTACTATTTCAGTGTGAATGTTTATTTCTTAAAGTTGACAAATGTGGGAGTAGGCAACAGTTAAAAGTGAATTCCTACTTAAGTTAGAGCCTACTAACCACAGGAGGAATTTAGGTAAAATTCTGGACACATATTCCCTAAAATTCTCAACAAAAAGGAAAAATTAAAATTGTATTGGACCAGCAGTTAGCGTAATGGCTATGTCGCTGGACTCTCACGTAGTCGACCGCGGTTCGAGGCCCGGACTCGGCGGCTTAAACTCACGCCGGGCGCGTGTGCGTGCGTGCCCAAGATCCCGAGAGGAGAATGGAGGAGAAGGGATTGCGGCGTGGCCATCCCCCCTGGGGGGTGATTTCCTGCTTTCTATCTCTCTGTCTCTCTCTGTCTGTCTGGCGAGCGCACGCGCCCTATAGCAAAAACCTCTCCAAAAAAAGAAAAAAAAAAAAACAAAATTGTATTAAAGTAGACAAGTCTATAGTATTCTTTCATGTTTTCAAATAGGTTTCTTCATTACTTTGGAAAATAAATAAACTATCCGTGTGACATTTAGAATATCTTGGCATTCCATGTATTCCAAAAATTATTATCCACATTAATTTATACTTAATTTTTCTGAGAACAGATGGGAAAGTTAAATAGCTTTCACATATTCAGAATCTCAAAAAGCCAGTTTGTTATTACAAATTCATAGTGTGATATTTCAATAGGATGGACATTTTTCTAGATAGAAATGTATGTAAATTCTCACTTTTAACATTTATATATATTTTTTTTCCTAAATGACTTAAAAATTTTAAATAATGTTGAACGTTGCTTATGCCATAGTCCTCTAATTACCATTCAATCTGTCTTTAGGAATGTTTCAATATTCCAGTTATTACTCATAGTTATAAATGACACAAGTGTTTGAAATGACTCTGTTGCAGATTGTTAATTTCTTATTAATGAGTGGAAATAAGCCAGCCATAAATCTATATCTCAAGAAGAAAAGCAAATTAGTTATTTTGCCTTAGTACTTGTTTTAGCTTTTTGTGCTGTGATCAACTGAATTCCCAAATCTGAGTAACTGATAAAAAATAGAAGTTTACTTAGCTTATAGTTTTGGAGGTCCAAGGTCAAAAGGTGACCTCTCAACAGGACTTTTTTGTTAGCGAAGAGTACTGAGGAGGTGCAGGGCATTATGTGGTGAGTCAGAGCAAGAGATCGTGTGTCTGTCTAATTCCTTCTTTCTTCTCCCTGTATAGACATATGAGTGTGTGGATACACATATATACTTATTTGTCTACATACATATATACATGTGTATACATACACATGTATACATGTACATAAATGTGTGTATATATATGTATATATACGTGTGTGTGTGTGTATTCTTTATTTATTTATTTGTTTTTGTGACTCCCTTCCCTGTGACCAATGGTGAATGTTATAGGGTACATGTGCTTGCTGGAGAGACAGAAAGAAACAGAGAGAGACAGAGAGACAGAAAGTGAGAAATCACCTCGGGGGGGGGTTGGCCATGCCACACCCGCTTCTCCTCCATTCTCCTCTCGGAATTTCAGGCATGCACACACAGGTGTCCAGAGTGAGTTTTAAGCTGCCAGGTTTGATCTTGAACCATGGTTGACCATGCGGGAGTCCAGCAACGTAACCATTACTTATGGTTGTGTAACCATCTACTTGTCCCTCTTATTCTCATTTAATTGTGGTACATCTCTAAAGCACACAATATGATTTTTCAAAGTTCGCATGCATATTGTGACAATCATAACAGGGATATTACTGTAGACATAATTTTCAATGCAGAACTTTACATTCTTAGGTCTGTTAACTATTTCTTCCCTAAGCCATTCCCTAAAAATCAATTTCCATATGACCCAGTAACCCTATTCCTTGGTATTTACCCAATGGATAGGAAAACTAGTCAGAAAAACAGTTTTACATATATATTTGTATATAATTTAATTTGCATATTTTATTAAAATTAAAATATATACATGCACCCACTGGAGAGAGACTGAAAGGGAGAAGGAAAGGGAGAAAGCACACCTCAATGGGGAGTGGTTACAACACAATTCCTTTTCTTCCATTTCTTCATCCTGCCAGGGTTTGGGTCATGCATGCAGATGCCCAGCATGTTTCCCAAGCTGCCAGGGCTAGGGTTTCAACCAGGTGGTTGGTCATGTGGGATCCAGTTAGCTTAACCACTAGGCCACAGGGCTAGTCACCCTCTACTTATAAACCCACCAGAATTCAATTATGCATATCCTATCCAAATGACAAAATTCTAATTTCTATTCAAAGGTCCAATCTTTCAGTACATTATTCAGATTAATTTTTCACCCTCTTACTCCAGCACAAGTAAGTTTCATCACATTCATTTTGAGGAATCTTTTCTTTTTTTTTAAAGGTTTTTGCCATAAAGTGTGTGTGCTTGCTGGAGAGAAACAGAGAAAAACAATAAAAGGGAAAGTGAGAAATCACTCTCCGGGGGGACAGCTACACCACAACCCCTTCTCCTCCATCCTCCTCCTGGGATTTTGGGCACACACGCTCACATGCCCAGTGTAATTTTCAAGGAACTGGGTCCAGGAGTCAAACCATGTTCAGCCATATGGGAGTCCAGCACCTTAACCACTATACCAGTTGCTGGCCCCATGGAAATTTATTTTCAAACTATAGCAATATCCAAAGTAACTTATTTATTCAGTTACTGTTTTTAATTTTTTTCCTAGAGCACCCAAGCACTCATATAAGGAGACAGAAGAGAAACCCCCTGGGACCAGCAGTTAGTGTAATGGCTATGTCGCTGGACTCCCACGTAGTCAACCGTGGTTTAAGTCCTGGACCTGGAGACTTAAACTCATGCCGGACGCGTGTACATGCGTGCCCAAGATCTTAAGAGGAGAATGGAGGAGAAGGGATTGTGGCGTGGCCATCGCCCCTGGGGGGTGACTTTTCGTTTTCTGTCTGTCTCTTTCTGGCAAGCTCACGCACCCTATAGCAAAAACCTCTCAAAAAAAGAAAAAAAAGAAGAGAAGCCCTCCCGCCCCCCCCCCCCCCCCCCATGAGGAAGAGTCACGTCACAGTCTATTTCTCCCTCTCCATGGAATTTGGGCATGTGTGCAAATGCAGCTGGTGTCTTTTTCAATCTTCTGGGACCAAGACCCCAACCAGGAATTTGGCCTTGTAAGACTCTGCTGTCTCATCTACCAGGTCACAAAGCTGTGCCTACATGTACTTTCTTGAACCTAAGTACAAGGAATATTCTCTAAAGTATAAACTCTAACTCCAAAATGCTTTCAAAGTATTGTACTTACCTATGATTGATAGCATAATGTCCCCCCCACCCACCACTAGAGATGTCCTTACCTTTATTCCCCTAACTTGCAAATATCTTATGTCCACAAAAGGGAAAATTAAGGTTGTAAATGAAACTAGGAATAAAAAGAAATCAGTTCACCTTAAGATGGGAGATTATGCAGGATTATCTGGCTTGGACTAATATCATCATAACAGGTCTTGAAAGCAGAAGAGGATGGCAGAAGTCTGGAAGGTGACCTTGAGCCAAGGAATGAGTCCAGCTTAAAGAAGAGGCACTATTTCTCCTCTAGAACCTCCATGAGGAATGCAGTCCTGCTGCCACAGTGATTTTAACCCAGAGAGATCACCTCAGATCTGACTTCCAAAGCTGCAAGATAATAAATGCATATTATTTAAGACAATCAATGACTGGTTATTTATTATAGCAAGGATAGAAAACTAACGCATCACTTGCTTTTTGATGCTCTTCTGTCCTGATGCTTCTTCTCATTGTGTCATTTATCTCCGTCACTATAATTAACACACATTAGGCTGTGAGGTGAAATCATATGCCAGGCGTCTATTCAAAGATGTCCTGTGCCTTTCACTTCCACCAATTAATTAATATTTTCTACCAACTACTATTTTTCCATAATTTATACCTCTGCCAATACCACCAACATTCATCATGATCATGTAGTGAATATTTTCCACATACAGGTGTTGTACCTAGCAAGTTGTACTCTTTAATTTTTTTTTTTTTTTTGATACTCTCTCAAAAGATCTATAATGTATCTTTTTTTGTTTGTTTGTTTGGAGAGGTTTTTGCTATAAGGTGCGTGCGCTCGCCAGACAGACAGAGAGACAGAAAGCGAGAAATCACCCCCCCCAGGGGGGATGGCCACGCTGCAATCCCTTCTCCTTCATTCTCCTCTCAGGATCTTGGGCACACACGCACACGCTCCCGGTGTGAGTTTCAGCCACCAGGTCCAGGATGTGAATTGCGGTCAACTACGTGGTAGTCCAGCAACATAGCCATTACGCTAACTGCTGGTCCCAATCTATGGTATATCTTATATTATTACCTTTATTCTTTCTACTAGGGAAAATAGAGATTAACAGCAAATAATTTGCCTTGATTATAGAATTATTGCATAACACAGGAAATAAATAAATTTAGGTCTGCCTTGTTTCATATGCTTGTTATTGACATTACAGTGTACTGTCACCTGAAGAAAATATTGGTTTATTTGACATACTTTACTCTTCACTTTTGATGTTTGTTAATATTTGTTATTAGAGAATAGAGCTCTCTGGGGTTCTCAATTCTTTCTGTGAAGACTGTCTTCCTAATTGTTACAAAATGTTATAACCTTTAACTTTCATTTTACTTGAACTTTTATGATGTTTCAAGATTTTTAACACAATAACCTCACTATATTACATAACTTGCATCTAAGGGGAATTATTGATGTAAGATTGATCTCAGTTACAACGGATATACAGAAATGGACAGATATAGACAAAAGAATATTACTTAAAATCTTTTCTTTCATCAAGGAAAAAAAGCATGCAAAAAACATTTCCTATTTTTTAACATGAAATAAAGATATACAGGGCCAATGTCATATGATGGTGAAGGCTGCTGGATCCCACATGACCAACTGCCCTGCTTTAGTTCCAGTGCCTTGTAAAACACTCCAGGCCTGTGTGCACATGCCCAAAATCCCAAGGGGAGGGAGAAATGGACGAGAAGGGACTGGGTGTGTGCTTTCTCACATTTCTTCTCTGTCTCTCTCTCTGTCTCCAGTGAGTGCATGTACGTTTTGGGAAAAATTTAAAAAAACGTAATAGAATCTATCAAAATTATTTCCTATCATTTACCGAAAAAAAAAAAAAATCTCTGCTTTAATGAAATTGATGTGTGCAAGTAAAAATACTCACAAACTACTTAAAAGGCTTTAGTTCCTTTTCAAAATATCTGGAACTTTCTTCAGAAAATAAAACATGTTATATATAAAGTTAATATATAAATATATGTGTTTTAGTACTATATACTCATACCTATGTAGAATAGATTTTTAAAGCCAAAATTACTGAGCACACATTTTCTTAAAGTAAATGTCATTAATTTTATAAATTATTCATTTAAGTAATACATATAGCTCAGAACTTCAAAAGTCAAAAATTGTATGTAATTTTTTTTACACAAAACTTACATTATTTTTAATATATAATTGCTCCTTCCTTGAGTACAGTCATTTTATTCAATTTACTATCTCCCCTTAGTGAATTGTGAGCTTTGATGAGTGTGTTTTGAACAGATAAATTTCTTTCTACAATATTTTTTTTTTTTGTATATTGGAACTTTGCAAACTCTTCAGTCAGAATACATTTATTGGTCTTTTTATATCTACTACATATTATTTGAAAATAAATTTAAAAAATCTTAAAATAGAAAGCAAAAAATCACCCGGCAGGGGGATGGCTATGTTTCAGTCCCTTTTCTTCCATTCTCCTATCGGGATTTTGGGCATGTACGCACACATGCCCAGTGTGAGTTTTAAGCTACCAGGTCCAGGACTTGAACCATGGTCTACTACATGGGAGTCATGCAACCTAACCATTACACCATCAGCTGGTTCTGTGGGCTGAATATTTTGATCCTTTAGAATTCATACATTGAAACCGTAACCCCTGGTATGATGGTATTTGGAGATTGGACATTTGGAAGGCAGTTAGGGTTAGATGAAGTCATGAAGATGGGACGCTGATGATGGGATTAGTGCCTGTATGAAAGACAGCAGGGTTAATCCAGGCCTAATGTTAAGAGAGCTGGATCTTGGAACCAATAGATGGCATAATGGTTATGTTGCTAGACTCCCATGTAACCTACCTTGGTTCAAGTCTAGGACCTGGTGGTTTAAAACTGAAACCAGACGCACTTGTGTGAGTGCCCAAGATCCTGAAAGGAGAATGGAGGAGAAAGGATTGAGGTGTGGCCACCCCCCGGGGGGGGTGTGATTTCTCACTTTCTGTCTCTTTCTGTCTTTCTGGGGAACATATGTACCCTATAGCAAAAATCTCTCTCTCAAAAAAAGAGAAAGCTGGATCCCACATGACTAACTGGGCTGTTAAAATCCCATCTCCATCAGCTGGAAAAACACTCTTGAGTATGCACGTTCATGTGCCCCAAACTCTAATATGTTGCTGGAAAAGGAAAGAAGGGATTACAACTTGACCATGCCCGATTAAAGCGTGTTTTCTTCCTCTCTCTCCTTATCTCTGTCTCTATGTCTCTCTCTGGAGAATGCTTGTGCCATTTGTCAACTGAAAAAAGGAAATACTCAGAAAAGAGTATGCAATTCTACAATACTATAAAAATCCTCAGATCTATAGACACATCAGGAATTCACTGTGACTCTCATGGTCTTCACAGATGTTCACTTTCTGTTCATGAAAAGTGTTGGGAATGAAATAAAAATCATAGAAAACCTCAGTCTTAAGTTTGTTATTGCATTGCTAACAAAAATATAGACTAAGTGATTTTATAAAGAAATGTAAGTTTCTTCAGCTCATGGTTTGGTGGTACAGGGTCTGATATCTAACTTCTGGTGAGACTACAACATGATAGAGGGTATGATTTTGAACAAGACAGCTGTCTAAAAGTTTCTGTGTCTAGTTATGGTCTCATTTTTTGGTTGTTTATTATATACCCACCAGAACTCAATTATAAGGGCCCCGCACTAATGACATTATTTTACCCAAAGGACTTAACCATGGGACACCATGAAGGGATTAATTTATTTAGTTAACAATCTTACAATACAATCATGTCCCAACACATGAATTTTTAAGGGACATGCAAATTTTAAAATATAAGTCACTGGGGAATAAGCCATCAACCACTCCATTACAGCTCCCATCTGCAGTGCAGATGTGAGACATTTCACTATGTAAAACACAGATCCTTGCCCAGTCCTTCTTCCCTATAAAACAAAACATAACAAGCCATTGGGGACTAGTGACAGGAAGGGTAAAAGAAAAGCAGATATTAAAAAATAATCATTAACCCATGGGCAAAGGCAATTGACCATTCCAAGCCATGATTATTGAAAATATCCTTTCTTGAGAAGGGACAAGAATCATGGAAAAATAAAGTTACAGCACAAATTTATTTTGGTTTAAAAAACTTGAAATTTATGCAGTTTTTTTTTTTTTTTTATAATAAACATTTCTCATGAACTTTTCTTTTTAGACAGATTTTTGCTAGAGGTCGTGTGTGCTCACTGGAGACACAGAAAAAGACAGAGAGACAAAAAGCGAGAAATCACCCCCTAGGAGTGGTGACCTAGCCACAGTATCTTCTCCTCCATTCTCCTCTCAGAATTCTGGGCATGAACGCACAGGCACCTGGCATGAGTTTTAAGCCACCGGGTCTGGGACTCGAACCACAGCCAAATGCATGGGAGTTTAGTGACCTAACCATTATGCCATCTGCTGTCCCTCTCATGAACTTTTAGCAGACCTCTCTTTTTAGCTCTATCAAAGATTCAAGCAGAATTGTCTCTCATGAAGTTGAAGAGTATAATAATAAAAAAATGTGGAAGACCCAATATAACATCCTGGAACATAATGCCTAGCTAAATCTGAGAATGAGATAGGACAATAGAGAATACTTCTGTTTTCTTTCCACTCAGATAACAAGCATGTGGTTAAAAAGCAGCTGCAGTTTGCTACAGGGAAAAAAAATGAGCTGTAGGTTCACAGTAAATTTTGAAAGCTTAGCATGGAGGCAAAATATTAAAGAAACCTCCAAGATAATCTAGTTCTCACTCTAAGTTTAGGATGATACTAAAAATGACTTAAAGTCAATGATATGGTAACCCTCTAAGTGACCTAAATAATCATAAAACACAAACCCAACTCATGCCCAAGATCCTGGGAGAAGAACAGAGGAAAAGACATGGCACTTGGCCATACCCCCTGGGGAGGGTGTTTTCTCACTTTGCCTCTCACTATCTCTTCTTTTTTCTCTCCCTAGTGAGTGCACATGCCCTACAGCAAAAATGTCAAAAAAAGAAGAAGAAAGAAAAAGAAAAAGAAAGAAAACATATATTGAACATGGAATCTCTATACTGTGATAAATGTATTGTATGACCAACTCAAAAAACCATCAACATACATGCAAAGACAGAAAAATTTATTAAACATAGGAAGAACATATAAAAAATAAAATGTAGCTACCATAAACCAAAAAACACTGCAATATAAATGAAGAAAACTTTCAAAGTTTTCATTAGTTTCCATCTTCTGTAACAAAGCACTGTACTACAAACTGAGAGTTTAAAAAAAAAAAAAAAAAAACTGGGGAGTTTAAAACAACAGGAACTTTCTGTATCAGAATTCTGCATTCCAGAATATGAAACTCAAGTTATCACAGAGATGCTCTTCTGAAGGTGCTAGGGAAGGATCTGTGTAATGCCTCCAAACTTCTCTCTGAATTTTTGTATTGTCTTCTTTCTGTCCATATTTGTGTCTGTGTCCAAATTTACCCTTTTTATAAAAGCACCAGTCATACTGAATTAAGGCCTTCTCTAATAATCTCATTTCAATTTGATTAACTCTGTAACAAGACATTTCCAAAGAGGCTACATTCTAGGGCACTAGGTGTTAGGATATGAACATATCTTGTGTGTATATATGGTGCATAGCGTAACCCATAGTAAGTATACTCTGTAGACTTAATAGAGGTACAAAGAGGATCAATGAACTTAAAGCCAGGTAAATATAAATTACTCAAACTGAAACAAAAGAATAAAGTGAAGTAAGAAAGAAAAATAAAAAAGCACTTCACAGCTGCAGAATGATGTCAAATAGTGTAACAAACAAATTCCAGAAGGATATGAGAGCAAGGCAGAAGAAAGAATTGAGAAAATGGTTAAGAATGTTTCAAAAAATAATAAAATATGATACCACAGCCACAAGAAACTCAGAAAAATACAGTAGAGTTGATCTACATGCTCATGCACTTAAATATAGCACAGTATTTAGGAAAGAAATTCTTAAGAGAAAATGTTGAAGTTACCCAAAGAAAGATAACATATTACATCACATTACATACCAAAAAACAAAGGAAGAATTAGGACACAATTTTCATAGGAAACTGTGCAAGCCAGAGACAATGGAATGACATGTTTAATGTGGTGAAATACAAGAAAAAAAAAAAGAATAATGTCAATATCAATAAAGAATCTATAGACTATTTAAAAATTCAAAATAAATAAAAAAATAATAACTCAGAAAAGGAAGGCAACTTTTGTTTTCCTGAAAATCCATTAGCTGATTTACAGATTAGTGGTATAAGACATTATAAATGGCATTCTTCAGGTGGAAGAAATATGATATATATAAAGAAATGCAATGTACAGTAAGAAATGAAAGCCTCCAAAAATGGCTAAAATGTTAATTAATAAAAATACATTGCTCTTATTTTCCTTTGTTCTAAAGGACAATTGGCACTCTAAGACAAAATAAACATGATGCATTTTGAGTTTATAGTATATGTATATGTCAAATGTATACCAGAAAAAAAAAAATGGGAGGAAGGAATTTAAGTATATACTGAGCATACATTCTACATTTGACTACATCCTTCTACCTTATTTGACTACTGTGAGTCTCTGGATAAATATAGATAAACCCCATTCTGAACATACAAATATTAAAAGAATAGAGAGATAAACCACCTGGGACTTATGATGACATAATGCAAATATATATATATATCATTGATCTTCTCTATTTTTGAGACCAGCCCATAGAGATGCAGCAGAAATGCAGTGCAATGCTGGGCCACGTGGAAAGGTTCCAGTGCTCATTCCATGTACTCCCTGTGAACACCAGACATGCATGTGCCTAGGATCCTGGCTGGCTAAGATTGGGGGTGGGATTGTGATGTGAGGATCCTGTTGAGAGTGACTGGCTCTCTTTTTCTCTCTCTGATGAAATAAATACATAAAGTGGGACCAGCAGTTAGTGTAATGGCTATGTCACTGGACTCCCACGTAGTTGACCGCGGTTCGCATCCCAGACCCAGTGGCTTAAAACTCACGCCGGGCGCGTGTGCGTGCGTGCCCAAGATACCGAGAGGAGAATGGAGGAGAAGGGATTGCGGCGTGACCATTTCCCCTGGGGGGTGATTTCTCGCTTTCTGTCTCTCTGTCTCTCTCTGTCTGTCTGGCGAGTGCACGCGCCCTATAGCAAAAACCTCTCCAAAAAGAAAGAAATACATAAAGTTTCAAAAACAGTTTGTAATACCAATAAAATTGATGAACACCATGCTATAATAATCAGAAACAAGAGACATAAATGATCAATGTTAAGAAAAAAAGAGGGTATCAGTGAGATTACAATTACTAAAATAATAAGGAAATATTGCAACAGCTTTATGACCATAAATCTGACAATTTGGATAAAATTCACGTAGCACTAGAAAAACAACCAACTAACCACAAATACTTCTTCAAAGGGAAAACGAATAACATGAATGAGTCCTTATCAATTCAAGGAGAAGAAATTTGAAGCTGTGCTGTTCCTGGCACTGGTTACGTACTCAACCATGCCGTCGAGGGCACACAATTCTTCCCTATATCTCTTCTACCATCCTGAGAATGTTATATTTTCATTTTCATGCATATAAATCATGATAACAACATGGTTTCCCTAGGTCTAGTCATACTATTTACACAAACAGTAAGAAAAAAGGGAGAAGAATGAGTCAACAGATTTATCTGTCCCTTTTATCAGTAACTCGGAAGATTTTTCTAAAACTTTCACAACCAAATAGTTTTTAGATTTTCCTCTAGATCCTTTTGGCCAGAGCAGTGTTTCAATGATACCATTTAGCTAACAAAGAAAAGGTGGAACTGTATTCTAATTATTGGTTTAGTTCATTATCTGTTGTTTATAGCTCACTAACAGTCGCTTCAAACAAGATCAGGTATCATATTATCCAGGAAGGATAATCTGTGATATCTGTCACATCATTATGCTGCAACCGCCTCACCAAATTTTGATAAATAATAACTGCTTTAGCTATAAAACAAAGATTTTTAAAATGCCTTTAGTGACAGATGAAAATGGGTATTCAAATATTGCTAGCAGTGTTCCAATACAGATTAATTCAATAAACATCCTTTGTAACTTGATATAGATTTTACATTTGATTTAATTAATTTTTATTTTTAAAATAAGATTTTCTGTGCTTGTGGGTAGAATCCATCTGTCAGATCACAGATGAGCAAGCCAGATTGAAGAGGGACAGACTCTCTTAGTTGGGCAATATGTATGAAATGTGGTAATTTTACAGACTTGGATGCTTAAAAATCTGTGAATCTCTATAAGCAAGTTGTGAACCTGAGCCAAATTGTTAAGAAGGAAAAAAAAAAAATAGTAGCTTCAGAAATTCCTTTTTATATGCAAGGACTTCTGAGAGAGCTCTGAACAAAATTGCAGGACTCAGAATGTATTCTTCCTAAAAGTTTTAGATGACTCATGAAGCTTATTTTTTTCAGCTACTACCTCTAATGATGGTTTACAAGAGTGCTTGATCTCTTGTCAATATGAATATAGGTCAATATCAGGAAAATATAAGTAAATTGGGCCAGGTGCAGTGCACATTAGTGACGTAGCTCCTCACATGCTGAAGCCACATGGGAAGGTCCTGTGTATCCAGCAGGCCCCTGTGTACCTGTGACTCCAGCTGGTTGAAGGTGGTGGTGGACCTGGGTTTGCAGATCATCGTGGGAGTGCCTGTCTATCTCTCTCTGCCTCTTTATCTCTCTCTCTCTCAAATGGAAGAAATGAATAAATAAACTTTAAATAATTAATTAACCTAAAATAGTAGCAGGATAATTTTAGATTATGTGGGATTGGAAAATTATTCTTCAAAACTTCCCATACCTGAACATGTGTTTCACACTATAGATTTAAAAAATATAAATAGAGGGGCAAGTTGGTGGCGTGGTGGGTAAGAGTGCTGAACTCCCACATGGCTGACCACGGTTCGAGTCTCGGACCTGGTGGCTTGCTTTCTCACTTTCTCTCTTTCTCTCCCCCTTCTATGGTGAAATTAAAATAAATAAAGTTAAATAAAATAATTCTTTAAAAAATAAAAAATATAAACACAAGCTTTGTGTCACTATAAATACATTTTCAGCTTTTTAGTCTCTAGTTTGATGACTATTAAGCAAAATCTCCACACCAAGAGTTCTATTTTTCAAAGTTTTTTGAATTATCTGGAAACAATCAAATGAATTCTTAGTGAATAGCTAGTAATTATGAATCAACAATATGCCTTAATAAATAAAACTTTGCAAATAGAATTTAGGTACCAACCTTCACATTGCTGAGTGTATTTATCTTACATTTCCTTCTCATGAAGTAGCTACTGTTTTATTCCCTAAAACTTGTATTTTTTCCCCTCAGAGTTATGTTCATGAGACCCTTTTATGGTAATCTATGGAATGAATATATATATTTTGAGGGGAGAAGAGTCTTAATCAATGTCTTGATGAATATGTTTTATCCAAATGTTTACTATTACAAGAGACTCTATTATAAATATATTAACATATCCTGTGACCATGTCTAAAAGAACTGCAGTTTATAAAGTTGAGTGATATTTTTATTCTTTTTTTTTATTTTTAGAGAGAGATTTTTTGCTATAGGGCATGTGTGCTTGGCGTACAGACAGAGAGAAAAAGCAAGAAATTACCGCCCCCCCACCCATAGGGGGTAATGGCCATGTCACAATTCCTTTTCCTTCATTCTCTTCCTGGGACTTTGGGCATGCATGCACACATGCCCAACGTGAGTTTCAAGCCTCCAGGTCCAGGACTTCAGACTGCGATTGCCATGTGGGAATCCAGTGCCTTAACCGCTATTCCTACCACTGGCTCCCGAGGTTTTTGTTTCTGTTTTTCCCGATTTTTAACACATTTTTTTTTTCTAGCTTTTCCCCTTCATTTGTGATTTTATCTCTACATTCTCTGGTAGACTCCATTTATCATTCTAATAGGTTTGCTATCACTCTTAGAGTGACAAATTTTACCATGGGAGAATATTGAATATTATCAAATACATTTATGGAGATCTTGACCTTAAACCAAGTAAAGTATGAAATGTGAAACAATTACAGATGTTAAGTTAGCTTAAGCCAACTTATTTGTGTAGATTCTATGTATAATTTTGGATTTGATGTGTTAAAATTTACTAAGATTATTTGTGTTATTTTCTAAAATGTCCCTTTCTCTTAAATGAGCTGAAACATAACCCTATATGTCTTTACACTGGCAGAATGTAAAAAATAAGTCTTTAAAAAATTTCTAGTGGATCCAGAAAGTGGTGTGGTGGTTGGTGCTGTACTCGCTTGTTGTTGATGGCGGTTCAAGTCCCAGACCTGGTGGCTAAAAATCACACCAGGTATGTGTGTCCAAAATCTCAAGAGTAGAATGGAGAAGGAATTGCCTCATGGTCATTCCCCTTTAGGGTGACTTCTTGCTTTCTTTCTCTCTGTGTTTCTCTCTCTCTCTCTCGCAGTTTACGCACCTTATGGAAAAAAAACTTTAATTTTTTTCAAAAAAAATGTATATTATGAAAAAAACTATGCATGAATTTCAAAATTATTTTGCATTAAAGTAATTTAATTTTCATACATTTTAGAAGTCACTTTACATTAGTTTTAAAATTTCTATTTGTTTCAAGTATACTAACCCACCTAGGTCCAGAGACATTTATGTGTATGTGGGGTCTGGAGAGTGAAAATAATATATCAAGTTGATTCATTATACTTCATCGTTTTAGGTGAGTTTAGATTTTCTATTACTACCTGAGTAAATTTTTAAAAAATTATATTATTTTAGGAATCAGCAGTTGGCCTAAAGTCTACGTCGCTGGACTCCCAGGTAGTCATCCACGGTTTGAGTCCCAGACCCAGCAGCTTAAACTCAGACCAGGTGTGCGTATGTGCCCAAGATCCTGAGAAGAGAATGGAAGAAAAGGAATTGCAGTGTGATCATCCCCCCTGGGGGGTGATTTTCCTTTTTCTCTCTGTCTTTCTGGCAAATGCATGCACCCTATAGCAAAAACCTCTCCAAAAAACAAATTACATTATTTTAATAATTGGATATTTAGTAAACTTTTAAAATTGTTGTCAAGGTATCATAAGTCATAATATAAAATAGTTGTTTTAAGAGTTCAAGTCTTAGTTTTCAGATTTACTAGTCACAGGCTTTTTTATTTTTATTTATTTATTTATTTTTGAGTTCTCAAGTCATTGTTATAAATAAATACTTTATATATCATTCTGTTTCACAGAGTTAAGAGTTAATATGGTCCTATCATGTTCAATCAATAAATCACAAACAGGGTCAGGATTTGGGCTAGGAGGAGAGCTACAATACCAGAGTGAGTTTGTCTGTGGGGGGGTTCTGTGGAGTCTAACACCTGTCATTTATTCTTCATTGCCAGTCACAGACTTTAAAACTATTTGGCACTCCAACTTTTTCATAAACTTAGTAAGATAATTATCAGTTTGCTTCTTGTAAATTCCATGTTTCAGGAGCCACAGTTATTCTGTATCCCACATAATTTTTGAGTCTAAACTCTCTCTGCCAGGTATCTCTCTCTCTCTCAATGTAGTAGTGAATGTCCATAACAATTAATTTGAATGAAAAATTAATAATGTTAATATATCTCTGTCCCGACCCGCAGGACAATCGAACAGGTTTTCTGAGGGAAAGAGTGAGAGATGGGACGAATGGAGCAGTGTTACAACATGGAGACGACGCAGTGTTACAACTCTCCAGGGTTGTCCGTTTATTGTGGGCAGCACGGAGACAACACAGTGTTACAACTCTGCAGGGGCGTCCGGAGACGACACGGTGTCACAACTCTTCAGGGTCGTCTGGAGATTGTGGGCCAGGGATCGTGGTTATATATATGCTGGTGGGTGGTGATTGGTTAAATGAAGGATTGTAAAAGGTGGGTTATGATTGGTTGCTTTTGTGGAACAATCATGAGGTGCCGGATATGCAAATCTGAGGGATTCTAAGCTCACCGATTTGCTATGGGAAGTGGCCCATCAGAGTATGGTTTTGAAGGTGAGGTTTTGAAGGGGAGCCAATCATGGCCTTTGGCATTGTGTAATTGTTTGCTGAGAAACTGAAACCTAAGGGCGATATTCGCTGGTGCACAGCCTCCCACATATCTCTACCAGGATGTTATCAGAACTTGGTTAACTATATATATATATATATATATATATATATATATACACACACACATATATAAATTTATATATATATATATAGCTAATATATATAGTGAATATATTACATATATACATACATACAATATACATATCATGCTTGTATATAAGCCTAAGTATTCTATATATGCAATATATATACATACATATATATAATAAATATCATGCTTAGGCTTACAACTACAAATGATAAGCATTACCGTGACAAATTGGAGTTTAAAAATATCTGAGTGTTTAAACACTGCATGGCTTCTTGGCAGGGGATCTTGGACCACACTTTGAGTATCACTGGTCTAGGTCTAGCTTGAGATAGTCTAAAGAAAATGAAGATGATGAGACCTGAGGAACTGCTATGCAGACAAAACCAGTTAGGCCTTGCTTGTGACCTTAACCTTACTTCATTTGCAAACATAAGTGAACCTGACTTATTTCTTTTAAATGGCTATATTAAAAACAAAAACAAAAACAAATCAAGAAATCATCAGCTTTACCATTCAGAGCCAGCCATCAAACTTATATAATTAGATATTTTCAGGAGGATAGACCAAACAAGTCAACTTTATAATGTACCCAGTCAAATATTTTCTTTGTATTACCTTCACAGTCACTCTATAAAAGCCTGTCCCTGTTTTTTTTTTAGTAAAATCCCCATAGCACTTGCTTTGCAGCTGCCCAAATCATGTATTTTGTTTGCTCAAATAAACTTGCTATTTTTTTGTGTCTCTCAGTTTACCTTATTAACAGCAATCTATTGATTTTATTTGTTTGTTTGTTTTTGGAGAGGTTTTTGTTTTTTGTTTTTCTATAGGGTGTGCACACTCTCCAGAAAGAGAGAGAGAGAGAGAGAGAGACAGAAAGTGAGAAATCATCCCTTAGGGGTGATAGCCACTCCACAATCCCTCCTCCTCCATTCTCCTCTTGGGATCTTGGACATGCACGCACATGTGCCCAGTGTGAGTTTAAGCCTCTGGGTCCAGGACTCAAACTGTGGTCGGCTACAAGGGAGTCCAGCAACATAGCCATTACACCAACTGCTGGTCCCAACAGCAATCTATTGTTAATAAAGTATTCATAGTCTAGTTGTCTTCCCTGTGGGAGAAAAAGCTTTCCCTTCTATTTTCTTAGGTTACCTAGCTGAGTCTGAAAAATAAATTGACAAGCAAAGGCTAACAAAAGAAAAGACATACAAATATATTATTTTTTAAGAATTTTTTTATTATTTTTTTACTTACTTATTTAAATTTGACTGAAGAGGTACAGAGTGAGAAGAGTCAAAGAAAGCGAGAGAAAGTAAGAAAGCAAGCTGCCAGGTTCAGGACTCGAACCGTGGTCAGTCATATGGGAGCCCAGTGCCCTTAACCACCACATCACTTGCTGACCCCCAAATGTATTAATATTTAATTGCATGGGCATGAAGGAGTCACAGGAGAAATGATTACCCGAAAGAGTGGTGAGATTTGAGAGTTTATATACTATCTTAATGGGGAATGAGACAGGAAGAAAGGTCACTTACAAATGAGTAAATAATTTTCAGGAAAAATAAAAGTACTCTTAGGAAAATAGATGGGAGAAATGATCATTGGCAACAACAATATCTGTTTAGATGTCATGTGTACTGATGTAATTTAAAAAAATAGGTTTTCAAGCTCTCTATGCTGTTTCTTCTGCAAAACTCCAGGCATCTGCACTGTCCTGAATGATAAGGGTTCTATGTGCATCTTTTGTCTTACTATTAGATCTTTGATTCCAGTTTCTGATACAAATCTCCTAGTATCTTCTCACTTCCTGGGTGATACGAGCATCTGCCGTTCTAATAAGGCAAGTCTTGTTTGGTATCTAGATAGGGACTGGTGATCAGAAAGACCAAATTACAACCAGAAACTATGAACTTCAAGTGCCACCCCTTCCCTTGGGAAGAGGATAGAAGTTGGAAACTGAGTTAATATCAATCATGTCTATGTAACAAAGCCTCCATTAAAATCTTTAGAATTTAGAATGTCCAGAAGGCAAACATATCCACATGCCATGAAAGTGAGTCCCTGACTCCACAGGAATACTAGTTCTTACACTGGGAGCCCTTCCAGAATTCACCCTGTATACTGCTTCATCTGTCTGCTCGTCTGCATTCTTTATCATATACTTTCCTATATAGTAGACTGGTCATCTAAATAAAGTGTTTCCCTGAGTTCTGTGAAAGCTTTTAACAACTGATTGAACCTGAAGAAAGCATAAGAACCGTAATTTATAACCAGTCAGTCAGAAGCACAGGAATAATCTGAAACTGGTTACAGGCACTGGAAGTGAGGACGGTTTTCAGAAATGAGCCTTTAACTTATAGGGTATGTATTAATTATGCATAGTATTAAAATGGAACTGAATTATACCACTCTATTGGCATCTGCAGCTAATTGGAAAATTGAACTGTTTCGGGAGGGGGATAAAAAAATATTAGTCACAATTTACTCTGTTGAGTGTGAGTACTAGAATAGAGAGGAAATGAGAATATTCCTGTTTCATTATATACCCATATTTGAGTATATTTGGTAAATACCTAGATTTTTGACAAAATTTTAGGTGGATACTCAAATTCAGCTCTATGGTATTGGGAAAATCATCCTAGAACAAGTTTAGCCTAAATAAATGGAAGTCTAATTTATATATTGCATTATGTGCAATTAAAATGTACAATTGGTCCCAATGGTAATGTTATGCTATTGGTTTTATTTTCTTCTTAAAATTTTATATAGTTACTTCTAACTTTTATTATATCCTTGTATATAAAAACTATAAATATCAAAAAATTGTTATTGTTTGACAGACAATTTTTATTTTATGATACTTGCGAATATCCACATTTTTTACATTTTCCTGTGTCTAATCTTGCTATTAATTGCTAAAATCTGCTTATCTTCTGAATATATTTTGATATTTCCTTTGGAATATTTAGCTGTGTTTACTTGCATTAGAAAAGTAGTATTTTTTTTTTTCCTTCAGAGATCACAGTAAAGCTTAGAAACCTATTTCCAGATTGTGTCTGGTAATAATTTATCAACTGTCATGGTCTAACACACCCTAGTAATTTTTGCAGGTGTCTGGGGACTTGTTTGGGCATATATTATAAAGGATGAAATGCCAATAACCAGGTGTTCTCCTGTCACTGTGGTTACTGTCACTCCCAAGAGTCTAACAGTCTCCATTACAACACAGAGGTTAATCTAAGAAGGATCTCAAAGATAATAGGCCTTGCCAAATTTCACATTGGCCAGACGTATTGATTATAGTACGGATGCAATTTTAAACAAAACAGAGAGAACTTCCTAGTCATCAAATTTGTTCAAAAAGAGAAAGAAGGCAAACAAATGTTTTAATACACATTTTTTAAAAATACAATGTTGTAAACATTCATATATATGTATGTATATGCATATATATATATATATATATATATATATATATATATATATTCTTTTTTTTGGCCATCCCAACCTTTGCTTAAACATAAGACGTTTTTCTCAGATGTTAAACCTGGCAAAACAGGGTCATTATTCTTATTATTGATATAATAGTGTAAACTAAATGCTTTTTTCTTATCGTCAAAATGTTTTAAATACTTTATTCAATGATGCAAATTTATAAAAGTCCCTTGAGTTACTTCTGAAATTTGGAAATTCCATTCTGTAAAATAACTGTTAACAATTTAAAACAAGGTTACAGTAAGTCATAAACATAATTTAGTTTTGCCTAACAAAATATTGTCCTACTAAAAATACTGCTCTTACTATTGCCAGTAATTAACCTTGGATAGTTACTTTTTCAATACTGTTGCATGGAGAAACCTATTAAAATCATTTCATATACATTTAATGCACTATACCATTTAATTGCATAATCTTGTACTAACAGAGGCCTAATAAAAATTAATTTATTAAACTGATGCTTTTATGTGCTTATATAATACAATATAAATGAGGTTTGTATGCAATGTGTAGGTGTTGAATCTTGGAAAGGAAGCTTGGGTTGCATACACTTGGCTTAGAAATTGTCTGCAGGCAGATACTTCATGTCACTTGAAAGAAATTAGAGCTATAGAATATATGAAAAAGAAGAATCTGGAAGGATTAAAGGTTTCTGAAGAATAACAGCTTCACAAAGACCTTCAAAATCTCTAATTAGTATTGAGTCCATTGCTTTGTAACTATTGTTGGCATATCTTATTTTGACTGCTAAAGAACAAAAGCTTCCTTAGTTTTCTTCACTTTTTTTTTTTATGAATAATGAGAATAAGTCTAAGTCAACTGAAGAATTTGCAGTTAGGATATTTAAGTAATTTTCAATAAGGAGAAAATGAGGTTAAAAAAAGAGAAAAAAGAAAGGCATAAGATATTTTACTATTGATTGAATAATCTTCCATTTTACTTAGCACCTTTGTTTAAATTTCCTCATCAATTCTAATAAAATGTTTTGTCACTTAGCAACAGTAATCCTGTTAGATTCTAAAACACCAAAATATCAGGTGAGGTGAAAAATTTGGAAAAGGTGATGGAAAAAATGTGGAGTTTCTGTGTAAATAGTCAATGAAGAAAAATACATGATATGGTCAGATTATTCTATTGAATACGAAGATACAATTTTCATATTAATTTGTGTTGTTAAAAAATTTGGAAGTAAGCATTTTAATTTACTAAAATTTTTAAAATCAGATTTATACTGATAACAGCGTAGTCTAGATGAATGATTCATTTTAGAGTTTAAATTTGTTTTTCTACAGACACACATATGTTTTAAAAGTTTCATGTTGGGAGGCGGGCCGGTAGCATGGTGGCTAAGGGTGTTAGACTCCCAGATGGCTGGCTGTGGTTAGAGTCCCAGACCAGGCTTCTTGCCTTCTCACTTTGTCTGTCTCTTTCTGTCTCTCTGACTCTGAACCTCTCTGGTCAAATTAAAATAAATAAATGAATAAATAAAGTTAAATAAAATAATTCTTTAACAACAACAAAATATGTTTTATATCAAGTAAATTTGAATACAGTTTTCATAGTTTCAGTTACCCCTGGTCAGCCAAAGTCAGAAAATTGGTAAGTACAGCATAAAATAACAATATATTATGAGATACCGATCATATTCACAAAAGTTTTATTATACTATATTATTATAGTTTTTCTATGTTGTTATTAGTTTTGTTAATCTCTAACTATGACTTATTTATAAATTAAACCTCATCATAAATATAAATATAAATAAAAGATACATCAAGTGCATTAGGTTTGGTACTATCTGCAGTTTCAGGCATCCACTGAGTCTCAAAATGTGTCTCACATAGACTGGGGAGAATACTGTACATTAGTTCATAGAATGTTTTATTTTTATTTTCTCTTAATTCTATCTTGGCCTTAGTTTCTTGAGACTTTAATGCCAGGAGCTAATTTAAAACATAGAGGACTATGAGATAAAAACTGCATTATTAAAATACATTGTGTCAATATAGAAACATCCCACCAAATAAAGTGATGCGTATGATAACAGTTGAAACTATAGAGGAGTAAAAAACTATTTTTTTTCTCTACTCATTCAGTTCTTTGGCTGAAGCCCTATAAATGAGACTGAAAAAAGACACATTTTACAAGAAAAAAGCAAACAAGTTAATCAACATATGCAACAGACACACAGTCCCATAAGGAGTAACTCAAAGAAGTGGTAATATACCATCTTAAACTACAATGAAGGAAAAAGTGTCTAGGGAAGGGAAAAGAAAGCAAATTATGGGAAGGCAGTGCCTTGTCCATTGATAGAATTCTTTTAAAATCCTCCTCTTGGTCAGCAGTAGTGTTAAGGCACTAGATCCCTCATGGGCAGTTTCACAGTTTAAGTCCTGGACCTGGTGGCTTGAGAATCCCAGTGGACCCATGTGTATGCATGCCCAAAATTCCGGGAGGAGAGTGGAGGAGAAGGGACTGTGGTGTGGTTATCTCCCCTAGGAGCTGATTTCTCATTTTCCTCTTCCTCTCTCACTCTGTCTCTTTCTCTCTGGTAAGTGCATGCTCCCTATAGCAATAACTAAAAAAAAAAAAAAAAAACTTCTTCCTGAGGAGGAAGACACCTTTTATGAATGGAAGTTTTCTTAATAAGTGAAAATTTCCTTTACATAAGGACAACTTGTGCTTTATTTTCAGAGTTTGTTTCTGAATTTACTGGTTTTCAGTTGCTTTTAGCTCAAAATAAACTATAAACCAAAAGGCATATTTTGGGATGACATATGTTCTAACCATGTCTATAATGTTTTCTAATTTGAGGGAGTCATAAATTTAGTGTTAGAAATTTAAAATGTAAAGGAAACATTAATCAATTTGTCAATACATATTTTATGTCAACCTACCAAGAAGGCTGAGGCAAGGTAATTGAAATAAAAGTCATTATTTGAGCCAGTGCCTAAGATCAGTTGACTGAGCCAATTTCTGTTGTCCTAGATACAAGCTCTTCAAAATGGCAGCTGAGAAAGCTAGCTGACATCACAAAGGGAAAAGGGCAGAGAGGGGAGGCTACAAGCTGTTTGTCAAGAAGTTGTTTAGAAAAGGAACCCAACTTAGCACTTCCTCAGAGAACCAAAAGTGCTCCACTCAGAGAGTGGAGTCGGACCAGTTCACTTCTTACAGTAGGATATAGCAGATAAGATGATTCAGTGAATATAAAAAAGGGTTTTATTGTAAATAAACTTCACATAATCTGTTTTATCATATGTATGCTGTACAAACTGACTGATAATTATACTGATTTGAGAACAAAGATATTTAAATAAATTTTAAAAAGGACTTACGTTGTTTCAGTTAAAATAATACAGATGACTTTACATCTGGAGCTCACAAACAACTGGAAGAAGAAAGGAGAAGGCTGAATTGAAAAATCTATAATCCTCTTGCAGCATCATGGCTTGTTTACAGGAAAG
This sequence comes from Tupaia tana, assembly GCA_026018925.1. Lineage (NCBI taxonomy): Eukaryota > Metazoa > Chordata > Mammalia > Scandentia > Tupaiidae > Tupaia > Tupaia tana. The sequence continues at coordinate 160,391,046 of JAKSZU010000001.1, forward strand.
TAAAACATGCCTTTTTGGCCAATAACCCTGATGAGTGTAGGGTGGAACCAAAGTCAAGTCTTGGTCTTATGATTTCTTTAGGCCTTTTTTAAAAAGACCTTGACTTCCACAGAGGGCTCTTGAGTGCTTTTCTTTCACAGTTATTTCTTAAACAGTTACAGAAAATTTTCAAGACTTTTGGAATTTGCAGCCAATATATATCACCTTCCACTTTATGTTCTTGTCAACACTCTTCCTGCTTTGACAGGAGTTTTTTCATGTATAAAGTGAATATCATATTTTCCCCCCAAAAAAATAAGAGTCAGGTAGGGTCTTGTGGACTATTTATATATATGTGTGTGTGTGTGTGTGTATATATATATATATATATATATATATATATATATATATAATATAGATAAAATTCACGTGACATAAAATTACTCATTTCAAATGAACAAGTCAGTGGCATTCAGTCCATATGCAATGTTGTACTATCCCCATCCTCTCTACCTTCAAAATCTATTTATTATCCCAAAAGAAATCTGGTAACTACTAAGTAATTACTTCCTTTTCCCATGTACTCCATCTTCTGGCAAAAATAAATTCTTTCTGTCTGCATTATGAATTAACTTATTCTGGATATTTCTTTCATTTTTAGACTTTTGCACACACTAGAGAGGTAGAACAGAGAGATGGAAAGTAAGAAACCAACCCTTCTAGGGGTGTTGCTTGTGCTTCAATTCCTTTTCCGTTCTCTTCTTAGGATTTTGGGTATGCATCATACCACCCTAGCGTGATTTACAAGTTGCCTCTTCAGGACTTGAACCTTAGAGATAGTCATGTGAGATCCAGCACCTTAACCACCATGCCACCTACTGGGTCTATTCTAGATATTTCCTTAATGAAATCATGTAATCTATGACATTTTGTGCCTAGCTTCTTTCACTTAGTGTAATATGTTGTTGAAATTCATCTGTTATTGCATATATCAATACTTGTCTTAGTCATTCAGTCTGTTCTAGCAAAATACCTTATATGGGATAATTTATGATCAATAGAAATGTATTCCTCACTGGCACCAGCAGTTAGCATAATGACTATGTCGCTGGACTCCCACGTAGTCGACCACGGTTCAAGTCCTGGACCCGGTGGTTTAAACTCACGCCGGGCGCATGTGCGTGCATGCCTAAGATCCCAAGAGGAGAAAGGAAGAGAAGGGATTACGGTGTGGCCGTCCCCCCTTGGGGATGATTTCTCACTTTCTATCTCTCTGTCTCTCTGTCTTTCTGGTGAGCGCACGTGCCCTATAGCAAAAAAGTCTCCAAAAAAAAAGAAAAAAAATGTATTCCTCACTGTTCTGGCAGACAGGGTACCATCAGATTGAGTGTCTGATGAGGACTTGCTCTCTGCTTTGAAAATAGAGGTTTCTTATTCCATTGATTATATGTGCCACAGTTTTTCTATCCATTCGTATGTCCATGGGCATTTGGGTTGTTTCCATGACTTAGCAATTGTGAATAGTGCCACAATAAACATCGATGTGCAAGCACTTTTCCAATGAAGAATTCTTCTTTTCTCTGGGTAGATACCAAGGAGTGTGATTGCTGGATCATATGGTAGTTCTATTTATAGATTTTTTGAGGAATCTCCAAATTGTTCTCCAAAGCGGCTGGACCAATTTACATTCCCGACAACACTTATCTTTTTTTTTTTTTTTTTTAATAAGCCATAAAAAACAACAAAACCCTGGCTTTTGACAGGAAGTGGATGAATATAGAAGATTTACTGCTGAGTGAAAAAAGCCAGGCTATGAAAGAGAGGCATTGTATGTCCCCACTTAATATATACTGAGTGTCTGCACTCTATGACTGAAACTAATTGACTAAGGGATATAGAAACACAGTATATAGATGCAAATACCAGATATATTGTGTGTGAAAGAGGATGGTCTGAGGAAGGACATTTAGAAGAATAATAGGGAGGCAAAGCATTAATGGCACAAAGAAATGTGGTATTATCTGTTGAAGATATTTTGTAGTTTTATCAACTATACTAGGGAGAAATGTTCACCTGTTGAAATATCCATTTTGTAAGACAAATAATAATGTGATTGAATGTATAAAAGAAAATAAAATAAAAAAATAGAAAATCACTTCTTTTTTACCTAAAATAAAAAAGAAAAACATACCGTATCACACAAAGATATATAATATCATATAAACAAGTAATTGCAATTTTAAAAAAAGAACAATTTTTGTTAAGGGTTAGAGGAAAGGGTGAGATCAACAGAACACAGAGGATTTTGAGGGCAGTGAGGCCATTCTGTACAATATTAAAATAGTGCGCAGTATGTCATTATACATTTGTCAAAACCCATAGCATGTGCACCAAGTGTGAATCTTAATGAAACTACGAACTTTGAGTAATAATGCCATGTCAATGTTGATTCAGAGAATGTAACAAATGTACGGCTCTGGCAGGAGTTATTGATAATGGGGGAAGATGTACATGTTTGGGAACAGGGGTATGTATCCTGGAATTCTCTTTATTTTATGCTCAATTTTGCCCTGAACTCAAACCTGTTCTAAAAAATAAAGTCTATTTTAAAATAATAATAATAATAAAAAAATAGAGACTTCTTGCTATATCTTCACATGATGATAGGTCAAAGGGGGCTTCCTTGAGGCACTTTAATAAGAGTGTTCATTCCTCTTACACAGATGGAGCCCTCATGACTTAACCACTTCTGCAGCCACCTCTTAATCCTATCAATTGGTTATTAAACTCTGAGTGCTGAAGCTGTCCACTCTCTTTTGTTCTAAATTTTTCCTAGAGGTCAGGAAGAGTCACAACAATAAATACTTAATGTTGCTAGCACGGACTGCTTCGACCACTGTCTGTGAAATACTTCCTCTAGCACAGCATCACACGATGTATAGCAATAGCCTTGATACCTATATTAAAGTTCAAGCAAACATTCTTTTTCTAACCATGAGTCTTTTGAGGCAAAGACTTTTGCCTTTGACCAATCACTAACCAAGGAATTTTCTAAACCTACCTATAATCTGTACGCCCCACTTCAAGATGTTCTTCCTTTTTAGGCCAGGACAAGAAAGATGAAAGCTCCATATCTTTATTTACAACTTTGCTTGTATCTCCTGTTCTGAGAACTAAATAAAAGAGATGGTGCATCTAAACTCAATGGAACACTTTCTCAGGACTAGTAGAGATGATGATTTCTGGGTCATGGTCACTCATATTTGGTCACAAATAAACCTTTTAAATATTATATAGAGGTTAGTTATTTACATCGGTAGTTCCAACATAGGAATTGTGGGTGCAACATATAGAGTATTGTGTTACTTCATTCCTGTGTATGGCTCAGTAATACTCCATTGCATGAAGGTGTGCATATGTGTATGTGTGTATACATGTACACTGTAATTTTTTATCTCTTGATCTGTTCAGACATTTAGGTCACTTTCACCTTTTGGCTATTGTGAACAGTATTACTATGAACATGCATGAACTTGTGTGGGTACTTGTTTTTAATTCTTTGGGGCCTATAGTTACAAATAGAATTATGGGCCATATAATAATTCTGTGTCTGTATCTTGAAGTGCTCCTAGAGTATATTTCACACCAATTGAACCATCTGATATTCCTATAAGCCACATTTAAGAGGTTTCATTTTTCCACACATTTAGCATTGATACTTAGTTTTCTCTTTCTTGGCTTCTTTCTTTCATTCTAGCCCATTTGTTTGGTGAGAAGATATCACACAGTGGTTCTGATTTGCATTTCCTTAATGACTAATGATGTTGAGCATCTTTTCATGTGCTTTTGATTTTCTGCCATTTGTGTAACTTCTTTAAAGAAACATCTATTATATATACTTGCTTTGTCCATTTACTTGGGCTTTTAATCTTTTCCTGTTTAAGGTGTTTATTCTTTTTTTTCCCCTCAATTTTAAGTATTTGCCATAGGACATGCATGCTGAACAGAGAAAGACAGAGAGTGACAAAGAGAGGGAAAATGAGAATCATCCCCAGGTGGCATGGCCACTCCACAAGCCCTTTTCCTCCATTCTCCTCTCAGGATTTTGTGCATGCATGTGTAGGAACATTGGCTGCCACCTTCAAAACTGAGCTGGGTTATGGGTGTGTGGAAAGGATAAGTAAAAATACCAAAAAGCTTTTCTACTGTTTTTAAAGTACCTTTTTCTTGATTCACTGTTTGTTTGGTTGCAATAAACCTTTTACTATTTTCCATCATTCTGAAAAAAATTGATTTTGACAAATTATTTCTTGTTTTTTTCAATGTTTTATGGAGGATCAGGTTCTTGGAGCTGCCTGCTCCATCATTTTCATTAACATCAATCACTTCATGACTTTTTTTTCCAGAAGAATTATTTCTTTCATTTTATATATTATCATTTTTATTTATTTTTTTAGAGAAATTTTTGCAATACAGGATGTGTGTGCCCACCAGAGAGACAGAGAGACAGAAAGCGAGAAATCATCCCCCCCCTCCCCGAGGGGGATGACCAGGCAGCAATCCTTTCTCCTCCATTCTCCTCTTGGGATTTTTGGCGCACACACACACACACACACACACACACACACACACAGGTGCCCAGTGGGAGTTTTAAGTTACTAGGTCCAGGATTTGAACTGCAGTCAACTATGTGGGAGTCCAGCAATGTAACCATTATACCATCTGCTGGTCTCTAATTATTATTATTTTAAAATTTGTTACAGGGCACATGTGCTCACCACAGAGAGATGGAGAGCGATAGAGGAAAAGTGAGTAAGCAAGCCGCCAAGTCTGGGACTCCAACTGCGGTCAGCCATGTAAAAGTCCAGCATCTCAACCACCTTGCTACGTGCTGGTCCCATTTCATTGCTTTTAAGTCATAGAGCTCTTACCCCCAGATCATGTTAACATCCATTCTGAACATTTGGACTACTACTTTTTTGTCTGTCTTTAGAGGTTGAAAATTACTTTCTCTAGGAAGATAAATAATGTCCCCAGAATCCTAGATGCTTATTTAAGGAGTTAACATTTTGAAGATACATTTATGCCATAAATAAGTAAACAAAAACTTTCTATTATTATATGTTCAAAATGAAAAAAAAAAAACTATTTTTTTCTATTGTAGTCCTAGAGTTTTCCTAGTAAGATTGATTCTATGAACATACTATGACTTAAGTTTAGTCCACCCAAATTGATATGCAGAAACACTAGGATAAAATGAGTGTCTTAATTTAATAAAAGCCCTGAACGAGAAACTTTGCACACTTTCATAATGACCCTGGGTATACAGAATACTGAAGCATTTGAGATGAATATAAAAACCTTGTCTTTGATATACTCAGCCTGACATGCAAGGCAGGCAGCCCAGGTATCCTGCAGAGTGAGCAATGAGGTGTTGCACTGCAAGAAAGCTGTCTAAACATGAAAGCTCAGTTTTTGAAAATTATTCATGAACAGATAGGAGACAGGATCATAAGAGGAGAAATCCCTCAGCAGTAAGGATATAGTGACAATTAGAGTGAATCCAACTCAGTTATATGGTACATTTTTATTATATTAAGTAGAACAGGAAAATACTAAAATTGTGCATTGGAGGACAATAGATTACAATATTTGAACTTCTCTTTAAATTATTAATAAACAACCTCAGCTCTGGATTTTTTTAAAAGCATATAAATAAACCTATGTAGATATTTGGATAAACACACTGCAAGTGGGGTTTAATTCTGTCCTTATGACGTTTATCCCCAGGTTCATACCGGTAGACAATTGAAAAGGGGCATAATGTGAATGGCATTAATAACTCTGCACATGTGTGTGTATATGCATAAAATAGTTTTCTCTTTCCTTTTGACGATTCTTTAGGGGCAAAAATAAAATATTACACAGATATAGGAGGAATGGAATTAATAGATGGCACAGAGATTTAACACCTGTTTGGAAAGTCAAAGACAGATGGAAAGTTAGGCTTACATCATAGATAGGAATGGGAGTCATGCTCTAATACACACACACACAGACAACAGCTGAGAAGCAATGTTTTCCCCAGCAACAGCCTAGGGAGCTCAAAGCTGGAAACAGAGGAGGGAAATATAGAATGAATAACAAAGAAATGCGTTAACAGTATTAACTGAAGATTATGCCAATGGCTAAAATTTTGGCTAGTCATTTCTTCCTACCTTTTAATTTCACCTGTGTGTTATGTAGAGTCATTGCACTTTAACATGAACTCTTTGAGCAATAGTCTAAGAGTGCAATGATTTGCCTAGAAAGGACAAGGGTTCCTGTCACAGTTTTAACTGGGTCCAAATATTCAATGAATCCATCATCTGTACTTCACTAACTCTGGGTTGATTTCAGCAGTCTTGATTGTGAGCTTAGCTCTAGTATGAGGCTCGCTACTAGAAACAACATTCTGACAACACGGATATACCATTGCCTCCTAGAGTTCCGAAGAAAAAACGGTTAAAACTATTTATGTAGAGGTAAATGTGTATTCCCAGTAAAACTGTAATCATATAGAACATAATTAAAAAGTCATTGAGAGCCCCTCTTCCAGAAATTCTGTCTAATTGCTTTTACATAGTATTCTGCCATCTGTTAAAAACTCATGGGACCAGACAATGGCAGAGGGAAAACATGCAACTCTGTGTGGAAATTCCTCAGAGGAAGGTTCCCAGTTCAAATTCAGAGATCTCCCTGAGTACACCCTATATATACTTGCCTGCGAGGCTGACTGAAGGTGGTTAGAACTCTGTTGGGATACAAAAAAACTAAACTTAGACAAAAAAGAAAAAGCCTCTTCTAATAAATGAATTTACTGTTTAGTCACAGTTAAAAACCATGTTAGGAATAGAATGCTTGTGTCTTCCCTGTGAGTGAAATCTCAAACTTTAATGTGAGGGTATTAGGAGTAACCCCAAAGTGAGAAAAATAGGAGGGGGGCTTTTTGAAGGTGATTGTGTCATGAAGGCAGAGTCTTCATGAATGAGATTACTGCTTTTACAAAAAAGGCCTCAGAGAGCTCATTTGCCCCCTTCTGCTATATACAGACACAGAAAAACAGTGACCATTTATTTATGAGCTAGGAAGCAAATCTTCACCACATGCAGAAACTATGGACGTCTTGGCTTTTTCAGTCTCTGGAACTATGAGAAATACATTTTTTTTTTTGTTTATAAGCCACAGACTATTGCAGTTTTGTTACAACAGATTTAGTTGACCAAGATAAACACTACCTATAATAACAAAGGTAACTAATAAATCATAAATTAATTAATTTAATAAATAAATTAATGTCCCATGAGTTGGCCCTAATAGAATATATGGCTGGTGTCTGTAGAAGAGAAGAAACTCTGGACATGGATATATGCATAAGCTCAGGGTAAAGATCACGTAAAGACAAAGGAGAAGATGGCCAGTATAAGCCAAAGACAGAGGCTACAGAATCAAACTGAGTTTGTCAACAGCTGGGCCTTGACTTACAGATTTTGTGAGAGCACAATTCAGCCCATAGTGCTATGATAACAGGATTTTGCTGTCTTTATGAACAATATTCTACTTTCCCAGGAGTCTCTAGCTTGGGCAAATGATTTGATTATTCATTATGGAGTTTCCTGATAGATCCATCAACTCTTCAATGCAATGAGCATAAATGATAGCTTGTGTCTGAAGATCCTTTAACTTCCTGCCTGAAAATCTTCACTTCATTGTTTCCACTGATTTTTATCCAATTCTAATCAAGCCAATAAACACTCAAACTGATCTTAAATGAAGGTTGCAATTTTCAATAAATTCTTATCTCTTCTCCCCACTTCTAGAGACAGTCCCAATTCCCTACAAACATTGCTTTCCTTTCTACTTTCTCTGGTCAACAATAAAGTCGGGTTTTTGGAACTGACAGATAGTGTTTTTTGGTGTTTGGAGACCTGATATTTCACATGTAACAGGCCTAAACAGCAACTGATTTTCAGTGGAAAAGAACATCAGGAGCTCTGAGAAGGAGGCATACAAATATTAATAAGATTCACTTTTCACATATATGTGATATGAGGGACTCTGTTTATTAATGCATTGGAGTCAGGAGTATCTTTCTTTTCTTTTTTCTTTTTTTTTATTAAGTCTTTTTCCATGGTGTGTGTGCACTTGCTGGAGAGGAGAGACTCAGTGAGAGAGAAAGCAAGAAATCACCTCCACAGGGGCTGGCCATGCTGCAATCCATTCTTACCCTGGGATTTTGGACATGTGCACATACACGCTTGGGGTGAATTTTAAGCTGCTGGGTTCAGGTCTTGAACCTCAGCTGATCATGTGGATGCCTAGTGTCTTAATCTCCATGTCCTCTGCTGGCCCTAAGTCATGATTATCTTCTATAAGAGTGTAAAAATACCATTATCCACCCTAGTTAAGTAGGGCAAAATCCATCAAACCAAGTTGTCTTCTAATTGTAATATAATTTGTGGCATAACTTTTCAAAATTGATCATTTTACTTTGGCACCTCTAAAACTTATTCAAGTAGGTCACATACAGTGAATTCTGTATATGTCATCTGTCCTTTCCTATCAATCTTCTTAGTGAATGAAATTTATATAACCATAAATCTGCAAGCATTCTTTATTGAATTTTAATTTTTAGAATCTATTTGCAGTTAACTATGAAAGAAATAAAAGAATCCCATCACACAAAGTGCCCTCTGTATCAATGAGAGTGGAGAGAACTAATTTATTATTAAGTATGGAGTTGAATTACATGCATGCAAGTACTTACCAAGAAATAAAAAAAGTTTGGATAGAATTTGATACACATTTATACAAAAACAGAAGAAATAACCATTGAAACTTATTTATATGAATTTTGTTTGCTATAAGATGTATTTATATTTAGTTTGTTATAAGACATGTCACTTTCTGGAGAGAGACAGAGAGAAAGCCAGAGAGAATGAGTGAGCAATCACCCTGCAGAGGAAATTGCCTTGTGGCAGTCCATTCCCTTCCACTCTTCTCTCAGAATTTGGGGCCCATGAACGCGTGCACCTGCCATGTTTCTCATGCTGCTGTGTCTGGGACTCAGTCTGCATAGTTGGCCATGTGGGATCCAACCACTTTAACCTCCGCACTACCAGTTGGCCCTAGTTAAGACTTTTTATCTCCTTGAGAATAGTATTTATACCTGTTTATGTTATAGTTTCTTGTGGAACTCATGAGAGATTCTTGAGTTAATGTTAGATGCCTGTGTTCACAGCTTCAATGGTCAGTAGACCTTAGATCTTGCAGCGGAAAAGCAAAAGATGAAAGCTATGGTGTTTTTAAGGTTCACTTTAATAAGGTCAGGGAAGACTGCCACTTCTCCAGTATTAGGCAAGGGCATTTTTATTTTATTCATCTTTACATAACTCATTGAAACATGCAGTTTCAAAATCCAAGTGTTATAAAAATGTGAAAACCTGTAGGAAATAAAATAATAATTGTTGAAATTTGAAAGATGAAACTATTGGAATTTTTAAAAAAGTCATGACATATATTTTTCCATGTTTCTCTATTCAAAAATGCATCATGAATTTTCTGACAACTCAATATTTGTAAATAGATAAAAGAGAGAAGGAGAATTTATTTTCTTTTCTTACATAGCATATAATTGGTAGATTTATAAAACCAACAAATCTACATGAGATGCTTATGAAGGGGAACTTTAGTTAGGTGAGAACTATTATCCACAAAATGATTATTAGATATGTTAGCTTGATAAACTGAGATGTAAGCATCTTATCAATATTGCAGAGATCGGGATCAGCAGTTAGTGTAATGGCTATGTCGCTGGACATCCATGTAGCCTACCGCAGTTTGAGTCCTGAACCCGGTGGCTTAAACTCACACCAGGCACATGTGTGTGCATGCCCAAGATCCTGAGAAGATAAGGAAGGAGAAGGGATTGCAGCATGACCATCCTCCTTTGGGGGTGATTTCTCACTTTCTGTTTCTCTGTCTCTCTCTGTCTTTCTGGTGAGCACACACACCCTATTGCAAAACCTCTCAAAAAAAAAAATATATATATATATATATTGCAGAGATTGACTCACAATAGATTTTAAAAGAAACTGTAAGGGACCAGAAGATGGAGTGTGGGTTGAGATGTTGGACTCTCACTTGGCCAACCTGGACCTAGCAGCTTGCTTTCTCACTTTCCCTCTCTCTCTCTCTCTCTCTCTCTCTCTCTGTCTCTCTCTCTTTGTCTCTCCCTGATGAGTGCATGTGTCCTATAGCAAATATAAAAAAATTAATAATTAAATAAATAAGTCTTAAAAAAAGAAGAAACTGTGAAATATGTATGTACACAGTAGTGGAAGTAGACAAGTTGAATAATAAAATGACTTACGATTTCATGGAGCATACCTTTGTAGGACTTTATGAAGGCAAAGGATACAGTATGAGAAAAAGCAGACAAGCCTTGGACATTGGAAAGACTTCCAGGACCAGCTTTTCAATGTCCTTATGTACATAGGATTTCCTTCACCTCTAAAAAAGAATCACTATCCCTAGTCATGCAACTGACACAGCCTCCCTTGTCAGTTCTATCTAATGTAAGCTACCAGTAAGCAGCCTTGCCTTAGGAATTTTGAACATCAAATATCACATTATAAATTATTAATTAACTGACTTGTGCTTCTTCCAGTCAAGAGTCAAGAGCAAATACCCAGACTTATCAGGAGATAAAAAAGCAGAAGGCTGCTCCAGTTCAGCTGTAAAATAACTGTTACACAACATAAAGAAAGAAGTGAAGGGACCAGCAGATGGTGGAATAATCATGTTGCTGGATTCCCATGTGACTGATCGAGGTTTGGGCCCTGAACCTGGTGGCTTTAAAATCACACCGGTGTGTGTGCATGCATGGCTACTACCCCAGGAGGAAAATAGAGGACAAGGGATAGTAGAGTGGCCGTCTTCCCTGGGGGATGATTTCTCACTTTCCCTCTCACTGTCTCTCTCTCTCTCTCTCTCCAGTAAGTGCACACTCCTTAAAGCAAAAACCTCTAAAAAAAAACAATAAGACATTTTTATCTCAGTTTTTATCAGATTGAATTTGACCAATAACAATGGTCAAATACTAACTTTTGAAAGATATGCATACTAACTAGCAAACCATGCTTGTCTATTTTTGCTCTTACTCTTGAATAAATACAAAAGAGTTAATAGCATTACTTAAGGATCTGTTGACGATGAGGTGGGCAGGTGGTATGGAGGTTAAGGGCGCTGGACTCCCACATGGCAGACTGCAGTTTGAGTCCTGGATTTGGCAGCTTGCTTTCTCACTTTCTTTCTCTCTTTCTCTCACTCTGTCCCTCTCTGATCAAATGAAAAATAAATAAAGTTAAATAAAATAGTTCTTAAAACAAATGATCTGCTCGCCAATACAATATTTTAATAAAATCCTCATATAAATTTATATGACATTCCCGTTAATATTAATATTTGTTGGTCAGGTTAATTTTATATGATAAAATATCAAATTAGTTGCAAGGGGACATTTAATTATAACTGCTTGTACTTTGAGAAAAAGATGATAATTTTTAAATCAATAGACATCTGATTTAAGTTTTCTTTCTACCTAAAATTTTAGGAATAATTACATATGCTTGAGCAGAATTTTATCAATTGTATTTTGTACAAATTTCAACAGACATAGAATATGTAAGTATATTTTCAATTTACTTGATGTACATTTCTAAACTTGTTTAAAATATCAATAATATAGTTGAGTCAGTGGTGCTGGACTCATTTGGTAAGAAAATAAGTCATTCTTCTACATTTTGTACAGAAAACTGACTAAACTAATTTCCTAGTGGTTCATTCAGGTTTGTTTCTTTGTAATTTTCCATTTTCTGAATTTAGCTTTGCACATATTTATTGTATTTTGTTGACCTTGCTAAGTTTAGAATAAGCGTAGATGTTCTTACAGTAGTTTTATTCCCCATTCACCCTGTATATAAACACTCACTATTTCTTACTGCAGATGTACAAGGGCTATTATTTTTGAAACTTTCTCTGTATCTTGCATCTGGTGTAATATAAACTTGTGCTGCTGCCTCCACTCGCTAAGCCATGAGAGAGTGAGAAGAACAATGTGGAGGAAAGAATAGATTCCCCAGACAGGAAGAAGGAAAAGGTCCTTTGATGGCACATGGAATGGAAGAGGAGAGAAAAATAAAGACAAAACAATACATGCTGACTGTTCTATATCATCACCCTTCTAAAACACACCATCACTAATCCTCTGATTTCATTAACATTCTCATTTAGGGTGATGGGGTGATTTTGGGAAGTCCAGGGGAGGCTGTGTAAATCTCAGTAAATGTTCTTTCCCCTTGATCCCTACTGTATAGTTGCTGAAATGTTCAGTGTTTCTGAGGTATTTGGTGTCCCACATGCCACTCCTGTCCTGCTAAAACTCTGGACTAGTTTATAATATAATAGTACTTAGGAAGGTGGTTTATAGTGAGCCCAACCTGGAGAACAAAAAGCAGTAAAAAAGTTATAAAACTTGTAACTAGCAGATGTCAAAATGATTACATTGCTTAACTCCCAGGTAGTCATCTGTGGTCCTAGACCTGACAGCTTTTAACTCACACCAGGCATGTATGTGTGTATGCCCAAAATCCCGAGAGGAGAATGGAGAAGGGAGAATGGAGAAGCATACCCATCTTCCATAGGGGGTGATTTCTTGCTTTCTGTCTCTCTAGCTCTCTCTGTCTCTCCAGCAAATGCAGGTGCCCTATAGAAAAATCTCTCTCAAAAAGAAGGTACAGGACTTTTATGGTGTAAAACATTTTCAGAGAACCCATATAAAAGTAGATGTATGGAAAATAAAAACACTATAGAGTGGGGAATTCAAGAATGGCATCTAAAGTAGAGATCAAACACATTAGATTAGCACAATGTCTAACAGACATGGACACATAGAGCCACAGCACTAGTTAGGCTCACTCTAGCACAGAATGGCCAATCACCGAACAGGATGAATGAAGTACACCTGGCTGAAGTCCAAGACATAAATTATAAGTAAACTGACACCTCTCTTTTCTGCTGATACCTTCTCTTTTCAAGATAAAAGATACAAGGGAATTGAGCCCTGTCTGAGTTTCAGCCTTGAAGCGTATATATATATATATATATATATATATATATATATATATATATATATATAAAAATTAAAATCCAATAAATTTGATCTAAATACATTAGTATGTGTATGATATCTTCAACTGGACTGGTGTGAAGTGTATTCATGTTGGGTAAATTCACTTCACAAACGGAACGTATAAACTAATTTGAAATAATGAAATACAGTAGTACGATAGTATCATGATTTCTAATAAACAAAGATTGACAATAGTGCAAAAAGGCAAGGGTTGAGAGGAGGTACCATGAAATCACTTTCTCAAAGGATTCCAAATTTTATTTACTATTGATCTCCTCTCGTGAGAATTCACCAAACTACACATTTAACATTTGTGCCCTATTCTGAAACATAGTTATACTTTCCTAAGTAATTTAATTGAGTACAAAAAAAAAAAAAATCAAACATCAGAGAGAATTCAAGGGGAGGAATCGGATATAAAATGTTCAAGAAACTGACTCTTCCAAGGGGAAAAATGCCACTTACAAAGGGGAGAAAATAAATGGTCCAGTAACTTATGATGGAGAAATATTTGCTTGTTTATATTCTAAAGAAATGCTGGTGAGAAGAATTGCTTTTGCAGTATCCTTGGTTACATGATAAATGATAGAACTAGTGAAGAATGGAAGTACTTGTCTTGGTTCGAGACGTACATAGTTCATCTGTGATAATAGCGGAAAAACAGAACTTGCAGGGATATGTCAAACTATGAGCATTATACGAATGCAAATGGGACCATAAGTAAGGTTTCCTAACACATTATGAAACCTCAGCATGTTACTTATTAATAACCATACTGGTAGTTCTATAGTTTTATTTATGGACAAAGCTAAAAAATATAATGTAGAAATCAAACAAGATAAAAGAAGTGATTTTCAGTTTTCCTTTATGTAATTTTAATTACTTCGAGTGACATGGAAACATGGTGAAAACATGGAAACATGGTGAAACACACATTTGCAAACAATGTAGTAAATCTGTTAATTATAAAAAATGCATAATTTTGATTTATGACTAAATACTATAAACATATTAAAAACAAGAACTAAGGGGGCAGCAGATGGTGTGGTTGATAAGGCACTGGATTCTCACATAGTTGACCATGGCTCAAGCCCTAGACCCAGTGGCTTGAAACCCATGCTGGACATGTGTGTGTGTGTGCCCAAAATCCTGAGAGAGGAATGGAGGAGAAGAGAGTGTGGCTGGCCTTCTCCCCTAGGAGGGATTCCTTAATATCCCTCTCACTGTCTCTCTCTCTCTGGTGAGCACACACACCCTATAGCAAAAACCTAAAGAAAAATAAATAAATAAATAGGATTAAAACGATTCTAATTTTTTAAGAACCTTTTCCGAATGATTTAATATTGTGAATAAGATCAAAGAGGCTTCTGTTTATTGTATAACAGTATTTTATTTGGTATCACATGAGAAGAAGATACTGGCTTATGCTCTCTTGTAACCACTACTGGTGACCTTCTTGACCAGAGTTTACTATACTAAACCATGTACAGTACCTTCAGTGTACTATACAGTAGTATACAGATTCTAAGAGCACCAGTCTGGGTGCTAGGGCTGCTAGCTGCGTCTTCACTCCCTTAACCAATGAGACTTCTGAGCTCTATCCAAAGCTTTAAGCCACCAACATCACTGTATGTAGCAACTCCTGCAGCCACTACCCCCAGGGAGGGCTGTCTTCTAGACCGGCAGGGCACTCTTCCATTATCACCCCACATCTATAATCAGAGGATACCTCTTCCACACCTGGAAGCCCATGCCCCTAACAAAACCATGCTATTTCATCCATAAACACACAGACTTGTCCACAAAGTCATCCCAGACACTGCAGAGACAGTATCTCCACCAAAGGAACACAATAATTCTCCACTAACAGGCTGCAGGAAAGGAAATCTGGGGCCACATGGTAGTGCTCCAGTAAAATATGACACTATGCAAAGCAGTTCAGCATGGTAGGGTGCCTGCTAAGAGTCCAGAGACCTCCCAGACTGTGCTTGGTGCATACTTGTGATGGTAAGAGCTAACAAATTTGGAGGTAGATCATAGTATTGAGACTCTGTTGGTGGTGTGAAATCTCTCTTCTTCTCTCTCTTTTCCTCTCTTCCTTATACTCTTGGAAGAAATAAATAAATAAAATAAGAAAAAGAAGGAAACCTATGAAGTGATAGGAAGGAAATTTATAAAATAATGATCTTGAGGAAACTCAATGAGAATTTTACCCAGAATACAGACAGGCAATTTGATGAAATCAGAAAAATAATTTATGATAAGAATAAGAAATTTATCAAAAAGATAGCATAAAAGAACCAAAGGGCAATACCGTTATGATAAAGACTAAATAAACAAAATAAAAATACAGCTGAGAGCATCATCCATAGCCTAGATCAAGAATGCCGAACTTCTGGGAACCAGCAGTTAGCGTAATGGCTTTGTCGCTGGACTCCCACGTAGTCGACCAGGGTTCACGTCCTGGACCCGGTGGCTTAAAACTCACCCCGGGTGCGTGTGCGTGCGTGCCCAAGATCCCGAGAGAATGGAGGAGAAGGGATTGCGGCATGACCATCCCCCCTGGGGGGTGATTTCTTGCTTTCTGTCTCTATGTTTCTCTCTGTCTGTCTGGCGAGCGCAGGCGCCCTATAGTGAAAACCTCTCCAAAAAAAAAAAGAATGCCAAACTTCTGAAGTTGAAGACAGATATTTTGATATAACTCAGTCTGATCAATCAATAAATAAGTGAATAAATAAAAAATTAAAGAATGAGAAAAGCCTATACTACTTATGGGACAGAGTTAAAGACAGAAAACAAAGATGAAACGACAAAACTAAAACTTTATATTATATGAATTTCAGAAGTAAAAGAGATGCTAAAAGGCACGGAAAACTTATATCATGAAATAATGGCCACAGCTTTTCCATGTTTTGGGAAGAGACTTAAGAATTTGAATTCAGGGAACACAAAGATGCCAAATAGATCCTCATCCAGGCACAGGGTAGTCAACCTGTCAAAAGTCAAAGACAAGGGGCCAGCAGATGACATGGTGGTTAAAGTGCGGGACTCCCACATGGCCAAACACGATTCGAATTCCAGACCTGGCAGCTTGAAATGTATGCCAGGTAATTGTGCATGCATGCCCAGAATCCCCAGAGCAGAATGGAGAATTTATTGTGGTGTGGCCATCCTGCCTCGGGGGTGAATTTTCACTTTCTGTGTCTTTCTCTTTCTGTCTCTCTGGCAAGCACATGTGCTCTATAGCAAAAATCTAAATAAATAAATAAATAAATAAATAAATAAATAAATAAGAGTCAGACAAAGAATTCTCAAAACAGCAAGACAAAAGCGTAGTCACATATGAGGGAATTATTAGAATAACAGCAGATTTCTCAGTAGAAACCTAACAGACCAGAGAGAATGGGATGATATTAATATATTCGAAATGATGAAAGAAAACCAAAACAAAACAATTCTGCACCTTAAAAAGCATATCTTCAGAAATGAAGGAAACCAGTCTTTCTCAGACAAGCAAAAACAAAATAGACCACTATTAGACTGACTTTTTAAGAAATATTTATGTGAGTCCTATGTCTGAAAATAGAAGAAAGACAACTGCTATTATGAAAATATGCAAAGGTATTAAATTCTCTGGTAGATACAACACACATACATGCAAACACACACACACACACACGCGCGAGAGAGAGAGAGAAATAAATCAAACCATAATGCTATAGAAAACAACCAAACCATAATATAAACAAAGGAACTGCAAACCAAAACAACAAATGACAGTAGTAAGTCTGCTCCTATCAATAATACCTTGAAGGTAAACATTAAATTTCCAATCAAAAGAAATAGACTGGGTAAATGGGTAAAACAAAGACCCAACTATATGTTTTACTGAAGAATCACTTACCCCAAAATATTACTAAGTCCTTAAAAAATGAAATTGTCAATCAAGGCAACAAGACAAGCTTGAGGAAATTATGTTGAGTGAAATAACACAAGCTTAGAAAAAATACCTCATGTTTCACTCATATGGGAAAAATTAGAGATGACCACACAGAAGTAGAGAGTAAGCAGAATAGTGATTACTAAAGACTGGAAAGAATGAGATCATGGGATATAGAGATGTTGGTTATTAGATATGTATTAATTGTTACAGTTAGAAGGGACCAGCAGGTGATGTGTTAGTTGGGGTGCTGGACACTCCCACATGGTCTTCCATGATTCGAGTCCTGGACCTGGTGGCTTGCTTTCTCATATTCCCTCTCTCTCTCTCTCTCTTTCTCTCTCTGTGTGTTTGTGTTTTTCTCTGGTCAAAATAAAATAAATAAATGAATGAATGAATAAATTTAAATAATTATTTAAATAGATAAATAATTACAGTTAGATACAAGGAGCTAGAACAAATGCTACATAGAACAATTGGGTAACTACTGTTAATGATGATTATTATGTTTCAAATGAGCTAAATGATAGGATTTTGAATGTTCCCAATACAAACTAATGATAAAAGTCTGAGATGATAGATGAGCTACTTAACTTTTGATCATTATACACTGTATTCATGTACTGGAAAATCACACTGTATCTCACAAATATGCACCATTATTATGTATCAATTAAATGAAAATGTAAAGGAATTTATATTTATTGGCTACATAACACATATAAGGTTGTATCCTAAATTATTCACAGATAACATTTTATTTGATGCTCAGTTTATGGATGTAAATCCTGCTATCATCCACACTTTAAACATAAAATATTATGCTCAGAATGTTTGTTATTTGTCCACGGTTATACTGATGCTATTTGTCCAGGGTTATACTGATGCACTATAAATTGGTCTTCTTTGAATACAAAGCCTGTTTAATACTATAGAGCTGATGTTGGTATCTTTGATGGATCTGGTATCTCTGAGCAATTTGTCATCTAAGGTAATATTGGGAAAATGACTACCACCAGGGTAGGACTGGAAATAGTCAAAGGAAGTAGAATCTGGATGAACATTCTTTCAGTCGTTATTAATAACATGAACTGTTGCACTCTGACTGTAACACTGGATTTTATTTTTGGGAATAGAGGCACTATAAATTCCTCTCAGTTGTAATAGGAGTAGAAAACACTACCTGAAATAAGAACTGACAGATTCCTCATTATTTTTTTTTTTGCTGATAATTACATTAGATGCTATGTTACTTAGCCCCTCAAGACTTACCTTATGAACAACAAAAATGGAAGCAGAGCCAAATTACTTTGGTATAAACTTAGACTTTGGAGAATGATTTGGTTTTACAGAGTCCTAACTGGATTAAAACTACTGCTCTAATGTGGAAGACTATCGGGAAATGCAGACCAACTGAAAAATACAGAGCTAAGTAACCATTAGATTAAAGGATAACGAGGATGAGAGTTGAGGTTGTGTTATGAAGTTAGAAAGTTCAGAGAAAAGAAGATATAGCATAGTACACTTGCATTCACCTTTGTAAAAAATCATTGGGTGAGGTAAACATTCATCTTCAGTGTTTATATTCATAATTGTTAGAAATGCATTTGATAGCATTTCCAGAGCATTGAAAACCATACCACTAGCGATTTCAAACTCAGGTAAAGAAATGTGACTGTATAATTTAGACTTTATATCAGACATTTGGTACCTTGATATGTGCATGTGCAGCAATAATTCTATCATGGATTGTCAAGATTAATTTTAGACTGCACTTCAATCACATTTTGACATCAAATACTTTGTAAAAATAAAATAGTATTTGTCTTTATATGAAAGTGGTATTTGTATGCATCAATACATAAAATCAATTATAGTTCTAGTATATAAATATTATAATTTTTTAACTTGAAAAAAAGAAAAAAGACTTGCTTTGGGACCAGCAGATGGCGAAATGGTTACATCACTGGACTCCTATGTAGTCGATCATGGTTTGAGGGCACAAACACACATGTGCATGCATGCCCAAAATCCTGAAAGGAGACTGGAGTAGAACAAACTGTGGTGTGGTCATCCCCCTTGGGAGGGGTGATTCTTGCTTTCTGTCTCTCTGGGGAGCACGCATGCCCTATTGCAAAAATCTTTCTCTAAAACAAACAAAAATGAACAAAACCATACTGATAAGTTTAGAAAAACCTATATCCTTAACTATAAAAAAAATTAACAATATACAATTATGTCATTACTTGTACATAATTATTTCATTAATATATTGAATTTCTGTGAGAACTTACCATATAAATGGTTATGAAATAACAACTAATACCTTTATTTTATATACGAGATGTTTAGCACAGAGAGCTAATTTGATCTGTCACATTCAAACTGGGCATAATTTACTGTGTAAGGATGTGAAGTTTGTGTTCTTCCCAATGTAAACTATGGTTTCCTTTGAATCTCTTTCATTTTTGAGGCATAAACATTCCCCTAAGAAGACTAAGGCCATGAAGATGGGAAAAAAATTTAACCACTGGTATAATTTGTTAAGTAAAATTAAAATTGATTTAAGAGAGATTCCCATTTTTACCAGAATAATATTTATCTATGTATACATAAGTATATATACACATATGTAAATATGCACACAGAAATATATATGAATGTGTCTATTTACATACATAAACACACAAAATAATATAATGTACAAAGATACAGAGAAAAAAGTTTTCATGGAACAGATAGGTTTCAGAATGAAGCAGGTATTCCAGAGGGGTGAGCATAATTCCTGGAAAGTCCCAGAAAATGGATACAGAGTAAGTTAAGGACCATATATACAAATGTCTGACCTTAAATGTTGTGCTACTAGAATAGTGAGACTTGCTATTACCTAAGAGATTTATTGCTGTATTGCTAGAGTCTGCATTCAATCCCTTATGTTTATTAAAACTCATGATATTTTTATACTTAATTTGTTTACAGAAGTATCCTGTATCTAAAAAAATTAGACACACATATAATTATGTTTATCTATAGATTTGTATTTACATAATTAAACCTAGTATAAGGTGTCTGTGTATACAGATGTTTGTGTGTGTGTGTATATTATAATAGATGTATATGAAATTTCTAATATATTTATACACACACACACACACACACACACACACACATATATATATATATATATATATATATATGACAGGTAACAGAGCAGTTTTAGGACAATAACAAATAAATGCCATCTTCTAGATACTAATTACATAATATTCAAACACCCCATATTTGTTAAAGATCCTCTGACTTTTAAAGATGTGGTAACACAAGTCCAGGATTTGCATGTTAATGGTATTTTTTAAAGGTATCCTTGTCATTGTCTGTTATAATTTTACATGTTTCTCTGTGCTCGTCATCGTGTTGTATCTGTATCACCAGTTACATACTCTCACTCTTTTCATTTGGCATGCCCCTTGGAAAAGGCCCTTGATTTGATGCCCTTTCTTCTAAGGGATTTTACAAAATCAATGACAAAATTCTCTCAAATCATTTTTTCCCTCTTTTGTTTTGCCTACAAATATTTGGTGGTACTTATTCTTTAAGAATCCTCCAATGATTCTGCTACTTCCCTGAAGATCTTGGCTATATTTCTTAAGTCATATTTCTCAGAATATTATGTCATTTTTGGCTTCTTCTTCCTTAGGCCAATTCATTAATCACTAGAGTTATGTCCACCTCTTGCAACAGTGTAAGCAATCAGCTATTCTAAGGTTTCTAATGACTTCTTAATCATAAAGACATTTCCTTTACCAGTATTCTACTTCATCTCTCTTGTTTCATGAACTGAGGAAAAATAAAAGCATAAAACGAGGTTCTTAAATGGCTCATACAGTTGTAGAATTTATATTTTGGCTCTGTGTTAGTTTCAATAAGGTTTTCCCCTTCATACATAGAATTTAGATTAAAAAAATTTGTTAAGGCTATTGCTTGGCTAAAAATAATTCATGAAAATCACTCAAAATACCCAACCCAATTAAAGGTTCAATAAATTATATATTATATTCCTTTTCAATCAATGTCTTAGATTATAAACTACATGAGAATGCATTGTTTATTTTAGTTTTTATGAATTTAATAAATTCACAAATACCATTATACAATAGTAATTAATACTATTTAATGTATGAGCTTACTTTTCTGTAATCTTCCTGAAACTGATCTCCATCCACAAAAAACTAGGAAATCTATTTTTCAACTTGTCTGTAGCATCTTTAACTTGGAATAGTCAGCCACTCCCATGATTTCAGAAATTATGTACAAATGGGTCTACATTTCTCACTTTCACCTCTCTATGCAAGTTCAAATCCTATACATACACAGCAAATTTTTAAAACTATTTTATTAAAGTTTGCATTTCTTACAAATGTATTCTTCTGTTGTCCTTTTTTGGGACAATATTCTAATCTTGTCCTTCTTTACATTTTATTGGAAATGTTGGAAAAATGTTTTTACTGAGCATACTGATCCCCTGGTCAGTTGTTGCACTGCCATTCAAGACCTGCATGCCACTCTCCCCTTTATGAATGTCATTTCTCAGCCACACTGGCCTGGTCAATATTACCCATGTAGCCTTGGTAAACTTCCATCTTGGTTTTCATCTTTTTCTGACTGCTCTACGTTTACTCTCATTTTCATATATCTTTGTTTAAAAGCTATACATCTTGCAAGACTTAGCTCCAATGCTAATTTAGATATTTCTTAGATTATAACCCTGAAGGAAATGCTTGCTTATTTTTTTATTTGTCCAACATGTTCTGTGTGGGTGTGTGTGTGTGGTGTGTTGAGGGGTATTTCATACTGGGAGTGGTGTTGGTGGTGAAAGAGCATATATAAGAATCCTGTTTATATTAAACATTGTCTATATTTTATTTCCACTAGAATTTTGTTAATATGGGAATCATGAACTCACTTATGATATGTTTAGATTTCTGAAATTTCTGAGGTTTGTGTGTTGTATATCTTTCCATTACATTTATGTCAATTTTTATAATACATGAACTATTCTGGCATATATTATTCTATTTTATTGCTCTAAAAGCTTTATGAAGCAGAAAGAAATAAAAGTGGGATACAATACCATATGACAGGGCAACTGGGGTGAACTCATAACACATTTTATTTTCGTTTAACCAATGCCAAAACCATGGCTTTGAAATATTTAGAAGCTTGTAAACTATTATAAATGTATGAGTAGAGAATAAAAGACTACCTCAGAAATATTTTAATTCTAAGGCTTGGGCACTTGGAATACAAAATAAATGTGTCACATTTGTAAAGAAATATCTTTGTTTTATATTAACATATGAACATAATTTCTGGCATGCTTTGAATGTGTCCACTCCAAAATTTATATTGAAACTTATTCCCCATGGTAGTGGTATGGAGAGGTGGGATTTTGGGGAGGGAAGAACCCTCAGGACTAGATTAATGCCCTTGGATAAGAGACTTCACGGAGAGTTGCCTTGTTGTGCTCTTCGAGTTGCTTCTGAGGATGCTGCCCTAACACCACACCGCTGACGGAGCGGCCTTTACCAGACACCCATGCTGGTGGCTTTATCTGGATTTCCCAGCCTTTAGAGCTATGAGAAAATGGAATTCTGTTCTGGTATTCTGTTATAGCAGCACAAACTGAGTTAAGGGGTGCTGAGGCCTGGTGTGGCGATCAGTAGTATTACAAGATTGTATCAGCCTGGATCACTGAAACAGAGTATACGATGCTGTATGGAGAGTTTTTTGTAGAAAGAAGATCAGACGTGGTTTGAGCAGAATAAATTCTGTATGTATAAATTAAACCAGAGATTTTATTTATTTGATTCACTTCCTCACTAATTACTATATCATATTATTGTCACTGAATAATATTATACAACTGGCAATCTTACTTTTATTTATTTATTTTTACTTTTTTGCCATGGATTGTGTGCACTCACAGTAGGGAGACAAAGGAAGAGTGAGGAATCAGCAACCTCAGGGAAGATGGCCATGCCACAGTCCCTTCTCCTCCGTTCTCCTCTTGGCATTTTGGGCACACACACACAGTGCCTGATGAGGTTTTCAAGCTGCTGGGTCCAGAAATCGGGCCATGGATGACCATATGGGAATCCAGTAGCTTAACTACCACACCACCTGCTGGCCCTGCAATTTTACAAATTTAATTATTTAATCTTAGCTTCTTCTGAATTATTTATGCCATGGGTCTCTGATGAACATGTCCTCACATTATGAAATCTATCTCATTATATATATTTTTTCCAATCATGATGACTTTAAATTTTTGGCTTATAGCTACTATTTACATCTTTATTTACTAAATATTGAACTGAAAAAGATGTAGTGGACACTTTTAATTTGCTCCTAATATTGAAGAAAATAATCTTTAAAATTTACTGTTAAAAGGTCAGCAGGCGGCATGGTGATTGAGGTGCCGGACTCCCTCACGGCTGACTGCAGTTAGGGTCGCAGACTGGCAGCTTGAAAATCACGCTGGGCACCTGTGAATGCATGCCCCAAATCCTTGGCAAAATGGAGATGGGATTGCAGTGTGGCCATTGCCCTGGGTGGTGATTTCTCACTTTCTCTCGACCTGTCTCTGGCAAGCCCATGCACCCTATGGCAAAAACCTAAGGGAAACAAAAACAAAAACAAAAACAAATTTGTATACAATTCTTTCTTTCTTTTCTTTTTTTAAACAATTCTTTGGAGTTCTCATTCCACCAATTTTAGTGATGCCTCTCTCTTATATTTTTTTATTTGAAGTAATTTATGTTTACATTTATTTATTATTTAATTTTAAATTTATTTATTTACATTCATCCACTGTACATCATTAAGTATACAAAATGAGATTTTTCCATACAGAATACAGTTTATATTGACTCAATCAAGGATAGTATCATTCATATTATCATCAATGAATAATTTTCCAGTTCTTATTTCTTATATATTTTGCTTTTTTCCCCCTTTGATTCCCTCCCTCTGACCCTCTGCCATTTCCCACACTCCTCCCACACTGTCTCTGGTATCTACAGTTGCTTTCCATGTTTTTTTTTATTTATTTCTTTTCACACTTACAGATTCACAAAAGATCCTAATTCATCTAAATAATAGCAAGTGCAGC
Organism: Tupaia tana; assembly: GCA_026018925.1. Lineage (NCBI taxonomy): Eukaryota > Metazoa > Chordata > Mammalia > Scandentia > Tupaiidae > Tupaia > Tupaia tana. Next base: position 160,415,367 of record JAKSZU010000001.1, read on the forward strand.
TGATATATACATGTCTATAAACACATGTCTGACTTTAGGCATAAACCTCAGTGAGTAGAATAAACATACTATAAAGTAGCACCTAGCTGGGGCTATGTAGCTTACTGCAGGCACTAAATAGGCATTTTATAATGCAATTTTTAATTTCAAGAAAAGCAGTTTTTACATTAATAAATCAAAATTTTAAAAAATGTTAAGAGGAATTTACTTAAAACTTAAAGCCAGGAAAGAGGTTAGGACTCAGTTCAAACAGGTGGTAGATGAACCTATTAACCTATCAACAGATCAAGACACAAGTCTTTAAATCTGGAAAACAAAGTGTAGAAGAAAATCAGTAATGTTTTAGTCAAAAGTCATAAAATTCTATTTCACCAGTTCAGTCCCATGTAATCTCTCTTCTGAATTTGAAGTGTTGCTGTTGTCCAATCTTTCCATTTAAATTCTGGAAGTTAACATTCAATGTTATTATTGATTTTTCCAGACTTGTCCCTACTATTAAGGATGCTGGATTCCCACATGTCTGACCATGGTTCGAGTCCTGGACTTGGTAGCTTGCTTTCTCACTTTCTCTCTCTCTCTTCCTCTCTGGTCAAACTAAAATAATAAAACAAAATAAATAAATTGAAATAAAACAATTCTTTAAAAATTGTAATATATATATATATTATATAGTGTACTTTATTATTTTATTCATTTTCTAAATTCTTAAGTTGTTCACATGGATTTTCTTCTTTGTAAATGAATATTGCAAGATAAAAATTATTCTATAAAGTATGTTTCCAGATGTTTTTATCTATGTTTGCTAACAATCTAATGTAAATGAATTCAATCATTTTGATCAGTTCTTTTAGCTGTGCTTATATTCATCTTGTATTTTCTAAATGACTTTTTTCAATTATATTTTTTATTGATTTCTAAATTGCATTATGGTCATACACACACACACACACACACACACACACACACAAATAATATCAGTTTTTCAACTCTAAATTTTCTTTCCTGATTATTACAAAGTCAGTTTTTTAATGTATCATGAATTCTTGATAACAGTTTGTATTTTCCATGAATTGACTTGTTTTTCCTTGTAAGATCAATTTTTTTATTTGTCTTATTCAGATCTTTAATTCTCTCTCTTATTTTCTGTAATTTATCTTAAAGATTTGTACTAAAACCCCTCATATAATTCTAGCTTTCTTTTTTCTTCTTGTAATATTGTCAACTTTTTGTTCCATTGTTTCTCAAGCTATATTGCCTTGCATTCTCCCTTCAGATGATTGCACCTTATGGTTTAGTTAAATAATTTACCATTATATAGTTTTTTTTATTACTGTGGAATTTACCTAGTTTGTGTCATATAAACTTAGCTTATTAACTTTTTAAGAGAGAGATTTTTGCTGTAGGGTGGCTGTGCTCACTGGAGAGACAGAGAGAGACAGAGAATGAAAATCACCTCCCGTCCCCCACACACACTCATAAGGAGGATGGCCACATTGCAATCCCTTCTTCGCTATTCTCTTCTTGGGATCTTGGGCACTCACACACATGCACCCGGCATGAGTTTTATGTTGCTGGGTCTGGAACTTGAACCACGGTTGACTATGCTGGTGTCTAGTGATGTAACCATTATATCATCTGCTGGTCCCCCAGCTTATTAAATTTAATATTTGTAAATATGTCTTCTTACTTTGGAATTATTTTTTTTTTAAATCTAGATTTTAAAATAATTTAAATTCTTGGGACCAGCAGTTAGCGTAATGGCTATGTTGCTGGACTCCCATGTAGTCAACCGTGGTTCGCGTCCCAGACACGGTGGCTTAAAACTCACGCCGGGCACGTGTGCTTGCGTGCTCAAGATCCCGAGAGGAGAATGGAGTAGAAGGGATTGTGGTGTGGCCATCCCCCCTGGGGGGTTATTTCTCCCTTTCTGACTCTCTGTCTCTCTCTGTCTGTCTGGCTAGTGCACGCTCCCTAAGGCAAAAACCTCTCAAAAAAATAAAAATAATAATTAAAATTCTCCCTTAGCATACTGAACAAACATACTTCATATTCTATTTCTTATAAATTTAGTATTATTTTGCTCAGGTGATATTTCAGTATTTCTAGCATCTCTCTAATGGAAGTTTCTTTCTTCATGTGCTTGTTGATTTATAAATGTAGTTCATGGGTTTAGAAAACTTTTGAAGGACTTTTTGGTGTTGTTTTTGAAATTTGTTTAATTTGTATGAAGTAAATTTTGCTTCCCCTGACCCCAAAGAGAAATAGGGGGATGACCAAATCTTGGCATATTTAAATCAAATTATCTAGTTGTGTTTTTTTCTGGAAGCAGGCATGGTTCTGGACCAGTCAGTTCCAAAATTGGGAATGGTCACATAATTAGAAATTTTTAGGTAGCTTATATTTTTCTCCTTTTATTCAGAATCAAAGCTTAGACAGACATTTTCTAGTATCTTCCCCTCTGAGATGGATATTTTTATTTTTGGTAAACAGATGCATTTTGTCTTCTCTGTTCAAGTTGTAAATCATAAACATCTGTATGTGCCCTAAGAACTAAGCTTGGTATTGCCAGATTATCTCAACAAAGTAATGTTTTATCATCTTTATCTTTTAAAGGTTCTTTTCTCACTTTCTTATAAACTCTGGAGTTTCTATATATGCATATGTATATACTAGCATTTCCCATTTGATCAGAAAGCACACCTTTTCTAAGAAAGTATTCTCTTTTCTAACTAAGGTATTCTAATTAATTTTCCTGTTGTATACAGTTTAATCATTAACTCATTAGGACATTTCTCCCTTGATATGCTACCTGGAGTTTTCAAAAGTTCATGAAAAATTATATAATACAAAAAAAAAAAACTATGCATCGATTTAAAAAATATTGCACTAAAATAAATTTATACTTTGCTTCCATTTTTTCATAAACTTTCAAACTCCTCTCATATGCTACACTCAGTTTATCTGTTTTTTCAAACAACAAAAAAAAATATGTGTCATTCCACGAATGCAATTACTTTCACATTACCCACTTGTTTACTGCTCGTGTCTTCCGCTCACATTTAATGCCAGGAGACAGAATCTTATTCACAATAGTCAGTTCTAATTCATGTAATTGAAATTAATCCAGCATATGTCTAGTCTATGAGAAAAAGGCAATTACCCATATAGACTTGAACAATAAATGTAAATATTTCCAGTTTACCTTAGTCTCAAACCTTTACAATTCATATCTACAAATGTACTATTGCATCCGCTTTATTTTCTAGCAGGGAATGGATACTTTGCAATTAATTTTAACATGACCTGTATTTTGGGGTGGGGAGGGAAAGATTTCTGATTGGCATGTAACTTTTGTCCTTGAGCTAAGTTTGAGGTTTGGGCAGGTACGTAGACTAACAATAGTCACCAGGATATAGTATTTATGCTCACATCCGTCATTTTAGAAACATATCTGCATGACCATGTTGAAATATTTTCTAGTTGTTCTTGCAATCACTATGGTGACAATGAGCATTGTCACAAAGCATTCAGCGAAGCTATTTCACTGGTATTGGAAAAACCATCGCCCCTTTATGTCTCCCTTGGCCCTTCCTGCCTTACTGAGTCCTACAGATGAGAAATGCGATAAAGTGGTTCTATAATATTAATTCATTGGAGAATTATTTCTCCTATTATCCTTTCACTTCTCATAGGCAATAAATTTATTGAACCAAAAAAGGATTAAAAAGTTAAATTTTGGCTTTAAATTATGACCTGCACGTCACAGAGCAGTAAAATACACTTAAAGCTGTGTAGGCACTAAGGGAGTCATCGAATTTTTTTGCTGCTAAGAACAACTAGGACATGTAGAGGGGAAATTAAGGATAGTGTACCTAATGTGAATAAAAATTAACATCACAGTAAAAGAGAGAAAAATGTTGCAAAGAAAGGATGAAGACATAATGGAGGACCTGCCCTCTTTTAAACAGTTAATCTAACCTAATGTAGGGACCATTTCTTGATTCTGATATAATGTTTTTGGTAATGTTTAAAACTATGTATTATACATCTAAGAATTTTAGCTTCTTTCCTACAAAGTTTATTTTTTCAACTATTCTAATAAAATGCCAAGTTAGTAAACAGTGTTTTAAATTTGGATAATAATTCATCAGTTGATAAAGATTTTCTATCATTTTTGGATTTCATATCAGAATAAGATAGTGTAGACGGGAAAATGACTTCCAAAGGTTCAGTGCCAAATTTTCTAAAGTTTATAGCTTATCATGGCCTTCCTCATGGTTACAGAAGGAAAGCAGTTGAAAAGTATGAAGAAACTGTCTTGGTTCCATATCCTACTGTGTCCTGACTGTGTCCAGGGCAGTCCTACTCTCCCTATAAATGCATCCACCAAGACACACATATGTGCAAAACTTCGAGAGATTTTGTGTGAACCTTGGTTCTTGTCATGACTATTCTGCTGTCAGAAGCTTAGTTTAGACCAAAATGTATTTCTCTACTTACCTTACCTTAGCTTTGCTTTTATTCTCTCTCTCTCTCTCCTCTCTCTCTCTCTCTCCTCTCTCTCTCTCCTCTCTCTCTCTCTCTCTCTCTCTCTCTCTTTCTCTCTCTCTCTCTCTCCATCCTTTTCTGAGAGCAAAACTCATCTGGTTTGTTTAGGTCGGGCTGGGACTCAAACTCAGGCCTCACAGTCTGGCCTGTTTAAAATTTTTCTGAAAATAAATAACACTTTCTACATCTCTCTCTCTCTCTTTTGTATAGGTCTCCAATTTGATTCAAAATGCAGTATATTATATTTGAAAAGGTATATATTTTGGGCTCAGAAATATCTGGAATTACACGTTATTTCTTCAACTAATGTACTACATATTCTTGAACCATTTTGTTTAATTTCACCGAGCCTCAGTTTATTGTTACATTATTGTTCTGAAATGAAAGTGTGTAGCATGCCTCACATAGATAAAATGTGCCCTGTTTATGTACATGGATTACCATAAGCGTTTATACTATTTATTTCTTCCAAAGTTATGCATGGTAGCAGAAATATCTATTAAATGCTTACCCTATGTTGTATGTATGGATCAAAGAAAGTAATAGGATGATACTTATATATGTTCCCTACATCTTCATTTGAAATCCTGGTTTATTCCATGATTCTATTATTAGTAACCACAAGCATTTATGATCTAATTTGATATCATCACATGAAAATGATACACCATAAATCCAGTATTTCAGGTTATTTACATATAAAGAGTATTTTTTTTAATTATAAAAATCTATTTTAAAACTTTGGTGTAAGACATGTGCACTTGGCAGAGAGAGACATAGAAAAAGAGAGAGAAAGAGAAAGTGACAAAGCACCCCACCCCAGGGGAGTATTGCCACATCACAATCCCTTCTCCATTCTCCTGTTGGAATTTTGGGTGCACATGTGCATGCACATACACACACACACACACACACACACACACACACCCAACGTGTTTTTTAAGCTGCTAGGTATAGGACTCCAATTACGCGGTTGGCCTTGTGGGATCCAGATGCTTTGACTTTCTTCCATTAGCTGTATCAAGACATTTTTATATAAATATAAGTAAATTTTAAAACAGGAAAAAAACATATCGACTGATTAAATTCACATGTTTTCAAGAACAAAGAATTACTAATGTAATTGTAAACAATGAACCCTTTAAAAACCTACATATGGCATTTAGACGTTTGGAAATTGCTTAGTAATTTATAGGCCGTAACTAGTTTAATACTTTTCCCTAAGATCTGGAACTGACCAGATATGACCCCAGGAAGCTCATCAAGAAGGTGTGACCTCCATTCTAGTGCCCTAAATGAACATAAAAATATCTGTTCAGTTTCAGCAATATCGTCTTCTTTCTGTAAATTATTTTATTACATATTGCTACAAAACATAGATTTTATTTTGTATTCCTTTGCTTCCTCCTAATAGATATTTTTCCTAGGTGCCAGTATAAATCCTGACTGTATCATTTACCAAGTGGGTGAACTTTAGCAAGTACCTAAACACTGTGTGTGTGTCGATTTCTCACTGTTTCAGCTGAGCTAATAATAATAACTCATTTGTGGAGATGTTCGGGGGATTAAAAGACTTATTTTTTATAAAGTACTTAAACACTAAATAAGGAAAATGAAACAGAAGGTAGCTAATTCAGGGAATATTGGGCTAGCTTATATTTCTAAAGCTTAAGTCACAGGAACCAGAGTATTTTTATCATGGGATTTCAAACAACTACTCAAAGTAAGAAATATGTTTACATTACAATACTAGAAAAACAAACATGTATACATATACATAAGATAACACTGTCATAAAAGAATATTTTTCACTCTTATGGGATACATATTGATACTTTAAAATATTCTATTCTATATTCTATTCTATTCTACCTTATTCTATTTAATTTAAAAACACTGTGTCATCAGGAAAGTCATGAGGTATTTTTCTATGCAAAAATGCATCATGACTTTTCCAATGATTCAATCAATTATTGCCATCACTTAATTACGTTACTTTAAAGATCCGCAAATGTGTTACAACATCCAGATTGAAACAAGGTTCTGTTAGGGTCCTTAGGAAAGCTAACTGCTTCCAAGATACTTTATCTTGTGCTCTTCCCCCTTTTCTTTCTTTCCTTTTCTTCTCTTTCATTCATTTTTCTGGTTGCAGCCATCTTTTCTTCTCCCTTGGAATGGGAGAATGTATTTGCAAACTCTGACTCAGATAATGGCCTGATAATCAAGATACATGAGGAACTGAAGCAGCTCATCTACAAAAGAATAATCATCCAATTAAAAGATGAGCCACCGCCCCTTTTCTTTCTTTTTTTTTTTATATATTTTTGAGAGAGAGATTTTTGATATAGGACACATGCGCTTGCCAGAGAGACAGAAAGCAAGAAATCACCGTCCAGGGGGGATGGTCACACCGCAATCCCTTTTTCTCCATTCTCCTCTCAGAATCTTGGACAAGTGCCCCGTTCTTCCTGATCTCCATCTTCTCCTGTGTATCTCTATCTGATAGTGAATATGCTGACTGAAAAATCTAGTACTGAGTTTTTAAGCTGTGGGTCAAATAAGAGTGTAACTTCTCTACCAACTCTAAAGAAAAAAACCTGGTATTGTAAATTAAGTAATCAAGGGATTATTTCTTCCCAAATCCTGGTGAATGTGTACTCTTTCCTAGTTACTTGAATCGTATAAGAAAGTCAAATACTGAACACATGAACAATGAATGCTACCAGTGGTTCATCAAGAGCTAAGACTTCAGGGAACCAGCAGCTGGCATAATGGCTGTGTCGCTGGATTCCCACGTAGTTGACCGTGGTTCACGTCCCGGACCCAGTGACTTGAAACTCACGCCGGGCGCGTGTGTGTGCGTGCCCAAGATCCCAAGAGGAGAATGGAGGAGAAGGGATTGTGGTGTGACCATCCCCCCTGGGGGGTGATTTCTCGTTTTCTGTCTCTCTGTCTCTCTCTGTCTGTCTGGCGAGCGCACGTGTCCTATAGCAAAAATCTCTCCAAAAAAAAAAAAAAAAAAAGAGCTAAGACTTCACATTCTTAATATATATAGACAACTATTGGGACCAGCAGATGGTATAATGACTACATCGCTGGACTCTCACGTACTCAGCTGCAGTTCGAGCCCTGGACCTGACGACTTGAAACTCATGCGGGGTGCATGTGTGTGTATGCGTGTGTATGTGTGTGCCCAAAATCCATAGAGGAGAAGGGATTGCAGCATGGCCATCCCCATGCCCCGACATGGGGTGATTTCTCGCTTTCTGTCTCTGTCTCTGTCTCTCTCTGGTGAACACACATACCCTATAGCAAATCTCTCTCTCTCATACATATATATATGTACATATACATATATATATAGAGAGAGAGAGAAAGAGAGAGAGATAACTATCTTCACTTATGTGTGTGTATATATATATATATCCAAAACTGCTAACCTGATGGCACACTCTCTTATATCAATTATTGAAATGAAGATATAAGTTTCAAACCTGTATTTATAGGTACTAGGATGTATTCCAGAGTATGACCATGAGATGCAGCATATAACTTTAAGATGTCCGGATATTTCTCTTTAAAACCTGCAAACTTTGACTTGTTATGTAACTAAATATGACTCTATACACTAGATATAATGGTGAATTAAAAAAAATATATAAGGCAACCACAATAAAGGCTCTAATTTTTAAAACGTTACAAGTTGAAGGAATAGTTAGCTAGGGTTCTAATTACCTTAAAACCTTGGATTCTTCCTGAAAGATTTAGTTAGAGGTTCCTTTTGTTAATAGCCAACAGTGGATATCTTTGAAAGCATAAAATTCGAATGTGCAGCCCACTCTTGAATTTTCTTTTCGCTGTAAATTTAGTCATAGGCTTTATTTTGTGGCTTCAATTCTTGGTATTTGATTTCAATCAATGAGAAATAATAGGTAAAACTAGTCACTCCTTCTTCCTATCTGCTATTTTATGAAGTATATTTACATGTGGAGATAGTATAATCTTAGCCAACACCATTATTTGAAGCCTTTTAGGAAGAAATAAAGAATGGGACCAGCAGTTGGCATAATGGTTATGTCACTGGACTCCCATGTAGTAGACCACAGTTCAAGTCCTGGACCCGGAGGCTTAAACTCAAGCTGGGCACGTGTGCATGCGAGCCCAAGATCTGGGATCTGGAGAGGAGAAAGGAGGAGAAGGGATTGGGGTGTGGCCATCCCCCCTGGGGGGTGATTTCTCGCTTTCTGTCTCTCTCTGTCTTTCTGGCAAGCGCACGCACCCCACAGAAAAAGACCCTCAAAAAAAAAAAAAAAAAAAAAAAAAAAAAAGAAGAAATAAAGAATAAAATCTTTCCCTGCTGTTTTTGTTTTAATTTCTGACCTTAATTTTTGTCTTGCTACCATAGTAACTTGGGGCAGAAAAGTCGTTTTTGACACTTTCAAATGATGGACCCTTTTAGCACTGTTGGATTTCTAGCCAGAAGCACAAAGGTTCTCTTTTCTCGTAATTGTATATGTGTGTCTCTTTCTTTCAGACAGGTGAACTTAAATTGAAGCCTGTCTCTCTAGCAGCACTGACATTTGTCCCTCTTAGCACATCATTGAGGGGTGAACAGAAGTCCTCAACACACACCAATAGCTCCATATCTTTTGGGAATTCCTGTTTTTCTGCAAAGTACCATATTCTCCAAGAACTTTGATTGAGAAACCTAAGTTATAAAAGTCAACATTTTAACTGACTGATTTGCTGTTATGTGATAAGATTATGTCTTATCAGGTTAAAGTTGCAGGATATCTAGGTAAATTTAAATGTCAGACAAACAATAAATTATTTTTAGTTTACTTATAACTCATGCAATATTCATAACATAATAGAAAATTATTGTTTATTGGAAGTAAAGTTTGGTTGAGTGTTGTATGTGAAAATTTCCTGAAATTAGAAACCTGTGAAAACAAAACATGGAGAAATTCTCACTAGTCATCACACCATTTGTATTCAAATCATTCCACATCCTGGATTTGCAGCCTTTGATCTCATACCGTCATAACTGATCCAATAGACACAGCCCACGTACTGGATCATGGGAAAGTAATGACATATTTTTCTATGGTTTTCTATGCAAAAAATGTATCATGACTTTTCCAGAGACCCAATATATCCTGACAGAACCCAGGTCAGGAATCAAAAAATTATAGTTTAGGAACAGAAACTGGGTATTTGATTAAATGAATGATCTTAAGTAATCAGTCCATTGTCTCTCTCTACTATATTTGACATTATTATTTTATTTTTCTCCACACAATACAATTGGGAAAAAAATGGAAAAAAATAGCATTTACTGAAAGTTTTTCTTCTGTCTTTGAATCTAACACACACACACACACAACTTGTATTAATCAAATGTCTCATCGCACTAATGACTCATTATAACATCCCTCATCCTGGTCAATTATCACATTACAGGATTTTATTTATTTTTCTAACCAAATACTTCTTTCTGAAATTATTTTGTACATTTATTTGCCAGTCAATAGTTTGTCTTTCTAATTAGGATTCAAGTGACATAACAGCAAAAACTCTATCCTTATAGTATAAAATCTATTAGCATGAACACTATAAATGATTTTCTCTCACAGATTCTCTCTCATGGATATGTTCTGTACACAAGTCAATTACAAGGTGACATACTTTGGATCACAGATAGATGTGTTTGTCTCTCAAGCTGTATATGGTCTTTTGTTTTGTTGTTTTCAGTAGCATACACTCATCAGAAAGAGACAGAGAAAGAGAAAGAGATAGAGAAAGGAAGAATCACCCCATGGGGGAATGGCTACACTGCAATTCTTCTCTTTCATTCTCCTCTTGTAATTGTGGGCACACATACATATGCGTCTAGCATGATTTTCAAGCTGCCAGGTCTGGGACTCGAACTGCATAATCAGCCATGTGGGTTCCTGCGCCTTAACCTCCACACCACCTGCTAGTCCTATATATATGTTCTTTTTACACAGTTATGACATCATAGTTGAAAATGCCTGATGTACCAGTATTCATTGATGTTCTCAGAGAATCAAAAGACATCGAGCCTCAATAATATTCCTATAATAGAAATTTACTAATATGTTCATACTTATAAAATTATTTATACAAATTTTTAACAATTTATAAATACCTCAAAACCATTCCTAACACAGTTTTCTAAGTAGGTTGAGGTGAAAAAGTGATGTATAGGAAGGTCCTTTCTCCAACCTAAAATATTTATTTGCATGTGACTTTTACATGCAGGCAAATGTCTATAGCCAGAATTCTTACCTTTTTTACTCTAATCATTTTTGTCTGTATGAGAACAAAATATATGTAAAATAAATGTGATTGCCCTCTTAACTAAAATCTGGCCATGTATGAAGTTGACCTTAGCAGTCATGAGGGCTAAGTTCTCCATCATTTCAGGTGAGTTTTCCTCTGTTGGGCCTTACCGAATCCCTCTAACACCTGTTGATACATTTTCTTATGCATAGCACTTTCTTTTGATCATCCTACCACAATTTAGTTAAATTATTTTCAATAGCTATAAATGGTGCCATAGCCTCTTTACAAGGTTTCCTGACTAATAGTCTATTTAATGTATATTAAATAAGAAGTAATAGTCAGCTAAGGCAAGTGTCCTTTTGATCCCATTACTCAGTTTCTTACAGCACTATCGTGTTGCCAAATGGCCACTTACATCAAATGAAAATTACTGACCATGTCCTTTAAAATATTATACCAATTAACATACAGGGACCCTGAAATACACTGATACACTTTACTGGGGTGAGCTCATCCCATTTCATCCCGGTCCATGTTCTGTTGTAGTTTCTAAGATTGTTTTATGGCTCAATATATGAATTATTAGTCTTAATAAAATGTTCAAGTGGGATTTTTCTTTCTTTCCTGTGAGAAGGGTATACTATGGACATTTAAAAATGCTAATTCTATGGTCATCAGGTGGCATACTGGTTAAGGCCCTAGACTCACACTTGACTGACTCTGGTTTGAGTCCCAGGCCCAGTGGCTGGGATCTCACGCAGGGCTCATTTGCATGCCCCAAATCCCTAGAGAAGAAGGGAGGAGAAGGGATTGCTTCATGGCCATCCCTAGGGGTAGTAAGGAGGAGTGGTTTCTCACTTCCTCTCTCTCTCTCTCTCTCTCTCTCTCTCTCTCTCTCTCTCTCTCTCTTTTTCTCTCTCTCTGGAGAACACAGGTGCCCTATGACAAAAACCTTCAAAAAAGAAAATCCTGATTCTTGGGACAGCAGCTGGAGGTTAAGGCACTGAATCCCCGCATAACTGACTGCACTTGGAGTCCCAGACAGGGCAGGTTAAGCATCACCGAGCATGTATGTATGCCTGACCTAAATCCCAGGAGGTGAACAGAGGACAAGGGATTGCAGCGTGGTCATCCCTCCTAGGGAAGGACTTCTCAACTTCTCTCTCACTGTCTTGCTGGCAAGTGCACATGCCCTGTGGCATAAACCTTAAAAAATATCTTGTTTCTGCAGCCAACAGGTGGCCTGGTGGTTCTAGTGCTAGGCTCCCACATCCAACCATGGTTCAAATCCCAAACCAAGCAGCTTGGAACTCACACTGGCAGAGTGTATGTGTGTGCCCAAAATCCCAAAGGAGAATGGACTACAAGAATTGAGGCATCGTCACCTCCCTTAAGGATAACAGAAACCTAGCAAAAAGATAAAAACCAATCCTGATTCTACCACGTATTAACCTTATGCCTAGATACATAAAGGCACTTAAATATTTTTGTTGCATTACCATATGCTTTTTCAAGTATAGATAATTATCTACTTAAAATGTAGGAAGCTAACAAAATTCAGAGGAAAAAAAACAGCTCATAGAGTATGCAGAATAAATCAAAGAGAGAGAGAGAGAAAGAAAGAGGAGAAATAGATCAATGTTAAAACAGTCAGCTATGTCAATCTTAATATAAATAAAAATTAGTTTAAAATTTCTATTGTTTAAAATCCTTACAATTGATTACAAAGAAATAGCAAAAAATAAATAAAAAACACAAGGAACAAATATTTCTTCCACAGTCTATTTTTCATAACATACGAATGACAAAATTAAAGGAATTTGAACCAGATACCATGATAGTGAAATATATTTAACAAGGCATCTATAAACACAGTTATTCAAAAGGCCTAGCTATCAATGATAGACACTAATGGAAAAATACACACATAATATAGATATGTTTTTAAAATATTTTATGAGTACAACAAAAAATGCACTGTAACTGCGGTTTCACAAATCACTTAACCCATGACCAATCAAGTGGGTAAAAGTTAATGATATGAAGAAAACAGAATATGAAGAAATCTGTGGAGTTATTAACTAATTAGAATTATAAACCATAGTGAAAACAAATGCCACTTTTAAGTGCCTGTGAGATAGTTCCAAAACTGTAACCACAGGCATGGAGTTAAAACAAGCACATACACCACACACACACACATATCCCACAAGCACACAAGCAGGTAAAAAATATTTCTAAAAGTTACTCGACTTTATAGGCTCCATTTGTGTGAATACATGTTTCAAATGTATATTGCACAATTACAGAAATTAAAAGAAAAATGTATAAGAAAATCTACATTCTACTTAAGCTACTTTATGATCAAATAAAGCCAATTTGCACATTTACAGATTATTTACAAATTGATGATCAAGAATGCTAAACAGGGACCAGCAGTTAGTGTAATGGCTATGTTGCTGAACTCCCATGTAGTCAACCGAGTCTCAAATCCTGGACCCGGTAGCTTAAACTCACACCGGGTGCGTGTGTGTGTGTGTGTGTGTGTGTGTGCCAAGATCCCAAGAGGAGAATGGAGGAGAAGGGATTGCTGCGTGGCCATCTCCCTGGGGGGGGGGGGATTTCTTGCTTTCTGTCTCTCTGCCTCTCTCTGTATTTCTGGCGGCGAGCACACGAGCTTTATAACAAAAACCTCTCAAAAAAAAAAAAGAAAAGAATGCTAAACATAACAATACAGAACAATTAGCTGAGAGAATCGGGAACTAAAAGAAAGTTTATTGAGTTAACTGAAATCAAATAAATTAATTAGCAAACTATTATCCAAAAGACTCTCCAGAATCAAAAGAAACAAGCAAAAAAGGAGGAATAACAATGAAGATAAATGTAGGAATAACAATGAAGAGAAATGATTGAACTGAAGAGCTATTTTCTTTGGGGAGAAAATTCTAAACTTAGAAAACAACAAACTATTCAGATAAGAATAAAAAGATACCCACACAGAGAGAAAAAGAGAGAGAGAATAGTTTCATGAAGTTAAAAAATAAAGACAAAAATAAAAGAGATTTAATTTTCAGATAATCATATGCATAAAAAAGAAATCATATAAAATCCTGCAGTATAAAAAAGGATAATGTAACAGGAATAACATATGTGGTACCAGACAAGTAAATTAGATTCAATGTTAGAAGAAATATTAATATTATACATGAAACATTCTCAAGTGAAAAAAATCATATAATCATTAAAATACATAGCAAAAGTTAATTTTGCTGAAATTATTATTATCCAATTCAAGTAAAATGTTTTAATAAACACCACAGAAAATAAAATTACTTTAAAATTAAGAATAGCATGTAAGTATTCATAAATGTTTGCTATTTGTTTCAAAAGGAGGAAATTAATAGTATTTGCATTCTATATTAATGATCACTGAAGATTACAAGTAATAGGAAATACATGACTATCTGAAGGTCTAATCGACTGCAAGATAGACATATACAATTCAATAGTATTGTTATATATGTCAATAATAATGCACTTGCAGTTATATTGAAACATAATCATTTTATGTTGGTTGATATCAAAAGAAAGTCAAATTGAAATTTATGACGTCAGCACAAGATTTTAAGCTACACTTGAAATCTATAAGATACAATAAAAGGCATTCAAGAATTGAATAGATAAAATAATACATCAGGTTCCTAAATAGAAACGCAGCATTTACAGTACTCAAATTACTTCTAAATTAATTATTACAGGAGACAAATTCCAATTTGAATTGTTTTATATGATGAAATTTGTATGACTTCAATAAATAATTTTAGAGTTAATTTAGATGAATGATTGGCTCAGTATGCAATAACTTTTCAGGAAGAATAATGTCCACTAAGGGCTGACAGCTCAACTATTGATATTTATATTCTCTGTGATACTCAGAGAGGTTGGTAGCATGGAAATTAAGATGGCTAGATCCTACACGGGCAACGGCGCAGTTTGAGTCCTAGAACCTGAAGCTTTAAGTATACACCAAAGCCACATGTGTGCATCCCCAAAATCCCAAGATGAGAATAGTGGAAAAGGAATTGCAGAATGTTCATATCCCATGGGGAGTTGTTTCTCTCTTTCTCTCTCTCCCTCTCCCTCTTTCTTTGTCTGTGTGAGCACACAATCCCCATGACACAAATTAAATGAATACATTATTAAATAAATATCTCCTATTTAGTCACAATAATACAACCATATAATATTAAAGTGATGATAGGATTGTAGTTTTATCTACTAAAAACCTATTAATGTTAAACGGTAAACTGAGGCACAGTGAAGTTTTATTTTTTTGTTTTTGTTTTTTTTTTTAGGGATTGATTTCAGCATATGGCGATTCATAAATCAGACAGGTGCATACCAGGAGTAGTTTGTGGGCTTCACTGAGCGTAGGCAAGGAGGACTTGTGAACATGGAAGGAACAGAGAATATTCACTTGCTACAGTCATACAGTTGCTTCATTCGGTCTACTGCATAGATGCCCACTCCCAGTTAGACAGCTACAGTATCTGACTGGATGGCCTTACGTTTCATTTTTCTTTACTATTGACAATTACAAGAAATGGCTCAAGTTAAGTTTTGCTTATGTTTACAAATTAAGCAAAATAAAGTTCACTTCTGAGGCCTAACTGGTTAGATTTTGCCTCAGAGATTCTACAGGATTACTGTCCATTTTAATTTGCTTTCACATTAGATATTAGTTTAAAATACGGCATAGTTTACAATATAGCTAAATTAAATGCTGTTAGTTTATGAAATTGAATATTTAAAATGAAAACTGATACTAAAGTAAAAGGATACATTTTTTCTTTTTCTTTTTCTTTTTTTTTTTTTGGAGAGGTTTTTGCTATAGGGGGTGTGCGCTCATCAGAGAGACAGAGAGACAGAAAGCAAGAAATCACCCCCCAGGGGGGATGGCCACGCTGCAATCCCTTCTCCTCCATTCTCCTCTTGGGATCTTGGGCACACACGCACACATGCCTGGCATGAGTTTAAGCTACCGGGTCCAGGACTCAAACTGTGGTCGACTACATGGGAGTCCAGTGACATAGCCATTACGCTAACTGTTGGTCCCAAATGGATGCGTTTAAAATGAATGCGCTTTAAAAAATTTTAACTAACTGCTGTACCTAAGACACTCTTTCACATGCTGGCAGTAGTATTTTTCTATAAAAAAATTAGACATTGTAGCAAAATCCTTGAAATTGGTCATAGGCTCTGAACAAGGATCTTCATGTCCAGCAGTTCATGAAACATCAGAGATTGACACAACGTGCAGGTACCCATGCTTTCGGAGTGCCATCATGTTCATGGGGAAAGCACATCACATAGGGAATGCTACACAGCGATTGCTAATTTCACTACCGGTCAGTTCTTGACGGGGAACTGCCCATGTCACTCATTCACGCAGTCAGTGAGACCTGATTGCACAGCAAACTTGGACCAGGTAGTTTCTAGGTTTTAGAGATACGGCGATAATAAAGCCACATTGACAAAATGTCTAGCTCTTTGGGATATAAATTTTAGTGATACATTATTTAAATAACGGAATCATCTTATAAAGAAGAAATTATAATGAGCTTCAAAAAATCTGAGGGAAAAGAGAATTAAAATATGAGTATACTCTGAGGCAAAATTATTTAGAAATCATGAATAGTTTTTCCATAATAGGCATGTTCCATAATAGGCATGTTTTTGAAGATCTGTATAGGACCCATTTTTTTCCAAGTTTATTTATTTATTTCATGAGAGAGAGAGTTAGAGAGAGAGAAGGAATCTCAATAGTGTGCCACATGGTAAATCCTCCCCCTCAGCCTTTTCTAGCCAGCCAGGACCACAGGTACATGTGCCTAATGTGGACAGGTTGACCCAGGAATCGAACTCCTATCTTCCTTCCATATGGCCTCCAGTTTACTAAGAGTTATGCCAGTGCAGTTGGGCCAATGATCCAAATTCTTAAACAGAAAATTATAAAATACCCATTTTTATTTTTATATTAGGTAATATAAAAACTGAACCATAGTAATTGGAACCATATGCTTGGCCAGGCCAGATCTGAATTCCTTAACCACTAAGGCACAGGTCAGCCCCCTAAGACCAAAAATCTTAACAAACCTTAGCAGGTCATTCCAGAGGAATGATGGGCATTGAAAGGAATTGCTGACTATGAGTGAGAGGAAAAAGTCTCAATTATTGTTAGATGAAGGCAAAAGGCATAAAATATTTTCAAAATAATTTTTCTTTAAAATACAAATTCAATCAAAATAATTGAAAGCATCATTAGTCAAATTATACTTATTCTGATCCTTATTAATATTAATATTTTGAACTAGTTTGTTTAGAAGTAGTATCTTTTGTATGATCTGTATTTTAAAATCACTAAACTGATTTCTAATCAGGTAAGAAAATTTAATTTTTGTGGTTTTCCTCAGTTGTTTTCTCTTTGTGTAAGCTGTATTCATTTACAATACCCTTTCTGAAAAATGTCCAGACATTCCATATTTTTAAAACATTAAATTTCCCTTGCTGTCATATTTCCATAACTGCAAACAGTCAGCATTCATTAGAAATGTCACTTCCAAGCTCCATCCTAAAGTCTGCCCTGTATTGTATTTAAATAATGTATTGATTTCAAGCTGATCATCTCAGATATGAACATATCATATCATTAGGTGGATTAAGTGCAATGAAAATGTTTCATTGCCTATGTAGTAGGTGTGGAAAAATACATTTCCTTTCATTTTCCCTTCCCAATTTTAGAGATGAATTTGAGAGGGCTGGAATAAAAGTAAGCTAAGTTTTAAGAGGTAAGGAATAAGAATATAAGCAAAGTTCTTTTTAATGATGACTATTTTAACAATTTACCAAATTAAACAATACTTTTCTGCCTCTGTGTTAAACATAGTTACCAAAGGCTATGCTGGCTGAGTGCTTTTGCCTGGCAGACTTCTCTGTCCCCACACTTATGTTCTTGTTTCGAAATCTGTGTACCACGTATCAGATGTGTTTATCCATAAAGCTGTTTATGCCAGTTGTTTTTGTTTTCTCACTTACAGAATTTATTTAAATACCACTTAAATGTCTGAAAATAAGACTTTGAAAATATAGCAGGTTGTTTTTATAAAAACTAAGTTGTATACCTTAAAAACTTCTGTAAAGGTGAGTTATTTGCAATATGCTTTCAAAGTAAGTGTGGGCTGGACAAGTATAAAAATCTAGGGGAAAAAATATCACAGGCTTCTAAAAGGATTCTTCACATAAATTGCTTTACAAGTGTTTGTAATTGCTGGATGTGCTCTAAAGGGATGGAAACTGAAAATTGCCAAGCTGGATTGTTTAAAGGGTGTGTGTGTGTGTGTGTGTGTGTGTGTGTATAAAGAGAAAGGAGAAGGGAGTATATAGGAATGTCCATTAACCAATTTATAACCAATACCCTTGGTCTTAAATGCCAAGATTTTTAAATTAACATATGTATAGTCATTTCTTCCATGAGAAGAAGGACAGAAAGCACCCCTAGCAAGGTCTTGATCAGCCCATTTTAGCCAGTCCTGAATCAAGGGCTTACATTTTCTGACATACCTGGCATGTCCCCCTATGTGAACTAGGAGACTTCTCATGTCGGTCAGCCTCTTGTTATACTCCTGTGCTACCATTAAGTCTCAACATACCTTTAAATTCTTAAACTATAAATTACATATACTGCCTTCAATTTTTGTGAAATTTACTCACTAATTTAAATTGAACTATTTGGTTAATACACTTCTTCCATATTTTGGATACTACAATCACAGAGATCCAGGCTTTTTTTCTGATGGGTAATGCCCCTGTGTGTGTGGGCCTTTGCCTTTTCCTCTTACCTCCTCATGTCTTACCTAGAGACATGACTGACTACTACGATTTTGGACAGGGTAACACAAAGAATCCGATATTCAGAGACCAATGAGTGTTGTCTTATTCTAAAAATATGAGATGAAAAATCAGATTCTTTTTGGGGATATTGAAATTTGAAATGATGAAAACACATAGCTTTTCTCAGTGGGTATAGCTAATAATCAAAGTTCCCTTAAGAAATATTCAAGGTCAAGATACTGTGAAATTATTTGTAAACCACTATTTCGAGGGGAGATAAATCATGCATGGACATTAAAGTGGGAGGAATTTGTGATATTCAAAAAAAGTAAAAATACTGTGAAACAGAAATGATAAATTTTAGTGCTTTTAACAGGATTTTCTTTTGCTTTTTGAATATAGGATTCCATAGTTTCATTTGAGGCTGGACACTACAAATCAATTTGCCAGCTTTTTGCCTTCCTGTTTACTGAAAACTTAAATGTGTTAGGTCCTCTGCAAAGACCAGTTCTCTTAAGAAATGGCTTATGTACTTATTGAATTCACTCAATTAGCTTCACCATTTTACAAAGAAATTGAAAATCAAAGTGATTGAACAATTTTTCCAGGAATAAACTCACTTCGAAGTGATAGAAACTGGGGCTAATCTAAGTAATCATGATGTTTAGAGGTTGCCTCCTTTAACTCTTACTCTTTCCCAGTATGGATATACTCCTCTTTACAGAAAAATATGAGGGTACTTCCAAGTCATGTAGAAAATTTGGATCAAAATAAGTTTATTTTGGTGCCAAAAAACTGAAATTCATGCATGGACTTTTTTTTTTCATAATATTAATTTTCTAAGAACTCTTTAAAGTGCTCTTATATTTAGTGGGTCTTTTATTGTTTTTTTTTTTTTTTTTTTTTTTTTTTTTTTTTTTTGTAAATGAAAAGTAGCTAATAATTATCAGAAGCATACAATTTGGGGCACTGTCAGTAGCATGATGGTTGTCATTTGGATCCCACATGGAATGACTGTACATTTTGAGTCTGGACCCAGATACTTGAAAAAAATGCTGGGCAGCTGTGCATGTGTGCCCCAAGTCCCAAAAAAGAGAAGGGACTGTGACATGGCATTCCCTCTGGAGGTATGCTTTCTCGCTTTTTGTCTCTGTCTTTTTATATTTCTTTTCCTCTGACCCTGGTGACTCTGGTGGCACACCCTATAGCAAATATATACATATATATATATATATATATATATATATATATATATATATATTATTGTGTGTGTGTATATATATATGTGTGTGTGTGTGTGTATGTATGTGTGTGTGTGTGTGTGTTTGTGTGTGTATATATATATATATATATATATATATATATATACATACACACACACACACAATTCTGTAAGGCTATTCCAAATCCAAGAAAGGATATCATAGACTTTTTTTAACTTGCATTAGAACAGTAAAGACTTACGTATCTTATTTTAATTGTGTACAAAGGAGTATTCAACAGATACATGTTTTTGTGTTGTTTTCCTTATTTAACTTATGAATGTAAATTTCTTGATATCAATATTAAGTCTCTAACTTTTGAAAAACTATTGAATAGGTAGCATTAACATAACTTACTCAAATTATATATTCATAAATGTTTAAATTTTAATTATTGGTGAATTAAGATACTAGCCAACTACATTTTTCTTATCCCTTAGAGATTACACTATTCTTCAGTTGGGATAAACTCATGTAAGGTAAATATTATTAATGGTTTTTATCATTATTATTTAGTCATGATAATATAAACCACATTTTTAACTCCAGGGATGCAAATTCTCATTTTTCTGTGATATATAAACATTAGGTTGAATCACTATTTATACAAGTTAAAAGTAATTAAATATGGACAATTTCATATAATTCCATTTACTATATAGTGCCTAACTTACAAAATTCATTAAATTCCATCACATGTTTTAAGTAGTTTTGTAAAGCTGCCTGTATCTACTCATGTCCTTTTTTTTGCTAACAGTCCTTCAGGTAGAAGTTCTTGGTTTTTGTGCATGGCTTATTATTTCTCATTCTTGAAATCTGCAATAAGAACAGCAATATATTTATTTTGCTATCCATATTGCAATTCTACTTGAAGTCAGAATGTTTCTGTTGCTAATTTCCCTAACAACATTAAAAAAAAATAGGCTATCCAGAGGGCAACATGGTGTGGGGATTAAGGTGCTGGATCCCACATGGCCTACTCCATGGTTTGAGTCTTAAACCTGGGACTGGAAAATCATACTGGGTGCATGTGTGTGCAAGCCCAAAATCCTGAAGGAGACTGGAGGAGAGGAGATGGCAGTGTGACTATCCCTCCTGATGGGTGATTTTTTTTTTTTTTTATTTTTAACTTTCCCTCGCTCTGATGAGCATACATATCCTAAAGAAAGAAAAAAAATATAGGGTATTCAGGGGAAAATATGAAAGAAAGTAACCACCAATTTAATTTGTAATCTTTATTCGTCCTTTGCAAAGTGTAAAATAGATCCGTGTGAGCACATATAAATGTTCGAGCTAAGATAAAAAGCTTAACTCAGAAATTCCTCTCACCACTGATTTTTTTCCCAAATTTTATTGCTATTTTCGGATATTTGAGCTTAATAGTAAACACAATTTTTGTATTATTCCATTTACTGCTAAGAATATATTATCTCTTTATCTCATATAAAATCAAATACATGTCTCCATGTGAGAAATAGAAGACTCCAAATACCAAGAAATAAATTCAAAATTAAAACAGCAAACAAGGAACAAATATTAATAGGCAAATGTTTAGATATAACCAAACCATGTATAAAAACGAGTTCAATCTCAAGACTAAATCAGGTATAATTAACTCTAGGTCTTTTTCAGACATTGATGTTCAACCAGCATGATTTCCTAACCATTTCATTTAGCCAGGTACTTGCTATTTGTATTGCTAATGTTAAAAAAGTATTGCTATGTCTTTCTGTTAAAACCATTTCTATTTTTTAGAAAGAAAACTTACAAAACCAATTTCAATAAGAGTTTGTTAATTGTGGAAATTTTGCTTTGTGCAATAATAATTCTGTTAGCAGTGGAGAAAAATCAAGCCAGGTAAATAGATCTTTTTTGGGGAAAAAGTAGAGAGAGAATGATTTTAAAAGAAAAAAATAAAAATATACATATTTCAATAAATGAAATTTTATTAAGAAGTACAGCATGTTTTCACTAATTCTGAATATTGATATTTAAATAGATACTGAGTTGATCTCCATGATGCCATGATCATAGTTAAACCTCAATAAGAAACACACATCACTGACTTTTTATGAACAAATAGCTTTATATATTTAATTATTTGTTCATTTTCTAAATATGAGAATAATAAAATGAAATTGAATGATAATTTATTCTTATAGAATTGAATGGATTGAATATTTTCTCATCACTTATTAGTGTTTCATGTTGTCTTTTTTTCGTTATCATTAATAGTAAAAAGAATAATAATTTTTAAAAAGGCTCTAGTGGGATTTGCAAGTGGTGTAGTGGTTAATGTGCTAGACTCCCACAGGACAGATTGTGGTCTGGATCCTGGACCTGGCAGCCTGAAAAATCATGCTGGGAGCACGTGCAAGTGTGCTTGCATACCCAAAATCCCAGGAGAAGAATGGAGGAGAAAGAGTTGTTGCCTGGCCATCTCCCCAAAGGAGGATTTCTCACTTTCTCTCTCTCTCCAGTTAGTGTGTACACTTCATGGTTAAAAAAAAATTAATTAATTATTTTTTAAAAAGAAAGCTTTGAAGAACTAATAGTATTATTTTATTGCAGGTATGAAATCTGAATTGAGCTGTTCGAAGGCCCTTTCCCTGTCAGGAAGAATTTTTCTTTGAGTCAACTCTGATTATACTTGCAGGATGATTTTTTTTTTTTTTTTTTTTTTTGAGAGGTTTTTGCTATAGGGTGCATGCGCTCGCCAGACAGACAGATAGAAAGCAAGAAATCACCCCCCAGGGGGGATGGCCATGCCGCAATCCCTTCTCCTACATTCTCATCTCAGGACCTTGGACACGCACACACACGCGCCCAGCGTCAGTTTAAGCCACCAGGTCCGGGACTCGAATCGCGGTCGACTACGTGGGAGTCCAGCGACATAGCCATTACGCTAACTGCTGGTCTCCTTGCAGGATGATCTTTATCCATTGTTTTCTGTAACTCATGGACTTTTCTTTTGATAGACTTTTTACTGTAGATTAACCAGTTAACCACTTTTCTAGTGTCTCAGAACTAAGTCTTAATATATCATGTGCTTCCTTAGATATTCCTCTATTTTATCTGTGACTGTTGGAATCTAAAACAAGTGAACTTTTCAATTCTCAAATCTCCACATTTTTAAATTCTTTCTTTCTTGTCATTTTTGTTGGAAATTCAGATATTTCTTCCCTAAGCCAATGCCTTCCTTTTAATATCCTAGTATATTATTTGTATATGTAGCAATAGAAATAATCACTAATATCAGTGCATTTCCCATCATTCTCTTCTAGAGTTTCAAGAATAATTGGCATGTTACTTGCCTCCCCAATTCTTGCAGAAAATAATGGAAGCATCATATCATTTTATGACATAGATATAAATACCAATTCTTTGCCCACACAAGGAGACTGCGTAATCAGTTCCAAACGTTTTAACTTTTATTGCAGCAGAATACCAGAGTCATCTCCATTCTCTAAGTAAATAGGAAGAAAAAAACAGTGCTCTTCAATATATTTACTATTTTTTTAATATAGAGGAAATTATTTTTGGGGGGAAAGTTGTTTGTTTTTTGCTAGAGGAAAGAGAAGGAAAGTGAGAAAACACCTCCAGAGGGGCAAGGTCATCTCACAATCTCTGCTACTCCAGTTTTTGTTTTCAGGAATTTTGGCATACTTGCACATATGTCCAAAGTGTTTTTCAAGTTGCCAAGTTCAAGACTTGAACTGCAAAGTTGGTTGTGGCATCAACCATCATGCCACTGGCTGGCTCAGGTAAATTATTATTTTTTTTTTTTGGAGAGGTTTTTTTTTTGCTATAGGGTTGGTGCACTCACCAGATAGACAGAGAGAGACAGAGGGACAGAAAGCAAGAGATCACCCCTACGGGAGATGGCCACGCCTCAATCCTTTCTCCTCCATTCTCCTCTCCGGATCTTGATCACGCACGCACACACACCTGGTGTGAGTTTTAAACCACCAGGTCCAGGACGTGAACAGTGGTCAACTACATGGGAATCCAGCGACATAGCCATTACACTAACTGCTGGTCCCAGGTAAATTAATTTTTTTAAAATGACGAGTTAAGGGACAAGCAGATGGCCTAATGGTTATATCACTGGGCTCCCACGTAGTTGACTGCAGTTTGAGTCACGGATCTGGTAGCTTGAAACTCACACTGAGCATGTGTGCATGCATGCTCAAAATCCTGAGAGGAGAGTGGAGTAGAAGGGATTGTGGTGTGTCCATCTCCTCTGGGGAGTGATTTCTCATTTCTGTCTCTCTTGTCTCTCTGGTGAGCACATGTTCCCTATAGCAAAAACCTCTTCCTAAATAAAACAAAAACAAAAACAAAAAATCAGTCTTGAGTTTAGTTGAGAATTAATTGTTCAGTAAACATTTAAACAATTAGGAAAATATGGTTTTACTGAAAAGGCAAAAAGATGTGGTTTTCAAAGGACAAACAAAGAATTTGACTTTAGAAAACATGAAATTGTAAGTACATGTCTGTGTATTTTATTTTTAAAGTATTTGTAGTCTAATTTTATGACTTCTATTTTCTTTAATAATCTTATGGTAAAGACACCTGTCAGAGTGAGAGAAAGGCATATGTAACATAATTTGAACAAAGGCAAAAAGATGACAATATTTTGTGAAGGGGGCTATTGATGAATATTACAAAGGGTCTATGAATGATGATAATGTACTTTTAGGAGGGCTAATATGACTTCTTGTATGAAATTATCTAGTAATGCTCACCTGCAGGGGCAAGAGCTTGCTATATTATTATACTTCAGGTCATCCAAGGATTTTTTCTTGATAGGCTCAGTAGGAAAACAGAGGAACAAGAGTTTAGAATCTTTGTAAGAATGTTCTTAAAGCTGTAAACCACATAGCCCAAGCTGAAGAGTGTAAAGTTAAAAAAAATAATAATAATAAGGTGGATGAAGGGGAATAATTTACAGTCTAGAGTTTTTGACTAAACACCTGGGTAATTAATGAGGATAGAAAAGGTTCACTGCTTCTAGATTCCAATATTCATGGTTTAAACAAATAAATAGAGCTGTGCTACAGTGATGGTATTATTATAGATAATAACAAAGTCAAAATTTAAATTGTACGGATCAGTAGTGAGCATAATGGCTATGTCACTGGACTACCATGTAGTCGACCGTGGTTCGAGTCACGGACGTGGTGTCTTAAACTCATGCCGGGATTATGTGCGTGCGTGCCTAACATCCTGAGAGGAGAATGGAGGAGCAGGGATTGCAGCGTGGCCAACCCCCCGGGGGGTGATTTCTTGCTTTCTGTCTCTCTGTCTCTCTCTGTCTTTCCAGCGAGTGCACGCATCCTATAGCAAAAACCTCTCTCTCTCAAAAAAAGAAAAAATTGTAAAAGTGGATTGCTGCTTGAGAGTCTCAAAGTTCATTGTACATACAAAATCTTCAAACTGGAAACTTGATTGATTTCCAAATTCTGAGTGGATGTCTATGCACATTCAGAGTGATGGCACAGGCATCTAAGTGTGATGAAAATCATTGTGAATCAGGGACCCCAATGTTCAAGAAAAAGAGAAAGTAATAAAAGAGAGAGAAAAAGAAAGGGAGAAAGAGAGGAAAAAATAGAAAGTTTCTGAAGAAAAATAAATAATCTGGACTAATCAAGGAAAATACCAATTTCCATTTTCAGATCCTGAGGTCTGAGGGAATTAGAGAA
This sequence comes from Tupaia tana, assembly GCA_026018925.1. Taxonomy (NCBI): domain Eukaryota; kingdom Metazoa; phylum Chordata; class Mammalia; order Scandentia; family Tupaiidae; genus Tupaia; species Tupaia tana. The sequence continues at coordinate 160,441,081 of JAKSZU010000001.1, forward strand.
AAAAAACAATCTCGGTAGAAAGAGTGAGTAAAGAGTGATATATATTCTTCAGAGAGTGTTTCAGGGTTCAGCTGAGGGCTACTGAAGCCGAGAATTCTGTGCCTCCAGAGCGCTATGTTGAGGCATCTCGGGGAAGGAAAGGACTGTGGCTGATATAGTGACAACAAGGTAGACACGTTGTAGGGAAATAAAGTGTTGGAGAACTCTTGGGCTGATGTAGTTTTATTTTGTACATTGATAAATGGAGAACAGAACATGGGTATGGAACCAGTGATTTGGTCTCAAGATAGTTCTTTTTTTCTTTAACAGTGCATTAATTCTGGGAAAGTTTATTTTCGTATTCTTCAATAATACACAGTGATTGAATAAAAAACAAAAATAATAATACATTTTAAATTTAAAAACATGAGAAACTAAGCCGCCAGGTCCAGGACTCAAACCACAGTTAGCCACATGTGAGTCCAGCACTTTATCCACCACATCATTTTCTGGCACCTAAATACACTTTTTACATCTTGACTTTTTAATTAATTTATTTATTTTTGTATATACATTCAATCGCATTGTTTAGCTTGCAATGTGAGCATTTCAATATGTGAACATTTCTCCCCAGTCCTGTTGATCAAAATATCTTCAACCGATAACACCACATTTCCCCATCCCGTCAATGTTCTACCTCCATATCCCTTCTCCAAATGTCCTTCGTTAGGTCCCACTCCTCCACATACACCTCATCTGATATTCACACCCATCTCTTGTGTTTGTACAACCGCTAGTCAATCAGTTTCAGTCATAGAGTGTAGACATTTGGTATACGTTAAGTGGGGACATACGATGTCTCTCCTTCATAGCCTGGCTTGCCTCACTCAGCAGTAAATCTTCCATATTTTTCCACTTTCTGTCAAAAGCCAGGGTTTTGTTGGTTTTTATGGCTGAGTGGTATTCCATAGAGTATATGTGCCACAGTTTTTCAATTCATTCCTCCATATGGGGGCATTTGGGTTGGTTCCATGACTTTGCAATCGTGAATAGTGCTGCAATAAACATCGATGTGCAAGCACTTTTCCAATGAAGAATTCTTCTGTCCTTTGGGTAGATACCAAGGAATGGGATTGCTGGATCATATGGTAGATTTATTTGTAGATTTTTGAGGAATCTCCAAACTATTCTCCACAGTTGCTGGACCAATTTACATTCCCACCAGCAGTGTAAAAGAGTTCCTCTTTCACCACACCCCCTGCCAACACTTATCATTTTTTGTTTTTTTAATCTTAGACATTTTGACTGGGGTTAGGTGGTACCTTATTGTTGTTTTCATCTGCATTTCCCTTATGATGAGGGATGTTGAACATTTTTTTGTCTGTCTTTTGGCTATTCGTAAGTCATCTTTAGAGAGTGTTTTTTTCAACTCCTTCTCCCATTTTTTAATAGGGTTGATCATGTTTTTTTCCAAACAGCTTCTTTAGTTCCTTGTGTATTCTGGCTATCAGTCCCTTATCTGATGCAAAATTTACAAAAATATTTTCCCATTCTGAGCGCTGTCAATTCACACTAATTACTGTGTCTTTTGCCATGCAGAAACTACTTAGTCTGATTTAATCTCACTTGTCTATTTTGGGGATGATCGACTGTGCTTTGAGGGTCTTATTTAAGAAGTCTTTCCCTACACCAATGTCTCCCAGAGTTTTCCCAGTGTTTTCCAGGAGCAGCTTTATAGTTTGAGGTCTTAGATTTAGATCCTTGATCCACCTTGACTTGATTTTTGTCAAAGGTGAGAAGTAGGGGTTCAGATTCATCTTTCTGCAAGTGGAAATACAGGTTTTCCAGCACCACTTGCTGAAGAGGCTTTCCTTTTCCCACTGGATTGACTGGTACTCCTTGTCAAAGATCAGTTGACTGTATGTTTGGGCATTTATTTCAAGGGACTCTTTTCTGTTCCATTGGTCCACCTGTCTGTTTCTGTGCCAGTACCATACTGTTTTGATTACCACAGCTTTGTAGTATATTTTTGTGTCGGGGAGTGAGATGCCTCCCACTCTACTCTTCTTGTGTAGAATTGCTTTGGGAATAAGGGGTCTTTTATGATTCCAGACAAATTTTATGATTGTCTTTTCTAGGTCTGTGAAGAATGTGTCTGGTACTTTGGTTGGCATTGCATTAAATATGTAGATTAATTTGGGTAGAATTGCCATTTTGATTATATTAATTCTTCCAATCCATGAACATGGGATGTCCTTTCATTTTTTTGTGTCATTTTTCAATTTCTGTTTTTAGCTTCTCATAGTTTTCCTTGTGGAGGTCACAAAGATTCTCAACAAGATACTAGCAAATCGTATTCAACCACTTATAAAGAAGATCATACACAATGATCAGGTAGGCTTTATTCCAGGAATGCAAGGTTGGTTCAACATATGCAAAACGATAAATGTAATACATCATATTAACAGGAACAAGGATAAAAACCATATGGTCATATTGATTGATGCAGAAAAAGCATTTGATAAGATACAACATCCCTTCATGATGAAGACTCTCAGCAAAATCGGCATAGAAGGGCCATTTCTCAATACAATAGAAGCCATCTAAGAAAAACCCATAGCGAACATCATCCTCAATGGAGAAAAGCTGAAAGCTTTCCCACTAAACACAGGAACAAGACAAAGATACCCACTGTCTCCACTCTTTTTTAATATAGTACTGGAAGTCCTCGCCAACGCAATCAGAAAAGAGGAAAAAAAATAAAGAGCATTCGAATAGGAAAAGAAGAGGTGAAACTCTCTCTATTTGCAGATTGTATACATAGAAGACCCAATGGTCTCCATGGAAAAATTACTGGAAGTAATACATGATTACAGTAAAGTTGCAGGGTATAAAATCAATATACAGAAGTTGATAACATTTCTATATACGAACAACAGGCAGACTGAGATAGAACTAAAAAAAGTTATTCCATTTACCATAGCCACCAAAAGTATTCGATATTTAGGAATAAATCAAGATAGTTCTTGATGGATGTTGTACCTCCATATTAAATGTGTGGTTTAATCTGCAGGGTGATAACTTACCCAGAAAGAAGATGAAGGTCTGTAGTAATCATACCTGTTCTAGAACATGAACTCTCCTTCTTATTTAATTTCTATGTAGTTACGTTTCCACATACATTTGCTATGGTTTGAAAATGTCCCCAAAGTTCAAGCATTGGAAACTCAATCTTCAAATTAACAGAGTTGGGAGTGGAGACATTTAAGAGGTGATTAATGAATCAATGCCATTATTGCAGAAGTGGGTTCCTGATAAATGGATGAATTTAGCCCATTTTTCACTCCCTCCCATTGATTATGAATCCTAGTTACCGGCTGTCCCTTGCTGCCTATTGGTTTTATTTAACTTGTAGGAATGCTCTGTCTCACCACACTTGTGCAAATAAGTAGTAGAAATTACAACCCAACTTGCTGTAGACTGAAGTGGTCTATGTTCAGAGACAAAAGCTTCTGTTTTTTTTAACCTACTTTAAAAACCAGCTCTTACATGCAGATCATTTTCATCATAACTGGTAATATACCATATGAATTAGACTGTCAATTGAAATATTACTGGATTTTATAATATTACTGGATTTTATTCTCACCTTGTTCTTGTTCTCAATATACAGTTTTTCTTTTACTTTTTTTTTTTTTCCCCGCCATAGTGTCTGTGTGGTCACCAGAGAGAGATAGAGAGAGTGAAAGTGAGAAATCACCTCTCAGGAGGGATGGCCATGCCACAATCTCTTCCCCTCCATCCTCCTCAGGATTTTGGGCATGCGCGCACACACTCCCAGCATGATTTTCATCCTGCCTGGTCACCCCATAGTCAGTCATTTGGGAGTCTAGCATCTTAACCACCACATTAGCTTCTGGTTAGAACAAATATTATTTTTGACATGGTCATAGCTCTAGTAAGAGCATGAAGTCACCACTCAGTATACCCTATGTTGAACACCGGCTGCTGGCATGGTGGTTAAGGGCACTGTATTTCCATATGGCTGACCACAGTTCAAATCCTGACCCAGTGCTTTGTTTTCTCACTTTCTTTCTTGCTCTCTGTCACTCTCTGGTCAAATTAGAATAAATAACAAATAAATCAAGCTAAATAAAGTAATTACTTAAAAAAAAACACATTGGTCCAAATATTTTTTTAAATTGTGAATTCCACATATCTAGCATGTTTTCCTATGTTCAACTTCTCTCTAATTGCCTAAAATATGATATAGTGTCAATTTTTCCTTTAACTCTTTTATGCTCATTAGTTATATGTACATAATTATATTATTAAAATGTTAGGTGGAAATACATCTTGTACTTTCCTTGTATGCCATAATAATAAATTTGTAGGTTCTGAATAAATACCAATTATTGTTGAAATCATTAGAAAAAGGTAATAATATATATATATATATATATATATATATATATACACATATATATACACACACACACACACACACATACATATATATATACACACACACATATATATATTCCCTACATATTCAGGTTATATTTGAGCTTTTAGAACTGCTACACCATGTGTCATATATATAATATTTGAATAGTTTTATCTGTTTTTGCAGTACGATTGACAGTTTTTAAAAACTGAAAGTAGAGTAGGATTTTGTAATTGTTAATTTTTCAATTACATTGATAAAATTCCATTTATTTTGAGAACATATTTAAGTATTTACATATATATATTATATATATAAAATATATAATATATATATATTATATATATATATATATACTTACAATCTAATCTTGCTTTCTTATACTTTGCTTTCTATCACAGGTGAGACTACCTCTAAAGCTTCTATTAATATTGTAGCCTGTAAACTGTACAACTTTTAATTACTCATGTAAAAATCAACCAAGTATGATGAAAATATGCACGGTTCATATCTTCTTAATGGGCAAAATATAAACAGGCCCACCTGTTTTCTTCATCTTTTTTCAATTCTGCTTTTGTCCTCTTTTTGTTGGGTCAAAGCATGGTTATTTTATCTTTGTATTCAAGTAGGAGATTCCTGCTAAGAAAGGGTATTATGACCTATGCATGGGCTTGATAGAAAGTTATGATTCTTTAGAGTATAAAAGCATGAAAGGCATTTTTCATCAATTCAGATTTTACTTCTCTCATCTGATTTCATTTCAGGACAAATAGGTAGTAAAGTAGAAAAAGCAGTGAATCAAGTAAATCTAATTCACAGTTACTCTATAAATTTTTTTCTTCCTTAATGGAATCTAGGCCTTAATTGTATTTATCACATGCACTCAGGTATATAATTTTGTCTTTCATAGTCACTCTATATCCTTAATCTAGGATTTCAACTAGAGCACATTTTTATAATAAAATAATTTGTTCATTGGCACTCTGGTTCAGAGGTCTAAGATTTCTTTTTATCTTCATCATTGTCTAGCAAATTGCACTCTTGGATCCCCTCAAATGCTTGCCATGTGTAAAAAACATATGGTAGTTTTATAATTATGGCAAGAATATGCAATATAATCTTTCTTAGAAGGACAATTCTGGCCTGGGCTAACTAAAATATTATACTCAGATTGTTATATTCCTTATTATCAATAAATGCTAATACCGTTTGCAAATACTAGGAGGATTTGCTATATTAATAGCAAATATTTACTCCTTACAAAAGAAATAAGATACAGATATATAAATATATCTGTAAGTATGTTGCTTTCATTAATGACTTAATACCTTTAAAAAGTTTTTATATATAATTTTATGTGATCTAAATTGAAAAAGTAGATGTTTTATAACTTGAGTAAAACAATTCTTTTCACAATATAATTATATTGGAGAGTAAAATAAAATTTAGCATCAAAAGAACCATGTACTAGCCCTAGATTTAAAGTTTATATAGGTACAGTATTGCTGTTTCTTAATAAGCAGACCTATATATGGAGTTCTCATAACTTTAAAAATTACTGTAGCTGATATTTTGTATTATACAAATGGATAATATAAAGACAGAGGAAAAGGAATAAAATTACAGCCATGAGATACAACTACATGTTTTTATTTTTTAGGAAGCTTGTGCATTTTTTAATCACACCTGAAATATAAATTATTAGTTACATTTTCAGACATTTATTTTATTGTACTTCCTCCATTGTCTATCTACATCTATATCTATCTATCTATCTATCTATCTATATATATACAGAGAGAGAGAGAGAGAGAGGGAGGGAGAGAGAAGCAGGAAGAGGGAGGCAGAAAGAATCACTCGTGACAAGGGCGTTATGTTATGATCCACCCCAGCCTCCCCCAGACTGAAGCAGGAAATGCATGAGCCTGGTGTACACAGGGAAACTTCTGGATGTGAGTCCAGGATCTTCCCAGGTTGGTTCTGCATTAGAGGGCATTGTGTCCATACTGTGCCACAACTGCTGGCCCTGTTATTCTTCTTAGTGATTGTTGAAAATTTCTCTTTATAATCAGATTATATGTAGTCAACCGATGGTTTCTCACATAGAATGATTCGGGAATTGTAAGACAGTAGATAGAATTTCATGTATATGTGTGAAGTACTGCTTGACTGACTCGACAGGTCAGGAAATAATGAAGAGTTCTATATTTTGTTTGCTTTACTACACTGAAGGGAAGAGTGGAGACATAGGTCTAAATTATGGTAAATTATTAGTTAAGTTTAGAAGAAGAGGCTGTATCAGCATAAAACTGCTTCAGAATCTTTTTCTGCCTCCTGCAGTTGTGCCTGAATATTCATTGCTCTATATCCCAGGGAAGAATGTCCCCACATCCCTCCCAGTGTAGTCATCCCTCTGGGTTCTATTTACTTTTTATTAAGAAAAGAATATGGGTTTTTACATGTTTTCTCCCTAATACCTCAGAGGCTTTCTCTGTACTGACTGGTGTCTTCTCACCAGAGTTCATACATCTCCAACATTGAAACCAGTAACTGGGCCAGCTGTGACTTGGTGGTTGAGGCAGCTGTATCCAACATGGATAACCGTGTGCTCAGTTCAAGACCTGACTTGAAAACTATGCCAATTACATGTGTAGGTGAGCACAAAGTTCTAATAGAGGGAGAAACGGAGATGGGATTGTAGCATGACCATTCCCCCAAAAGGGTGTTGTCTCACTTTTCTTCTCTCTCTGGTTAGTGCATGTGCCCTCTGGCAGTTCCAAAACAAACAATCACCCCACACAAACAAACAAACAAATAAATGTAAATAAACAAACTATTGAACAAATTGATTTTTTCTTAGCTCTTACCTTAATCTCCATCTTTTTCTAGATGTAATCCATATGCCCTACAAACTTAATAAGAGTATATTTATCAATATTTTGAGAGTAACCATCTCCCCGTTTACTTGTTGATTTTGAAATGTGTCAGAGAGTGAGTGTGTTCACTTAAGAGAAATAGAGAGAGAGAAAAAAAGAAACACTTGCCATGGGGCTTGGACATGCCTCAATCCTTTCTCCGCTATTTCTTCCTCCTTTCGGGATTTGCGGCATGCAGGGACATGTGCCTGGCATGTCTTCAAGGTACTTGGTCTCATACTTGAAGCACACAATCAGCCATGTAGGCAGGATCCAGTTGTCTTAACCACCAGGCTCAGAGCTGGCTCGCAATCATCCCTTTCTATTGTACATATTCAGTAATGGCAGTACTGTTTATCTAATCGTCTAAGCTATTCTAAGGATTTTGCGTCTAATTATCATGAATCATTTATCCCCAACCAACTCCCATGACTTTTCACTTGCTTGTTTGTTACTAATCTCTCAAATGTCTAGTATGTTTATTTTATTTTATTTTATTTTATTTTATTTTATTTTATTTTATTTTATTTTATTTTATTTTTGTTATAACAATCACTGTTTATCTCAGGAGTATTAGCTGTCCTATGTGAAATGTGAAAGTGTAGGTAGTGGTTGAAATAATAGTGTCTGAGAATAAAAGAAAGAGTTGACAAGATAAAAAGAGAAAGATGGAAGTTTACTGTAAATGTCCACCTTGAGACTGAATGGTAGAAATAAGTACATTATTAAATCCCCCCACCCCACAGAAGCTCTTAGTAGCACCATTTTCTAGAAAAAGTTTTCTGACTGACATGTAGTTATTTCTGCTATGATGTAATGTATACATTATCAAAAATCATTATGCTATACAAAATCAAACAATAAACCACAGGCTTATTAAAAAGTGAAGTGAAGGACACCATGCTTCAAAACTTTGTCAGTGACATAGTACTAAAAAAGAAACAATGAAAACAGTAGCACCTTATTACACATGAAAATGATAAAGAAATGCATAAATTCTATAATAAACATGCTATTTTACCTGGGAAAAGACTTGAAGTATGGTTTAGAAGTCACAATTGAGACAGTCGTAGCTTTTGATTTATTGTGAAATGAGGGATGGACATTGTATGCAGATGGGTGGAAAGTTACAAGCCAGATGTTGAAGGGTGTATCTTATAACAGGTGATGTATTCTGGTGGTTGGTAGTGTTTGAGGTGTGTGTGTATAAGGGTGTTTCATGTATTCCTACATGACTTGATTCATAAAAAGCTGTATGCTCATCTAGTGTTTTTTGGATCAAATAAACTCGTACTTCAACAAATTTATTAAAAAGCAGAGGCATAATTTAGAATTGTCTTGGATAGAGACGAGAATGGGTCAAGATTGATATTACCTTTACAGTTCTCAGAGTTAAAATAAGACATAAAAATGTGACAGATTACTTTCTTTTTTTTTTCATTCTTTCTTTTCTTCCTTGTTTTTCTTTCCTCCCTACCTTCCTTCCTTTTTCCTTCCTTCCTTTCTTCTCTCTCACTGTCTCTCTCTCCCTCCCTCTCTTTTTTCCTTCTGTCCTTATTTTTCCTTTTCTTTTTTATTATCTGAGGTCACGTGTACCAATCAGGGAGAGAGTAAGCAAAAGAGAAAGCACCCCTCACTGGGGTATGGTCATGCTTCAATCCTTTTACCTTCATTTTTCGACTCCATCAAGATTTGGGGAAAGTGTGTACATGTTCCTGGAGTGTTTTTCAAGCCACTGGGGTTGGCCATGTGGGATGCAGCTCACAACACACAGGTTTTTGCTGTAGGGCATGTGCATTCACCAGAAAGACAGAAAGAGACAGGGGCACAGAAAGCAAGAAATCACCCCTCAGGGGGAATGACTACACTGCAATCCCTTCTCCTCCATTCTCCTCTCAGGATCTTGGGCATGCACGCACACACGCCCGGTGTGAGTTTAAGCTACCGGGTCCAGGAGTCAAACCATGGTCGACTACATGGGAGTTGAGCGACACAGCCATTATGCCAACTGCTGGACCCTGGCCTAAGTTTTCCTCAGACAGAAGGAAAATAAAAGATTTATAATAGTGCCAACATCCATGCTAAATATGGTTAATTTACAATTTGTATCTGATTAAGCTTTAATGGGAGCAGCAACCTCAGGAGAAAGGAACATTAATTAAAGGCAGAAGTTGCAATTATTTGTCTAAAAGTAGAAGAATCCAGTATATGGCTACTAGAAAAAAGGAAAGATTGGTTTGTGAAAAGAGCAAAGAAATGATAATGATGAGGAAATAGAAAAATTCATGTAAAATCTCTTGAGAGATAATCTGTTTAATGGATATACATAGCACAGAAAATCAATCTACTCATAATATATTCTAGTAGAATGTAACCCAGTTATCTTCTGCTATTAGGGTAGGGGGTGGTCACCTGTGAGCTCTGATAATCTGAATCTGAGGGAGCATTTGTACATCTGGGAAGATTTGTAATGTGATTCTACATTGTTTTAAAATTTATGAGTACACCACCTTTGTACACGTTTGTATGCAAGTGTGCTTAAAGAGCCATGAATTTAGTTTGAGTTGGAGAAATCAATGTATTCTACTAACCACTCAAAAACACACTTAATTTTTAATTAATTAAAAATTGGGAATTATAATCTTAATTCTCAAGTTAAAAAACTCACTTTAAATTTTGATGAAAAAACTGTGTGCATTCTAAATATTTTCTTTTGGTATCCTCATTAAAACTCGAGTAATGAGGACCAGCAGATAGTGTGTAATGACTATGTCACTGGACTCCCATGTAGTCGAAAGTGGTTCGAGTCCTGTACCAAGAGCCTTAAACTCATGCCAGGCTTGTGTGCATGCATGCCCAAGATCCTGAGAGGATAATGGAGGAGAAGGGTTCATGGCATGGCCATCCCCCCAGGGGGGTGATTTTTCACTTTCTATCTCTCTGTCTCTCTCTGTCTTTCTGGTGAATGCACATGCTGTATAGCAAAAAATAAACAAATAAATAAGGAAAGAAAAGAAAAAATAAATTGAGTAATGTGCCTGATATTTAATTCAAAGATTAGGACGCTATAGAAGCAATTACCTAGTTTCTTGCTGAGCAATTAATCTCTATGATTGTAACTCCTTAGTGCAATGGGTCACCAAGCCTGAGACTTAAAATGGTAACACAGCAATAGAATTTCTTCGAAAATATTTACTGAGTTAACAAATAGACCTAGAAATGTGATATAGGGATGTATTAATGATGCATCTTAGTCACATAGCAGATAACATTATTAAGGTCATCCTGCAGGAAGGCATGATTTGCCATTTCTCTACAAAATCTTAAAGTACTAACCTATATAACAGGAAATACCAGAAGAGAATTATTCTGAGCAGCATTTGCTATGTGACATTTCCCATATCTAGAAGTAGATTTCATTATGGATGTCTTAAACATGTACATATGTTGTACAATCTTAATCAACTGGATAGAGAAACTTTTTTGAAAAATTAGAAGATAACATGCAAGAAAATATAATGAAAAACTATATACATGGGTGTATATACAACTACATACAACTCAAAGAAACAACTATATTCAGACAACAGATACTAGAAGTTCAAGTCACTGGCTATCTTTCTCATTACAGGGCCCAACAGAAAATAAAAAAGAAAGGTGTACAAATTCAGAACACTTTCAAGAAATGGTGAGAAGCACTTATGGGCCATGGCCTTTGACATTTATGACTAAAAACACACTAAATGTTGCTTTGGGAAACTGGTTTCCCCTCATGTCTCCAAACATTTCAGTTATATTTATCTTTCCATGAGATTAGAGTTTGGTCACTACACTCTAGAGAATATGTTGAGACATGCTTAACAATGTCTTGACTCACACAAATGGTGTTATATAAATGCTGCTCTAAATGCACACTGACTTTTTTTTTTAAAAAACTCTTACTTTCTCTTACTATTTCTATCATGATTAGGGAAATGAAGTCTATCTTGCAAAAGATTTTTATGATGAAAGGTTTTCTAAATCATGAAATAGAATGACGAAAAGTAACATCAGCAGCAATAAAGGCTTTTTGCTCTCTTAAAATGTGTATTTTTAAAATTTTATATAAAAACTAAGAATATAGTGGTAAGTGTTTTCATTTTACTTATTTGTTGGGGGAAGGGATATTAATGGACCATAACTTAGTCAAGATCATAGACAGATGAGGCCTTTTTTCCTTTTAAGAAAAATGTTCTCATTAGTGTAGAATTACCTCCTAGATACTTATCTTTCAAATTTTACATGAAATTTACCTGGAACAACTTTGTGTAGTAATTGTCACATAAAATGCTATTCTTTGTGATACTGAGCCTTGAAATAAGTCAACAACAGGGTTTGTGGCAGGCATGCCTGTGTTTGTGTATTTTAAGTAGTGGTGATGTTGGGATGGAGGGAAGTAGTTGCTAAGTGAAACCTCTCCCTTACTAAGTGGGAGACAGAAAATTTCCGTCAGGGAATGGACAAATATCCTTTTTCACCAAGGATCAAATTTTAAGGAATTAACTAAGATGGAACTCAGTTATACCAGCAAAGTTCCTGTAGGAAGAAGAAGCGCTTCCTTTGGAATAAAATTTCTTTTTAATGCTATAATAATGGATATGTAGGACGGCCCTGATCACTCACTAGACATAGTAAAACAGATTTTTCAGGAGAGTGAGATGGTGATTCTACGATGTCAAAAATCCAAATCTCAAAAATTTGTGTTTAATAATCAAAATGGTATTTGTTAGCAATTCATGAATTGGGCCACATTTCTTCTTTGTTTTCTCTTTAAATTTATTTATTTTTTACATTAATTCACTATACATCATTACAGCATACAAATGAATTTTCCATCCAAAATACACTGTGTATTGGCTCAATCAAGCACATCAACATACATGTTTTCAGCAAATAATTTTCCAATTCTTATGTCTTGTATACTTTGTTTTTTGTTTTGCCATCTTTGATTCCTTATCCCTCACCCTCTGCCATGTCTCACCCTCCTCCCACATTGTCTCTGGTATCCATGGTTGCTTTCTATAAAATCAAAAGGTTCTCTGCTGAGCTGAGTCGAGGGAATGGTTATGTAGACAGTAAAAGGCAAAGAAAGCAGAAATGAACAATAAAACAAAGTGGTTTGGGGTAGGAAAGGACTTCTTAAATAAGATCCCCAAAGCATAGTCAATGATCCCCAACATGGAAAAGTGGGATGAAATCAGACTAAGAAGTTTTTGCATGGCAAAAAACACAGCAATTAGTGTGAATGGACAGCCCTCAGAATGAGAAAATATTTTTGTAATCTATGTGTCAGGTAAGGGACTGATAACCAGAATTCACAAGGAACTCAAGCATCTATTCCAAAAAAGATGATCAACCCCATTAAAAGATGGGAGAATGAATTGAAAAAAAACACTCTCTAAAGATGACATACAAATAGCCAAAAGGCATATGAAAAAATGCTCAACATGCCTCATTGTAAGGGCAATGCAGATCAAAACCACAATGAGATACCACCTTACCCCAGTCAGAATGACTAAGATTAAAAAAAAAAAAAAAAAATGATAAATGCTGGCAGGGGTGTCGTGAAAGGGGAACTTTCTTCCCCTGCTGGTGGGAATGTAAATTGGTCCAGCCACTATGGAGAACAATTTTGAGATTCCTCAAAAATCTACAAATAGAACTACCATATGATCCAGCAATCCCACTCCTTGGTATCTACCCAAAGGAAAGAAGAATTCTTCATCAGAAAAGTGCTTGCACATCGATGTTTATTGTGGCACTATTCACAATTGCTAAGACATGGAACCCCCCCAAATAAATGCCCATGAACAGATGAATGAATAGAAAAACTGTGGCACATATACTCTATGGAATAATATTCAGCCACAAAAACCAACAAAACCCTGGCTTTTGACAGAAAGTGAAGAATATGGAAGATTTATGGTTGAATGAAGCAAGCCAGGCTATGAAGAAGAGACATTGTATGTCCCCACTTAGTATATACTGAGTGTCCACACTCTATGACTGCAACTAATTGACTAAAGGATACAGAAACAGAATAAATGTGTGTAAATACCAGATATAGTGTGTGTGAATGAACAGGGTCTGAGGAAGGACATTTAGAAGAAAAACAGAGAGACAAGGCATTAAAGGGACAAAGAAATGTGGTATTATCTGTTGAAGGTATTTTATAGTTTTATCAACTGGACTAGGGAGAAATGTTCACATGCTGAAATATTCACTTTGTAAGCTAAATAATGTGACTGAATGTATAAAAGAAAATGAAGTAAAAAAAATGTAAAAAAAAAAAAATCTATAACCCACAAGCTCCTGCTTTGACATGTCCTCCCTTTTTGGGCCAGACCAATGGACAAACTCTTCACTAAATTTCAAACTTTGCCAAATCAAATAATAAAAACCTTCAATCTGAGCACCCTGAGAAAAGCATATCGACTTTTTTCCAGACCAATTACACGTATTGATGTTTAGAAATAAATTGCATTATTTTTTTAAAAAAAGATGCACTCAAATTTTGAAGAAATGCAAAAATATGCAATAAATTCGAGATAATTTAGAAATGATATCAATATCCACTATTTGAAATGTGCTGGTTTAGACAGTTGACCTGAAAGTAAATCTGAGATAATCATAATTTCACAGGCAGGTATAAGAATAAATTCAGGGACCAGCAGGTGTCATGGTGGCTAAGGTGCCAGACACTCCCACATGGCTGATTCGGTTCGAGTCCCTGACCTGGTTGCTTGCTTTCTCAGTTTCTCTCTTTCTCTCTCTCTATCTCTCTTGGTGTCTTTCTCTGCTCAAAATAAGAATAAATGAATAAATAAATAGAATTAAATAAAAAAGTAATTATTTAAAAAAAGGAATAAATTCGGAGTGATTTCTGTGCACTGTACCTATCTTTCCCCAATGAGGCCCTGTTGCAGAGCTCCCATCCTGTGTCACTGTCAGGATGTTCACATTAGCACAGTGCATAGAACAAGTAAGTCAGGTTTTCTAGTGTTGCCCTTTTATAATCACTGCCTCTTCCCTCCCACTAATCTGTTCTTCCTCTTTATGATTTGGTCATTTCAAGAATGCTTAATATGTGTAATTATGCATTCTACAATGCATTAGAATTGGCTGCTCTATCTCGGTATAATTCCTGGAGATTGATCCAAGTTGTGTATGCCAATGGTTGACTCACGTTCCTTTTTTTTAGAGGTTTTTGCTATAGGGTGTGTGCGCTCACCATAAAGACAGAGAGAGACAGAGAGACAGAAAGCGAGAAATCATCCCACAGAAGGGATGGCCACACCACAATCCCATCTCCTCCATTCTCCTCTCAGGATCTTGGGCATGCACGTACACATACCTGGCGTGAGTTTAAGCCACTGGATCCAGGACAACTGCGGTAGACTACTTGGGAGTTCAGTGACATAGCCACATAGACATTATGCTAACTGTTGGTCCCCCTCCCTCTTTTTTTTATCTTAAATGATAAACCACAATTTGTTGAGCGATTTACCAATTCAAGAGGATCTGTGGGATTTCTAATTTTTGGCTAATTATGAATAAAGTTGTTTTTGTGCCAAGTAAAAATGTATATACATGTTTTTGTGTGAACAAGGGTTTTTCATTTATCTTGCATAAATACCCATGATTACAATTGTTACCACATTACTATTATGTGTTAATTTTTTTTTCTTTTTTTTGAGAGGTTTTTGTTATATGGTGCGTGTGCTCGCCAGAAAGACAGAGAAAGACAGAGAGACAGAAAGCGAGAAATCACTCCCCAGGGTATGGCCACACTGCAATCCCTTCTTCTCCATTCTCCTCTTGGGATCTTGGGCACACACACACATACGCCTGGAGTGAGTTTAAGGCACCAGGTCCAGGACTCAAACCAGGGTCGACTACGTGAGAGTCCAGCGACATAGCCATTACACTAACTGCTGGTCCCATTGTGTGTTAAATTTTTTAAGAAATCCCCAAGCTATTTTTTCTTAGGGACTTCTTTTTCAAGGATTTTCTATGTACACAATTCAACTCTCTGATAAAAGATTTACTTTTCAAGTCCAATGTATAAGGCTTTTATTCTGTTTATGTCTTTTATCACTTGTATCACTGCATAGGATTTCCAGTATAATGCTACTTAAGAAAATGGTTAAAGATGTCATTCTTGTTTTCGCCTCGATCTTAACAGAAAAATCTATTAATGTTAAGAGGTGATATCAACTGCAGCATTTTATTTGCGAATATCAGTAATAAAGTTGAGAATTATTTTTTGTCTCTCCTATTATGTTACTGAGAGCTTTTAATAATAAGATGGTTGTTTCATTTCTTAAATAACTTTCTACACTTTTTAAATGACCAAATTATTTTATCTCTGAATCTGTTAATGTGATAAATTCCAGTATCATATTGTAAAGCAATCATGCATTCCCAGGGTAATTCTAATTTGATTATAGAGTTTTATTCTTTTGCATGTTATTGGATACTTGTTAACATCATGCTAAGAATACCCTTATTGTCTATAGGACAGATACTTTTCTATAGCCTTTTATTTGTGTGTTTCCCGGTGAAAGACTCATAATTTGGGTAGAGGGATTTTTCAGTTCTCCTGCTGTAGCCTTAGCCTTAGATAAGACTTAGTACCTAAACTTCAGCCCTGGATTCCTGATCCTCCCTTTAGAACAATCAACTCTTCTCTTGCTCATTGAGGGACCTGAGCTCAGGCACCGTGTGCCTTTCCATCTATGGCAGAGGTGTTCTGCATCAAGTCAGTGCAGAATGCTGGGTCTAGGCCAGTCGCATAGCAGCAGATATACATCGTAGAGAGAAAGCTGGATCCCACAGCAGAGTATTCAAAAGCTAGCCTGGCACACATGCGAGCCAGGATCTTGAAAGGAGAGAGAACTGGAGAAAAAAAAAAAAATTGTAGCATAACTGGCTCCCCTGGGGGCAATTTCTCTTTCCTTTTTTTTTTTTTTCCTCTCTCTTTCTCCCTCTCACTCTTGCTCTCTCCCTTCTGACATTAAAAATAATAATAAAGAATCATGAATATTAACAAATTACATGCCCCTTTCCCAGTATCAGACGACTTGTACCTTGTACCAGATCAGGGTCTAGAGTATAGACATGCTGTTGTCCCCCTGTAGGAATCAGCCATGACCTTAAACTAATGCAAAGTCCAGTGGTCAGAGTTTTCTCTGGTTCTACTATGCTGTCGTGACAAGCTCTGCATGTCAGCACCACAGAGGGACATTTCTCTAAAGCCTGTTGCCACTAATCTTTCTGTGAGCATTTAACAGAAGGCTGTAGAAATGAATTGTAGACTGGCTGCAGACTTCCATTAATTTTTAGGCTTCCTGGAATTCTAGAATGTTATGCTAGCTTATGTTTTAAGGATTTGTTTAAAATTTAGCTATTTTATTAATTGTCTTTAAGAATTTGCTAAAATTCTTGTTAAAAGGGGCTAGTAGGTGGAATGGTGGCTAAGGCACTGGACTCCTACTTGGCTAACCATTGTTTTAGTCCCTGACCTGGCCACATGGAAATCACACAGAGTGTGTGTGTGTGTGTGTGTGTGTGTGTGTGTGTGTGTGCGCGCGCGCGCCCAAAGTTCTGAGAGGAGAATGGAAGAGAAGGGATTGCAGTGTGGCCGTCCTCCTAGGGGGTGATTTCTCACTTGCTCACTCAATGTCTCAGTCTCTCACCAGTGAGCACATACTATGAGGGAAAGAAAAAATAAAAAAATAAATAAATCTTGTTAAAGAATTGGTTGATATTGAAACTTCTTGCCAATCTATTTTTCCTGCTGTACAGTGGGTTCCTTTTCTCCCTGAACTTCTGCCTAAAGTAAGAGAGTTCATTGTCCTTCCTCCACCCTACTCTTTAAGTTGCCACTCTCTTTAAATTTCATTCTACCAGGGCTTTACATCCTTATTCATTTGATGGCTTTTCACTCATTTGATATAGTAGATAACTGAATTTATTTTTGTTAAAGAAGATATAATGTCCTCCTGTAGCTTTCTGCATGCCATGGAAGTTGAAAGGCTAAGCATGAATACCACATTTTTATTACAAGCATTTTCAGACACAACAACTGTATTTGCCTAAGAAATAATATGATTTACTATTACTTCAAGACAGTAAAAGATGTACTTGCTTAAAAATTTAAATGCTTACAAATATATGTTTATTTTTATATTTTCACCCGATTGGACAAGGTGGGCATTTTCATGGTTTCCACTTGTCAAGTACAAGGGTAAAGGTAAATTCTGGAATATTATAATGAATGTAGAGGGAGTAGCCTTCTTGAGGAAAATGAAAACTCTCAACAACTGCATTAGCAAGAGAAGCCACTGGGACTTCATCAATCCACCATTCCCACAAATAGGTCTTGTAACTACGGTGCTCTATTATGTATGCCCTGTGGGACCATGTTACTGTGGGGACATTGCTCTCTTATAATTGTTGCTATTTTATAGAAAATGATGAGAAAGCAGCAGTTCAGAGAAAGAATACCCATACACTTTAGTTTCAAGCAAATAATTACCTGAATTCATTAGCTAATAATTTTTTATTATTAATAATTAGCTTCACCAATATTTCTTTTCCCAATGCTAACTATTCTTCCCTCTGAGCAATGATGCTGGTCAATAATAAGCTTAGTGTTTTACATAAAGTTAATGCTAATGGCCATATGCCCAAATGGTGGTAAATGCAGGCCATGAGCTAATCTTACTTAAAATATGCTACAGGGAAACGCACACTCACAAACTCACATACATAGAAGGTAAATTGGTCAGAAATGTATTTAGACACTGTGAAAACCTAGGAGAACAACATTAAATAAGATAATTATCAATACCATAAGCCGTAAATGAGATCTTCATATAAAGTCTCTCTATACATTGTATAAAGATAACCTGAGTGGTTATTTAGATGCTTAAATGAGACTGTTTGGAAGAATTTCTTGCTTTTTATTCTTTATCCCTGCTTTATTTCTTCATTAAAATGATTCTATAGTGAACATGCTTGCTTGTAAAGTGATTTTAGCAAATGTATAAAAGTATCTTCCAGGCTGAGTGTATTAAGTTTTATATAAACTGTGTTTTTTTGATGTTCTGCTTTATTGCAGCTATGTCCATGGACCCTATGGTGTTTATGTAAGCTGCAGGCTACTGCCATCATCTTTAGCACATCTAGCCAACTGCTTTTATGTTCTTAAGATACTCTAACAGCTAAAATAACATTGGCAATAAGAACATCAGGAAATAAAGATACATTTCAGGAATGGACTTCTCTAAAATTCTGCCGATCTGATGGTTGAATAGGCCCATAAGTGCTTTTGTGGCTTTTGCACATAATCAAGGATAAAATTTCTTTTCAGATTTTTACACTCAGAAGGAGGTTATTTTCACTTACGAAAGAGAATATGGTCTGATAAAACTCTATCTCTGATGGTTTCAATGTATCACTCTTCATGGTGGTGTTTGAACTTTGATTCTTTCTGAAAATAAAGAAAAATGCCTGGTTAATTCAAATGGTTTCTAACTTCACTAACAATTTGAATTGATTTTATGAATTATTCTTCCTAAAATTCATATGGAATCAATAAGATATGCCTATTATGTATATTCCTTTTGTTCCTCAAACTTTCAAGTTCAGTGCTACACGTGCTATAATAAAAATGTAAAATAATGAAAGTTTCTGATATATGAAATAAATATTCTTACAACTTTAAAATACACAGAATTGTAGCAATATCCTTGAAGCTTAATTAAGATTTAAAACGTTTCATTAGAGGACATTGTACCTTCTCATAATTTTTTAATCCTCTTCATTTTTTTGTGCATTCATTTTGAAATTTACTGGTATTTATGTGTATTTGATTGTGTGATTGGAATAGAATGCCAGAATAAAAACTAGGACAATGGAATAAATAAATTATTAGTCTGAGAAATTAGGAATCCATGAATGTATTATGTTGTAAATAAGTATATAATAGTCTTCAGTTAAGAATATGCTTTTAAATATTTGCACATTTTAAAATGGAGTATTCTAACTTCAAAAATGCTGTTACACTGCAAACTTGACTTCTATAATTCTAAGTGGCTGGGAATAGGGACACATATATTAAATAAAATTAAAGACATGAGAAAATATAAATTATAATTTATAATTAGTAATAGAGACCAATATACAGGTTATGGACATAGAATACGATTATTTTTGAAGAATTTTGACATAATTACTCAACAGTAAACATCTATGTTTATTAGACTAAAAAAATGTAATTAAAGTTTCTTTTATCGGGGTCAACTGATGGCATATGATTACAATACTGGACTCCCACATGGCTGACCGCAGTTCAAGGCCTAGACCTGGTGGCTTGATAATCATGCCTAGTGCATATGCATACATGCACAAGATCCCAGGAGGAGAATGGAGAAGGGATTGCAGCATGTTCATCTCCCCCAGGGCGTGAGTTCGCACTTTCCTTCTCACACTCTCTCTCCAGTGAGTGCATGCATCCTATGGCAAAATTTGCTTTAAAAAGAAAAAATCTTATGAATTAAGAGGACGTTAATTACAACAAAAATTCAAAATATCTTCCAAATTATCTGCTTTTCTTTAACTTTATAGCCATTATAGTCTTTAATTCTATTTAATGAAAACACAAAAATAAAAAAAAAGGTCTTTAACACTAATATCAGATGCTAAAGTGTAATTTTATAACTTTCTAATCAAATGTACAAAAATGTAGCCTAAGAAAAGACTTAAGAAAAGAATAATGGAACAAACACAAATGAAGGGGAAACATTTAAGCGTGGACTTGGACTTGAGAAGAAGGTATAAATGTTTGCACGTGGCTTTATTTCCCTAACACTTTTTTTTTTTCTCTTTAAATTTATTTATTTTTTACATTAATTCACTATACATCACTACAGCATACAAATGAATTTTCCATCCAAAATACACTGTGTATTGGCTCAATCAAGCACATCAACATACATGTTTTCAGCAAATAATTTTCCAATTCTTATGTCTTGTATACTTTGTTTTTTGTTTTGCCATCTTTGATTCCTTATCCCTCACCCTCTGCCATGTCCCACCCTCCTCCCACATTGTCTCTGGTATCCATGGTTGCTTTCTATGCCTTCCCCCCCATTTAATTGATTTGCTAATGAACTTAATTAGTCTAAATATATCCAATAGCTAGCACAGCTGGTATATACCTATACATGAACCCAAGTCTGACTTTAGGCATTAAACTCCAGTGAGTAGAAAGAACATATTATAAAGTAGTACCCAGCTGGGGCTATATAGCTTACTGCAGTCATCAAATATGCATTTTTTTTTAAATTGATACGAACAGTTTTACCATTTTTTTTTCCTCCTGCAACTTTTTTTTTTAAATTACTTAACATTCATTCCCTGAGCATCATCACAACGTACTAAATGTGGTTTCCCATATAGAATAAACTGCATAGTGGCTTAATCAAGCATGTTATCATCAATAATATTCCATTTCTACTTTCATACATATGTATACGTATATATATGTTTTTTACCCCATGTTTGACCCTCTGCCCTTTCCCACTCTCTTATTACACTATCTCTGCTATATACAGTTGTCTTCCATTCCTTTTTCCCCAACATTTTGTTGACCACACTATATCATAAGTAATCCAACTACTTTCAGCAGGTAATTTCAAGAAGAGTAGTTTTGAACTGGTAATGATATTTCCTTGAAACTTAAAGCCTAGAAACAGGTTAGTATTCTGTTCAAATAGTAGGTACATGCACTTATCAACAGCTCAAGATAAGACAAAAATCCTTTAAAACTGGAAAACAAAGCTTAGGAGAAAAGCAGCAATAATTTAGTCAAGTCACAGAATGTTGTTTCATCGGTTCAGTCTCATGTACTTAATCTTTCTTTTGTTAAGGTTCGATCTTCCAGATTGAATTCTGGGATATAATATTCATCTCCAAACATTGTCCCTACAATTAAGTTGCCCATTTTCTTAGTTTTTGAACTCTTATTTCTGTGTGTCTGCATTTAATTTTACTGACATAGCACTCCCTTAAGAACTTCTTGGAGATCTGGTCTGGTGCTGGTAAATTCTTTCAGGTTTTGTTTATCTGGGAAAGTCCCATAAACCCTGAACTTGCCAATCAGATGATTAGCTTTGCTTTGTATGGTGAACCCCCAGAGTCCAGAAACAGGTTTTGAGGTTTTCATTTTTTGTTCTTTTGCCGACTTGTCCCTTGTAAGCCAACTGCTAAGCTTATGCGGAGACAGAGGAAGTGAGCTTCTAGTGAGTCTAGATTTGTCTCTTCTCAGCCCCAGAAATTACCTGCATTTTCTCAAATGTCTAGAAAAAAAAATGTATATAAAGATAGATTCTACTCTTCTAAGCTCTTACTAATATTTTTTCTTAATCTTGTTTAACATCTTGGTCATTCCCTCAGGTGCCCAAAGAAACTTCTTTGTCATGATGTTGCTGTGTTTTTGGTTTTCGGTTTTCCTATTTCCCTTATAAAATGGGCCACTTTCTAAATAAATATGTTGAAGTCTACTTTTCTGTTACTATTTAGTTTGCTTTAGTTCACATCCTTATCAGTGTCCTCCAATATATACATAAGTATTTTACCTAAAATACCTCTCTGTCTTATCCCAGTTTTTGTTTAAAACTAAGTTTTATACCACCACCAATATATTTCTGGGGTAATTTATAAATATTTGACATTTGAGTTACTTGACTAAAATTTGTCACCCTACCACTCATTATAAAAGGATTAAAGTAAATCCTTGTAAATGCCTGAGATGAACATATCCTTGCATGCTTTATAACAGCAGGGACACTGTGTGTCTTGAGAAGAGTGAGCAGATTGTGGCAGTAGCAAGACGACCTGTCAAGGCTGTAAGGGGGATCAGGCTTTGGTACGGACGGAATGTGGGTCTCACTGTGCGTATTTAGAGTGTTTAGAGCAGAGATGTGTTATTAAAAATTCACAGGGATCATTATTGCTGGTGTATTTTGCAAATAGACAATAGTGAACCAATTCAGAAGCAGAAATATAAGCAGAAGACAGTTGCAATAACCCAGATAAGAGAACATGATAACTTCACCAAAATATTAAAATAGTAGAGTTGGAGAAAAGAAATGAGTCTCTTCTGATTCTAAATAAATTCCCAAAAAAAGTGAAGAGGATCCATTTCATGTCTTTCTTAAATTTATGCAAAATGTGGTATCCTATAAATGTATGACAGATGTGAATAACAGAACTGACCAGGTTCTTTCTTATCAATAACAGTGTGAATGCAGTCAGAATGTTCACATTTCATTAGTGTTGTGTCTACCAGCAGTATTTTGCAAATCATGCAACTTCTCAATTTTCTATAAACAAATAAACCCTTATCTTACTATGAAATATTATCAAATGGAATAAAACATCACTCCTCTTGATAGTTCTTATTTTTAATAAGAACTTCTAGTTGTCCTCTGATTTTTCTCCCTCTTGCTTCTCTTTATCAACAATGTATATGCTAATTAATGATACTTAGGAAAGAAAGGAGTAAAATGTTTAAGAAGAACTGATATCACTCTTTGGATATATTTTACAATATATTTTAATTCAGATATTGTCAAATAGGTCAGAATTTATATCAAATGCCACTTTTTTTTTCATTTTACCATAATTTGTGTGTGTGTGTGTGTGTGTGTGTGTGTGTGTAAAACGCACAAAATCCTATCATGGACTTTTTAGTTTACTTATCTATTTCCACTGAAAGACAGGGAGATAGAGAGAGAACAAGAGACAGAGAACCCAGCAGGATCTTGACATTGTAATGCACACCCGGCTTTCACCAGCTGAGGATCATGGATACACATGAGCCCAACATACTTAGAGCGATCTCCAGATGGAAATCTGGAACCTTCCAATGTGAGTTTGCATTACAGAATGCCACATTTTTACCACTGTGCCACCATGCATCCTCATTGTCGCTTTTTAGGTCATACATAAAGGAGTGTTAAGAAACATCAATATTTTGAATTGTCCCTCTTCTTGGCCTTGAGACTTTTTACCCCAGAGTAAAGTAACAGTGAAGTATAAAAATGAGTAAAATATATGCATGAATTTCTTTCATAAATGGAGAAGGAAGAACATGAAAAGAAGGATCATAAGAAAAACAAGGACATGACTAGAACCAGGCACATTCACAGGCATTATAATGAAAGAAAAACTGAATATGAGACTGAAAGACCTGAAGTCTGTTATGTTCCTCACAATATTATATATGCCCATCTAATCCATGAAAATCTTTAGGGGCACAAAGAAATATTTGTGACTTTGAATATTGGCACTCTGTGAACTCTGAAGGATACCAGAACACCTTTTTGCTCAGCAAAAAGTGTTACTATTTTTAGAGGTTTTTGCCTTAGAGTGCATGAACTTGCCAGAGAGAGAGAGAGAGAGAGAGAGAGAGAGAGAGAGAGAGAGAGACAGTGAGAGGAAACTGAGAAATCAACCCCCATGAAGGGCTGGCCATGCCTCAAATCCTTCACCTCTACTATCCTCTGGGAATTTTGAGCATGCACGCATATGCAACTGGAGTGAGTTTAAAACCACTGGGTCTGGGACTTGAACAGCTGTTGGCCAAATAAGAGTCCAGCAGTATAACAATATGCCACATGCTGGCCCCAAACAGGTCATTTTAACTTTCCAAGTATTATTTGTTTTGTCTTTTTTTGTTTTGTTTTGTTCACACTGCCAATCCAAAATAACAACTTTAGAGACATTTTATACATAATATCTGCTGAATCTCTCTATAGTAATAAATCATATAATCGTAGTAGTCTATCAATCCTGACTCATGACTACACTATTAAAAGAAATACCAACTTATTTTGCATTCTCCAGGATGTTGGAGCACCAAATATTAGTTCTACTTAATAACTGTGGATAATGTCAGTTCTTTTATTGGGACAGAGTAGAACTGATGGGACAAACACTCAAGGAGCTAGCACAATTGGCAGATTGTGGCACATGAGCGTCACATAGGCCATTGTGCATTACTACAGGGACGAGGTTTTATGGAAATAACTGACCTGGACACAGAGTCCAAATTTCCAGACTTAGTGAAATGACAAATCTATACTTATGGTGGCAAAGTTGATTTATAGATGACCGAATGGATTCGAGTCAAAGAGAACATGATAATGAAAATCTAACGACTTGATTTTAACCACTTAAAGGGGAATAAATTCTTAGAAAGGGAATACATGAATTCAAAGAAGCAAAGGAGATTTCTGCTATAGGGGAAGCATGCATTCTCTAGAGAAACAGAGACAGAAAATGAGAAATTATCCCCCCCCCCAAGGGAGATAGCCACACCACAATCCATTCTCCTCCATTCTCTTCTCAGGAACTTGGGCACACATGCACATGTGCCTGGCATGAGTTTTAAGCCACAGGGTCCAGGACTCGAACCTTGTTCAACTACATGATAGTCCAGTGTGGAACCATTATACCATCTGCTGGCCCTGATTTCAGAATTTTGATAAGAATCATTCAGCCAGATAGATGAGGCACTTAGTACATATTTGTTACATGTACACTATCAAGTGCAAGATTTATTTCAAATTTTGGTAGTGGCATTAGGAATAGTAGTTGAGGACTGAAACAAAACAAAACAAAACAAAACAGAAAGAACAATGACTCCCATCTCATTTAGAATACAGGCAACAGCTTTGAAGGACCTACAGACTACATATCCCACTTCGCCTTTCATAACTTTCTCTCATCAATACCAAAAATATTGCCTCATTACTATTCTTCAATGTGCAAAGGACAGTCTTACTATGGACTTTTGATTTTTCTGTGCCATCCCTTAGAATGTTCTTCCAAAGGATATGCACATTTAATGCACTTACCTACCTAATATCTCCAATTGCACCTCTGAATGAAAGAAGGCTATTGACTCACTTTAGATTTTATATATATGAGAAAAAATTTTAGTTAAGTCATGGCAAGTTTAGCATTGTAGCAACAACATTAAATGTCCTACAATTTTCTCTCTCTTCCTCTTTTGTCAGACAATGAAACATAAGACAAAATGGCTAAGAACAAGCATTGAAACAATTGGGTTTGAGTCCAGTCTATATTATAATTGCATATCTTTCTCAAGATATTTCATTTCTTAAAGTATATTTTACATTTTCTGGGAAATGATGGATACTATAATGTTTGAACAAATGTGCTTTCTTAGGTATATAGACTAAGGTTTGACTTGTTGATCATAATTTTACTACTACTTCTTTTTTGTAACTCTTAATATGTCTTTATAGCTCAGGGTTCACATTTGTGTAATCAGACTAATAACCATTCTGTTATAAACTTAAGTAAAAAGGAAATTAGACAATATTCGCAAAACTCTGAAGATATACAGCTGGTAAATTATATGTTTTTATATGATTTTATACTTGGAAAATTATAATGTAGTAGCATTACTAAAATGGTAATAATTACATATACCGTACTTACAGGAATGTTGTAAATAGAAAATTATACAATATATTTGAAGTCAGCATTAAAATGTATGTAAAGTATTATATATTTTTTCCTATATTTTTAGGCATTTTGCCTGAAGATTGGATGAAACTTGTCATTAATTATTCTAACCGCATACTTCAACACAAATGCTTTCTCTCATAAATATTCATTATTTGATATAGATAACTTTTTTCTCTCTATGAATATATAGAATTATTAGGGTATGCTATCTCAGTAATTTTGTGTCATAAATGTGATTATATTGAGAAAGAATACAATTTAATCCTAATTTCTTTATTCAACCAGAGCAATTCTAGTTCCATATGTGTAAATTTTAATTTAAAAAAATCTGCAAAAGTATAGTCAAATTTGAAATTTCAGCTTTTAGTAATGACAGAGAAACTTGTAGACAAATTTCCTAATAAAAAGTAATTACAAAATATGTGTAGAATATTTATTTTAAAATGTGATGTAACTATATATAGATCTAAAACAGAAAGAATCTGGAAAATGATTACTTGAAAGGAAAGAATTGCCATGCTTTCAAGATTTTACTGGAGGATAGTATCCAGTGTGTGTCACGCAGGAGCAAGAGCTCAGCATGCAGATTTTGGAACTGGGCAATTAAAGAGAAATATAATGGAAAGTGGGAGATGCACATAGAATGAGACCAACATCTAGATTAAAAAAACTGTAAAATTCATGACTGATCACTGAAATATTCAAGCATAAAGAAGATACCAATATTCTTGGCAAATAAAGTATCTAGGAGCTAGAAGGGTACAGCACATTTCCAGCTACTGACGATCATAAAGGAGACAGAATATGGCATTTGGTCTGGCCAAACAATCTATCCACCTGTTTTTCTATGTATTTTAATTGCCATAGAGTGTGCATTCACAAGAGAAAGACAGAGAGAGAAAATGCCCTTCCAATGAGGACATAGTCATACCATTGCACCATTGCCTCTTTTCCTCCATTTCTTCATTCTGTTGGGATTTGGGGCATTCATGCATACACACGCAAAACTGGCATGTTTTTCAGGACATCAGGGCTGGGTTCTCACTGTGGTTGGGCCTGTTTCCCATAACCACCAGGCCATGGGGCTATGCTAGATCTGGCAAATCTAAACACAAGGATAAAATTTGAATATGAGATATGGATTAAAACTGCAATACAGTGAAGTGAGGAGAG
This sequence comes from Tupaia tana, assembly GCA_026018925.1. Lineage (NCBI taxonomy): Eukaryota > Metazoa > Chordata > Mammalia > Scandentia > Tupaiidae > Tupaia > Tupaia tana. Next base: position 160,468,204 of record JAKSZU010000001.1, read on the forward strand.
ATCAAGCTGTCTTTGGCACAAAATTTATGGTGGCACAAAAATATTACCAATAGAAGTAATATTTATGGGTAATTTAAAAAAATACAATTTAATGCCATTTTCCTGTTAAACAAGGCCATAAACTAAACATCTGTGCTCCCACAAAATTCATATCTTGAAATGAATGGTACTATGAGATGAGGCCATGGGTATGTGATTAAATCACAAGGGTAGAGACCTCATGAATGGCATTAGTGTTCTTATAAAAGAGGGATAAAATTGTCTCATTCTTTTCATGTGGGGACACAATGAGAAAGCAGCATTAGTGAAGCAGGAAACAGACCCCACCAGAAACAAAATCTCTGGGCTAATTTGATCTTGGATTTCCCAGCCTCTAGAACTGAGAGAAATACATTTCTGTTCAAGCAGACTATGACAATTTAAGTAATTACAGGGTCACTATATCTTACTTTTCCTTTTGTAACAGTATGGCTGGTAAACACTGATTAAATCCATGTTAATTGCCTAGTTTCATGGCTACCTAGCACAATATCTGTCTTCTTGTGAAATATACATTGAAGAAAAATGAGATAAAGGGTTATGAATCTCATACTGTGGTTGAATAAAAAATGACCTTCAATGGTATGTTAAATTTCTACTCCCTAGAAAATGTCAACACTATCTTCTATGGCAAAAACAACTTTCATTAAGGGTCTAAAGTGTGAGAAAGACTCCTACATTATCGGGGTAGATCTTAAATGCAAGTACATGTATTGGGGCTTCAGGAAAGTCATGATGCATTTTTTTTTTTTGCATATAAAAAACATAGAAAAATATGTCATGACTTTCCCGATGACTTAATACATGGGAAATAGATGGATTTTTGAGAGAGAAAAAGAGGAAGCAATGTGACTATGGAGATAGATGCAGGACTGATATAGAAGCCAGACAAAGAAAGTTAGATGCCTCCAGAAGCTGGCATGGCCTGGAATCTTCTCTAGAGCCCGTATTAGGAAGATGACACTCCTGAGACCTTTATTTTGCAGTTCTAGTCTCCAAAACTGGGGCACAATACGTTTCTGTTATTTTAAAATAGTAAGTTATATTTGAAACCAGTAAACAGTAATTTATCTTAGTCATAAGAAATAAATACACTTACTCATAAATGTTATAGTTATTGGGGGAGCTAGCTAGCTAGTTACATAGATAGAAAAGAAGAGATAATGGAGAGAGGGAGTAAAAATATTGCTAAAATGGGGAAGAAAGCAAACAAATATTGACTACGTATTAGAGTGTACAGACACTCCTCACTTAACGACCAAGTTCTGTTCCTGTGAATAGATCATTAAGGGAATGGCTCAATAAGCGAAGAGCTTAAAGTTAAATGTCTTATGATGTGTTGTAGCACCTTAGAGTATGTATTTTTCAATAGATATCATGTGATACCACAGTGGAATAGTATAATTCTACCCATACAAAAACTTACAGTAGATAGTTGCTAGAAAATGATAAGACACAGCACAACATAATAATATAAATCCACCATAATCGTTTTTATCTATTCTGAATGCTACCATGGATGTACAATAAAGTACACATTTGTCAATGAAATATGAAATCTCGAGTGATTGTGAATACTTCATACAGTGAACAATAACTGATCACAGGAACGAGACAAAGACTGAAAACCGGGATTCCTGAGACTAATGCAGACTAAGAAAGGGGATTCCCTGCACTGGAAAACTGGCTGTAAGTCTGATACAAATTTGAGTGTCTATTAAGGTCAAATTAACAGTAGGGAAAGATAATATCCAATACCTTGATATAAGTTTGATATTTTAAAAGTATTTAAAATTTGTTTTATACATTATAGTAATTTGTGTTGTGTCCTTTCTCTTCCCTTCCTAGAAGACATATCTAATCCCAATCATCATTACTTGTGGATGTGACCTTGTTTGGAAATAGTATCTTTGCAGATATAATCAAGCTAAGGATCTCCAGGAGAAATCTTATTCAATTTAGTTGTGCTTATAAGATGAAGGCAAAAGACTCCTCTGTAGTGGCACACAGTAGCACAATGCTCTGCAATGCTAAAAGCAGTATGGGAGATTAGAGTTTGGTTCCCAGGACTAACAATACGCACTGAGCATGTGCACATGCCCATGATTGTGGGTAGCCAGGAAAAGTCGGGGAGATTATATTGTGACACTCTGTTGAGAGAGGCTGCATATCTTCCTTTCTCTTTCTCTTAAAATGGGCAAGTAAACTTAAAAAATTAAAAAAAAAAAAAATCCCAACTAAAGAAAACCTAGAGAGATTTAAGACATATAGAGAAAAAGTGCTATAGTTTGCATGTGTTCCCTCCAAAATTCATGTATTTGCCAAGGTGCTAGGATTAAGAGCTGTGGTCTTTAAAAGGCAATGAAGCAATGAGGACTCCTTCCTCATAAGTAAGATTAAGGTTCATAGAAAAGAGACCTCATATCCCATTCAGCCAACTTGCCCTTCTGCCCTCACGGTTGTGAGGCACAGCATTCCTCTGAGCTGGACCATGCGGGCCTTACCAGACAACCAAAACTGCCAGGGCTTTAATCTAGGCCTCCCAGTCTCCAGAAATGTAAGATATAAATTTCTGTTCATTATGAATTACCCAGATTATGGCACTCTAAAGCCAAGAGAGAGGAATACAACAGATTCTTTCTCAGAGGCTCTAGGAAGTAGAACCTTTAGGAAGCAGAGGCCTCTAAGAAGTAGTCACCAACTCTGCTGACATCCTGCCTGGCTACTTCTAGGCTCCAGATACTTCTCAGGGAATCAATAGTTATAGTTTTTGGCTACCCATTTTATTAAAGCAGTCCTAAACTAATATATATGTTTATGGTAGAATAGTTTCAAGAATTAAATTTTTGGTTTTATTTTAAAAAGTTATTGAGGACTTCATGTAATTTATCAAGACAATAATTTTTTTTTAAGATTCCAGTTATGCTGCTTTGTAGAAAGATACAAATTTTATTAAAAATTCAGTGAATTCACTAAATAAAAATCAAATTAAAAAAAAGCATTGAGATCTATAACATATTATGTTGAACAGTATGTTAATTATTTGGAACTATACACTGTATAATCCAAGAGACTATACTAAGGAAATAGTATTCAATATTTTTAAAAATAATTATTTATTGAATTCCCTTTGTTATTATTAATTTTTAATTTGACCAGAGAGAAAGAGAGAGAAGGGGGAAGCAAGAAAGCAAGCTGCCAGGTCTAGGACTCAAACTGCGGTTGGCTAGGTGAGAATCCAAAGCCTTTAACGACCACATCACCTACCAACCCCCAGTCTTCAATATTTTTATAATCAAAGGTAAATACAATATTTTAGTGTGTGTGCCAACTAACTACCTGTTACCACTTAAAGCTACATATAAAACATTCAATGATATGTCTGTGTGTTTCCCATGTATATCAGGTAATGAGGGACTTATAAGGCATTTTTTTCTGGACTGGGCTTATTTACATATCTGAATTATCTGAAAGTATTAAGGAACAACAAAAATTCATGCTTCTAGAACATTATGGATATATGGACTCTTTTTTTTTTTTTTTTTTTTTTTTTTTTTTGAGAGGTTTTTGCTATAGGGCACTTGCGCTCGCCAGACAGAGATAGACAGAGACAGAAAGCGAGAAATCACCCCTGGGGTGATGGCCACGCTTCAATCCCTTCTCCTCCGTTCTCCTCTGGGGATCTTGGGCACACATGCACTTGTGCCCAGTGTGTGTTTAAGCCACTGGGTCCGGGACTCGAACCGCGGTCGACTATGTGGGCGTCCAGTGACATAGCCATTATGCTAACTGCTGGTCCCAATGGACGTATGGACTCTTGAGTGGAAGAATGAATGCATCAGGGAAAATGGTGAAAACTCCTGATGCCCTCCTCCTTGAAAACAACAGGAAGCCAATTAGATGGGTTTGCTATCTAATACATGTTTTCCAAATTCCAAGGTGTTTTTTCCAGCCTTCGTCATCATTTAGCAAAACTTTTTCTAACAGATACAGAAATCAACCTGTTCTAGGAAATAACCTTATTTTTTAAAGAATTATTGTATTTACATTTATTTATTTGTTTGTTTATTTTATTTTTACTAGAGAGGAACAGAGGAACAGAGTGAGAGAGAGAGTGGGAAAGTGAGAAAGCAAGCTGCCAGGCCTGGGACTTGAACTGCAATCAGCTATGTGGGGGTCCAGCGCCTTAACCACCATACTACCTATCAGCCCCAATAACCTTATTTTCCTAAAAATAACTTTCCTTCCTCCTTTACCCTAATAAATACGGAAGACCACAGAGGCTCGGGAGAAGCATATCTAGTATGGCCTCTCCCTCTCCCTATTGAGTCACTTTTGTGTGTTGAGTGGTTATTCCTTGCATTTCAGGTGACTCTCTTCCAGCAGAAGATTCACAGGGAGGGTCAGGTAGATTTCCGTGAATTAGCTTAGTGTTGTCTGAAAGTCCACACGTCTCCCATCTTCCAAAAAGCTGTCCCCATCACAACCTCAAGCAATCACAGAAGCATAAGTGACTAACAAAGGAACTCAGACTCTATAAGCCAAGATTTAGAACATACATACTAACATTTTTACCTCATGGTAGCGACCAACCAAGTTGCATGACCAAACCCAGAAAGAGGACTGAGTCAAGAAAAAGAAATGGAGCAAAAGGGAATGTGCATAGAGAGTGGTGAAGAATTTGGGTGTTTGATTTACTGTGGCTAGTAAGAAAACCAATGCCATTCTTGATTTTTGCTTGCCTTTATTCTAATCATCAGTCAAGGGAATAATTTCCATATGTGTGTATCCCGAAATGTACTCTACTATGAGCAGTAGGAAAATTGCATTAATAATTTCTAGAATTTTGGAACCAGCAGATGGCAAAATGATAATAATGCTGGACTCACACATAGTCAATTGTGGTTTGAGTCCCAGATCCAGTGGCTTAAAACTCATGCCAGGTGTTTTTCTGTGTATGTCCAAAGTCCCGAGAGGAGAAGGGATTGTGGCATAGCCATTCCCCCCTGGGGAATGACTTCTCACTTTCTGTCTCTCTGTCTCTCCTGCGAGTTTACGTGCCCTATAGCAAAAATCTGTCCTAAAATATATGAAATAATTTCTCAAATTTAGATGTACATGAATTCTGAAAGAAAATTTGTAGTCCTTTTTGTACACAGTTTCACCACATTTATTTTTAGGTTTCTTAGCACCACCCTAAGTCACTATATAAATAACAAACATGATTTTTAAGAATGAGTTAAAGGGAGGAGAAGGGAATGCAGTGTGGCCATTCCCCTGGGGTTGTGATTTTCCACTTTCATTCTTATTGTCTCTGTCTCTCTGCCTGGTGATTACACATTCCCTAAGTCAAAGAACTCTAAAAATTTTTAAGAAATAAAAATATAGCGACAGGTGACAGGTGCTGGCAGGTGGTTTAGTGGTTAAGGGTGGTGTGGTGATTAAGGGCCCTGGGCTCCCACATGGCCAATTGCTGTTCAAGTACTGAACCCGGTGGCTTGCATTCTCACTCTTTATCTGTCTCTCCCGCTCTGTCCCTATCTGGTGAAAGAAGAAAGAAGAAAGAAAGAAAGAAAGAAAGAAAGAAAGGAAGGAAGGAAGGAAGGAAGGAAGGAAGGAAGGAAGGAAGGAAGGAAGGAAGAAAGAAAGAAAGAAAGAAAGAAAGAAAGAAAGAAAGAAAGAAAGAAAGAAAGAAAAAGAAAGAAAGAAAGAAAGAAGGAAAGAAGGAAAGAAGGAAAGAAGGAAAGAAGGAAAGAAGGAAAGAAGGAAAGAAGGAAAGAAGGAAGAAAGAAAGACGTTGAAGAGCATATAGGATTGCTAGGGAAGGAGAATTTATCAGAAATATTGTAAATGGACAGAGTTCAATACCAAGGAGGATTATGTAAAACTTGCCTTTTTAAGGAGAAAACTTGAAGAATAACTTAAAGAGAATTCAAGGAGAAGCATAAACCTATGTAAAATCATATGGTTAGAATATTCCTATTTTTTTAAATAAAAGAGGGACTTGCAAAGGCTGAAATACGTTAGATTAAAAATGTAAAATATCATATCAGAAAGGAGATTATATAGAACAAAGGCTTACGCTTTGAGAAAATGAAAAGAAAAACATTGTGAAATTTTCGTCACGGTTATTTGATGCTCTGATTTAGGACTGCTGCAAATTCGGTTATTCAGCGGTACAGGTGGGGGATGCCGGTGGCTAACATCAGGGAGGTAATCATGGCGGTGGTAAAAAGTGCTTGGACTCTGGATACACGTTTTTCTAAGTGAGAGAGATGGAAAACGTAATGATTAATTGGCAGCAGAGTTTGAGGGAACAAAACTCCGCAAGTATAGGAGTAGTTTAAAAATTTTACAGAGAAATTAGGATGGGGTTGTCACCAATGAAAGATACATTTTTTAATCAATGCAATAAGGAAGTCTATATATAAGAGAAACTGAGAAGGGACAACTAGTAATGTGTGCAAAAAAAGTGAGAGAATATACTGCCCTGTAAGACTTTCGAAGTACTATAAGAAGGAAAAATTTAAATCTGTCTCAAGCAAGAGGAGCACTGAAAACTGAAATGGAAGGCCATTTTGGATGTGTAAATTAAAATGGTAAATAAGTTGCAAGGAAGAACAGTTTAAATGGAACAGGTTTAAGAAACAAGGATTCTATGATCTAAACATTGTGGCACAACGGTAGCGCAATGCTTGACAATGTTTACAGCCATATGGAAAACTGGGGTTTGCTTCTGGGTAGGCCAGTGCACACTGGCAGAGCACACATACACCTGCAGTTCTGCCTGGCTGAAGGGCGAGGTGGGCGATGATACTGTGAGAGCCTGCTGAGACCTCTCCCTCTCTCGCTCTTACCGTCTCACAGATGAAATAAACGTAAAAGCAAAGAAGCAAAGATGGGCCAGCAGGTGGTGTGGTTTTAAAGTACTGGATCCCACATGGCCAGAGTCCTGGACTCCGTTACTTGAAAAATACACAGGAAGTGTGTGTGTGCCTGCCCCCAAACCCAAGAGGACAGTGGAGGAGAAAGAACTGCACTGCAGCCATTCCTCTGGGGTTGAGTTCTCACTTTCACTCTCTCCCTGTCTCTTTCCAGCAAACAAAAAGACAGAGTATAGAGGTATTAATATTAGGTATTAATGGATAAAGACATTTTATAAAAAAGTTTTGAATTTTATTTTGAGATAACTGTAGGTTCACATTAATTTCTTGAAATAATACAGAAAAATCTGACATACACTTCATCCATGTTTTCACAATGATATTATCTTTCACAGTTATACTACAATATCAAAGCAAGAATATTGAAATCAATGTAGTCAAATTTATTACATGTTTATAAGGATCCATTATAATCCCTGTAAAATTTTACTTTATATTTTGTTAAGTAATTGCAATGCATCACTATAATATTTACTGATTATCACCATAAATTTTATTGACATAATAACAGTATATAACATTTTAAAGAAATAAATTTATTAGCTATTTTAAAAGTGTTAATGTTAAGTGAAATACTGTATTAGAAGATAAAACACAGTGTACTGTATATTGGTTACTTTTTGCTAGAAATAAAACATTAAGTTTAAACTGTTTCTTAGGAAAATAACATTTAAAAGTTGTGCAAGACCAGTATACACTGAAAATTTTACTTATACAATGCCGAGGTAATGATTATTGTGAATTAAATAGAATTTTCAATATTCTTAGAAAGCTAAATCATGGTATTTTTAGTTCTCTATAACGCATTTTAAGACTACTGCTGTTAAGAAATAAATGAACACAAATGAAACGTTGCAGGTACTTTCAGAAGCTATCCTAGTCTACACAAAACATTGTAAAAATTATGAATAGGAAGAACATTATTTTTTATTCATATACTAAAAAATTTGATGAATGGACCACTAAGTAAATTGGCTATTTAGCAATTTTTCTTTCCTTTTTTCTTTTTTTTTTTTTTTTTTTTTTTTTTGGCAAATTGACCAAAACCATTATATGCAATTGCAAGAAACACCTCTGTAATTATAATGGTAATCCTATACTTACTTATTTATGCAAAAAGCACTCACTAAACATTTATAATATGTTCCCACAGTGCGAATGTTGGAATGCAAAGGAGGTTCAAACATACCCATTCTTCTTCAGGGAGAAAACATATATTAACATGTAATTGGTAATAAACATAAGACCTACTATTGGAGCCAGAAACAAAAGTCCAAAGGAAACAGACCTGAGGGTGAGTGAGCAGTTCTGCCAACGGTTACAACAGAAGACCCAGAGCATTGCCTTCTTGCCTGGATTTTGTGAACACAAACTTGGTAGGTATGGAATATGGAAGAGTTTACCAGGAGTGTTTAGGTCTGATATAATAGAACTTTATTTTATAAATGAATGCATGATCTTATATTTTAAATACCTGAAAGGGAATGTCTTTGAAAGAGGAGTCTCTTGAGGTTAATTTGAAAATATGAATTGTACTAGTTTTTCATTGTTGCCAAAAAGTTTACCCCAAATTTAGTGTGATGGTAAATTGTATGTGTCAACTTTACTGAATGGATACCCAGATACCTGTTAAAATATTTCAGGATGTCCTCACCAAATGAAAAGAAGTGCCCTCATCAGGTCTTGTGGATAAGCATTATCTAATCTGTTGAGGACCCAAAAGAACAAGAAGGCTCAAGACTGTTTCTGTGTGAGTAGGGACATCGGTTTCCTGATCTTATACAAGAGTATTTCTGGTTCTCAGCCCCTTACACTTGACTGGCCTTCTATCACCTGCTTTCATGTTTCTCTACTTTGAAAATGGCAGATCCTCAGACTTAGTCTCCATAGTTTCATGGGACAAATTCTATAATTGCTCAAGTGTGTCCGTGTGTTTGTATGTTTATACTCTCTTGATTTTGTTTCTCTGAAGAACCTGACTGAACTTAGTGACTTAAAGCAAGACTCATTTATTACCTCAGTGTCCACTGACCAGCAATCTGGTTACTACATGACTAGGCTATTTTCAAGGTCTTACAGAATGAAATCAAGTTGTCAATCAAGTTCTATTCTTATGTTATAGTTTGGATAGGGAAGCATTCAATTCAACTCTGTTAGGCTGTTCGTAGAATTTATTTCTTCCTGGTGGTAGGTTCATGGCAGCATACTACTTCAAATCCAGCAACAATATTAGAGTCACTGCGGCTTTGAGTCTCTAATCTCAAGGACAGGTTAGACCCTCTTTTAGAAGGTTCATCCATTAAGGTCAGCCCTGTGGTGGAAGATCTCTTTTTATTAGCTCAGAGATAACTGATTAGAGGCCTTAAATATTTTAGAAAAATCCCTCAAATTTTGCCGTACTCTTTAAGTATTTTATTATATTCATGATAGAGAACATGTAAGCATGCTAAGAGAGAAAGAGAAAAAGAGAGAGAAAAAAGAAGCGCCCTCATCTGTTCTTGTCTTCCTGTGATTCACTTTCTCCAGCCCTCCATCTACTCAGGATCATGGGCACCTGTGCGCCTGCCCAGTGTGTTTTCAAGCTGAGTCAGAGGTCCAAAGGAGAGTCACCCACAGGGCTGTCTCACGTAGCTGTAGGACCTGCAGTTCAGTTTCCTCCTGATTGCCACCAGGCTGTGTCTGCAATATTCTGGTTAGAATGTTTTGCTCATATTTAATGGAAAAGAATTATGTAAGTTTCTCACTCATTTAAGGCACTAACTTGTATTTTTTAAATAGCAATTTATGGTTATTTATCAGTGAGAATAAGTGAGAGAATCCAGTGAAAATAGGAGAGGAACAGCTAAAATAACTTCAAGAAAATGTTTTCTTCATAAGTGGGCACCATAAATATAAAATACACATAGGCAACTTTATAGTAGTAGGCATTAATGATATCTTAATGGAATCATAAATTTTATAATTGCAAACAATCATAGTAACCACATTTAATTTCATTTTATAAGTGAGTTTGGAGTGACATTACCTTGAAATATGGTAAAATAATTTTGTCTATTTCATCTGTGAACTAAACTAAGTATCAAGAGGATGTGCGATTTGCCATAGGTAACGCACTTATTTGGAAATATAAACATAGGATATAATCTTAATTTTAGGACTGCGTTATAATATTATTTCTACTAAAATCTTCATCAAATAGATGTATTTTAGGAAAGCTTTCACTTTTGCAATTTAATTGATTACTTACCCATGTAGAAAATAGCCGACAATTAGGAAAGAGGATATGGTTATTTTGTCTTTGACACTGAGTATTGTTTTAACTCATTATTAAAATTATTGGACTGAGAAAGTATATCATTCATATTCTGATAGTAAGAACTCAGATGACACTAAAAGCAATTCATTTTGTTTTCCTGACAGAATCAGAATACATATATACTTCTTGAGGTATATACGAAATATTAATACTCAGTAAAAGTTTACTTCAGTTTGTTTGCAAAATTTTATCCAAGGAGAAAAATGTCTACATAGAAATGATTGTTTTTAACAGATATACAAATCAGCGCTGTCACTGGCAGCTATAGTCTAAAGAATGGTTGCTTGCTTTGTGCATTTCCAGTGCAGCAATTCAGTCAAGAAGCTGCAAATTTAACAATAAAGAACAGGTGAAATAAATATTCTGAGGTACCTAGTCTGAAATGCAGTAGGGCATAAAATCAATCTCTTTACTAGTCCAGTCCTACTCATCACTATCACACTAGACAGTGCTAATGTGAGTGGTTTCTCATGATCTGAAACTATTTCTTGAACTCAGTTTTCTCTCTTGTGTCCTAACTTGTGTCTTTAATTTATATGTAAATCATATTGGTTTTCTATTGCTACAAAATAAATCCCCCAAGATTTACACAATTAAAACATTTTTTTTCCCTACAGTTTTGTAGATGAGCAGTGTAGGTACGGCTTCACGGGGCCCTCTGCTTCAGCTCTCACAGCTCTTACAATCAAGATTTCTTCTTGCTGGGCCAGGTGATGAAGTAGCAGTGATGCAACTGGACGCACATGAGAACCCATATGAACATGGGGTTCATATCTTAGGGTTTTCCTGAGCATGTGGCTCACAGGTGTAAACACCTGATCTGGACCAGCTAAGGCTGGAGTTGGATCACGCCCAGATAGGAGTGCTTGTCTTTTCCTTTTTATCTCTCCTCCTACAGAAGAAATAAATATCCATTCAAATATATATACATATATATATTTATATATTTCTTCTTGCTGCATATTTCTCTACAGCTTGGGGAAAGTCTTCTAAATTTATCTTGCTTTTAGAATTCAGTTCCCTGTCTTCATAGCATTGATGTCCCTATTTTTCTTTCCCAGCACAATCTCTCTCCTCTTCAAAGACTCTAATTTCAGGGAAGGCCTGGGTTTTTCTTTTTCTTTTTATTTTTTTATTTTTTTTTTTGTTTTTTTTTTTTTGGTGAGGCTCATCTGATTAAAATATTCCCACCCAGGAAAATCTCTTTTTAACAAGTCAAAGTCATTTTATTAAGAATCTTAATTATTGAATATATAAATAATAATAATAAATTTAAAAATTAAAAATATCTTAATTATTGCAAAATTCCATTATGCATGGCTTATTCCATTTGTTTCAAACAGTAACAGGTTCTAACTGTAATCCATAGAGACAATACTACAAGGTTTTATCCCAGTGTTCTTCATTGCATGGTGATTTGGAGGTCATCTTAGAATTTAGACACTATCATTCAATTCTAAACCATTTTCAAAAGCTTCCCAAAATAATTTTTCTAAAATTCAAATAAAATAATATAAGGCATTATATCTTTCAGTAATTCTTTTCATACTTGATGTTGAAAAATTGAACAATTGAAAAACTCAGGCTACAGTATTTTCTAGAATAAAAATATAAGCAAGTTCAAGTTCAGGGGGCAAGCAGTGGCATGGTGGTCAAGGCACTAATCTCCCATATGACTGATGATGGTTGAGTCCCAGACCCAGAGTCTTCAAAATCTTGCCAGGCATGCATACATAACTGCCCATGACCCTTGGAAGGAGAACGCAGAGAGAAGGATTGCCGTATGGTCAACCCCTCTGGGGGCCAACCGCTCTGGGGGCATAATTTCTCACTTTCCCTCTCACAGTCTCTCTTTCTTGCTCTCTCTCTGGAGAGTTACTTTCCCTATGGGGAAAAAAAAAAAAAAGAAAAGAAAAGAAAATACTTTAAAAAAACAAACAAGTTCAGATGGCTTAATTAACAATTTTACTTACCAATGGTGTAAAAGTTACAAAAGCAAATGGAAACTGATTCATTTGAAAGGATGTACATCAAGTGTACTTTATATGTCAAACCCTGAATAGTTTCAAAACTTCACAAGGTCTTGGTCATGCATTTTACTTAAATAATTTTTAGTTAATGTAAAATTATATGACTCAGATTTAACCTACTAGTGATCAGAGCTCACTTACTTAAGCAAAACTAACCAGTAATATTTGATTCATTATCTTTTTTATTTTTATTTTTTTTTGGAGAGGTTTTTGCTATAGGGCGCGAGCACTTGCCAGACAGACAGAGAGAGACAGAGAGACAGAAAGTGAGAAGTCACACCCCAGGGGTGATGGCCACGCTGCAATTCCTTCTCCTCCATTCTCCTCTCGGGATCTTGGGCACGCACGCACACGTACCCGGTGTGAGTTTTAAGCCATTGGGTCTGGGACGTGAACCGCGTGGTCAACTACATGGGAGTCCAGCGACATAGCCATTATGCTAACTGCTGGTCCTTTTTTTTTTTTTTTAGATTCCTCTGGGGTGCATGCGCTTGCCATACAGAAAGATACACAGAGAGTGAGAGAGAGGGAAAAGTGAGAAATTACCACCCCCCCAGAGGAATGCTCTTCTTTTCTTGGGATTTTTGGGTACACTGTTTTTCAAGTTACCAGTTCTAGGATTTAAACCACACAGTTGGCTTTGTGAGATCCAACCACCTTAAATTCTGTGCAACCTGCTGGCCCAGTTGATGACAATCTTGTATCTGATAGTTATTTGCTCAAAATACACATCATTTATTCAATATCCAGGAACTTTTTTTTTTAATAAAATAAAAGTGAAATATATTTTCTCCTAAAATGCATATCTTGATATTGTTATCATAACCAATGTCCTTAATTTTTGTTTACTCTTAACTTCAACAGCAAAGTAACATTGTTAAGCATCAAAACTTGGTGTGTTTTAAAAAATATCAGAGATGGAGTTGATCTAAAATATCAGACATGAACAAAATAACAAAGATGTCTGCTTCTTCTCCACACGTAATAAGGAACACACACACTCCACACACACCCATGGTAATATTTATGAAATAATGCAACTGAGTTAATTTAGAAATATCGCATCATAAAATAATAAAACTAATATTTTAACTTCATATGTTTTATTGTCTGCTGGTATTTCCTCACTAAACTTTATACTGAAAAAGTTTGAGTGGGTATTAGAGGGTAGTACATGAGTGATTCCTTTTTTAACTTCTAAAAGGCACGTGCGTGTGTCATAGAGAAAGAGAATGAGGTGTGGTCACACAACAATTCTTCCATTTCATCATCTTGTCAAGATTTGGGGCACACATGCACACGTAACTAGCATGTATCTTAAGCTACTGGGGCCAGGATTCATAGCACAGTAAGCCATGTGGGATCTGGCTCCCTTAACCATTAATATTAAGTATGGGACCAGCCCCATGAGTGACATTTTGCAAAAAGACCTAGATGTTTCATTTTCTTTCATAAAGGCTTTTTAAAAATTATCATGAGGACATCAACTAATTGTTAGGACACTGCTATCATATAATTGCGATTTTTGCATGATGCTGAAATAATAAGTGGCTCTAATAGACTAAGTAAGCATCTGCTTCTAAATTAGCCCTTATCTCCTGCAGTTTAATAAAAGTCAAGATTAAAATTTTTTACTTTGACAATTTAGTCAATTTGGAGTTAACTCTCTCCTTTTGTCTAGTTGAAGTTCTCTACTCCATTTCTCCAGTTCTAACTGTTCTTATATCTTTTCAATATCTCTAAGTTTACTATTGATTTATGTCTGTGGCTCTTAACAGTAAGGTTTTGATAAATTTTATACCACAGAGCTGACTTTTATTAGGCATTATGCTAACTTTCTCATTTGAATTTCTATTTCTCTTCACTAAAAATGTCAAGTGGACCTTTCATTATTAGAATTATCCAAGCCTGTCCATCTTCTTTTCTCATTCTTCAGAATTGAGGAGCTAACTCAAAGGTCATCTTGGCAGCCTCACTGGATAAAGAATCCCTGTCAATCTCCTTCCAAACTATAAACAATTTACTGAACATCTGAGGTAAACCGATTGTCAGTTAAGCACTTCTACTTTGAGTCAAGTCATTTGATTTGTATTTAATGATTGATGTTTTGTAGTTCTAGTACTATGCTTTTAGAATTTTACAATGTTAATTTTCCAATCTGGGTTCTTGAAAATTCTTTTTCAGACCGAAGATTCTTTTCAAAACATAAAATTTCATTTCGACATATTACTTACATGACTTGACTTTTTTTTCTTAGTGATTAAAGAAATATTTAACCATAAAGATAAATAAATTAATCATATTGATCTAGATTTTATATCATAGAGGCAAGTATAATGGAGAGTAACAGAATTTTCCATCTAATTCCTCTTCCTTTTTAATTTATTCTCTCTATATATAGTATAGTTCTATAATATTATTTATGTCAGTGTATAATTTTTAAAAAAGATATAGGTTGGGGAACCAGCAGTTAGCGTAATGGCTATATCGCTGGACTCCCACGTAGTCGACCGCGGTTCGCGTCTCGGACCCGGTGGCTTACAACTCACGCCGGGCGCGTGTGCGTGCGTGCCCAAGATCCCGAGAGGAGAATGGAGGAGAAGGGATTGCGGCGTGGCCATCCCCCCTGGGGGGTGATTTCTCGCTTTCTGTCTCTATGTCTCTCTCTGTCTGTCTGGCGAGCGCACGTGCCCTATAGCAAAAAAACCTCTCCAAAAAAAAAAAAAAGATATAGGTTGACATATAAATGACCACCTTACTAGAGATTTAAATATTCATATTAACTGCTAATTTTATTTAATAATCTTGTGTAAGTACAATTTAATTAGTTTCAGGAAAGCAATAAGTTAAAAACATTTTTTTTTTTCTAGTTTGCTACAGGACATGTGCACTAAAGAGATGGAGCGAGTGAACAATCAATCTTCCTTCCCTTCCAGAGGGGATAGCCATGCCACAATCCCTTCTCCTATATTCTCCTCTTGTGAATATGGGCAGTGTGCCTGGCATATTTTTTGAGCTGCCACGTCCAAGACTCAAACTCCACAGTCAACCACGTGTTATCTGGCTGCCTTAACCAACACATCACCAGCTAACCCATCAGAGAACTTTCATGTATACTTGAAATACAGAGACTAACTTAATCTATAAAAGAAAGTGTCAAAACGATCAAATTAAACAAGTTTATTTTTTAAATATAGAATGTATTTTGAGATTCCAACTGAGCAATCTCTATACCATCTTTATATTTAAAAGTACTACCAACTCTTCTAAAAACACATTCGTGATGCAACATGTAATATTTGCTTTTGCATCCTCTGTGATCTATCACAAATGTTGCAAACTTATAGAAGTGAAGCAATTCATGTTGTGTAACACAATCTTTAATTTCACATTATGAAACACAATGTGTTTTTTATTTATTTCTTTATTTATAATAGAGGAGGTATGCATGCACAAAAGAAAGAGAGTGAGAAAGAAAGCACCTTCCCAGGGCTTGATCACACCACAGTCCCCTTTCTCCTGTCCTCCAGCTTTGTAGGACCTTGTGCGTATGAAATCACACACGCTTTCAGGCCAACCAGGCCAGAGAATTGAACTGCTGCAGTCCAGCATGCTACCAATTGCACCACAGAGACTGAATCAACTTTTATAAAGATGTGTAATAATTATGCAAGTGATATTTTGAAAGATGTATACATTTAAATGCCATTTATTTTGTTCATGAATACATTAAAAAAAGTTTATATGTCAAGTGAGCATTTGCAGTCCCAGTAGAGAAACTTGCAGATAAACTAACTTCCCTCTGACTTCAAAACTGCTTCTTACAGGGACCAGCAGTTAGCGTAATAGCTATGTCGCTGGACTCCCACGTAGTCGACCGTGGTTCGAGTCCCGGACCCGGCGGCTTAAACTCACGCCGGGTGCGTGTGCGTGCGTGCCCAAGATCCCGAGAGGAGAATGGAGGAGAAGGGATTGCGGCGTGGCCATCCCCCCCTGGGGGGTGATTTCCTGCTTTCTATCTCTCTGTCTCTCTCTGTCTGTCTGGCGAGCGCATGCGCCCTATAGCAAAAACCTCTCCAAAAAAAGCAAGTGATAAAAAAAAAAAAAAAAAAAAAAAAAAAAAACTGCTTCTTACAGGTTAAGGTAAGGTAAAGGTCAGGAAAATATGAACTCTCTTTGGCCGAGTTTCTCAACTATACAACTAATGAGATAGTGCCTCAGATTCCATATGCAACATTCTTTCATGAGCACCGGATTTATTTTAATTAGAAAAGATAAAATGCACCAATGAGTGGCATATCTCACGAATAGTTTTGCTTATTCTTAGTACTTGTGATGGGGTTTTCTGTTGCATTTACATTGTCTCAATAATACTTTATGATATTTGATATGGAGAGGTTTTTCACTATAGGGCGCGTGCGCTCGCCAGACAGACAGAGACATAGAGACAGAAAGCGAGAAATCACCCCCCAGGGGGGATGGTCACGCCGCAATCCCTTCTCCTCCATTCTCCTCTCGGGATCTTGGGCACGCACGCACACGCGCCCGGCGTGAGTTGTAAGCCACCGGGTCCGAGACGCGAACCGCGGTCGACTACGTGGGAGTCCAGCGACATAGCCATTACGCTAACTGCTGGTTCCCGATATGTTTCTTTTAGAGAGCCAACGACTTCAATCATTTCATAATTTAAAATCAGAAGTGTTAACTATAACTTTTTACTTTAACTATTATTTATTTACTTTGAGCTATGTTTAAAATAATATATCAACATTTTTTTTTCTTTTTATTCTTTTCAAAGATTTTTACCAAGGGTGTGTGCACCAGCCATAGAGACAGAGAGAGGGAAAGTGAGAAATAATCTTCCAGGGAGAAATAGCCTTCCAGGGCCACATCACAATCTCTCCTCCTCCTTTTTACTCCTCAGAGTTTTGGCATGTGCACACAAGAGCCTAGAATGATTTTCAAGCTGCCAGATTTGGGACTCAAACCACGGATGGCCATGTGGGATTCCAAAATATTAACCACTATGTCACCTGCTGCCCCCTCAAAATAATTTTTTCTAGAGATAATATTATTATACCAAATGCAAATTAATGGAATTTTGTCTTATAATAACATCACAGAAGTGAATATTGTGTAAATGTCAAATTAATCACCTTTTCAGCAAGTTTGGTACTAGGCCTAGAATTTTGTATAGGAAGTGAAACACATAGTTTAGACAAATGTATCATTTCTCTCCTTTTGTTATCTTAGTCATTTATGCAGGAAAGGTGGGAGCAATTTTCAAACACATTAGCATTAGAAGTAGTTTCTTTGAGAAATTCACAAAATAATAACATTTTCTAACCTTATTTTACTTTTCTGAGAATGAATCTGCTGATGTGTGTGCATCTATGTGTTTTATGCACATACACATAGAGGAATATAAGCACAGAAATTTTTTTGATTTATATAATTTTATTTATTATTATTTTTTAATTTGCTATAGGGCACATGCACTCACTAGAGAGAGAAAGTGAGAAAGCAAACTCAAACCATGGTCAGCCATGTAAGAGTCAAGCACCTTATGTAGTCGACCGCGGTTCGAGTCCTGGACCCGGTGGCTTAAACTCACACTGGGTGTGTGTGCATGCGTGCCCAAGATCCCAAGGGGAGAATGGAGGAGAAGGGATTGCAGTGTGGCTGTTTTCCCTGGAGGGTGATTTCTCACTTTCTGTCTCCCTGTCTCTCTCTGTCTTTCCAGCGAGCACACAACGCCCTATAGCAAAAACCTCTAAAAAAGAAAAAAAAAAAAGAGTCAAGCAAAGCACCTTAACCACCACACCATCTGCTAGCCCCAAGCAAAGAATTTTTATGGTGATAAAATATTATGAGTTGAACATTGGCAGATCATTTCATAATTTCCTATATAGTTATAAATCTTGACTATTTCCAATTAAAATCATTGATTATTTTCTCATTTACTGGAATAAATTTTCCATATATATGTATACACACACACACACACACACACACACACACACACAAACACATGCACATGCACACAATATACATGGGGATTTATAAAAGTTCATGGTGGGCCCTCCAGGTAGCATGGTAGTTGAGGTGCTGGACTCCCACATGGTTGACCAGGATTTGAGTCCTGGGTCTGGAGGCTTGCTTTCTAACTTTCCTTCTCTGTCTTTCTCTGATCAAATTTTATAAAATGATAATAATAATGAATTAAATTAAATAATTCTCCTAAAAAAGTTCATGGAAAATGGAATTAAGACCAAGTTTAGTTTACTACATTTTTTTTAAAATTCTGAGCTGCATAGTTTTTCATAATCTGCATTTTCCATGAACTTTCTGCAATCTTTCTCTGTCTCTCCCTACAATATTTCCAGAATTTTTCCACATAAATAAATACAACTTTTGTCAACTGAAGATACAATAAGCATAAATGGAAAAACACTGACATCCTTATCTGTATAGTTAGAGTAAAATGAATTATCTGAAAATTTAAAGTAATTGATTATTTAGGATCAACTGACCTAAGCAGTCTGCATGTAATTCATCTCCCCAGACCGCAGTCATTATGCCTTATGTTCTAACCTACCAAGAGCTTCCTTAGGTCCATAACTTTGCCCATGCTCTCTCTTCAGTCTGCAAGATATTTCCTAAGGTTAAGATGAACATTTTTGAAGAAATCATTATCTCAGGGCAGGCTATATATTATAGATACTCAATTTCAATATTTAAAAATATTTTAGCATTTTGATTATTATGCTTATCTTGGTTTATAGTAATTACTATTTTTATTTGCAAATGTTTTGTCACATATAAGAAACTGTTCAATTATTGAAGTTTTAAACCACTTAAACTTTATTGCAATTATATTTATCAATGATATGTGAGTGATTATTTTACTGTCATTTTTATAATGTCATTCTTATTCTTAAGTAGCAAGAAGGGGTTTAAGAAATAAGTACATTTCAGAATACTGAGAATACTATGTATACAATTAATATGATTATTTATTAAATAACATAATCCATCCACATAAAGCATAGAAAAATAGCTGCTTTTGAAATGTTTTAGTTATGTAGATCGAAAATATTTATATGTTAGCTATTTGAATCAATGATTCAAAAACTTTTGCATTTATTATAATCATCTTGAGAACTTGTTAAAACCCATTTTGCTCCAGAGTTTCCTATTCGTTACGAGTTAAGTGTGAATCTGGAATGTATTTTACTAACAAATTTCCAAATAATTTACTACTACTACTTTGGAATTCAAATTTTGAAATCCTCTGGTTTAACGTCAATTTCTATAGATGAGGTAACTATCATCTCCAGACTAATGAGAAATAGTCTACTAGTTATAGTAATCATTTTAATTTAATTTAGAGAATTTAATTTTGATAGTTATATTGGGCAATGTTTGTACTCACTGTACTATTCCTTTGCCAGGAATATATCATATAATCCTCATTGCAATCTTATGTAATTGGTAATATTATTAAATAGATCTAGACTTGAAGACACTAAGATTTAGAACAGTGATTTTCAAGTAATAGTGTGTATGAGGGTCACCTAAATGGCATATGAACCCTGAAATTAAAGATATCATGGGTTAAAAGTTCTATGTTTCCAGGTAACTGATTCTGCTAGTTCAAGGATCACCATTTGAGTATCAAGGTTTTAAAAAATGACCAATTTGCAAAGTGAAAGATTTGGGAACTGGTTGAGTTAGGATCCTGTCTTGGCTATCAGACTCCAGCATGTTCTCACTTTTCAGAATGAACTATACCTGAGGGATAATTAAACATCTACCACATCAATATCTCAACTGGCATCATAATAAACAAAGTGGAAGACTGATATTTTGAAATACTAATAGATATACAAGGTATGAGAAATTTAAAATGTGAGAGGAGAGCTTTGTGGTCAACTATTTCAACACCATGATCACACTTTTTTGGAAATTACAGTATAATGCAGGCATTCACAGACATGTTTTATCCAAAGTCTGCATGAGTACATGTTAAAAAATGTGAGTTATAAATTTTTGTCTGAAAAATCTACCATCTGACTTCTTTTATTTAGTAGTGCCAGTTCTTCCATCTGGGATCGCATGAATAAAGCAGAGTAACTTCTACTTTAGGATATCTGAATGATGCTGAAGTGGTATTAAAAATTTAAATTCATATTCAAATAATGTTCCTATTCAAATCTTTGACAACCATCATCTTCGCCAGGCTTTAATTACAAGTCTTTGATACTTAATTCTCATTGCTCTCCAGCAAGATATCACTACTTAGCATGGTCTCTGAGAACAGAGTACCCGGTCTCCATTCTCCCTATTCACGCCCATTGGAAAAAGCATGTGAGTCCCATACGCTCCAGTACCAGGATGTCCCGTGAGCCATATATTTTTGTTCTCTGGGATCTTTGCATGTGCTTGTCTAACTAACTGCCTTAGTGCCTTTTTTCCCCCATCATTTTTATCTTGTTATGCTGAGCTGTCTTACCAATTACTTTTTCAGTAATATTTTCTTCTAGGATTTTTTCCTTCAATTCCCTTCTTTTCAAGACTTCTGTTTCTTTTTCAATTTCCATCATTTTGCCTACAAATTTTAGTTTGCTGATAATTTCAATGATTGAATGTATTAATCTATTATAAAATACTTAATCTGAAAATATTTGAATTCTTTAATATTCTTCATCAAACTTAGTTTTTTAATGATACCTTTTTTGGTATTTATTATCTACTGATTCACTCAACGGACAACTTTGAAAGCAAGTGATTAAAAAAATAAGAAAAATGTCTTTTGAATTAGGCCTTTTCTGAAAAACAAAATATTTTATAGTAGGTGAAGTTTCAGGGTCAAAACTCAGACTACTTGAGGGATCAGCAGTTAGCGTAATGGCTATGTCGCTGGACTCCCATGTAGTCGACCGTGGTTTGCATCCCGGACCGGGTGGCTTAAAACTCATGCTGGGCGCGTGTGCGTGCGTGCCCAAGATCCCGAGAGGAGAATGGAGGAGAAGGGATTGTGACATGGCCATCCCCCCAGGGGGTGATTTCTTGCTTTCTGTCTCTCTGTCTCTCTCTGTCTGTCTGGTGAGCACATGTGCCCTATAGCGAAAACCTCTCAAAAAAAAAAATAAAATAAAAAAAAAAAAAAAACCTCAGACTACTTGGGTTAGATTCTGGCACTATTTGGGAAAATTACATCAATTGTCTAAATTCACCTCCTCTATCTTCAAAATAGGAATACTAATAACCATACATATTCTTAGTAGTGTGAGAGATTATTATTACTGTTATTTTGGGTGGTCATACAGCAGTACCTTCTCTTCCATTATCAGGATTTTGGGCACGCACACACAAGTGTCCAGAGTGAGTTTAAGCCACTTGGTCCAGGATTCGAACCATGATTGACTAGTTGGGAGTCTAGAGAAGTAACCATTATAGTATCTGCTGGTTCCATTACTATTATTTTTTTTTAGATTTTTTTTTTTTTTTTTTTTTTTTTTTTTTTGCCATAGGGCTTACTAGAGAGACAGAGACACAGTAAGAGGGAAAATGAGAAATCACTCCTTAGAGGGGATGGCTACGCCACAGTCCATTCTCCATTCTCCACCTGGGGTCTTGGGTACTCATACACACACACACACACACACACACATGACTGGCATGATTTTCAAGCAAACAGATCCAAGACTTGAACCATGGTCAGCCATGTGTAGTCTAGCTCCTTAACCACCTTGCCCTCTGCAGTCCCCTTATGTGCTTACGATGGGGCCTGACTACAAAGTAAAAGCTGAGTAAATTTAACCTTTGCAATTATACCTTTTTTGTTATTAAGATACTTGAGTACTTCACATTTACATCTTCTGTCATCACCATGGTGTTTGGAAATGTAAATTTAAATCTGTCTGTCCAAACTTTTCGAAGGTAGTGGGTTGTTATATCCATGTAATATATCATTTTGAATACTTGTGTACACTCTCAGAATAAAATGTCTCTTGAATTAAAAAATAAATAATTATATAATTAAACATCAAATAAATGACTAAAAAAGAGCGCCTTCAGGGGAAACCCAGTAGTGCAGTGGTTATGCCCAGTGCATAGGGAGCTAGATCGTACATGCCAACAGTTCTAATCCTGGCCCCAGTGGCTAGAATAAACATACTCAGTATGTGTGTGTATGTGCCCCAAATCATGATGGAGTGGAAAAATGGAGGAAAAAAGATTGCAATGTGACCATGCACAATAGTGACCATCCATGGTACTTTCTGTCTGTCTTTCTCTTTCTGGCAAGTACACAAGGCCTTTCATAATAAGAACAAACAAACAAAACAAAACAAAAGCATCCATAAATCAAAATTGTTACGTACAAGATTGACTGACAAAATAAAAATCCCTTTGTAAAGCTGAATATAAAATACTTTCAGTTCTTATTTTAGGTAGTAGTAGTTTTCAGTCAGCCTCCTCTAAAAGAAATGGAGCAGATAACTATTAAATTATCCTTAATTAATCAATATATCAACTCTTTAAACAGATATGATAGATTTTACTAAACATATTTACATATTTTTTTTCTAAAATTCTACTCATGGAAAATTAAGTTAAATAATTTTCAGCAGTTACGACTTAGAACAAAATATATTCTACTACTTCAAGAACAATATTAACATAGGAATAGCTTGTTAGAAGAAACTGGAATAGTCCCATAATAACCTGAAACCATTTTTACAGTTTGCTAAAATAAACACAAGCAATCATCCACAGTACATGAAGGGTTTTATGTAAATTTTGTAGACTTATATTCATCTTCCTATACTCTAAGTGATTCAGTCTATTATTTACATTTGAAATTCATAAATCTAGCTCTTTGCTAATGCCAAACTTAAAAAATTTTCTTCCCTATTATTCAAAAGTTGCCTTTCCTTAAATCTAGCATTATAAACTATCAGAAATATGTAGTTTCCAAGTAATCTATTACAAGTATTGTATGCCATAGTAATATCACTGTGCCATAATTCAGCTTGATCTGTGAGTCATGCACTCACTATATTCAATAAAATAAAATAGAATAGCAACTTTAAGCTATTGAATTAATTGCTTGAAAGTAACCTTTAGATCTGCTTCAAATTCAAAGGTATTAGATAAGTTTCTTATTTTAAGAACTTGTAGATCATTACATCACTTAATCCACTAATATACAGTATTTTGATGTAGAATATTTGTTTACCACTCACTTGGAACTTTATGCTATTTTATAAAAATCATCTTCAATTTCTTTATGACTACCCTGGAGGTTTCAGACTTGTGTAACTATTTTGAACTTGGAATATGTCTGAAATATGAAAAAGATTAAAGTAAAATACATCATGAGAATTCCTTAATTCTCTAATATTATTACCCAGTGTATATTTGAGGAACAAGGACAAGCACTCTACAACTTTGATTTTCATTGCTAATTATTTTTGTTTATACTGTCATGTTTGATGTCTTTTGATAAAATCATCTTTACCAATATCATTATTTCATATTTGGGTGACACTGTCATTCATTTTTCATGAATCTGAATATTTTTGTCCTCCTTATATCTTCTTTTTCCTTTACATTCATTCATTTGTATTTACAATAGTCTTATGTAGTTTGGTGACACCCCAGGTTTGATTATGAAGTCTGCCAGTCATTCATCTGTTGTTTATCACAATTAGGAAACACACACACACACACACACACATTCATGATATTCTTAGGTATTGTGAAATGTAGTCAAAGTCTAAATTTATATGTAGATCTCTATACTAGAGATTAATGATCCTAAAAAAAAAATTAACACTTCCAAAAAAATTAACACTTGGTTTAAGTTTTCTTTTTCTAAGTGTCTACATTTTGGAAGAATTCAAGTTTAATATTATATTTCAATATTTTCAAACATGATGGTCATGATCATAATCATCATTCATGAAAACAAACAGCCAAATAAATTCTGAGAAGTTATATATTCACAGATATTGTAGAGCTGGATTAATATAAGTTTATGAATTCTTTTATGGCTGAATGAGTAGTTTTGATTTCCTTTGGAAAAATGCTACATCTAAGGAAGTAAAGTTTCATGTAACTTGTGTTAAAAGCTTTATGGAAAGAATTAGCTGCAAAGTATATTGCTGTTGCATTCCTAGGAAATAAAAATACGTACGGATTTTAAAAGAGAAAATTTAATCCTATCAAGATCTTTGCTGCACTAGACTAATCTGTTTTCCTTCCCTTTATTTAAATATCATTTCCTTGGCCACTGGCATGTTAGGGTCACTAACAATCTATCTTGCTGAGAGAGGTCATTTTCAATATGGCAATTGAATGCCTACATTAGCAAATATGAACTTCTAGACAGATGTTATCAAATACTATTGTAGTATTTCTATACCTAAAGTCATTCAAATAAATAGAAATCTATCCGTTCTGATTTCCATACATCAGGATAAGAAAATTATAAAGCAGAATTGCAAGCAAATAGAAAAACAATAAAACCACAAAACAACTTCAAATGGAGGACATTTGAGATTAAGATCATTATATACTGGAAAAAAGAAATTCACCTAAAACCTTGTTATTAATTAAATTAATATTTAAGATAAAATTATTTTATTATAATCTCTGGTACATATATATATATATACATATATATATATATGTATATATATATATATATAAATGTGGAGTAAAATATATTTTTAAAAGCATGCATGCAATGTATAATAATCTAATCAAAGATATATATATATTCATCTTTTTCAACACTAAACATTAATTATGTTGTTCATATTTGATAATAGTTCTATTAGGTTTATCAGGATGAATAGATGGCATAATGGTTACGTTTCTGGATTTCCACAGTTGACCATGATTCAAATCCCAGACCCAGTAGCTTAAAATTCATGCCAGGCTTGGGAACCAGCAGTTAGCATAATGGCTATGTGGCTGGACTCCCACATAGTAGATCGCAGTTCCAGATTCGGTGGCTTAAAACTCACGCCGGGCACTTGTGCGTGCGTGCCCAAGATCTCGAGAGGATTATGGAGGAGAAGGGATTGCGGTGTGACCATCCCCCCTGGGGGGTGATTTCTCGCTTTCTGTCTCTATGTCTCTCTCTGTCTGCCTGGAGAGCACACGCACCATATAGCGAAAACTTCTCAAAAAAAAAAAAAAAAAAAATCCTGCTAGGCTTATGTGTGTGTGACCAAAATCCTGAGAGGAGAATGCAGGAGAAGGAATTATGGCATGGTTGTACCCCCAGGGGTGATTTCTTGCTTTCTGTCTTTCTCTGTCTCTCTGATGAGTGCACACTCTCTAGCAAAAATATCTCTAAAAAAATTTCCATTAGGAACTTACATAAAATATGTGTTAGATTGTTCAAATCCTTTATTCTGCTATGGTGCACCATTTCACAACCTTTTTGCCTTATTTACATTCAGTTTTGTGTATACTAAAAATTTTGCTAAGTCATGGAAATAGCCTATCTGCTCCTAAACTGATAAATGTATTAGAAAAATGCGTTATACATACACAATGGAATACTACTCAATCTTAAAGAACAACAAAATTTGGGACCTGCAGATGGCATCATGATTGTGTTGCTGGACTCTCACATCGTCAACTGTGGTTCTAATCCCAGACCCAGTGACTTGAAATCATGTTGGACATGTGTGTGTGCATGTCCATAATCCCTAGAGGAGGCTGGAGGAGAAGGATTGCAGTGCCATCCCCGCTGGGGAGTGATTTCTTGCTTTCCATATGTCTCTCTCTGTCTCTCTGGGGAGCACTCATGTTTCCACTTAGAACATCAGGGTACCTGGAGAAATGTCTGAGGATTGAGCCCTAGAGTGTGGTAGTACTTAGACATCAGAAAGAAGAGTAGAATTCAGGAGACCATATTAGGAAGGAATGGCCTTTGTGGTGGAAAGTCAACAATGTCCTGGAAGGGAAGTCAGTCGAATAAAAGAATAAAATTTCAAGGAGGAGGAGGTGATCTAACATGTCAAGTGTGGCTGATGGATTAAAGGAGAAGAATGAAAAAAAAAAAAAAAAAGAACAACAAGTTCCTAAAAGACAACTTTATACTGTCACCTAATATATCTTGAATGTCCACACTCAATGGTAGTAACTAGAAAACTGAAAGACATAAAAATAGTTTAATGGTAGATACCAGGATCTGCTTGGGAGCATGTGGGAGGGTGTCCATGAAAACAAAAAGTGTCTTATACAAAATTTTATTATTCAGTAAGTGAAACATTTTGCAAAGTTCTGATAACTTTATTACTATTATATTATCATCATGGCATAAGATAGTAGCTAATAAACATTCCTTGAAAGCTGTACTACCATTGAAAATACAAAGACGTTTCTTAACAAAATACATTTCTAAAAGTCTCCAGATCACCAAATCAGATGATTTTTTAATTATTTTTTATTTTTATTTATTTATTTATTTTCACATTTTCCCATAGACATTTCTTTACATATCCAAAAAAATTTTGCTCATATTCCATAGTTCTTGACAGTTAATAAGCTACTTTTGAAATTTATTATTTATTTATTTATTTATTTATTGGAGATATTTTCTCTGTAGGGCATGTGTGCTCGCCAGAAAGACAGAGAGAGACAGAGGGACAGAATGTGAGAAATCACCCCCCCCCCCAGAGGGATGGCCATACTGCAATCCCTTCTCCTCCATTCTCTTCTTGGGATCTTGGACACACATGCTCACGCACTCGGTGTGAGTTTAAGCCACCAGGTATAGGACTCAAACGGGCAGTCAACTACATGGGAGTCCAGCGACGTATCCATTACACCAACTGCTTGTTTCCAACTTTCAAAAAGAAACTATATTTTGAAGATAACTTTCAAAATATTTTTGTGACTCTATAACAATATAGACAGTATGGTTTTAAATATTTTTGAAAAAATATTTACTTATCAATTA
Source organism: Tupaia tana (assembly GCA_026018925.1). Taxonomy (NCBI): domain Eukaryota; kingdom Metazoa; phylum Chordata; class Mammalia; order Scandentia; family Tupaiidae; genus Tupaia; species Tupaia tana. The sequence goes on from JAKSZU010000001.1 coordinate 160,495,522, forward strand.
CTTGAACTACTGAAAAGCCAAGACCCGGCACACAATTCACACATGAACCTTCCCAACTCAGCCCTGCCCAACAAGTGTTCTGTGGTTTACCATGTGCTATCTAATACCAGTCTCTTTTTCATCCTTTCTCAAGTAATCCTCTGGTTGTGGCTGCTCTTTGGCTATCTCTACTGGTTACAATGTTGGGCTGGAAAAGTTCAGGTTATTTTATGGTACGAATTCTTTCATATGGCTTCTCTAATCCTCTCTGCCAGGCAGAACTGTTTATGGCACCCGGCCATTTTTCCAAGAGCTTCTGTTGGCTTTCTTGAGATCTAGCTCATTGAGAGAATAGTAAAGAAGAAAATGTCATGCAGCTAACTTTTTTTTTTTTTATATTAATGCCTAAAAATTTCACAAAAAAGCAAGTAAAAAACAAACCTATAGAATAATCATGCTTAAAATACAGACGTTTTTTCTTAATATATTGTGGAATATAGAATACACACTAGAGTAATTTCCAAAATAAAAACAGAATCATTCAGGCCTGACTTGTGGCCTCATGATTAAGGAGCCAGATGTCACATGGCAGATTGTGCAGTTAAATTTGGACCTGATGGCTTGGAAAACAAGCAGGTATGTCCTAAATCCTGACATGGGGGTGATATGTATGGAGAAGAAAGAGATTATGGCATAACCTGTGCCATTGAGGGAGTGCTTGCTCCTCTTCCTCTCTTCCCTTCTCTCTCTGACCAGTGCCATTGCCCTCTGGCAAAATAGAAGAAAAGAAAAAAGAAAAAAAAGTCATTCAGCAAGAATTTCTACATGTTTTTGTTATAATCCAGCTGGTAGTATGTAGATAGTCTTCAGGATAAGTATCAAAATGAATATTGTCTTAAACTATTCTAAGAAAATTTTCAAATAGTAGACAATTGTGTGTCATAACAGGGTCCTATGGAAAATAACTCTATAAAATTTATATTGCAAGGTAACATGTTAATAGAAAGATATCCTCAAATATATATTTAAAAAATATCAAGAAACAGTAGTATGCTGTGGACTTTTATTCACCTTAAAATATGATTTTATTTTGTAATTCACAAAATATATAGTCACTGAAAACATTTAAAAGTTACAGAAATATAAAATATAAAGTTTAAAATTTAATGCACTATTGATTTCAAAATTACATAGTCAATTCAATTTAATTGGTCTACTAAAAGACAACGTTTATTTTTATTATATCATATCTGTACATGTTAATATGTCAGGCAGTTTTGCTAGTGTCACTGAAATGAAAAAGAAAAGTTTCTTATATTTCTCCTTACACACTAGAGATAGCCATTTTACAGAACTTTTGTAGTAGCCTTTGACATTTTCCTGTGTATATTTATATAATATTTATGATAATTTATTGACTCTTTATCAATGAATACAGAATATACTACATAGATTTACATACAGTATAAGCCAAGAAAAGTATATAATGATTTTTATAAATTTCTTGTACATCTTTTTTTGCTTGTTTTTCATGGAGTTTTTTAAAAAATATTTATTTTTTAAATTTCTGATAGAGAGAAAGAGCAAAGCATTCCTACAGGGTCTGCTCATGCTGCAGTGTGCTTTTTCCAGTCTTCTAGGCCTAGGTTCTTGGGTAATCTCAATGCATATTCCCCATGTTTCAGGATAACGAGGCTAGGGATTTGAACCACAGTCACCACTTTTGAGTACTGCATTACCACTGTGCCAAAGAGTTGCCTCCTCCACCATTGTTTCTATTTCCTTTGTTTTCTATGTATTCATTAGCTCCTAATTTATAATACTACATTACAGTACATTAAATTTAATTTGAAAATATGCAAACCTAGGGTCCAGCAGGTGGTGTAGTGGTTAAAGCACTGAACTCCCACATGTTCTACCATGGCTCAAGTCCTGGACCTAGAGGGCTTGAAACTCACACCAGGTGCAAATGCATGCATACCCAAAATTTAGAGAGGAATACGGAGAAGAAGGGATTGTGGCATGGCCATCAGCCCTTGGGGCTGAGTTTTTACTTTCTTTCTCTCTGGTGAGTGCATGAACCATACAGCAAAAATCTCTCAAAAAAAAAAAAAGCAAATCTGTTACATGTTTAGATTCCATTGTCATTCTCCAAGAGGTAGAAATCTTACAGTTCTCTCTTTTTCTGAGAGTTTTTTTTTTTTTTTTTTCCTCTAGGGTGTGTACATTTACTGGGGAGACAGAGAGACAAGACAGAAAGTGAGAAATTATCCAACAGAGGGGAAGGTCATGCCACAATAGCTACTCTTCCATTCTCCTCTTGGCTAGATGCACACACATGCATCTAGCCACTGGGTCCAGGACTTGAACCTCAGTTCCCCACATTGGAGTCCAGTGCCCCAGAGACTATGCCAGCTGTTGGCCCCAAAACCTTAGAGTTTGCTAACCTGTCCATGAATAAAATTCTGATTCTTGATTATTTGTGTGTACTTTCTTTTTTTCTTCTCTACAAGTGTGTAAAAACATCTCTTTGACCATGGTACTCTCAAATTACACTGTAATGCACCATTTGTGTGACTTTTCCTTATTAACTGGGTTCATCATTGGGTGTGCATTTTAATACTTGAAACTATTGGACTAATCAGGTGGCTCAGTGATTAAGGTGGCAGGATCCTACATGGTCAACTATGTGGTTTGTGTCAGGAAAAGCAAAGAGAAAAGAAACAAAACGTTGGCAAATGAGTGTGTGTGCCCACAGTCCTCAGAGGAGAACGGAGCAGAAGGGATTGAGGCATGATCATCCCCCTGGGAGTGTTTTCTCACTTTCCTTGTCTAGCTGTCTCTGGTGAGGGTACATGCCCTAGAGCAACTAAAATTGAAAAAGCACACACGCAAACAAAAGTGGATCAGTGCAGGGAAATAATCTTGAATTAGTTATTTGCTTAAGTTTTCCCTTTTTCTCGACAAAAGAACTGCTATAATTTATATTATGATTCTCACAGTTGAAGATTCTTACTCTAGTTTTAGTCTTTTTTCCCTGTACTTTAAGAAATTTTCTCTAATCTTCCAAGTTTCTGTCAGCAATCTTATTTATTATACAACGTATTCATTGTCTAAGACATTGGCCAGCAAAAATTAGGTATTACAACAAAAAAGTGAGTTTGTAACATCAAAGCTACTGGAAGTCCTGGAAGAGAGGTTAGAAGACTCCCCACATTAACTTTCAGATTTCTTGATGCAACAAAGATTGAGTAAGAAAACAGTTGGCCACCGCCTAGAAATACAATAGTGATTTGATTGTTTTTCTTTAGGCACATGTGAACGGATGTCAGAGGAATACATAAGTCACTGCAAAAATTTCCTTCTACACTGCCACATCGAGGTACCACTGCAAGAGGAAGAAAAAAATGACTTTTGCATCCCTCTCACATTCCGAATCCTTTTTTTTTTTTTTTTTTTGAGAGTTTTTTTTTTTTTGCTGTAGGGTGCGTGCACTCACCAGACAGACAGAGAGAGACAGAGAGACAGAAAGCAAGAAATCACCCCCCAGGGGGGATGGCCACACCGCAATCCCTTCTCCTCCATTCTCTTCTCAGGATCTTGGGCACGCACACACACGCGCCCAGCATGAGTTTAAGCCACCAGGTCTGGGACTCGAACCGTGGTCGTCTACGTGGTAGTCCAGCGACATAATCACTACGCCAACTGCTGGTCCCTCACATTCCAAATCTTGAGGGACTGCATGGCTGATGATAAAAACCAGAACACTGAAGACAGGGCAGGGTTGGTGCTCTAGTTAACTTCAGCTCAGATATATAGGACAAAGTCATACTAGGGCTAAGAATGAGTGATAATTGCTTAAGAACAAAACAACGGAAATTCACCATAAGAAGTTACAGTCACTCTATTATCACTCCTACGTTCTGTTCCTTTTCTTGTTAGTTTACTGACAGGTACTTTCAATGTCCTGTTTAAGGTATTGCATAGATGTGATAGAAGAAAATAGATATTTACTTCCCATAACTATTATTATAAGATACCCTGATCTTAGAATAGCAGGCAATTCCCTTTCATAGCTCATTAAATTAATACTTCTGTTGCATATCTCTAGAGATTAAGCATCCACAATTGTATTCAAATTAGGAGAAAGAATATCCGCTCGCCTCTTATTATATGATAGTGCTAATCCAACATTCTTACCCAAAGAGGAAACAAAAATCTAGTAAGAAAATAGTACTCAAATACAGACTTGAAATAAAAACAGGCTTTATTTAAAAACTTTAGTTAAGTCAATTTCATGAATAACAACAATAACAAAGTAGTAGAGAGAATGACCATATTCCAGTGTTGTCAGAAAGTGAATATGGAAAAGTCTCAGTAGGTCAGAAAAATACTGCTATATAACTTTTACAACACACTTTAATAAAACCAAAATTATATTTATTTAAGGAATACAAAAAAATGGAAATAATTTTCTCTATCGTTATTGCCCCTTAATATGTAATTCTTTATTAATTTTAACCAGTTATCTAAAGAGCAGTAGAATTTTCCTAATAATTAGAAACAAAGTTTAAAATTTCTTATACTGTTTGGCATATTCTTAAGACTAATACAGATTCCATCTTATTTCAAATTTTAGTATCAGATTAGTGATTCTTTAATTTATCTTTAGATTACAACAATTTCTGTCTTACGTGAACTGCATTTCTTTTTTCTTTTTCTTTTTTTTTTTTTTTTTTTTGGAGAAGTTTTTGCTATAGGGTGCTTGTGCTTGCCAGAAAGACAGAGAGGGACAGAAAGACAGAAAGCAAGAAATCACCCCAATCATCCCCCCAGGGGGGATGGCCGCACCACAATCCTTTCTCCTCCATTCTCCTCTTGGGATCTTGGGCACACATGCACATGTGCCCGGCGTGAGTTTAAGCCACCACTATTGGGTCTTGAACCAGTCGACTACATGAGAGTCCAGCAACATAGCCATTCTGTCAACTGGATGTCCCTGCAAACTGCATTTCTAAATGGAAATTTTGATATTTAAAAAGGCATCTAAAATATATATATATATATATATATATATATATATATATATATATTCCTCCATTTTCTTAACAAATACTATGTAGGCTAGATTTGCAAAGATTGATTTTTAAATTTAAAAATGAATTAAATGTACTTATATATAGTGAGAGAGAATGAGAATACTTAACAATATAAAATATTTTGAATTGAGTTTGAATTATTGATTGTGTTTTGAACAAATTTTTAATTCCAATGATTTAAAATATAAAGCTCCCCCTTGAAAATAATATTTATTATTAGAGAATTATTTGCCTTTGATTTCAAAATGTCAGACAAATGCATTGAAGTAAAACATATTTAATTTGAAAATCTTCATTAATAAACTTATTTTAGCCATGACAGTTAATGTTTTTCTTTGTTCATAATTTCTAATGAATTCTACATTGGCAATACAGTTTGCTTTTTAAAAAAAAATGCAGAAATCATGTGTGCTTACTAGAAAAAGAGATGGAGAAACAGAGAGAGAATGAGAAATAGTCCCCAATGGGGGTGTGGTCATGCGGCAATCCTGTCTTCTTCCTTTCTCCATCTTGTCAGGATTTGGAACATACATTCACACTTACCCTGTGGAGCCAGGATTTGAATCAGGGTTGACCATGTGGAATCTGGCTCCTTTAATTACTGGGCCACAGGATCAACCCAATACAATGTACTTTACTATAAATATGACAAAGAGATAAGGCTGGATACAATTTGATAATAGTTGTAAAAATAAGTAAAGGTGCACTTAATATTTCAGAGTGTTCTGTTATACACTATTTGGTGTGCTTTCATTAGTTTTTTTTGGAGAGGTTTTTGCTATAGGGTGCGTGTGCTCGCCAGACAGATAGAGAGAGACAGAGAGACAGAAAGCGAGAAATCACCCTGCAGGGGTGATGGGCACGCACGCACATGCGCCTGGAGTGAGTTTTAAGCCAGTGGGTCTGGGATGTGAGCTGTGGTCGACTACGTGGGAGTCTAGCGACATAGCCATTATGCTAACTGCTGGTCCCATTAGTTTTTTAAAGAGATGTTTTGCTATAGAGCATATATACTCATCAGAGAGACAGAAAGTGAGAAATCAACCCTCAAGGGGGATGGTCATACTGCAATTCCTTGTCCTCTCAGGATTTTGGGTATGTATGCAAATATGCCCAGCATGAATTTTAAGCCACCAGGTGTAGGACTTGAACTGCAGTGAGCCACATGGGAACCCAGCAACATAAGCACTATACAACGTGCTGGTCTCAGTTTAATTAATTTTTAAAATCCGTTTCAGAATTTCTTTGTTAATAAGTAAATATGGCTTGATGATGTAAATAGAATTTCTGGTACTTATAAAAACAGTAAAGAGATTTTATACAAAACTTTGTTTAGCAGTGCCCATTCAATGTAGCCTCAATTAAAAAAAAAAAAAAAAAAAAAAAAAAAAAAAAAAAAAAAAAAAAAAAAAAAAAAAAAAAAACTTTACTATATATATATATATATATATATATATATATCCCACCAGAAAAGACATTGTACAGTACAATAGAAAACAGAAACTGCATGACAAAATTATGTGAAAAAATATGATAGTTAGCAGTATATTTTATAAAAGTGAAAGTGAAAAGAAAAACAATCTTAAACCATTTAAAAAGTCTTCACCATTTAAAATAATTTCACTTTGATTGCTGATGTTATTGTTGTTCCTGCTTTTGTTATTATTGCTGACATAAAATATGTGCCAGACAACCAACCCAACTAAGAAACCAAGAGTTACCAAGTGTTCTGTGATGACACAAACTAACGACAGTTTTAAATTTGGTTTCTTTTAGGTCATACATATTTTATTATTTGGTTTTCCAAGTTTTCTGTGAAGAAGAGAAAATAGGAAAATATCAAATTAATTATTATGTAATATGACTACTTCGTACTCTATTATTTATTCAACAGCTTTCAACTCATGTAACCTATTATACATTACAAATATTGCCTCATCAATCATCACTCAATGAGGGCAGAAATATGACAAGTTTTAAATAATTTTTATGAGCTTCCAATATTAATACTCTATTTACAGAAAATAAGGTATAATCCTTGCTGAGTGATCATGCTGACTTTCACAGGGGACACAAACATCAATCCATATCCTGGAGGAGACTGACAAAACACTGCTTAGGAGATCGAATGCAATTAGAACAATGGATTTAAAAATGTGGTTCTTGCCTATAAGATCAAAAACAGGAAAAACAATCAAATTTTCAATAACTCAGCAGTTAGAAATCTAAGGTAAACTGAAACTTCCACTATTAAAATTGTTACCAATGAAAATGTGTGCAAGACTCAGTCAAACCTTTTTTAAGTAGCATAAACTATTTCACACCAATAGGAACTGCTTGAAGTTTTTGCTATTGAGTTTATAGAAACTACCTAAGAGTAATGTTAGTACCTGAAAACTTTGTTTTTCACTTCTGAGTCAATTCTAACATTATCACTAGAAACGTATGTGCCTCAGATGTTATCTCAAATAGTCATTATTTTAGAATCAAGTTTCTAATTTACATACTTAATGGATATATGATTCATTCAATAAGTTAATCAATAATGATTTGTAAAGTCATTAATGGTTTAATGACGTCACCTAATAATGTTTGTCAATCTTGTCATTCATGGTAGCTAACTTAGAAACTAAAATACAGGGACCAGCAGGTGGTGTGGTGGTTAAGGTGCTGGACACTCCCACATGGCTGACCAGGGTTCAAGTCCTGAATCTGGTGGCTTGCTTTATCACTTCTTCTCTTTCTCACTCTCAATCTCTGTCTCTCTCTGGTCAAATTAAAAAAAAATAAATGAATGAATAAATAAAAATAAATAATAAAAAATGAAACTAAAATACAAATAACCTTTTTTTTTAAAAGTGATTTTTGCTATACAGTGTGTGTGCTCATCAGAGACAGGGACAAAGAGAGAGAAAGCAAGAAATCACTCCCCGGGGTTATGGCCAAGCCACAATCCCTTCTCTTCCAGTTTCTTCTTGGGATCCTGGGCACACACAGATACACATCCGGCACAAGGGTCAAGGCGCCAAGTCTGGGACTTGAACCGTAATCAACCATATGGAAGTCTAGAGACTTAAACTTTATTCCATCTGCTGGTCCTAAAATACTAATAACTTCTACAAAACAAATTGTATTAATATAAGAAAAGACTGAATTACCTGAAGGATCTTTTGTAGCAAGTCAGAGTCCTTAAGATACTTTTTTGTTCGTTTGTTTAAAGAATTACTTAAATTTTATTTATTATCATCATCATTACTATTTTTAGAGGTTTTTGCCTTAAGACATGTGCACTCCTCAGAGAGAGAGAGAGAAATAGAAACAGTGGGAGGGAAAATGAGAAATCACCCCCTAGATGAATTTGTCTTGGCAAAATCCCTTATCCTCCGTTGTCTTCTTCAGATCTTGGGCACACATGCACAGGCATACAATGTGAGTTTTAATTTACGGGTCTGGGACTCAAATCACGGTCAGCTATGTCGGAGTCTGTCCCGTCCCTGTTCGGGCGCCACGTGTCCCGTCCCTGTTTGGGTGCCACGTGTCCCAACCCGGGGGAACAGTCGAACAGGTTTCCTGAGGGAAGGAGTGAGAGCCGGGACAAGCGGCGCAGTGTCGCAGCACGGAGACGACATAGTGTCTTCAGTGTCGTCCATTTACTGTGGGCAGCACAGTACAGCATGGAGACGACGCAGTGTTACAACTCTTCAGTGTCGCGTCGTCTATTGTGAGCAGCACGGAGACGACACGGTGTCACAACTCTTCAGGGTCATCCGGAGACGATGTAGTGTTACAACTCTCCAGGGTTCTTAAGGGTCGTCTGGAGACTGTATGGTGTTTCAGCTCTTCAGGCTCTCCAGGGTCGTCATCTGGCTACTGTGGACCAGGCATCATGGTTATATACACACTGGTGTACTGTGATTGGTTGTAAATGGTGGGCCGTGATTGGTTGTAAACCTTGGACTGTGATTGGTTGTAAAAGGTGGTTTATGATTGGTTGCTTTTGGACCAATCATGAGGTGCCGGATATGCAAATCTGAGGGATTCTAGTGGCCAATCAGAGCAAGGTTTCGAAGGTCAGGTTTTTTGAAGGGAACCAATCATGGCAATTGTTTTGCTCTCTGAGAAACCTCAGCAGACTTGCTGGTGCACAGCCTCCCACAGGAGTCCACCAAAATAACCAGCATGCCATCTGCTGGTCCCCATTATTATTATTTTTAATTTGCTATAGGGTATGTTTGCTCACCAGAGAGAGACAGAGAGGGAAAGAAAGCAAGCCACCAGTACTGGGATTCAAATCACAGTTGACCATGTGGGCCATGCTGGCTCCAGGTGTGGTGGTTAGGGTGCATTCTCCCATTTATTCAACCATGATTTGAATCTCGGATCTGGTAGTTTGAAAATCATGCTGAGCGCATGTGCATGCATGCCCAAATCCTGAGAGGAGAATGGAACAAACGGATTGTGCTGAGGTCATCCCCCTGGTGGTCGTGATGGTGGTGGTGGGGTGATTTGCAATTTCTAACTTTCCTTCTCACTATATATCTCTCTACAATGAGTGCACATGCTCTATGGCAAAAAAAAAAAAAAAAAAAAAAAAAAAAAAAAAAAAAAAAAAAAAAAAAAAAGTACGTATTTGTGGTACAAGCAGCTCAAGAGCCGAAGAAAGACAATCATGGCATAGTGAGACCCTGTCAAATAGAAATAAATAAAAGATCTGGGAAATTTTACAATTTTGACTAGCTTACAAGGAATCAATTGAGAAAATAAAGCTTTTTTTTTTTTTCCCCCCATTGGTGAATGAAGATAGGTAATCCTATCCATTTTTTTTTTCTATACTTGTTAGGATATTTTAATTCATTCAACTAATATTTATTGTTCTACTTATCAGCCAGGCTTGTGATAAATTTAGGGGCAAAGAATTTTTTTAAAAAATGTTAATTTATTTGAATACATAATTATTGTGCAAATATTATGTACACTGATGTCTTGTCAAGTAAAAGTAATATATTTGTTAACTGTGTAAATAAGAACCCTAAATTTAAGGAGCTTAAAGTGAAAATGCAGTCATTGAAGCAATATTAGAGAATGTCTAATGTCATATATTCACAATAAAATAAGAAAACAGAATACCAACAACTTGAAGTTGACTTACCCAAGTTATTGGGTAAGGAGGTCATGATGCTGAGAGTCTCTCTGTACTTTGAGTTCTTAAGTATCAAAACCCAATTTAAGGGAACCAGCAGTTAGCGTAATGGCTATGTCACTGGATTCCCACGTAGTCGACCGCGGTTCGCGTCCCAGACCTGGTGGCTTAAAACTCACGCCGGGCGCATGTGCGTGTGTGCCCAAGATCCCAAGAGGAGAATGGAGGAGAAGGGATTGCGGTGTGACCATCCCCCCTGGGGGTGATTTCTCGCTTTCTGTCTCTATGTCTCTCTCTGTCTGTCTGGTCAGCACACGCGCCCTATAGCGAAAACCTCTCAAAAGAAAACAAAAAAGAAAAAACAAGAAAAAAGAAACACAATTTAAACTAGTGAGAAAACACACTGAAACCAAGCTTAGAAGTGTATTTTTGCAGGAAATGGCTGAGTTTTAGCCAATCCCAGTCAAGCTTGAAGTGGAAAGGCAACTAGCTGATCACATTGCTAAAATAAGGGAAATGTCTGGTATGATGCCTAAACAAGGCAAATGCCCAGCCACAGCAAATCAGGTACTTTCCCTACTCTGCTTCTGATTAAGCCACGAGATTAAGACTATAAAAGGGCTCTGCTCACACAACTGTTGTAGCTCTCCAATCCTATTTGAGTTTTGCTGGATTCATGAATATGTTGTTTTTTGTTTTTTCTTCAAAGAAATTGTTAGATTTATTTTATGGTAAGCTTTCGTTTTTTCTTTTAAGGATTATATTAATCTGGATGAATACAGGTCTTCATAGTCAGTTTCGTAAACAACATGCTGGTTAGGTGTTTTGTGGCACTGCACTGCTAAAAAAGGGTGGTTCCATATGGAAGATGACAGATTATTTTCATAGTTGATCTGTGTGTGCCAGGGAACACTCTGATGATAATGTCAGACTGGAAAGTTGGTGAAGTGGTTTTCAGAATGAAATCCTGATGTGGATGATCATGTTTCTGCCGCACCCCCATGAAAGAAATAGACATAAAAAATAGGCACAGCAAAGGATTGCTAATGAATTGATTTTAAATGAGGGTATATGAAAATTATAATCATGCTGATGTTAGAAAAAGTAGTTTGAGAGCGAGCAGGTGGCATGGTGGTTAAGGTGCTGGATTTTCATATGACCAAACCACAGTTCAAGTCCCAGATTGGCAGCTTGCTTTCACACTTTTTCCCTCTCTCTCTCTCTCTGGTGAGCACATGTGCCTTATGCCAAATTAAAAATGATAGTAATAATAATAATTAATAAAATTAAATAATTTGAGGTAAGAAAAGAAAAAATTGGTTTGAAAATGAAGTCTGTGTACATAATCTTAGAAGTTTAGGAGTTCTTAATTTCAGAAATTGTTGTCTTGTATAATTATTTTAGAGTTCTACAAAAATTGTATGAGGATATATTTTCATATATGAAAAATAAAAATACTCTGAAATGTTCAATTTACTTGAGTTTTTGTCTTTACATTACATTCCCTGTAAAGATTATTTGTCTGAGTTTTAATATATTTTAGAGACAAGGTGGAATGAGTGTCTCATTGCTAGGAGATGTTTAATCAATAGTGATTTAATTTTGCCTTTTTTCTTCTGAACTGACTTTGACAAAGAGTTAAAAAAAGAAATGGCATTGCTGTTAGACTTTGCATTCAAAGTAGCTATTGATTATACATTTTAAATGCAAATTATGATCTGATTTTATATTTTCACAGTGGTTTACATACTTAATAAAGAGCAAATAGAAGAAAAGAATGTGGGCAAGCAATAAAATTATTTTTACATATTTAATGTTTTCTAGAACATCACTAATTTATAGAACTTTCTGATGATAAAACTATTCTATATCAGCTCTGTATGATACAGTAATCAATACTGGCCTAACATTGCTACTACTGGCTACCATATCAGACAGTAAAATTCTAAAGCTTAAATTGTAGTAGATAGCATGCTAAATTTTTAAGGAAATTATTTATCATAATGTTGACTATTTTAACATGAAATATCATGATACTATATTTTTACAGCACACTATGCTGTTTAAATTTTGAAATAAATATTTAATTCTGAACTATAAAATGCCATTTTCTTCATATTTGTAAAAATAGATATTTTCTGCATCCTTCCTATGCTTAAACTCAGCCATGTTTTGTTCATGACAGAAAATATTTGAAAATTCAAGTAAAGTTCTTAAGTAGATCACTTAAAAAATAAACCAATATTTATCAAAACACATACTCTTAAGTGTTAAGCTTTATGTGAATGTAAATGTAAAGAGTGACAAATTTTCTTTTCCTGGTTAAAGTGGGGATATAATTATTTTCAAATTATGCTTTTCTATTATATTTGGTCTTATAGTTAGTGTGTTATTCTCACTATGTGACTGACTATATAATCCATAATCAATGATACAAAAATGGGAATGATTAGAAAATGGGAACCTGTTTTGTACCCTTGATTGTTCTAGTTCTAGAAAAGCACAAAAGTTAAATAGACCCCAGTCTATTTCTTCTCAGTTGAATTGGCCAGTACCCATTCAGTGCCACTTTTGTAGTTACGTGTGCCCTTACATGGTATGATTAAGAGAACTGAAATTCATGTCTGCTGTTAATGATACCTAATCGATGGGATTTTTTTATCTGAACCTAGGAACTTGTTAGTACTTTATTCTTTGTCTTATTATAATATTTTATTAATGACAAAAATAAATTTTAGAAATAATAAATATTTATGTAATTATGCATATCCCTTTAATATCAGAAATTTGGTTTAACATCTAAGACTTCGGGTTTCAAATAAAACTGTTTCCAACTTGAGGACCTAAAAAGGTATGAGAGGGTGATGTGTAATTACTTTAAGGAAAAAAAAAAAAGGAAAGCAGTACAGAACAAAATAATACAGTAAAAGAATACATGCCTTCACTAAATAGGAACAAAGTCATGCTATTTATGGCTTTTGAAAAAGAAAAAAATCTCAATAAAATTGATGGCAATTTATTGTAATCTAGAGATAGAAATTAAACATTGCATGAAATAGCACAGAATTAGAAATTAGGTATATATTGTGTATATTAGTACAATAACAGCAGTTTTCTTTTTATTTATGTCTCAGTTATGGAAAGTTTACTATTGGGTTGTCCCAATAGCCAAGCAGTTAAGGGAATAAGATCCCAGATGACCATCCGCATTTTCAACTCCTGTTTGGAGACTCAAAATACTCTTCAGTTGCAATGTTTATTTGCATCCAAAATACTGATGGGATGGAGAAATAGAAGAAAAGGAATTGTGGTATGACCATGCATTTGGCGGGGGGGGGGGGGGGGGGGAGTGAGGATGTTTTCTCTCTCCCTTTCCTTTTCTCTCTCTCTCTGTCTCTCTGGTGAGTGTACACAGTGGAAAAAAAAAAAAAGAAAAAGAAAAATTTACTGTTGAAGAGATTGTTTTTGGATAATGGTAACATAACTCTTTGTCCAATACTCACAAAAATTCTCTATTGAAATTGCCCAAACTGTGTGTGTGTGTGTGTGTGTGTGTGTGTTTGTGTGCTCTTGCCAGAAAGAGAGAGAGAGGGAGACAGAGAAATGGAAAGTGAGAAATCACCCCCCCCCCCAGGGGGGATGGCCACATCACAATCCCTTCTCCTCCATTCTCCTCTCTGTATCTTGGGCATTTGTGGGCGTGAGTTGTGTTTTTTTTTTTTTTTTTTTAAGAGGTTTTTGCTATAGGGGGCGTGCGTTCGCCAGAAAGACAGAGAGAGACAGAGAGATAGAAAGCGAGAAATCACTCCCCAGGGGGGATGGCCACGCCGCAATCTCTTCTCCTCCATTCTTCTCTCAAGATCTTGGGCACGCACGCACACGTGCCCGGCATGAGTTTAAGCCACTGAGTCTGGGACTCGAACCGCGGTCGGTTACATGGGAGTCCAGCAGCATAGCCATTACACTAACTGCTGGTCCCTATTGTTAATTTTTCACTAAAGGATGCATGCATTTGCTGAAGAAAGGCAGAGAGAGAGGGAGACAGAAATCAAGAAAGCACATCCATGGGAAATGGTCAAGCACAATTTTTCTCTATCATTTACTAACTTTAGTCCTGATGAGAGTATAAAAATAACATGCATGACAGAGATTGAGAAAGAAAGCAAAAACATTTAGGTGCTTATACTCTTGGTAAGGTTTCCAGTGGTCTTGTGGCCAAGAGCATGGTAGGTAATCCTCTCTACAGTAAAGAAAACTGCTGTTTTTCACTGAATGTCAGTAATATACAAGTGTAGCACTCAGTGGGCATCTTTGGATTTTGGAGCTACTATTCCATATTAAAGAGAATATAGTGGGACATTTACAGGGCGTCTTGGGAGGCTGTTAAGTTAGAGTAGGAACAACTGAAGCTCTGCAGCAGGTCTGAAAACTAACGTGGCTGCTCTGTCTCTTGAACCTTATAAAACAGGTAAACAAACAACGCTCAAGAATTTGTGGCAAAGAGGAATTCTCTAATGAGCTCTGAAAAGTCCCATCAGTAAATCACAGCACAAAACCCTAGGGTTGGGGAATAAACACATGCCCTCATTTTTAGATAACCATTATTTGTCTGAGACACAGCATTTAGAGTGATACCGTGATCTGGAAGAAAATGGAAATCTGATTAGAGGATTCATATGAAAATACAACCTGAATTTTTATTATGAACAGAGAATCATCTTTCCCACAAGTTTGTTATCGGACTTATACTGACAGAAATAGCTGAGGTTGTAGAAAGGTGTTTTTCTGGAGAGAGAGGATGAGCGCATAGTGGGGTTGTAAAGCTATAGTATGCTAACAGGTCTGGTTAAATAAGGTAATATGAGTGAAAATGCTTAATGCCTCATGTGTATATAATAAAATACTTGTTAAATGAATTTTAATGAATCACTCTCTTTTTTATTTTACAATCTTAACCTATATATATTTTCTTACTTATATATTTGCCAAAATGTAAAGATATTTTGTCTTATCATCTGATATTTCACTATGTATTTAAAATGGGTTGCTCATAATGTTATATAATAAAATAAAATGACATTAGATAAGCACTCATAAAAACACTATTTATCATTATATTGGATTATGATATATTATTTCTTATTTCATATTAAGTTTTCATTCCAAAACCCAATTATAGTGGTATTGCTTGCATAATAAATGTAATATATGTGTTAATATTTTTTTCTTTGAACTTTTTAAATACAGAGAAAAAGTCTATTGCTACACCATTATAGGAGAATATGTATGTAGCTTTATGCCTTAAAGGGTATCCTTTTCCCTCAAAAAAAAATAAAGATTCTACTCATCTGTAAGACATAGATTATGAATTTTCTTGACTTAAAAGTAATTATAATAGTAATTTGATTTAGTTCCTTCATTATATCAATGAGGAAATTAAATCAAAAGCATTGAAGACCTTACAAGCTTAATACCATCAAATCACACAGAATCAAAATCAAATTCATGTTTTTGAACCTAGCACAATGAACTTTCATCAATTTATTGTATTTCCATAAAAAACTAATTTTAAGTTTTTTAAAATCAGTTTTTCTAAAAGCTTTGAACATTTTATATCTGAAGTCATTTAAAGTTGCGGCTTTTTGAGAGTGATAATTTTCATTTTCCCTTATGCACGGCTAATCAATATTTTAGTTAATTGATATAGAAAGATTTTTGTTTCAGTAGCTAATCTATTATTTTACAACTAGCTATTTATAGTGTTCCTATTTTTACCTATTTTGGGCTTAGGACTGAACAGGTCTTTTCTACTTAGGTAAATGAGATCTACTTGCTGTGAACACACTACAGTGACACACTGAAGAGTAAAATAAGCATAGGGATAATTGCAGTAACTTATGAATTTTTAAAAATGGAGGTCAAAAGGTGCATGTGCTCATAGAGGACATATGGAGTACAGATAGATGGAGAGGTGGCAGATTTCTTTTTTTGCCTTAGGGTGTGTGTGCTCACAAGGGAGAGAGACAGACAGAGACAGCGATAAGGAAAGTAAGAAATCACCCCCCAGGAGGGATGTCCACATTGCAATCCCTTCTCCTCCATTCTCCTCCCTGGATCATGGGTACACATGCAAACTGGCCCAGCGTGATTTTCAAGCCACTAGGTCTGGGACTCGAACTGCAGTTTGGCCATGTGGGAGTCCAGTAACATAACCACTACACATCTACTGGCCCCATATGTTTCCAGAGTTTGAGGCCCAGCTGAGGTGGTGTGGGTAGCAGGAGTACTATGGCATGGTGCTGAGTTGTGTCTTGGTCTGCAAGATCATACCCAACATGCCTGGATGCTGACAGGTCTGGCAAGGAAATCACATTGGGAGGACCCTGTTTCTTTCCCTACCTATCTTTTTCTATCTTCCTCTTGGGGAATAATTTTTTTAAACTTTTTTAAAAGG
The DNA here is from genome assembly GCA_026018925.1 of Tupaia tana. Classification (NCBI taxonomy): domain Eukaryota; kingdom Metazoa; phylum Chordata; class Mammalia; order Scandentia; family Tupaiidae; genus Tupaia; species Tupaia tana. The sequence goes on from JAKSZU010000001.1 coordinate 160,512,194, forward strand.
GGAAGGTCAGGTGGTGCAGTGGCAATTCACTGCTTGAGTGATGCTGTCTCCATACGGAAGCTCACTGGCAGAGCTCCTCAGTGACTTGTACATGCCAGGCGCACACGCCAATGATCCTGACTGGCAGAAAAGACTGGCGGGAGGGGAAGAAAGGGATGATCATGAAATAAGTTTGTCTCTGTCACTTTTGTTTTGTTTTGTTTTTTAGTTTTGCTATGGGGCACATACCCTCACTGGAGAAACAAAGAGAAAATAATAAGTTCCTCCTCTCTCCCAAGGGGGCATGGCTATGCTGCAATCCTTTATCCTCTATACTCCTCTTATGGTAATTGGCATGCACACACATTTACTCTCTGTGTTTTGCAAGTTGCCAGATCTAGGACTCGAAGCACACACTGTTGACCATGTGAAATCCAGACACCTTAATAACCACTATGCCACCAGGTGGCCTAAAAGAAACATTTATAAATAAAAAGAAAGAATTCATAACACCATTTAGCATGTAAACAGTTTCCACAAAAATTTTATTTCTCATTAAAACCTATTACTCATAAGTAATAATTATTTTACAGATGAACATAGGCATAGTTACAAATAAATAAGTTCATGGTGAAAATATTGTTATCAATAATTTATTTAATAATAGATGATATTTAAGATAGAGTTTATGTCACCTACCTTATTCTAGTTTTCTATTCCTTTGTCACAAAAAGATGATGGAATATTTCTAAGTATATTTATGTTTATGTTTGTTAATTTTGAAAATAATTATGGTTAAGTAATCATATTGGCATGTTAGGAAAGTATGATTAAATAGCTGTATGTAGAAAAGCCACTTGTATTTTTAAGAGTAATATCCTCATTTTAAATGAGCTAGGATAAAGTGAGATGATGCTGATTTACTGTGATGAAAGTATTATAACATTATCTTCAATTGATTTTTTTTTTTTAAGGTTTCTATCATAGAGCACATGCTGGGGAGAGACAGACAGAGGATTGAGGGGAAAGAAAGAGAGAAAGAGAGAGAGAAATCACCCCTGAGGGCGATGGTCATGCCACGATTCCTTCTCTCCATTCTCCTCTCAAGATTTTGAGCATGCATGCACATGTGTCTAGTGTGATTTTTTGTTTTGTTTTGCTTTTGCCATACAGTTCCTGGAATTGCTAGAGAAAGACAGAGAAAGGGAAAGTGAGAAATTACCACCCTAAGAGGGGATGGCCACACTGCAATCCTTTCTCCTCCATTCTCCTCCTGGGACTTTGGGTACATACATTCATGCCTGATGTGATTTTTGAGATGCTAGATCTGGGATTCCTACTGTGGTTGGCCCTGTGGGAATCCAGTGCCTTAATCACTTAGCCACCTACTAGCCCTATGACCTAAAATTTAAAGACATCTTTTATTTTACCAAAACTTAAATCAAAATTGATGTCATGACCATCAATTGTAAGTTCATAATGATATGTACTATACAAAATGTACATCATTAGAGAGAAAGTTAGTATGAAAGAGAAAATTTTCTATTTTTTAAGAGGTTTTTGCTATAGGGTGTGTGCGCTCGCCAGACAGACAGAGAGAGACAGAGAGACAGAAAGCGAGAAATCACCCCCCCCCCCCAGGGAGGATGGCCATGCCACAATCCCTTCTCCTCCATTCTCCTCTCGGGATCTTGGGCATGCACTCACTCACGCCCGGTGTGAGTTTTAAGCCACCAGGTCCAGGACGTGAACCGCAGTCGACTACATGGGAGTCCAGTGACATAGCCATTACGCTAACTGCTGGTCCCTGAAAGAGAAAATTTTATAATAAACAAATTTAAGGGTCAGAAAATGGTGTGATGGATAATGTGCTGGACTCCCATGTGGTTGACAAGATTTCAAGTCCCAGATTTGGATGCTTGAAACTAAGGTCAGGCACGTGTGTGTGCATGCCTAAAATCCTGAAATGAGAATGGAAGAGAAGGGATTCTGGCCTGACCTTTCACCCAAGGGGGTGATTTCTCACTTTCTGTCTCTATCTCTTCAGTAAGCACACATGCCCTATAGCAAAAATCTCTAATTAAATAAATAAAATAATTTAAATATATTGACGGCTGTGGTCTAAATATTGTATTCGCCCAAATTCATTGGTTGAAACCTAATCCTCCTTTTGATTTATTAAGAGGTGAAGACTTGGGAAAGTGACCAGGTCAGGGAGGCTGAGTCTCCATTAATGGGATTAGTGTCCTTACAAAAGAATTTAAAGGGAGTTTTTTTGTCCCTTCTATTATGTGGGTAAAAAAAGAAAATGCTGTCCCTGAGAACAAATGGGTCTTCCCAAGGTGCTGAATCTGCAGGTACCTTGATCTTAGACTTCTAGACATCAGAACTATGAGAAATAAATGTTTGCCTTTTAGAAGTCGCCCAGATTATTGGGTTGTCAGAAAAGTCATGGCGTATTTTATCTATGTTTTTCTATTAAAAATGTGTCATGACTTTCCCAACAACCCAATATATAATAACAACTTGAGCAGACTAAAACGTTGATTAAATTTATAGAAGATTAACAAATTTTTAAATGTGCTTAATTTCTTTTAAACTTCATGTTTTATTTTATTTATTTATTTATTTATTTGTCATAGGCATGTGTGCTTGCAGGAGAGAGACAGACAGAAACAGTGAGAAGAAAATTGAGAAATCGCACCCCAAGGTGGATGGTGATGCTGTGACCCCTTATTCTCAAGCCTCCTCCTAGATTTGGGGGCATGTATGCACATGGACCCAATCTGATTTTTCAAGCCAAAGTTGACCATCTTAACCAGAATCTTAACCGCCACACCACCGCTGGTATTTTCAATTTTTTTTAAGCCAGATATTGCATGCACACGCCCCAGACAGAGACAGGAAGGGGAAGGGAGAAAGCACCTCTTAAGAGAGCCAGGTCATGCAACAATTATTTTCCCACCAATTCTCCATCATGTAAGAATGCCAGTCACATGCAAAGTTGCTTGGAGTGTTTTCAAACCAACAAGACCAGGATTAAAATTTTGGTCTAGCTTTTTCTGCACAGCATATAACTATTGTATCATGGGGCAGGCCCCCCGATTTTAATCTCTGTAACATTACTTTCATAAAATTCATTCGATAATTTATCTGTAAATGTGTGAGTGAGATACATTGATAGGTAAACATAAATGTTATAATTATGCATACTTTTATCTATTATAACTCTGGGAATGTTGGAATGGCTGTCAATTCTAAAACAATCAAAATATAGAGATGTTCCCTAAGTCATTTTCTGATTTGTGGAAATTAGAACCTCTGTCCTCTACATCATTATATATCACGTTTCTTTGAGGGAAAACAAAGGTTCCTTTTTTTTTTTTTTGGAGAGGTTTTCGCTATAGGGCGTGTGCGCTCGCCAGAAAGACAGAGAGATAGAAAGTGAGAAATCACCCCCCAGGGGGGATGGCCATGCCGCAATCCCTTCTCCTCCATTCTCCTCTTGGGATCCTGGGCACACATGCACATGAGCCCGGCGTGAGTTTAAGCCGCCGGGTTTGGGATGCGAACCGCGATCGACTATGTGGGAGTCCAGCAACATAGCCATTACGCTAACTGCTGGTCCCAAAGGTTCTCTGTTCTAAGTAATAGATACAGCTGTGATTCTATCACATTCTTTTTTAAAGAATATGTCGTAATTGTTCATTTAAATTGAGAAAATATCACAGGTTGGCGAAAGAAGCAGCCTCCTAGAGCAGGAAGAAGCTGACACACATGAGCGAAGAAGCCGTGATGGGCAGCAGTCGCTTTGCCAACCTTTTATTTCTGCTTTGATTCTGCTGGTTAATACTTTTCCAAGATTTTTTGCATCTGCATAAAAAAAAAAACAAGAGAAAGGTCTTTTCTTACTATAAGGAGAGGAGCTATCTGTATGTTGGGCAATTGAGATCCACGTTAAACTTTAAGATCGTTTACAAAGAAAGATGGATAATTATTTCTATATTATTAAGTTAAAGCTCCTATTGACATAATATTTTAAGTTCTCAAGAATAACATTTTGAGTTTGGTTTTCAAATTATTTTTTAAAACTGTTATTGTAAGCAACATATTATTTTTGGCTTGCTGAAACTTCATACTATTTATTTATTTATTTATTTATTTATTTTTGGAGAGCTTTTTGTTCTGTTTTGTTTTGTTTTTAATAGAGTGCGTGTGCTCGCTAGAAAGACAGAGAGAGACAGAGAGCCAGAAAGTGAGAAGTCACTTCCCCCCCTAGGAGGATGGCCACGCCGTAATCCCTTCTCCTCCACTCTCCTCTTGGGATCTTGGGGCACGCATGCACACACGCCCGGTGTGAATTTAAGCCACCGGGTCCGGGACTCGAACTGCGGTCAACTACATGGGAGTCCAACTACATAAACATTACACTAACTGCTGGTCCCCCCACACTATTTTATTTTTTAGCAGTTACCTAAGGACTTTCAAATTATTTCAGTTTTCATTCTCTCTCTTCTTTCACTTGAAGATCAGTGTTAAAAAGATATGAGGATGTTCTGTAGCTTGGAAAACTATGCTTCTAGAAGGTGGCTGGTGCCTGAGGCAGGGAGGAGGGTCTGGGTCCAGTCTGAACCATGGCAGAGTCCACAGAGTTTCTGCTGCCCTCCAGCCCCTAGTCCTCACTTGACCCAGGCACTATCCTGGTTTGTGGCTTCACATGGGCAAGTTGGAGGAGGTGGAACTGCAGATCCAGAATGTAGCATTTTCATTAGCAAGGCTTCTTAAAGCCACCTCTGTAGTATCAGCTCAAGTAGAAGAACCTGCCTTTAAGTATACAGAAAATTCACGCTTCTTCCGAACATGGCAAGACTTCCCAAAGAAGGCTCGGATTCTGTGAAACCTGGCCACTGACGCAGTGCCCAGCCATTTAAATGACTGTGCAAGAATTCAGCTACCTCACATGTGATATTTTACCTCACATGTGATATTTGCACATGCACTGCATGTATAGGGTGATGTCTGCTAGCAGTTCTATAAACTCAAAATGAATTTCACTTAGTTTTCTTTTTTTTTTTTTTTTTTTTTTTTTCTTTTCTTTTTTTGGAGAGGTTTTTGCTATAGGGCGCGTGCGCTCGCCAGACAGACAGAGAGAGACAGAGAGATAGAAAGCAGGAAATCACCCCCCAGGGGGGATGGCCACGCCGCAATCCCTTCTCCTCCATTCTCCTCTCGGGATCTTGGGCACGCACGCACTCGCACCCGGCGTGAGTTTAAGCCGCCGGGTCCGGGACTCGAACCGCGGTCGACTACGTGGGAGTCCAGCGACATAGCCATTACGCTAACTGCTGGTCCCTCACTTAGTTTTCTTGACCTTTGTGAAGGCAGAATACCAATATTATTTTTGATAGTGGCCAGTGTTTACCTTTGAATAGTTTCTGCCCTTTAAACTTGTGCACTTCTTTATGGAAGTTAACTTTAGTAGATAATATTATCAGTACCACAGTGTGACCAGCAGCAAACTAGGTAGACGATGAGATTTTTTTTAAATATGTTCATTTAAAATTTTTATTTTTTTAAATTACCTTTAGTAATTGTACATCTTTTTCCCAGCAGCAGATGACAAAATGGCAGAATTTGAAGTTGTGCTTCATTTTGTAGACCAAGAAAAATAACTCAATGAAGGTCACCATTTAATGGTAAATCCAGCTCTATTAGGCTAGGTTCTCTAGGTTCAAAAGAGTTGGACTTACCTTTACTTACCTTTAAACCAACACTCACAACACTTACTAAATGCTGAGTAAGAGTTGAGAAATAAAAACAATAATAATAATAACTTATCATGAATACTATAATTGTTTCTCTACAAAAAGTAGAAATCAGAACTTCATTGAAATGAAGTAAAATGTTCTTACATTTGAATTTAAATGATAGTTCTTACAAATGTATAATAAAAACATTTTTGCCTATGACTTTTTTTTCTTTTTCTAGAGGATCTGTGGGCTGCCAGAGACACAAAGAGAGAGGAGATAGTCCCCTCATGGAGAGTGGTCACATGCAGTTCTTTCTCTTCTATCTCTTCCTCCATTTGACGTTTTGAGCACATGTACTCTGGGATTGACCATGTGCGATCTGGCTGCCTTAACTACTGGCCTCTGAGTTGGCCCTCTGATGTTTTAAAAAGCCTTATGAAAATGGGACCAGCAGGTGGTTGAGGTGCTGGATTTCCACATGGCCAACTGCAGGTCAAGTCCTGGGCCTGGTGTCTTGAAAATCATGTCCAGTACATGTAGTACATGTACCCCAAATCTAGGAGGAGAATGGAAGAGACAAGACTGCAGTATGTCCATCCCCCTCAGGGCTAATTTCTCACTTTCTCTTTCTCTGTGTCTCTATATCTGGTGAGCAGATACGCCCCATGCAAAACTTAAAAAAAAAAAATCCTTCAGAAAATTAAAGCCTAGAAAGAATGCACATTTCCCCCATTTTTTTCTATAGTTAACTTATTTACAGTTAATAGTTCTATTTGATACTTTTATGTGCTTGATTGCTGACTTTGAAGAACTTTGTCAGATTTATGAATCTGTGCTATTCCTTTGGAACTTTGCAAATTGTTAATGTAATAATTGTAAAGAAGCTCCCTTGTTTCCAACACATCATATTTAAATGATGTCATGGTTTCATGTGGCTTGACCTTGGTGACAATGTCCTATTTCACTTGCTCTGCTTCTTAGGTGAACAACTAAGTCAACTTCTTTCCTACTACATGAAACTTCTAGACACCTTTGAGATGGACTTAAGTCTTCATAGACATGGAGGTAGGTGCAGAACTGTATTCTAAAGCCCCACAAGGGACTGGGAAAGGGACAGACACAAAGGAAGGCAATAGTCTTGTTAGTGTATCAGCTCATAGTTCCTTATTCGTTTTTAAAAGTCCACATATATGGTATGAGTTCTATACCAAAGAGATGCTTCTTTTAGTATTAGAAAAATATTTTTCTTGAGTGTCCTAAAAATTGCAGTTTTCAAAATTTGTGAAAATAAATGCTTATTAATGGCAAAAAGGAGAAAACTACATTTCTTTACCTCATTGTGCATCTCAAATATGAAAAATATTTAATGTACTTTTATTCCATTATTGTTTACATTTTATTAGATGTTATCTTTTCTTATGATGGATAACCTAGAGTCCTCCAAAGAATTAAATTTCTATAGAAAATAATGAAATATTAAGGGTACATTGATTCTTTTTTGGTTTTAGATTCCCTTGGTGACAAGGTCTGAAGGCCTTATGCTCTATCTTGACAAAGTAGAACTCAAATTCCATCATTTTGAGTGACATAAAAAACATTGAAAAGATTGGAAATTTGATAAGAGTAAAATAAAATATGAGTCCTGGCAGCTTTTCATTATTATGAAATTGACATCAAGAAGATTAATGCTTTTAGGTATTATTTTATTTATGTCAATTATATTTATGGCTATGAGTCCATACTAATGTATCTATTTTGTTGAGCTTTTTATGAAAATTTGCTAAACTACTCGGCATATCTCTATTAATTTTAACTAATTATTTAGATGCTTAAAGGGATGATAATTTTCAGCCAACTCTTATGTTTTCCCCTTAAATTTGATTGTAAATGTAGCAACTAGACTTCGTGACACTGTTTCCATATGTCATATGCCAATAAATTTTCTGTTTCCTCTATTTAAGTTTTATAATGCTGTGAGGTAGGGACTTTCATTATTTGTACATTATAGATGGTAAAACTCAGAGAGTAATTACCTTTCTCTAGGGCAGATCAGAAGAATGTGTTAGAAATGTCTCAAACATGAGCCTGACAAAAACATCTGTGCCTTTAAAAGTTACATTTTTGGGGGCTGGCGGGGTGGCGTGGTGGTTAAGTGCACTGAACTCCCATATGTAGAATCATGGTTAGAATCCCGGACCTGGCGGCTTACTTTCTCACTTTCCCTCTCTTTCTCTCTCATTCTGCCTCTCTCTGGTATAACTGAAATAAACAAATAAAGTTAAAGTAACTCTTTTTTAAAAAAGTTACAGTTTTTCTACATCTGGTCACTGATGAGAACATTTTATAATAGTAAACAGATCACAGTTTTTGTTGTTGATTTTATGCTTGCATGTTATTTTATTTTTATTTTTTAATTTGCTATAGAAAGCATGTATCACCAGAGAAATGGAGAGACAGACAAAGAGAGAAGAGGGAGAAAGCACCACCCAATGGGGCATAGACATGCCATAACCTTTTTCTTCCATTTCTCCATCCTGTTGGATTTTGGGTATGCATGCACATGTACCCAACATGTTTTTTAAGCCACTGGGGCTAGGATTTAAATTGTATGTTCAGTCATGTGGGACCTGGGTTTCTCAACCACTCGGACATGGAACCAGTTCATGCGTTATGTTAATCTTAATGAAGCATAACAATTAATAAAATGTGCAAATTTTGTTTTAAACTTAATAATTTTTACAAATATACCTACTCACATAATCTTTTTTTCCTTTTATTTTTTTTCATTTCATTTTCTTCCATACATTCAATCACATTATTATTTGTCTTACAAAATGGATATTTCAACAGGTGAACATTTCTCTCTAGTACTGTTGATAAAACTATGAAATATCTTCAATAGATAATACTCACATAATCTTGATAACCACCCAGGTCAAGATCTAGAATATTACTATCATTTCAATTAGGTTCATCATGGTTGTTTGCAATCAAATAATGTTTTACTTTTTTCATGTGTTATATATGTCAAAATAAAAATAAGGTTTTCTTTTTCTTTCTTTTTTTTTCTTTTTTAAGAGAGATTTTTGCTGTAGGACATGCACTCTCACTGGAGAAACAGAGAGAGAGAAAGTGAGAAGTCACTCCTCAGGGGGAGTAGCCATGCTTCAATTCTTTCTCCTCCATCCTCTTCTCGGAATCTTGGACATGCAATGCACACTTGCCTGGCTTGAGTTTTAAGCCACTGGGTCCAGGACTTGAACTATGGTAGACTACATGGGAGTCCAGGGACATAGCCATTATGCCATCTGCTGGTCCCAAAATAAGGTTTTCTATAGAACTTCAACTTGTGATCTATTTGTCCAACACATTCAAAGCAACATTGCCTATAGAAAATTCACTTCTCCTTATTCTAAAATGAACAGTTTGCTATGATAATCACTAGCAAAATAACATAATAATAGATTAATAAAGCAGTGCAACAAATTCTGTTCCTGTGTTTTAATCAGAAAATGCTGGGTCACAGAGATTTCCTATGATCACATCATATATTGATGTCAGAATTTCTTTATTTTTCATTCATTTGAAAATGATAATAGATAAAAACTCAACACAAGTGTTAGTGTGTAAAGGTTGTATGTTTAGGACCAACAGGTGGCATGGAGGTTAAAGCACTAGATCACACGTGACCAGTGTCCCATTCAAGTCCTGGGTCCACTGGCTTGAGAATCCCTCTGGGTGCATATCAATGCATACCAAAATCCTGTGGACTCACTGACTTGGAATCCTTCTGGGTCCATATGCATGCATACCCAAAAGTCCTGGAGAAAAAGGGATTATGGTGAGAGTATCCCGCCTGGAGATGATTTCTCATTTTTCCTCTCTTTCTCTCACTCTATTGGACCAGTGCACATACTCTGTAGAAAAAAAAATTATAAAAAAATGAACAGACAAAAAAAGTTGTAGCTATAATATGTGCATGATATAATCCTATTATGTTTACTATATGATATAAATTTAGTGGACACACACTTTTTATTATAAATGTTCTCTAATGTAAATGGTAACAATAATGCTGTAGTGAATTTAGACAAAAAAGTAAGTATGTGTGAATGTGTGTGTGTGTGTGTGTGTGTGTGTGTGTCTGGTGTGTATTTATATATTTTAAATTTCTGCTAATGTCCCCATTTTGTAGATCTTAAAACTATTCTAAGATTTGTATGTGAAATGAGTCATGAGATTGTTATTTTGTAGGAAAAGGACCCATGAAATTTTAATAGAAATATACTAACAAAATACTTCCAATAGTAAATTTTAGGTAAAATGCTACCTAAGACCTGGGTACAGAGGCAAAGACAGTGCAATGCTTTGCAAGGCTAAACCCATATGGAAGGTCAGCATTTGATTCCCAGGTGACCTGTGTATGCTGGTGATACTGACTGGGAAAACAGCAGGCATTTAATAGCGTGAAGCCCCGGCTGAGTGTATCCATCCACTCTCTCTCAGAAAATATGTAAGTAATCTTTTTTACCGCCCCCCCAAAAAAATCAATTTTATTTATTTATTTAGTAAGGTTTTTGCTGTTGAGCATGTGTACTAACTGGAGAGAGACACAGAGATAGAGGAAAAGTAAGAAACCACCCTCTGGGGAAATAGTCACACTGCAATCCCTTCTCCATTCTCCTCTTGGGATTTTGGGCATGCACACAAACTTGCCTAAGGTGATTCTCAAGTCATGGAGTCTGTTACTTGAACTGCTTTCAGCCACGTGGTAGTTCAACACCTTAGCCGTTAGTACCATCTGCTCGCCCCCCATGCATAAGTGCTCTTAAAAGGAGAGGATATACTTTGATGATAAAACTATTTTTCTGACGAGGGCCAGCAGGTGGCATGGTGGTTAAGGATGCTGGACACCCACATGGCTGACAGTGATTCAAGTCCCAGATCTAGTGACTTTCTTTCTCACTTTCCCATTCACTCTCTGTCTCTCTCTTCCTCACTCTCTGTCCCTCTCTGGTCAAGTTAAAATAAGTAAATAAATAAATAAAGTTAACTATTTTTTTTTAAGAAAGTATTTCCTGATGGATTGCACAAAGAGAGTAAGAAAGCAGCATTAAAATGATGCTATTATTTTAGACTAGGAAGTTCAGGTGAGATTGATGTTTAATGAGAGAATGAGAAAGAAAGGTTCAACTTATTTTAAGGGAGAAAAAGAGGAGAAGGATGCAAAAAGAGATAGAAAGGTGCAGGGAAAGAGTTATTTTTCACACGATCTTGCCATTGTTATCCTCTGTTCCAGACTTCCAGTTAGCTAGTATGACAGGCATGTGCTACCACTCAATTTGTCTGAGTACTGAATCTGGGCTTTCCACGGGCCTCAGCCTCAAGTTTGCACCACTATGCTTTGACCAAGAAGAGTTCAGCTGGCTAAATATCTAAGTGGAGAAACTTAGTAAGCACTTCAATAAAAAAGCTTGGGGTTTAGAAAGGCTTAAATGGAAGCTATATTGGTGAGCAGATGAAAATTAAAACTGTAATAATGATCAGACTAAGAAAGTGTGTTGACAGAGTCTTTATCTGGTTCTTTGTCATGAATTAAAATGAGATTGCCATATTGAGGGAATAGTTGGAAAGTTGGATTTGGACAGGATTTTGATATTGCTAAGAAATTATGACTAAACGAGAATAGGGCAAAGTATATGCAACAGAAATTTGTTCCCAATTACGTTCCACATACGTTTGCCTTGTTTCCATTTTTTTGTTTGTTTATTTTTGCAGAGCAATACTACCATTCTTTCCAAACCAACTTTCTCCTTCTTACTTGAATTAATGCTAACATGAATTTGCTTATTAACTCTGGTCTGCTTTTCATATTTTGAAGCCATTCTCTTGGGCCTCATTTTATTTTTAATACACTAAAGAAAGTAGTACTATATTTTTCTTTTTTTTTCTTTATTTTTAGGTTTTTGCCATAGGGCATGTGCACTCGCCAGAGAGAGACAAAGAGGGACAGAGAGAGGGAAAGTGAGAAATCATCACCTCCAGGGATGGTGATGCAGCAATCCTTTCTCCTCCATCCCCCTCTCAGGATATTGGGCACACATGGGCATGTGCTCAGCATGATTTTCAAGCTGCTGTTTCTGGGACTGTAACTATGGGGAGTCATGTAGGAATCCAGCACTTCAATCACCACACCATCTGCTAGCCCACAACAGTACTTTTATTTATTTATTTTTTAAGTTTTAGCTCTTTTTTGAGGTAACCATATCTCTGGCAAAACCAAGAATAAAGTAATAAATAAATAAAAATTTAGCCTTCAGAAATAAAGAGCTGTATTTTTTTCTTAAATGCTTGAAAAATGATTTTTTCTAGCATTTCATAGCTTATCTGCTGAGATAACACTCCAAGACACTCAATGGATGCTGAAAGCTGCAGGTTGTACCAAAGACTGTATAACAAATGGTATATAGTTTCCTATTCATAAGTACTTATGATAAAGTTTAACCACAACTAGTAAGCAGATAGAATAGAGCAAGTATGATAATGTACTATAATAAAAAGTTATGTGAGTGTAGCTCCTCTCTCTCTTGCTTTCTCTCTCTCTCTCAAAATATCTTATAATGCTATACTCATCTATCTGTAGATTATGGTTGACTAAGATAAACTGAAACCAAAGAAGGAGAAACTGGATAAGGGGAACCTACTCTTTCTTCCACTCATTAATGTGTTTCTGGCATACCACTTCTCTACTTTGATTGACTGCTAAAATTCTAGGCCATTGTAGGAAAGAAAGAAGTTAAATTGTTCCTATTTGCAGAGGATATGATTATATACATAGAAAATCCAAAAGGACACCTGTAAAAACTCGAAGAAGTAACAAATGAATTCAGTGAAGACAGGATACAAAATGAATTTGTGAAAATCTATTCCTTTTTAATATGTCAACAAAGAACTGACTGAGGCAGAATTTAATAAAGCAATCATAGCCACATAAACAAATAAAATACTTAGGAATAAATCCAACCAAAGAAGTGAAAGATCTTTACAAGGAAAACTGAAAAACTGAAGAAAGCAATGAAAAACATGGAAGAAATCCCTTGTTCTTAGATCGGAAGAATCAACATAAATAAAATGTCAATTCTACCCAATTTAATTTTCAAATTCAATGTTATTCTCATAAAATTACCAGGGACATTCATCACAGAAATAAAAAAAATACATGAAATTTGCCTGGAGTCATAATCATAATAGACTCCATATTGCCAAAGTAATACTATTAGAAAGAATGACGTTGGTGGCATCCGACTACTCAATCTCAAAGTATATTATAAAGCTGTAATGATCAGCGCACACCACACACACACACACACACACACACACACACAACAGAGAATCTAGAACTACAATCCCCAAACTTACAGCAAACTGATTTTAAATAAAAGAAATTTGAAATAAGAAAATTCAGGGAAGAAAGGTTTTTTTTTTCAGCAAATAGTGCTGAGAAAACTGAATATCCACCTGCAGAAAAGTGAAACTAAATCCCTATCACTCACCATTAACAATAATCAACTCAAAATGGATTGAAGATCTAAATGTAAAATCTCAAACTATAAAAACTACCTATGGAAAACACAGAGAAACATTTGCAGACATTGGAGCAAGCGAATATTTCTTAAAGTGCCTAATGTATGGGCAACAATTGTACAAATAGACAAGTGTAATTACATCAAACTAAAAACATCTGTATGACAAAGGAAGCAGTAAATAAAGAGACAACCAAAAAAAAGAGAAATTATTTGTAAACAATGCTTCAGATAAGAGATCAATAACGAAAATATATAGGAAACTCAAGCAAATTACCTGCAGGAAAACTAATAATATAATTTTAAAATGGGCAATTAATCTGAATAGGGAAAATGGAGAGGTAAGATAGCTGTGGGACACAGATAAGGTTTATTATCTGTTGATGAGGATGTGTATGGTGGTCTCAACTAGGATGGACTGAGGTGCATATCATGCTGGATAAAGTCTCTTCACAATCTAAATGATGTATAGCAATTTAATGTATAAATAATAATAATAATAAAATATATAAATAAATAAATAAAATAATAAAAATAAAATATATGAGTGCCAGAATATCATATAAAAAATTCAACATCTCTTATCATAAGGGAAATGTAAATCAAAACCATATGAATTATCACCTAACCCGAGTTGGAATGGTGACGATCTCAATAAATACTAAATAAATAAATGAAAGAACAAGGATTGCTGGTTGAGGCTGGGGTGAAAAGGGAATCTTCCTTCACTGTTGGTTGTTGGCGGAAATGTGATTTAGAACAGATTCTTGGAAAACAATATGGAGAATCCTCAGAAATTTACAAATAGAACTATCATATGAACCAGTAATCTCACTCCTCAGTATTTACCCAAAGGACAATAAACCACTCAGTCAGAAAAACACTTGCATATTCATGTTTATTGCAGCATTATTTACAATAACTAAGACATGGAATCAGCCAACGTGCCTATCAATGTTTTTTTAACGTGGCACATACATACACTGGAATACTGCTCAGCCATAAAGAACAATGAAATTCTAGCATTTACTACAAAGTGAAATTGAGAAGACGAAATAAGCCAGACTGTAAAAGACACACACTATATGACCTCACTCTATATATGCCAAATGTCTACACTCTACAGGAGAAACGTAAAGATATGAAGATAGAGAAGACAGCTATAGATACCAGAGACTGAACAAACAGTGGCACGGGTGGAGGAGGTAGAAAGGATTCGGGGTAAAAAGTGTTTACCAGAGGCAGGAATGCAGTAGGTGGGGCAGATGGGTTGTGGAATGACATACCACAGCTGAGTGGACAAACTCAGGCCTTATCAGTCTTATATGTGTGTCTCGTATATGAAATTCTTTATTGAAAATATGATTATGTTATTGTCCTTGATTTGATTGCTACACACCAAATATATTCTTTAAAAATCCATGGTGTGCTCCACAAAGATACACAATAATTAAATGTAAATAAAATAAAAAATAAAATTGAAAAAAACTTTCTAAGCCTTTTTTAAGTTTAGGGCCTTTTTCACTTCCTAGGAACTCTGCCTCATTTGAGCTTCCCTCTGGTAGTTGTGTAGATAACTTTATTTTTTTTGAGAAAGAGAGAGAGAGATTTTCCCTGTAAGACGTGTATGCTCACCAGAGAGACAGAGACACAAAGTGAGAAATCATCCCTCCAAGGGAGATGGCCACAGCACAATCCCTTCTCCTCCATTCTCCTCTTGAGATCATGGACGCACGCACACTCACGTGTGTCCAGTGTGAGTTTTAAGCCTGGTCGACTCCGTGGGAGTCCAGCAATGTAACCATTACACCATCTGCTAGTCCCTGTATAGCTAACTTTTAAATATCATGTAATCCTGTGTTTAAATGTCACCCACACAATAAATCTCACATCACAATTCTCTCTCATTCTACAATCTATTTGCTGCTCACAATTCTCCTTGCCTGTTATTTTTTATACTCTTCTCTCTCCAATGTATTTATCAATTTCCAATATTCACTGTCATTTACTTATCAAATTACTACTTTGCTTTTGTGTTTATCTTTGTAAAATAAGAGATTTTCATTTGTTTTGTTGCTGAGGGAGAAAAGTGTTTAACCCCT